>JAAGEH010000011.1:9644323-9664663 GCA_011751065.1 Lasiurus cinereus | reverse complement strand
GGGGTATTAAAGTCTCCTACTATGATTGTATTGCTGTCAATCTCTCCATTAATATCCTCCAAGAGTTTTTTTATGAATTTTTTTAGGTTTTTAGGTTTTAGACAATTCTGTAAATATTTCTAAATTTTCAGGTTACTCACTAATAAAACAAAACATATTAAGGTAATGTCATAAAATTTATTATTTTTATTTTACCTTTCTCATTGATTTACCTTATTTTACATATGTGTATAAATAACCTGGATACTGTTTTGTCACCAGCAGTGTGTAGGTTTTTGTTCATTTGGAAATTTGGCACAACATATAGGAAATTAATAGAGGTTTTCCTCCAATAAAAGGGTTCTCATTTGATTTTATATTCAAAACTATAAAATGCACGTTTGTTTTACAACATCTGAAATGACTAAATATTACCCTTTGGAAAACCTGAGTCTTTGCACATGTTATTTCCAGAGTTTACCTTAAACAGGATTATGTGATTTTAGGAAGGAAGGAGGGGAAATTATTTAAATCCAGTTCATCCCTCTTGCCCTCTCCCATTAACTTTTTGTTTTTACACTCTGAAACCTTTATTTAAAATATTTGTCTTTCTTTCTTTGGCAAAGCCACATATTCCAAATTAAGCTTTTGTGAAATATGTGAATTATTCTTCCCATCTTTGTTATGGCCAGCTTCATCACACATCCTCCTAGTTTCTCATAACTTCATAGGTACAAGCTAACGTGCAACATTAAAAGTCTGGAAACCTAACCTAATTTATATTGTTACTAAGAACCTAAGTACCTCATGAACACACATGGGGATGGACACACATATTCAGCAACAGAGTTGCCTTCAGTGTTCATGGTATGGATAGTGTCCAGCGAGATCACTTCACTACGTGTTATGATTTGTAATTGTTTTTCTGAGATTTTTGTTTCAGTGTTTGTCTCTCAGTATTTTAAACCTAATTTAAAGAAAAAGATGTTTCTCAATTGTATTTATTATATGTGATTTTCCTTACATGTCGTGCTGCCACTTTGATAGTTTTGTGAACTTAGTTGTGTTTGTTCACAGGTTGTAATTTGTTAATAAATTTTAGAGTGTTGCTTGTTGTTGTTTTTTTTGTGGTTCATATTTGATATATAATCACTTGCCCACTTAACTATCACCAGTGGGAGTAATAAATCCTTCCCTAGTAAGCAGTGACTTCCCTCACACTTTAATTCTTATAAAATCACATATTATAAATCTGACATTTTGTGTTTGCCATAGATTATATGAATAATTTTAAGGTCAATGCAGAGAAGATGAGTGCCTTTTCAACTATTCTGATTTAATAAATACACTTGTATTATTTGTGTAAAACCATTGCAAAATGGATGTCCATATGGTGAATTTTCCAGATGACTCTGTCTGATTTTGGGAATCCCCCAAATTGTTATTGTAAACTCACATACTTTTTATTTAGCAGTTTTAGATTTACAGAAAAATTCAACAGTGAGTAGTAGCCTCAAATATTTTCTCCCTCCACCCCTCCAGTTTCCCTTTTTATTAATATCTTGCTTTGGTGTGGTACATTTGTACACATGTTGAATTGATATTGATACCTGATTATTACTAAAGTTCTATAGTTTACATTAAGGTTCACTCTGAGTTGTACAGTTTAGTGGGCTTTGACCAAAGCACAGTGCTGTGTGTCTACCATTATAGTATTGCACAGAACAGTTTCACTGCCCTAAAATCCTCTGTGCTCCCCTGTTCACTTCTTCCCTCCCCCTTCCTCTGACAACCACTGATCTTTACTTACTGTCTCTATAGTTTGCCTTCTTTCACTTAGCAATATATATTTTAGGTTATTTCACATCTTTTTGCAACTTGATAGTTCATTTCTTTTTTACTATAGAAAGTATTCCATCACAAGGGTGTGCCAGTTGGTTTATTTGTTCACCTATCAAAGGCTATCTTGGTTGCCTTCAAGTTTTAGCAACCAGGAATAAAACTGCTATATTCATGTGGAGGTTTTTGTGTGGACCTGTTCAATTCAGTAAATACCCAGGAATGCAGTTACTGGATGTATGGTTAGAATATGTAAAATTTTGTAAGAAAATGCCACAATGTCTTCCAAAGTGGCTGCACCATTTCCAGCAGCAATGAGTGAGAGTTCCTGTTGCTACATCCTCCCTAGCATTTGGTGCTATTGATGTTCTGATTTTCCATTATGCTAGATGTGCAGTGGCATCTCATTGCCATTTTAATTTCCAGTTCTCTAATGATCTGATGTTGAGCATCTTTTCATATGCTTATCTATTTTTAATTGATTTTTATTGAAACCTTGCTAAAATGTAGCACACTTTCCCACTGACTTTGTAAAATAGACAATTTGAACTTAACCATTTCTTTCTGATTCAGAGTAACCTCCATGATATGCTCCCCTCAGCAGCTAGTGGAGGGTAGCAGGGCTTTTCTGTCTGTCACTAAATGGTCTGAGTTTTGGTGTTTGCTTTTGTAGTATTTTTACTCTTCTGTTTCTAGGATGTTGACCTTTATTTCTCTTTCAATTTCCTACCTCCAGTTTTCAGAGAACTTTGTGAAAATAGTTGTTAGAATTATGGGTGAATTAGGAGTACAACTGTTTGGGGATGAGGAGTAGTAGGGTGGTTTATTGTCTGAGCATTAGTGCTTTGTATAATTTTTTTCTAGGCTGTCTGTGGCCTTGTTAGCTTTATTTTTAGTTTCCAGAAGTGTTCCAGGTAGATCAAGTATGAAGTAGAGATTCATGCATAAACGTATTGTCATGAAGTAAATATAATATTTATTGCTGGAAGGGACCTAGCAGCAATTTCATGTCCCTACCCTTCTTTTTTTCTTGCCCTGACCATTAATGAAGACTTGATTTCTTAAAGGTATAAAGGAAAATAATTAGGTACAAAATTAATTAGGGACAAAAAAAAAGGAAACTTTTGCAGCTGGAGACTTCCCACTCTTCCTTTAGTCCTTCCTCGTTTCTCCAGAGCATATGGCCAGTGCTTCATCGTACTGTGACATGGTCACTGGCTCCTGTGGCAAAGCATACTTGAGTGTTGAGTATTTCCCCAGAGAATGCAGGTATTTACTTGGAAACTGTGAAATGAGAGTTTTGCCTGGCCAGTATCAGCTGCAAGTGGCCCAGACAGACTTGGGGATTCACCTGGGATTTCGCAGCTTCTTGTTCACAGCCATCATGCCCACAATACCAGGACCAGGTGAGAAAGGGGATCAAGGAGCACACATGTTCAGTACCTGCTTCCTGGTCTCTTTATGATCAGAAAAGGATGATGGTCAACTCTTCCCTAATTTTAATTTTCTAAGATCATCTCAGGACATTTCGTGTAAGTTTTGAGAGATCCAGCACATTGAGACCTGACATTGGGAGCAAATAACTTGATTCAGTCCCCTCATGTCATAGGTGAAGGAACTGAATCCAGTAAGATTTTAAGGCTTGTGTTCAATTTCACGTTATGAACTGGGAAACAGGACTTAAATCTATTTCTAATCTTGAAGAATGCTGCAGGTGTAAGGAAAGTGAGCCAGGCAGCAAAATGCTTGTTAAGGAGCTTTAATCCTCTGAAACATGATAACAGATTATTTACCCAAGTTGATGATAGTTAAGAATAAGAAATATATGATAAATTGACATCATAGCTGGTTTGATAGTGGATGGAGCATTGGCCTGCAGACTGAAGAGTCTTGGGTTCGATTCCAGTTAAGGGCACATGCCCGGGTTGCAGGCTCGATCCCCAGCAGGGTTGTATGTAGGAGGTAGGCAATCAATGATTCTCTCTCATCATTGATGTTTCTATCTCTCTCTCTCTCCCTCTCCCTCTCTGAAATCAATAAAAATGAATATTAAAAATAAGTAAATTGACATAATAGGATTGGAACTAACATTTATAATGTTTACTTTGGGCTAGAGACTTTTATTAAACCTGTATGTTAGCTCTAAGATGTACTTACTATTGTTTGCTTTTTGCAGAAGAGGAAACTTAAGACTTGAGTGACTTACTCTTGTAATTTGATTCTTAAGAAGTGGAAGAAATGGAACCTAGGTCAGTTTCATTCCAGAGCCCATTCCTTTGTATTCTTGCATTATTTTCAATAATGTTAAGTGCAAAAGTACTCGATTTTTTAAATAATTGTTACACTCACTCATTTTTCAGAGGTTATTAATCACTCCTTACCTTCCCTTTCCTGAGATGCTTTAAACACACACACACACATACACACACACACACACACACACACACACACACACACACACACACAGCAATCTTTTAGCAGATGACTATGGTATATCCGGTTACAGTATTTATGCTCATAATAATAAAAGGGGAAAGTGTTTCTTGTGTTGTGAGATTAAAACAAAGTTGGAAATATTGTTGCCATTTGCTGTGTTTGAGTGTAAATACACATCTACTTAATTCCACAGCAGGCTTTATGAAATGAGCCAATCATTCTGAGAGTTTCCACCACCAACTTAAGTGACATAAAGTTCTTATTTTTATTAGTAAGATTCCTTACAGTCTCTATGCACTGGTGACAGGTCCAGAGCTGTGTGTATTGTTACCATCAATTACTAGGAGAACAGCCCCAGTATTATTCTTGGCTCTTGGTTCAATGTCTGTATTTGACGCACTACCCCTGAGATGAGTATAGTTTACAATGTCAAAATGCCTTCAATTAGCACATCTTAAATACCTTCTTTAAACAATTAACTAATCATGGGATGACTCCTATATTCCATAACATAAATCCTAAACTATAGTATAAGTGATTATTATGAAATTAGACATAGGTGAGTCAAGTTTCATTTGGGATTTGCAAAATACCTTAAGCTATTTTTCAAACATCTTGAAATATATTTAACATTTTTCAAACATATTTTCAAAAAAATTTCCCTAATTCTTAAACCCTTGTGTATTTTTTAAAATATATTTTTTATTAATTTCAGAGAAGAGAGCGGGCAAGAGAGAGAGAAACATCAGTGATGAGAGAGAATCATTGATCAGCTGCCTCCTCCTACATGTTCCACATGGGATTGAGCCTGCAACCTGGGCATGTGCCCTTGACTGGAATTGAACCAAGGACCCTTTAGTCTGCAGACCAATGCTCTATCCACTGAGCCAAACTGGCTAGGGCAACCCTTGTGTATTTTAAGGAAAATTTAATCTATATGTTTCTGGTTAATTTGCATTTAACTTGTTCACATTATTTTTTAAGAACAATTTGGTTTTCAAGAAGCCCTAGGAGCCCTTCTCTTGAATTTTTCCAGCCTTTAAAAAGCCTTATTCCCCAATCAGAACATTTTCCCCCAAAGATAAATGTGGATGAAATGTTTTAGTTCAGTTTACAATATTTCAAAAGCTAATCTAGTTCTGAATCTTCTCTAATACAAGAGTAATATGCAAATTGACTGTCATTCCAAGACACAAGATGGCTACCCCCATGTGGACACAAGATGGCCGCTACAAGATGGCCTGCAGGGGAGGGCAGTTGTGGGCAGTTAGGGGTGACCAGGCCTGCAGAGGAGGGCAGTTGGGGAAGATCAGGCCAGCAGAGGAGGACAGTGTGTGTGTGTGTTGGGGGGGACCAGGCCTGCAGGGGAGGGCACATGGGGGAGGACCAGGTCTGCAGGGGAGGGCAGTTGTGAGTGATCAAGCCAGTAGGGAGGGCAGTTAGGGGTGACCCGGATGGCAAAGGAGGGCAGTTGGGGAAAAACAGGTCAGCAGGGGAGGGCAGTTGGGCGATACCAGAACTACAGGGGAAGGCAGTTGTGGGGGCAGGCCTGAAGGAGAGAGCAGTTGGAGGGAGACCAGGCCTGCATTGAAGGGCAGTTAGGGGGAACCAGACCTAAAAGGGAGGGCAGTTGCGGGGGGACCAGGCCTGTAGGGGAGGGCAGCTGGGTGAAGACCAGACCTGGAAAAGGGGACCATCGGGGGGGGGGGCCAGGACAGCAGGGGAGGACAGTTGGGCGTGATTGGGCCGGCAGAGGCAGGCAGTTGGGGGAGACCAGGCCTGCAGGGGAGAGCAGTTGGGGGAGGGACCAAGTCTGCAGTGAAGGGCAATTCGGGGTTGTGGACTAGGCCTGCAGGGGAGGACAGTTGAGGGGGGGGCTCAGGACTATAGGGAGGGCAGTAGGGAGGAACCAGGCCTGCAGTGGAGGACAGTTGTGGGGGGGAGAGGGGACCCAGGTCTGCAGGGAGGGCAGTGGGAGAAACTATGCCTGCAGGGGAGGGCAGTTGGGTGGGACCAGGCCTGCAGGGAAGGGCAGTTGTGGGTGATCAATCCAGCAGGGAGGGCAGTTAAGGGCTGACCAGACCAGCAGGGGAGTGCAGTTTTGGGGGGACCAGGCCAGCAGGGGTGTGCAGTTTTGGGGGGACCAAGCCTATAGGAGAGGGCAGTTGGAGGAGGACCAGGCCTGCAGGGCAGGGCCATTGGAGGTGACCAGTACTGCAGGGGAGGACAGTTAGGGGTGACCAGACTGATAGGGGAAGGCAGTTAGGGTCGACCAGGCTGACAGAGGAGGGCAGTTAGGGGCAATCGGGCTGGCTGGGGAGCAGTTAGAGTCAATCAGGCAAAAGCAGGGGAGCAGTTGGGAGTCAGCAGTCCTGGATTATGAGAGGGATGTCTGACTGCCCGTTTAGGCCCAATCCCAGTGGATTTCAAGGGGTCCCAGATTGTAGAAGGTGCAGGCTGGGCTGAGGGACACCTCCCACCTCCCATGCACGAATTTCATGTACTGGGCCTCTAGTGTATTAGAATAAATTATTCTGCACTTACTGTAAGAACTAGCTTCATTTGTTAGTCTTCAATGGGAAAACCTTGTAATAAGTGTGCTCTCTTGAAAACAGTGCACTGATATGCTATACTGTTTTCCCCAAATTCACAGCACAGGTGACAAATATGAGTTGATCAAATATACCAAATTAAGGTAACTACTTATTGGTAATCTGTCATGTATGCGGAATATGTTGATATATGTCTGTACACATTGAGATATAGATATATGCACACATAAAAATGTTTAAATTCTCAGAGGTTATCCTTTTTGTTTTTACCTGTACTTATAAATTCTAACAAGACATTACTGTATTCTGGATTTAAATGAATACATTATTGTGAAATGACTTTAATTCTCCTCATCTCTCTTCAGAAATATTTTCCTCCTGAGATTTAGTTAAATAGGTTTCTGTTGCTTTGCAGTAGGTTTTGAGAACAGCTTTTTAAAATTTTAATTGAACAGGTAGATTGTATGAAATCTTCTTAGAAAAAGTAAGGTCATTGCAATGAAGGTAAAAGGAAATATGCTGACAACTAATTTAACAGAATGTCACACAGAGACTCTGGAAAAGTTATGCAGACACATAGCAACCAAAGAATGGTATGTGGTCAAGGCAGCTAGAAACTACATTCAGAAATATTCACATTAGAAAAACATGGCCGAAACCAGTTTTGCTCAGTGGATAGAGCGTCGGCCTGCAAACTGAAAGGTCCCAGGTTCGATTCTGGGCAAGGGCATGTACCTTGGTTGTGGGCACATCCCCAGTAGGGGGCATGCAGGAGGCGGCTGATCAATGTCTCTCTCTCATCGATGTTTCTAGCTCTCTATCCCTCTCTCTTCCTCTCTGTAAGAAATAAATAAAATATATTTTTTTAAAAAAGAATCCTTTAAAAAAAAAAAAGAAAAACATGAATATTTTTCTTGGATTCTCATTAGGGAATTGTGTGAAATACATACTTGCTAATCACAAGAAATAATCTTTTCAGTTCCTATTCATTTTTTTCTTTGAATTTTTTGAGTGTGGAATTATTAAGCAATGAAAACATTTTTTCTTTATTTTTCAAAGTATACCAATTTTCTAATGTATTTTGTTAATGCTATAAACTCAGTATTTTTGAAAGAGCTTTTATGCTGGATGAATTTCTTTTAAAAATTAGCAGCTAGAAGATCTCTCTCTCTTCATCCCCTCAGGTATGTTATCTTTACCTGTCTTTGTCTCCTAATCTCCAAGAGTCCTTCTTTCGCCTCTGTAACTTGTTTCCTGAGCCTATTCCTTCTATGGCTCACTTATTCTACCTCTGTGACTTTCTAAATAAACTTTCTCTTATAGTTTGAGCCTTGACTCTGAATTCTTTCCTAGCCAGAACTCAAGTACCAAGGTTTCTGAACAGAGGTCTGGTCTGACTCCACAGCCTAACACCTGGTGCTCTTGCCAAAACCAACAGATGCATTTTAAGAAGGATGATACATCAGCAGAAAATGTAGATTAACTGATTGCTGATCACATATAGTTTTGTAATCCCAGTCTTTAAATTCCAATGATGTTGAATTTGAGGTGATTATGAAATTTATATAATAAATATTAGAATATTGGAAGTTATGTCATAAACATTGTGTTTGAAATAGTGGGAAATCAGGATGAATGAATATAAATTCTGTGCACATTTTTTTCTGACCAACAGTCAATTATCTTCCAAATGGAAAAAGAATTACCTAATGATAACTACAGAAGAAAACTGTGTATAGTATTAAGACAATTTTTAGCGTTTTTCTAAACAAGGATGAACATTTCAATAATAAATGTATCATGGTTAAATTGAGTAAACTCCCTGAACCAGGGCAAAATGACAGTGTCATTTAGTCTGACTGTGACTGGATTAAGCATTTGAAATTTTGTTTTCACCTTGGAAATACATACTCTTCAAGTGTATTTTACTAAGTAGGGATACAGAAGTAGCACATTTAGTTAACATCTTTTTAAGTATATATTTTTAGAGAACTTTACACTTTGTGTGACCACAGGCCTAAAAAATTATGTAAATAAAAATAGTGCATCAATTCTTAGAAAATAATTAAAATTAATAGCTAAAATTTTCTTTTCTTAAACCAAATAGAAAAACCTATGAGGAGACTTTAAACCTTTTACTTTGTGCTTTTCGTATAATTCTCCTATATAATAAAGAGGTAACATGCAAATTGACCATCACTCCAACACACAATATGACTGTCCCCATGTGGACACAAGATGGCCACCACAAAATGGCTGGCAGGGGAGGGCAGTTGGGGGTGAACATGCTGGCAAGGGAGGGCAGTTGGGAATGATCAGGCCTGCCGGGGAGGGCAGTTAGGGGTGACAAGGCTGGCAGGGGAAGGCAGTTGGGGGAGACCAGACCAGCAGGGGAGGGCAGTGGGGGCAATCGGGCCAGCGGGGGAGGGAAGTTGAGGGCAATCAGGCCGGCAGTGGTACAGTTAGGCGTCAATCAGTCTGGCAGGGGAGTGGTCAGGGGGTGATCAGGCTGGCAGATAGAATCAGTTAGGGGCAATCAGGCAAGCAGGCAGGTGAGCGGTTGTGAACCAGCAGTCCTGGATTGTGAGAGGGATGTCCCAGATTGGAGAGTTGGAGAAGGTGCAGGCTGTGCCGAGGGATGGACAGATGGACGGACACACACACACACACACACACTGTGCACAAATTTTGTGCACCAGGCCTCTAGTTATTTTATAAAGAAATTATGCTCACAAAATTATTAAGGTAATTTTTAAAAAGTAGTATTTGTGGAAATCAAGTCAATGACTGCTCTTAAGGTCTGTATCCCAAAAGCCCTTGGTCTAAAAGTCTACCATGGCTCTCGACCTCATGTCTCTTCACTCATGGGGTGAGACTGTGCTGGTCATTGTGTGCAACCTGGGACAGTGCTCCACAAATGTCTGTAACAATGCCTCTCCATCAATAAGATGTTTGTGAGTTTAACACTGTTACCATATTGATAATTTATAGAATATTGAATGATTTATAGGACTATTTGCATATAATCTATAAAAATATTCACAAAATTAGAAAATTTAAAGATTGGCAATATGAAAACACTGAAAAATTTAATTGGTGTAAAATGCCCTTGAAAATTAGGAATACTGTTTGTATTGAGATTAACTATGCTTTTAAACCTTGGGCTAGCTAGATATTGTGATATAGTTTATTTCAGTGCTTAGTTGTAATGACTATTGTGGGTGAAAAAGTTACTTCATAAAGGTCTGTAGATCCAAGTGGAAGAAAGAAATCATTGTTGCAATTATAATTCATTTTTAACTATTCCCACTAATTCTACAGAAGGTTATATTCAACTTTGTTAAATTTGCATCTTCCCTGATGCCAGTCAGTCCTTACAGATTAAGGTGCATTTTATATTAATAGTTTTAAAATTCATTGAACCTCTTCATTTGGAAGATTTTAAACACATTGGAAAATGGTTTCAAATTTGAGTTGCATATATTAGAGTTTTTAGTGAGACTCATTCTTAGCAACAAAATGAGGAAACAATGGAAATGATGCCTCAGCCCGGGCATTGAGAGCCTGCCCTCCACCTACCTCTCTGAGCTTCATGTGCCTGCGCTCCAATTCTTAATCGGCCCCTGATTCGTCCCTGGTTCTGCTGAGTCTGGAGGTTCTTATCTTGAATGTTGTAGAACTAGTCAAATCCTCTTGTGAGTTTTCATTTCTCCTCAGTCTTAAGATCCTGGCCTCTAGATATGATAGGAGTATGTCACTGTCTGTTTCTTCCTCTTCAGTGTTCAGTGATTCCTGTGCCAGTGTTCAGAACACTCTCTCCAGCTTATATTCTGAATGTCTTCCAGGGAGGTACTGGGTTGTGTAGTTCTGGCATTGGGTGGGACATTGAGACAGCATCAGCTGCTGAAGGTGGTACTACTGCTGCTGGCATCTCGTTGTTCATGGAGAACTAGAGTCCTTCACTTACATGAGCGGAACTGTTAAGGGAGGACAGGAGTGAAACAGAGACCCTCAGCTATTAACAGGTGTGAGTGTCCACCTGGAAGGGGATATTGTGTGACTGACTGGGAAGGATGGTCATAAACCATTGTGTTTGGTCTTAGTTGGACTGTGTGTACTCTGATCAAAGCATAATTCCTGCTCGAGATCTGTTAGCTATTTAAACAAGGGGGGGTCTTAAGAAGTGTTAGAGTTTTGCGAGAAATTTTGTCTCAAAGTCAAAAACATGGGTTCTATTTCCAGCTCTACCACTTCCAAGCTGAGTGACTTTGGGCAAGTCACTTATCCTCACTATACCTCTATTATTTCATCTTAAAAAGGATGAGCTAATAGTAGTGCCTTCTTTATAGAACTGTTGGGATGGTGAAATGAGATACTGAGTTGAAAGTGCTCATCACTTTCTGGCTCCACAATAATGCTCAGTAAATGGTAGCTGCAGTGAGTGCTAGAGCTGGCACCAGTGGGCTTTCCAGCAGCCGGGTCTCTAACACTCAGGGGTGTTGCCAGTCTTTGAACTGCAGATAGTTTAAAATTGGCCATGGTGAGAGTATGTACACCTGGAATTAGCACACACTACACATCAAGGCTTCCTTCTACACATAGCCCCCTTGAGAGCCAATTTATCAACTCATCACAGATGAGCTATTTTAATCTTGTGTGAGGTTTTCTCTTTATTTCTAACACACAAAAAGGCACCTTTGGATGTCCCTCTGGAATTAGTAGACGCAGTGATGGGTAATATCCCTAATCCCCGCCAGGCACTGTGAACAGGGGCAGTTTGATTTGCAGTGAGCTGTTTTTGACTCCAGGGGTTTTGGATCTGCCAAAATAAAGGACAATTTTCTCTTTTATTGCATTGCAATATGACAAATCTTCGGAGTCTGGAAATAGACCAAAATACCTGTACACTTTAGTCCATGGCAAGTACAATCTGAGCTGTATCTAGGCAGTACCCAGCCTTTTGCCAAAGGAGGAAGTTCTTCAATCATCCAGAAGGTTCTGAACCTCACAACTGGCATGGCTTTCCTGGCAGTCATGGAGACGTGTGCCCACAAAAGTGTACCAAGTGTTGTAAGAGCTATGCGGCCACTGTCTCAGCAGAGGTAGGAGAGGCGAGAGGAGGAGGGGATTCTGTTCTCACGTTTTTTAGTAACTTTCCTGAACCCAAAAAATGGAGCTTGGTGGTAGCTCCCAGTTAGAATTCTCTTGTTCTTGGGTCATTTAGCACACCAATGATCAAATGTCTCCTTATTTACAATATAAACAAAAAAGCAAAGCTCTTTAAAGAGGGGACTTACAAATGCCATACTGTTTTCTTATTTCAGAAATGTGCACATCTAGAGAGGTTCACACAGCTTTGTGTAACCTCTTAAAAAAGCACAGACCAGGGTTATTTATAGTCCCATTTGCTTTCCACAAGGAAGAGAAAGCAATGCATGATATCAGGGTCTCCAGTTCCATAAAGGAGAGGCTGCAAGGTTTTCTGGGTAAGGAAGTTTTCTGTGTAAGTTGTGCGGGAAGGGGCTCTGGAAGCACTGGCTAGGACTTATTTTCCCATCTATTCTAATTTTAATCTCATACAAATATTCATTTATGTAGGTCTGTCATTTAGACCTTTATAAAGCCAGTTTAAGTTATTGACTGCTCAGCAGATTCCAGGCCTAGCCCCTGCCTTGAGGACCTCATCCTGGTAGAGAGAGCCCTGAAACAAGACACCATAGATTTACAGTGGTGAGTACATGACGCACAGATTTTATTCTTACGTTATTATTTATTAATTATTCTATTATTTCCCATGTGGACAACTGTAAACCTACTTTTGCCCCAGCCTGTATATGCATCGGTAACAGTGAATATGTGGCTGGGAAGAGGAGGAAAGGACAAAGAGGACTTCACAGGGGAGGTGATGTCCGCCTATTCTGAGGCATGAGGAGGAGCTTATTAAGTGGCAAAGAGGGAAACTAGTTCAAGTAGAGGTAGCAGTTACCATTGTCCTGGTGACTTGTATTAGAGTTGTGGTTGCCTTTCCTTGGAGCGAGTTCTTCTACAGCTGTTTCTTCCCCCGCTGGGAGTCCTGTGAGAGCAGAGAGCACTCTCATCTCTGCCTCCTCCACAGGGCTTTGCATCCTGCTCACAGCCCAGTGGTCAGTGAGACTGAATCACACAAGGTCTCCTTTCCTTTTTGTGATCCAGATCTGCTGCTGGATAATGGCCAAGCTTGTGTCTGAAATCAGCTCTGAAGCAGAAAGCCTGGAGCAAAATTGGATGTCTGGTCTGTGGCAATGGTCTAAAGCAAGCATGTCAAACTCCTGGCTCGCCCACAACAGATATTTTTGCGGCCCAACCAATATAACGGTATTTAAGAAATGTTTTAATAAAAATTTTGTAACTTATTGTTTTAATAAAATTTTGTAAATTTTTACAGTATCCTATTATATATAATTATTAATAACAAATTACAAGATTCACTAACGATTGATTACTATAATTGTGTTGCATGCATTTCCCTTATGTGCCTTATGAACAGGCGTACCATTTCTCTCCACTAATACTAGCAGCGAATATTTTAGCAGTCAGTTGCCACATCATTAGTCTTGGACTGAGTTGTTTGATGTGCGCAACAGGAAATATTTCGCTTTTGGAGAACAAGGAAAATAGGTTCATTTGCATTATGCTTATTAATTTGTGCAGTTATTCAGTTTCTGATAAGTTAATATTGAAGAAAAAATACTAATTTTTATTAAAATGTTCTATTAGGTTAACGATTGCTCATTTATTTCAGCCTTTTGTATTCAGCATGACTCTTGAAATAAACCCACGTTTCTGTAACGGAGCGAGTCCCCACAAGACAGACCACAAAGACCAACCGAATTCAAACAGGCCTAAATTTATTACAGACTCGAATCTGGGCTCAAACCTGAGCTGACGCAGCAGCCTGGCTCCTTTCCCCATCGGAGTGCCTGAGTTAGGGCATCAGCTCGGCCTTTTAGGCAGAGGTCCCATGTCCTAGGGCTTGTTCAGATGACAAAGTCTAGGGTGACTACGGCAGACAAGTACTGTGGGTGCAGGTCGGGGCATCACTGCACCCTCCAAGCAAGAGAGGTCCCCGAGTAGCCGGCTTCCCTGGCCCACAGCTGGGATGGCAATACACCAGATTGCTCAGGGGTGTCGACTTCAGCGGGAAGGCATGTATCAGGGCTGGCCAGCAAGACTCGAACTTTGGATCGCCACCACAATCCCATAGCTCAAATTCACATGCTGTCCTTTATCACTTCCAGAACCTGGTTTGTGATGTGCGATTAACAGACACTGAGTATAACAAAATAGGAATACCACATCTCCATTTAAGCAGGCCCTTTGGCACCGATCCCATAGTCGTACAACCCCGTAGTAGGAGGAACCTGTGGCCAGCAAGTGGTTCCTGACGCTGGCTCGGAGGTCCCAGTATCGAACATAGATGTCATAGCCACAGGACAGGAGCGTGAAAGGGGACATGAGGTCCAGCACCCCAGCCCCTGGGGGAAGTCACTGCCCAAGTGCATCATCAGCTGCCCACTGTTGAGGTCTTAAAGCCAAAGACCATACCTTGGCCATTCTGTCCCTGGAGCCGCTCACGATGATGCCCTCTTTGCAATCCACACAGTTCACCAGCTATTGGCAATCGTCCCAGCTGGGTTGATGGGTACTTCCAGCACAGCAAACCCAGCTCACCAGAATTAGCCAACATCACTCACTCACTGGCCCGGTCCACAGAGCAGAGAACCACCATCAGCTGGTGTTTTTCAAACCAACTGAGAACCCTCATCCTCAGAATGACAATTCAATAGAAGCGATGACTTCATGTTCCAAAGTTTGCATATACAGTATCACATGTTGGCTCCTCTGGTAAAACTTACTTCTCTGGACGAAGTGAGCGAGACAGGAGGGTTCTGGTTCTTCCAGTTGTATACTACCAGGTTGCCCTGTCTTCCCTGGTCATCACGACGGTGCATCAGGGATTGCCACGCAGGGTTTAAAGATGATGTCATGTCAGGCAGGGCCTGGCTGCTGGGCTGCCAGGAGCTCGAATGGTAAGAGCAGTGACAAAGGGGCAGTCCCTCTCTTTATATCCATTCTGCCTTCCCCTATTGGTTCATAGATGCTGACTCGGCAATCTCTAATTGGTTCTCAGGCAGCAAGGGACTAGCTAACCCAGGAGGTTCTTAGTAAGGCTGATTGACCTAGTTAACCCAACGGACCCAGGAACACATGGTTCAGGTGTTGTGGTCTGGCTGAAGATAAGAGGCTTAAGATTACAGTTAATCAGAAGCAGGTTCACACTTTTAACCCTGATTCTGAACCTTCCCTCCCCCTTCTTTAATAGGCCTAGCTTTAGGGGAGGAAGTGTCAAGCCTAGCCGTGAGGGGATTCCTAATCACTACAGTTTCTATGAAAATTGAAGCTTTTGTTTTTTTGTGGCCCACATAAACTTAAACCTTGTTTATTTGGCCCATGTTAGCCTGTGAGTTTGACATGCTTGGTCTAAATAAATGCACATCACTTCCTTTCCCTTATTTATTTATTTATTTATTTATTACCTTAAAGCTACCTCATTGTGATGATGGTTATGGCGCAGTTGATAAAGTGTGTTGCCTGATTTCTCAGGATGGATGTGGCTGCTGGTACTCATGGTGTCATTTTCACATGGGCTGATGGCACAGCTCTGCCATTGCAGGGTCTCCACAGTGTAAGAAACCCTCTCTGTCTTCCAGGTCCATCTGCGGTCTTTTAGCCCTCCTGCACTGGTCTATAGGATCTCATTTTCCCACATATGAGCAAGCCTACGTCATAAATCAAAGGCGCCTCTCCATTTGCAGTTGAATATTAAGTTTACACATTTCAGATTGAAATTTGTACCACCTATTTTGAATTACACTTAATAGTAATTTCCTTTAGCTATTCTCCTCAGGCTATAGAAAAATGAAAAAAAAAAAATCTGAGCTCTTTTTTTTTACTATGTTCACAGAATGTAAATCTAATTTCTGATTTTTTTCCCTCTTAAAGTAGCATACACATACATCAGTCTGAGCAAAGACTGATAAGTAGGGACAGGTTTGCCTTATAACCATGTTCATACTACCTAACTTATCTGTCAGTTCCCTTGGAAATTTCACCAGTTTTTCTGTCCTAATTTGCTGTATCAAGTTGATATGCGCCACCTAATGGTGATGGAAATTGTGTTCAGTTAGGTAATGCTTTAAGAAAGGTCTATTTCAGAGTTGAAAAGGACCTTACAGATCACATAATCCAGTATTTCTCATCTTGAGCTAGAGAACACATGTGTTCCAAAGAAATATTTAAATACTGTGTTTTCATTTAGACAAACAACTGTGTGTTTCTGTGTGTGCCTGTGTGCACATGCAAAGGGATGATCTCTGTGAATGGAGAACTATGAGGTTCCAAAGGTCACATGACTTGGCTCCAGCTATGGAATCAACATTTCCTGTGGTCAGGGTGCAGCCTGGGGCCTGTAGATGACAAGTTCAGGGTCTCTCTTTACCACTTTGAACTCCAATTAGATATATGGTTTACTGAGGGCATGACCATCCTGGCAGTGTTATGTCAGCTCCAAATTCCCATGGGAGGCAGCTAGTGCCACTTATTTGAATAGTTGTATATTTCTGGTGTTCTTGGTACTACCAATTACAAGGCTATTGTCACCAGGAGCTTTCACTCGAAGAGCACACATTAGCCAAACCATCCTTATCATTTCTGAGTATTTACCATATATGGTGGGCGGTGGATTAATCAGCTTTCTCTTGGTAGAACTGGATAATGAAATAACCCAAACATTTCAGTGCATTGAAATAGCAAAGGTTGGAGGAGAAAATGGCGGCAGAGTAGACTGACGCGTCTGGAGCTTTGTCGCTGGGCAGAGGGAGAGAGAGCGGCTGAGAGTTGCATTGGGAGTGTTTGTTGGCAAGCTAGGAGTCAGTTGTCCTCCAGGGGAAGGTGGGGAACTGCTGGAGGGGGCTCTCCCGGCCAGGCAGCCCCACTGCCACGGGGTTTTTTGTCGGCCGGAGCCACCAGCGCGAACGCGGAGCCCGAGCCATCTTGCAGTGGGAGGTGGATGTCTCCGGCGCTCTGAAGCCTTCGGCTGGGCACCCATCGAGCAGCCAGGAACCCGGGGACCCAGAACTCCGCTCTCCAATCGGCGCAGACACGCGGCGGAATCAGAGATCCACAGAGCACACGGAAAGGTCAGATTGCGCCTGACTTAAGGGGGAGGTGGATGTCCGCCAAGGTCTGAAAGCTGCGGCTGACGGAGGCACCCACAGAGCAGCCAGGACCCAGAGCGCGGCTTCCCAGGCAGCACAGACACGCAGACTGAGGATTCAGAGATCCACACTGTGCACGCGCGCTCGGAAGGGTCAGATTTCGCCTGGGCCAGGGTGAGGTCTCCTACTCCCGCAGGGCAGAGACGCACACACTGTGGGAGCCGGGCTGCAGGAAAGCTGCCTCTGGAGAGGTCCGAGGAGGTGGTTAGGGCGTGATCCCTGAGTGTGAAGGCAAACCCTCTGAGCTGTTGACAGAGGAGAGCTCCAGAAAACAACTCTTTTTTTTTTTTCTTTTTCTCTGGGGCAGAGGGACAACCTGGGAGTTATTGCAGTGTCCAGGCTGCAAAACCCCCACAAACTGGTTTTGGGAACCACAGAGTAGCAGGATCTGAGCACAGCCTAGAGAGGTCCTGTGCTTTGTCTCAGAGATCAATTCCGAAACACTGCCACCCAATGGATGACACACAAATTGACTCTCGCATAACCACAAGAGAATAAAGAGATTAAAACACCAAGAGGGGAACACAGGGAACTGCAATACCTCCCCTACTCGGAAACAGGAGTGCCAAGCAGAATAATAGTGGAAGTGAAGGACCATTCTATTTTTCTTCTTTTTTTTTTCCTTTTTTCTTTTTTCTTTTTCTTAATTTTTAATTCTTAATTTTTCATTTTTACATATTTTAATTAAAAGAATATTTTTTTTCTTTCTGCCTCAATTGATTTTACCTTTATAATTATTACATTTTTGTTTTAAACTAGTATTATTAATTACTACTAGTACTTTACCGTTTTGGGGAAAAAAAGTGTCATTTAGTTTTCTCTTTATTTTATTTCGGGATTAGAGTTCTACATTCTATTTTCAGCTTTCCTTTAGCATAATTTTACTCCAACTCAACTCTACCTTTATGCCAACACTTTCCTCCTAACTTTCCCCATTTTGCTGTCTTGTTTCTCTTTCCCTTTTCCAATGTTAGATTCTCCCTATTTTTCTCTTTACCTGGTTAAAATTTCACCCCATTTTTATATCTAATTTCAAATCCCCTACTACAAGTCCACACAAACATCTCCCCTCTTGTCTTCACTAGCCAAAAAGTTGTTTTTTCTCTATGTCCTTTTGTTGCTATTTGCCTGAAAAGTGATTATATCGATTTTTTGAAAATTTTTTTGAGAGATTGTTTTAGTTTATTCTACTTGTTTTATTTTGCTTTTTGCTTGCTTTTTTTTTCTACCTCTCTTTTCCCTCATCTCCCTCGATACCAGTTGCTATTTGCAATTTGCATCAATCTCTAGGTACTGGTTGCTGGCCTTTATTGGGATTAGTGACTGTTCTATTGAAGTTGCCTCCTGACATCTATATTTTGTTCCTCTTTTCTCTCTTATACACTTTCTTTTCTCTCTGACTTTTTTCTCTTCCTTTTTCCTTCTCCTTTCTCTCCTTTTTATTTTCTTATTTTATTTTATTTTATTGTTCATTTATTTATCTTTTTTTTTCTTTCTCACTCTCCCAATTTGATTTTGGCACTTCTTTCTTTTCTTTCTTCCTCATTTTCCTCTTCTTCTTTCTCTATTTACCCCTAATTTGCCCTTCATTGGTGGTCACCTTATTTGTGATTATTAACATCTTGAATACATTTCTACTCAGTGCCTTGTGTGCTGTACCTGGTCGTGTTGTAGTTTGTGCCTTTCAATCAACATAGGAGAGAGCACTACATAACCAGACACCCAGAGAAGAAAGACCATGGGCAGAAAAAGAAACAGCCCACAAAAGACAGAAAGGCAGGTTTCACCAGAAAAGGAAGTAAACGAAATAGAACCACAAATAAGCCTACCAGAGAAAGAGTTCAGAGAAATTATCATAATGTGGTTAAAAAGAATGGAAGACAAATTTGACAATATGAGTAAGAGCCAAGAGGTAATGAATAAGAACCTAGAGGAGGTGAAGAAGCATGAAGAAGAAATGCAGAAGAAACTAGAGGAGGTGCAGAATAAACAAGAAGAAATGCAGAAGAAACTAGAGGAGGTGCAGAATAAACAAGAAGAAATGAATAATGACATCACTGCTATAAAGAACTCAATAGAAAGCATCAAAAGTAGACTAGAAGAAGCAGAGGACCGCATCAGTGAGCTAGAAAACACGGTAGGGAAAAATACCCAAGTACAGCAGCTTCTAGAAAAAAAGGTTAAAAAGCAAGAGGAGAGTCTAAGGGAACTTTGGGATAACATGAAACAAAATAACATCCGCATAATTGGGGTTCCAGAAAGAGTGGAAACTGAACAAGCATTAGAGAATGTGTTTGGAGAAATAATGACAGAAAATTTCCCCAATATAGAAAAGAAAAAACCCACACAAATCCAAGAAGCTCACAGAGTCCCAAGCAAAATGAATCCCAACAAACTGACACCTAGGCACATTATAATTAAATTGGCAAACACCGACGACAAAGTAAGAATCTTAAAAGCAGCCAGAGATAACAGAAAGTTACCTACAAAGGAACCCCCATAAGACTAGCTACTGACTTCTCAACAGAAACTCGTCAGGCCAGAAGAGAATGGAATGAAATATACAAAGTCATGCAAAGGAAGGGTCTGAATCGAAGAATACTGTACCCTGCAAGACTCTCAATCAAAATTGAAGGTGAAATCAAAAGCTTCACAGACAAAAAAGGACTAAGGGAATATATTACCACCAAACCAGCAATGCAAGAAATGTTAAAAGGTCTGCTGTAATAAATAGAAAGAGGAAGCGAAGAAGGAACTCGGGGGTAAGTACTAAAAATGGCAACAGATAAGTACTTATCAATAATAACTTTAAATGTAAACGGATTAAATGCTCCAATCAAAAGACATAGGGTAACCGATTGGATAAGAAAACATGATCCATATATCTGCTGTCTGGAAGAAACCCACCTTAGGAAAAGAGATGCACACAGATTGAGGGTGAAGGGATGGAACATGGTATTTCAGGCAAATGGAAATGAAAAAAAAGCTGGGGTTGCAATACTTATATCTGACAAATTAGATCTCAAAGTGAAGGACATAACAAGAGATAAAGAAGGCCACTTCATAATACTAAAGGGAACAATCCAAAAAGAAGAAATAACTCTGGTAAACATATATGCCCCCAATATAGGAGCACCTAAATACATAAAAAAACTTTTGGAGGATATTAAGGGAGAGATTGACAGCAATACAATCATAGTAGGAGACTTTAATACCCC
>JAAGEH010000011.1:9512254-9643923 GCA_011751065.1 Lasiurus cinereus | reverse complement strand
GGGTATGCCTGGGAGGGAGGGGGGGGCAATGGGGAGATATGTATAAAAAATTAATAATAATAAAAAAAAGAAATAGCAAAGGTTTATTTGTTATGCACATGTCATATATAGGTCTGCTTTAACTGTGATTTTGCTCCCTGCACTGTCTCAATTTTGAGATTCCTGATAACTTCAGAGGCCCCTGTTCTCATGGAATGAGTAAAAGAGGAGGTCAGGAGCATTCAAAGGTCCTTAACACTCCCCTTCACAGGTTGTACATATTGTTTCCTTTTTGTTCCATTGGCCAAAAGAAGTCATATGGCCAAACCCATTGTCAGTGAAATTGGGCAATATTCTTCTCTCTGGAGGATGTCACATGGCAGGGGTTAGAGATGTAGAATCCTCTTCCAGGGAAGGTTAAATAATTAGGAACAGTAATACACTCTATCACAATGGCCTCTATCCATGCAACTGTGTATCTCACAGGCACTCATCACTCTGGCTGACTGGACTGTTGGGTTTAGCTTTCTGTTTTTAATTTTCCTTCTTTTTTTTTCTTATTTAGAAGTTTTAGAATTGGAAGGCTGGAGAACTTTAGGGCTGGGTGGACTTTTAGGGGTCTTACTTTTCTAGTAGAGGAATAGACATAGCAAGATGATTTGCCCAATATCATAGGATGAAACTCTACAACATCCACATATAATAATGTTAGAGCAGAATTGCTGCTTTGCTCATTGTAAAAGAAAAATTTTTCTCATTAGTGAAGTTATATGCCTTCTAGGAGACAGAAATAAAGCAGAATTGGAGTAGTCAGTCTTTGAAGTAAAACCAGCTCAGTTTTCCAACAGTTTATTTCTAGCCATATTTGCATTAGAGACAAGTTAATCACGTCAGTCTAATTTGTATTAGATTTAAGCTAATCATTCACTATCAGTAGAGCACTGGAGCTGATTAGTATTAGAGTGAGTCACATCTCTATTTTATAAACAGTTTGCACCTTGTGCTGATTTGACTTAAAAACACCGGTATGTATTATGTGGCATGTTTTCTTTTGACCTTTGTGTGGGGACAGTAGGTGGAGTATTAATACTGGAGACATTAGACTAGTGCGAGCTATTCAGTGGGCATTCCATGGGCTTCTGACATCCTCACGATGCTCAACTGGTAAAAAGTAACAAAACAAAACACAGCACTTCTGTGGGAAATGTGGGCAATCTTTCTTCAGCTGCTGACTACCAGCACCTCATTTCTGCTTTTCAGAGATTTCAAATCCCAAGGTCAGTGATAAAATAGATGGAAGTTATTGGGAGAGCTCCATGTGAAGGACTATGCCTGGGAGACAACTGGAAGAGGCAAAATGGGAGCTGCCACTACTTTGGGGTGAAGATGGTTAGCTTGTTACTTAGAGATTTACAAATAAGATTTAAAAGGATCTTGGTAGGATGACTCTCTCATTGATATTTCTAACTCTATCCCTCTCCCTTCCTATCTATAAAAAATCAATAAAATATATTTTTTAAAAAAAAGAAAACTGTTTTTGCATCTAGAGATGAGGCAAGATCATTCTGACTAAATTTTGAACAGGTCTCTTTCTGTGGTTTGCTTTTGTCTTCCACTTTCTCTCACCTCCTAAAACATCTTTCTGCACATCAAGTGCCCAAGTTCCCTTAAGTTTTCTAAAATGTCATGTTTTAATATCCCACTAAGCCTTCTCCATATTGCATCCACCATCTCAGAGTGATCATTCCCTGAGTGATAGGATTAGAAAAGCAAAATGATTAAACTTTATCATACATTTAGACATGGGGACACTTTGAGGATCCCACTTCTTCAGCTTGCTTTCCCCAATCTTTCTCTCTCTTGGGCCACAATTTCTTATTAACCTAAGATACAAGATTTCCTATCTAATAAAAGAGTAATAGGCATATTAGCCATTACTCTGCGACAAAAATGACGGACCCATAGCCACAAGATGGTGGCGACCAGTCCTCTCAGCCCCCCTGCAGGAATGTCTGGGCCTGTCAGCTGGAGCAGCAAGGCTGGATCCGCTGCCAGAGGGGGTGGATCCAACCTCCCCACCCCACCACTGCTGCAGTGTCTGGGCTTGTCAACCTCGTGGGGGTTCGCAGGGACCAAGCAGCGAAGCTGGATCTACCCCCACACACGGCAGACAGAGCCCTGACACAGGGTATGGGGGCTTTTTTAGTGTGTCAGTGTCAGCAAAGCCCCCAGGCCTGGCAGACAAAGCACACTACAGGGCATTGCAGCTTCCTTCACATGGCGCATGGCGGCAGCAGGCAGAGAGTGGACAGCAGGGCATGGGGCCTTCATCTCCATGGCTTCAGAGAAACCACCAGGCCCCACAAAGAATAGAGAACCATGGGGAGTGGACTTAAGCATTAGTAGGACATCCCCTGAGAGCTCCTGGATTGTAGAGATTGGGCTGAGGGACCCCATGCATGAATTTCATGCACTGGGCCTCTAATATATACATAAAATTTCTAGGTAATCAACTAGGGTGATTAGCAGGACACATAGGGAGCTTTTAATAATACACATGCCTAAACCCCTCCCTAGAGATCCATTATTTGGTAGGTTTTGGAGTGATCAAGGTGTCTGAAGATTCAATAAGCTTCCTAGGTCATTAGAATTCAACCATCTAGTTCTTTGCTGCTTGGTAAATAACAAACCTGCTTTCCTCCTATTGTGTGCCATTTTAACTTAGTGACATTCCCTATAACCAGATTGAGTTGATTTTTTATTTTTAGAAATTTTAAGTATCTGTTCTCTGAGAACAGTGATCGGCAAACTGTGGCTCACGAGCCACATGCGGCTCACAAGCCATGGTTTGCAGCTCTGTTGGCTAATGAGTTTGCCGACCACTGACTTAGACTCTCAATTCAAATAATTATAGGTTGTTATTGTTCCTTGTGATTAAGCCCTATCTCAGTGTTTGGCAAACTCATTAGTCAACAGAGTGGCAAACCGTAGCTTGTGAGCCGCATGTGGCTCACGAGCCATAGTTTGCCAACCACTGTCTTAGAAGAACTGAACAAATATTCTTTTTTAATACTTATATGTTTTATTTTTTAAATATATTTTTATTGTTGATAGTATTACAGATGTCTTCCATTTCTCTCCCTTTCCCCACCTCCTCTCAGCCCTTATCACCCTGTTCCTTCCTGATAGGTCTTCACTACCTTATTGCCTGTGTCTATGGATTATGCATATCCTATATAATAAAGAAATAATATACAAATTGATCATCACTTCAACACACAAGATGGCCACCCCCATGTGGTCAAAGATGGCCACTCCCATGTGTACACAAAATGGCCACACAAGATGGATGGCAGGGGAGGGCAGTTAGAGGTGACCAGGTCAGCAGGGGAGGGCAGTTAGGGGCAATTGGGCTGGCAGGGGAGCAGTTAGGCATCAATCAGGCTGGCAGGGGAGTGTTTAGGGGGTGATCAGGCTAACAGGCAGGCGAGCAGTTGGGAGCCAGCAGTCCTGGTGGGATCAGGCCTAAACAGGCAGTCGGACATCCCCTGAGGGGTCCCAGATTGTAGAGGGTGCAGGCTGGGCTGAGGGACACCCTCCCAGTGCATGAATTTCATGCATCAAGCCTCTAGTCTCTCTATATAAAAGCCTAATATGCTAAGTGTCCCTCCAACCTTTCAACTATTTAAATAGTCGCTATGACTCACACTAAGCACCAGCAGCTGATGCTCTGACTAGTAGGTTAGCTTGCTGCTGGGGTCTGGCCAATCAGGACTCCGAAATATGAACTGGACATGCCCTGGAGCTCTCCCGCCATCCCTCCCTTCCCTGATCCTGCACCAGAAAATACATAAGTTCTTTGGTTTATCTCGTAATCCCC
This sequence comes from Lasiurus cinereus, assembly GCA_011751065.1. Taxonomy (NCBI): domain Eukaryota; kingdom Metazoa; phylum Chordata; class Mammalia; order Chiroptera; family Vespertilionidae; genus Lasiurus; species Lasiurus cinereus. The sequence continues at coordinate 9,640,064 of JAAGEH010000011.1, read as the reverse complement.
CCAACCTCATATTGAGGTATATCAGTCTGTTCCATGCCACCCTGCTTCAGGTCTTATTTTGTTGGTCAATTCATTTTGTTCATTGGATTCCATAAATAAGTGAAATCATGTGATATTTGTCTTTCTCAGTTTGGCATATTTCATGTAGCATATTTTCCAGGTTCATCAATGCTATCCTAAAGAGATAGAGATCCCTCTTTTTTACAGCTGCACATTATTCCATAGTGTAAAGGTTCCACAGCTTCTTTTTATTGTTTAAAGTATGACATAAAGTATTACATATATCTCCTTTTTTTCCTCATTGACCTCCCCCAGGCACCCCCATCCCCAGTATATGCCCTCACACCCCTAGTGTCTGTGTCCATTGGCATGCATACAAGTCATTTGAATGATATCTTACCACTCCCCCCACCCTTCCCTGCCTTTCCTCTGAAATTTGATGGTCTGTTTCATGACTCCATGTTTCTGGCTCTATTTTTGTTCATCAGTCTATGTTGTTCATCAAATTTCACAAATGAGATCATATGATATTTATATTTCTCCAACTGGTTTATTTCTCTTAGCAGAATGCTCTCCAGTTCCATCCAATGCAGTCACAAATGGTAAGAGTCCTTTTTTTTTTATAGTAGTGTAGTATTTCATTGTATAGATGTACCACAGGTTTTTTAATTCATTCATCTGCTGATGGGCCCGTAGGCTGTTTCCAAGTCTTAGCTAATGTAAATTGTGTTGTTAAGAACTTAGGGATGCATATGTCCTTTCTGATTTCTTGAGATATATTCTTAGAAGTGAAATTACTGGGCCAGATGGTAGTTCCATTTTCAACTTTTTAGGGAACTCCATACTGTTTTCCAAAGGGGCTGCACCAGTCTGCATTCCCACCAGCAGTGCACGAGGGTCCTTTTTCTCCACATCCTCACCACAGGATGTTGTTTGTCAATTTGTTGATGATAGCCATTCTGACAGGTGTGAGATGGTACCTCATTGTAATTTTGATTTGTATCTCTCTGGATGATTAGTGACTTTGAGCATGTTTTCATATGTCTCATGGCCTTCTATATGTCCACTTTCGAAAAGTGTGTATTTATATTCTTTGTCCAGTTTTTGATTGGATTGTTTATCTTTCTTTCGTTAAGATGTATGAGTTCCCTATAAATTTTGGAGATTAGGCCCTATTAGATTGAACGTTGCTAAATATGTTCTCCCATCCAGTGGCTTTTCTTGTTGTTTTCTTGATTTTTTTTGTCTGTGCAGAAGATTTTTATTTTGATATAGCCCCATTTTTTTATTTTTTTTTCTTAGTTTACATTGCCCTAGAAGCTGTATTGGTAAATATATTGTTAAAACATATATCTGATATTTGGCTGCCCATGGCTTCTTCTAAGATTTTTATGGTTTCCCATCTTATATTTAAGCCCTTTATCAAATTTGAGTTTATTTTTGTGTATGGTATAAGTTGGTGGTCTAGTTTTATTTATTTATTTATTTTGCATGTATCTGTTCAATTTCCCTAACACCGTTTATTGAAGAGACTGTCTTGACTACATTGTAAGCTCTTGCCTCCTTTGTCAAATATTAGTTGAGCATAATGCTTGGGTCAATTTCTGGGTTCTTTGTTCTATTCCATTGATCAATATGTCTGTTCTTGGCCAGTATCAGGCAGTTTTGAGGACAGTGGCTTTGTAAGATAGCTTGCAATCTTTTTGGTGTTGAGATCCCTCCAACTTTGTTCTTTCTCAAGATTGCTGTGCCTATTTGAGGTCTTTTTTTATCCATATGAATTTTTGGAGAGTTTATTCTAGGTCTGAGAAATATGCTGTTGGTATTTTGATGGGGATTGCATTAAATCTATAGATTGCTTTGGGTAGTATGGACATTTTAGTGATGTTGATTCTATCAATCCATGAACATGGTATATTCTTCCATTTGTTTATGCCTTCCTCTATCTCTCTTTTCAATGTCTTGTAATTTTTAATTATTTTGAATGCCTTATTATTCCTATTTAATAACCAAACAGCACAATCATGGCTGTGCATTTTATTTAAATGTACTAGATTTACTTTGCTATAATTAGAATTATTTAATTCTGAAACTGATCCATGCACATCTACTAAAATATTAATAAAACACAGTGGGAAATGTGTAATATTTCATTTGTGTTTTACTGACAGTTTGATACCATTGCAACAAGATCCAGGTGTAAATAGCAGGCTTGAGCTTACTGGCATGGCTACAGCCAGGCAGCTCAATATTCTTATCTTACATGTTGAATTTCAAAGCAATTGCAATCATCCCAACCTTCTACCAATATAGAGGTGTGTGTGTGTGTGTGTGTGCGTGTGTGTGTGTGTGTGTGTGTTGCATGGGAATGCATAGGTGTCTATCTGTTTGCTTTGAGGATGAAAGAAGGGCATTTGCCAAGACATTTGGCCGCATCTACCATGATGCCTTGATGGCCAAAGTAGAGAAATGTAACCTGGTTAGTTGTCATGTGAGTCCTTGGCTTGTCAAGTGACCACAGCAGAGGATATTAGCGAACCTATGCTGGACTGGAAAGAAGGCTTTAATACCACACTATCAGGCCTTATACTTGACTCTGTTCTCCAAGGGTTTTAATAGGAAGTGAAGATAAAGAAAACAGATGTCTAGATGACTCAAAGCCAAGGAGGACAAGTTATATTTAAGCTTATTGAAACAACATTAAAAGAGCTCAAGAGTGTGGGGGTGGAGTGGTCGGGAGGTGTTGATGGGGGTAAAGAAGACATATATAATACTTCAAACAATAATAATAATAAAAAAATCTCAGTAGGTGGATAGAATAAGCAAAATGAAATGTAAAGAAGTGAACTGAGGAGAATCCAAGATGGTGGCATAGGTAAACACCTACACTGCTGCCTCGCACAACAATTTCTAAACTACAACTAAAAGACAGAACGGACAGCATCCAGAACCACAGGAAAGCTGGCTGAGTGGAAATACTACAACTAGAAGGAAAGAGAGGGGCAGAGGAGCTGCAAAAAGCTGAGGTATGGAGACATGCACATGGAGAGAGCGGGTGCCGGAGTACTTGGCTGGCTTTCTCTGGCGGGAGGCTCCCAATGGCATTGAACCCCTTATCCTACGACACTAAACCCCAGGTCAAGCCGAAACTCATATGGGGGGCGGGGGAGTTTGGAATGTGAAAAGGGAGAAGTACACGGAAATTTAGGGGAGTCGCAAAAGGGCAGAAGTCAGGCGGTGCGCATAGCACTGCACGCAGAGGACCGACTACTGATTGTGCTGCTGGCTTTCACAAGTGGTCCACTTCTAACTCCACTAAACCCCAGATTTGGGCAAAACCCTGGGGACCCAGATTCATATGGTCCAGGAGTGCAGGGGAGCTGGAAAGGCAGCAGTCTAGAGGCACTGTGAGAGTGTGCGCACACTCGAGGAGAACAGGAACCACTCCAGTGATTACCCAGTCACATGAGACTCAGGGGCCGTGGAGGGCAGGACCTACTGGAAGGCAAGGCAGTCCATTAAGCCCTGAGACTCCACCCATACCAAACTCAACAGAGAGGTTTTTGCAGTTTTACAAGTCTTATATCATAAGGCTGAATCCAAAACAGAAGTTCTCCAGCATAGTGAAAATGCCGAGACAGGGGAAGGGATCACAAACAAAAGAAATAGAGGACAACCAACGACTGGATATAGAGTTCAAAACCACGCTTATAAGGTTTTTCAAGAATATCCTAGAAAAGATGGATAAAGTTAGCGAGACCCAAGAGGAGATGAAAAAGAACCAACTAGAGATGGAATAGGACCAACTAGAAATTAAACATACACTGACTGAAATAAAAAATATTATACAGAGACCTAACAGCAGACTAGAGGAAGGCATGAATAAAGTCAAAAATTTGAAATATAAAGAATCAGAAAACACTCAACTGGAAAAGCAAGAAGAAAAAAGAATCCAAAAATGTGAAGATAATGTAAGGAGCCTCTGGGACAGCTTCAAGCATACCAACATCAGAATTGTGGGGGTGCTAGAGGAAGAGAGAGAGCAAGATACTGAAAACCTATTTCAAGAAATAATGACTGAAAACTTCCCACATCTGGTAAAAGAAATAGACTTACAAGTCCAGGAAGCACACAGAACCCCATATAAAAGGAATCCAAAGAGGACTACACCAAGACACATCATAATTAAAATACCAAGAGCAAAAGACAAAGAGAGAATATTAAAAGCAGCAAGAGAAAAACAGTGCATTACCTACAAGGGAGCACCCATACAATTGTCAGCTAATTTCTCAACAGAAACGATGCAGGCCAGATGGGAGTGGCAAGAAATATTCAATGTGGTGAATAGCAAGAACCTACAACCAAGAATACTCTATCCAGCAAAGCTATCATTCAGAATTGAAGGGCAGATAAAGAGCTTCACAGATAAGAAAAAGCTGAAGGAGTTCATCAACTCCAAACCAGTATTATATGAAATGCTGAAAGGTACTCTTTTAGAAGAGGATGAGGAAAAGGTAAAAGATAAAAAATTATGAACAACAAATACATATTTATCAACAAGTGAATCTAAAAATTAAGTGAATTAAAAATTTGATCAACAGAATAAACTGGTGAATATAATAGAATCGGGAGCACAGAAAGGGAGTGGACTGATAATTCTCAGGGGGAAAGGGGTGAGGGTTGTACAGGGAGAGACTGGACAAAAATCATACACCTATGAATGAGGTTAATGGGAGGGAGGTAAGAGTAGAGGGAGGGTTGGGAGCTGGGTGGAGGGGAGCTATGGAGGGGAAAAGAGAGAAACAAATGTAATAATCTGAATAATAAAGATTTAATAAAAGAAAAAAAATTTAAAACAAGTGAACTGAGGTCAGAACAGATGTAAACTCCTGTATGTAAGACCAATGCCTTGTGCACAGGTTCGGGAGTTCTGATGTAATAGTCACTGCATGACATAGACCTGTGCTAATTTGTGCTGTCTGAATGGTTCAGTTTCTCAGGAGTTTCATGTGGTTCCCAGAGGACTTCCAGGCAGGTCAGTGGACCTGGGATGTCTTGAGGGGGTTATAGTCATTGAAAACTGGTAAGAAAAATCTTGGAATCATTGTGTTCACCCAGTAATCTCCCATCCACAGCACTAGAGTCCTCTCTGGAATCGAGGCTTAGTACTGCATTACAATCAGGTTATGCATTTGTCTTGGTGCCTTTATTGAAAACTCCAAAGTAAGGACCATATTTTACTCCTTTCTAAATTCACAGGGCTGAGTGCCTAACAGACACAAACTGGGGAGTCCCCAAAGGCGGGGATTTTTGTCTGCTTGTTTTGTTTTGTTTTATTCATCGGTGGGACTTAAGACGGTGCTTGGCATATGGTAGGTCTCAATACACAAAGAATAAATGACACACATAGATTCTCAGTAAACCGTAACCATTTGTTCTCCATGTGACTGTGGCACATCCTATCTGTAAGTCACTAGTTGGCTATTTTAAAGCAGAAACTTCACATTCTTTTCCTTTTGCTTCTCAGTTAATTCCATTCCTATCTCTGATGATATTTGGGGCTTATTCACAGAAGCCCAGATAGGATAAAACACTTCAATAATCCTTTGAAAAGATGTACTCCAGATGCAATGAATTCATCACCCTTTGGTGGTAAGTTAAATGCTTGGGTTGAACTCAGGTGGGTCTGGGTTCATGTTCTACTGTGGCAGATATTCATGAGATTTACTACTTTGGGAAAATATCCTATTATATTCTCATTTGTAAAATATAGATAAAACACTCCAAAGGTTGGATGCAGTATGTATAACACAAAGTATTATCTGAATAAATGCTGAATTATTATTGTTAGTTCATCAAGGCTTTAGCTCAAATAAGTGCTATGAGTAGAGAGGGAGAAAATACTCCAGGAAAAATCAAGGCAAAAGAAATTAGAAATTGCTAGTCTTGCCTTCAAAACTTGCTTCTTTGGTATGTCAAAGCACTTGCTTCTGTTAGAGACATAATCTCTTCAGAAAGGAAATAGAGGCCATGCATTGCTGAGGGAGGTCTGGTCTCCATGGTAACAGCACATTAGATTCTGATGTGGGTACACCTGGTATTCTCAGGTTGCTCCACCATATGGCACCTCATATATTTCATCAAGAAAAAAGCCTACCTTGACCTTCCTCTACTGCACAGGTACCCCTCCCCCACAACACACACATACCCTCTCTGTCTAATCCATGGCCACTGAAGTACACAGGTCCTATAAATGCAATTGGAAACAGTTTTAAAAGCCATTCAATCAAACAAAGGGCCAGAACAGTTATTCTAGCTTCGAAGAGGTGCCCAGAGGGAGGTACCTGACAAATACATTAGCTTTTTCTATGAGACTTGATGCAGAACCAGGATGTTCCCCACCCCCACCCCAGGCTTGCTAATAAAGCAACCCCATTCATAGCCCTGCCTAGAGCAGAATTACATTCTTGACCATGATTCATCTCATGACACAGTTTGTAAGAGTGGCCTCTCCAACTTTCCCTACATAGGAATGCCCATTAAATGCTCTGCTTTGAACTAGTTTAAGAGGCAGAAAAAGAAAGATTTCCTGGTAGGATTTTAAAAAGTGGAGACAGCCTGTAGTTGCCATGTGACACAACCGAAGAATTATGGCCGCTTAGCGATTTCCTGCTCTGCTTCAGAAACAGATGTTTAGAAACTTCATGTCAAAAGAGATGTCAGAAATTGGGGATAAAATCACTGCTTTTTGCAGCATATCAAAGTCTTCCTTTCAATGGGCATCTTATTGATTTGGTCTCTTCACACCGTATTCTCTGGAAATCCCATTTAATTCACCAGCTGCTGCTCCCACCTGCCTGCATGTAGCCAGAGTGCCTTGTGCATGGTAGGTTTTATAAAAGGCCTTTGAAGACAATGTCCTAAAAAAACCACAGTTAAGAAATGTTAAAATTTAGGTTCTAGAAATGTTGGCTTACATATAGTGCTCATGGTGTGTGTGTTTAATTAAGTATCTTGGTTGCATAGCCCACTGAGCAATAAATAATAATGAGCAAATGTATCTGTCCAACATGGGAAGAGAACTATGCCCTGTAAAGTTGTAGTTTATGCTGTAAAAATGGTTCAGTGTGCAGGGCTTTAAAATACGGGAAAGATATTATGTTTAAAGCAATAAAAATGTTCTCTTCCATGTCACTGCAACCTTTTGGCAAACTCACTGCTCTGTCTCTGAGCAGCTTCTTCACCCAGTTGATCATGAAAGAACTTTGAGATTGCCTGCTATCCCAAAAGGAACCATAGGTCTTTTGGAACTTTCTTGACCTCTCTTACACATGCCAGATATAATCAGACTTCCAGTTCCAGTCAAGATGAGATAGCTCCATTCCTCCAAGCTCTTCTCCCTTAAAATGAAAAAACTGTGGATGTAAAACAACAAACACCCTGAAGAGATTCTGAAAGGCAGAAAGAAGGCAGACTCCCAGAGGAACAACAGGGTGGCACGTCCCCAGGGTTTCATTATTGCCTCTATATATTCCAGACAGGGCTCTACATGCACGTCCAACCTGGAATTGCCAATAGGCACAGACCCCAAAAAATCTTCAACAAAAGCCTGCTCCCTACAATCAAAAAGACTGAGAAAAGGGTAATCTAACAACAGAAATATTTTTGGCAATACTCACCCTACTCCAGTAGAACACCAGAAGAAAAACCACACCTCCATCCCTGGAATTGATCCATCCCACAACCCTCTGCTCTGTAGCAGCCAGAGGGAGCACTCCAATTCCCCTGGTCAGTAGAGCTGGACCTAATCTTCCCTCACCAACTTGGTAGAGGCATGTGATTTTCTAATTCCCCGACTGGGTGCTGTCTGGGGGCTGAGTAGGTAGTTGATCTCCCATCCTCTGCGCAGTGGAAGCAGGCAGGGCTTCAATTTTCCTATTGGTAGTATCAGTGGAGTCCAGTAGCTAGTTGAGCCACACACTTAACTGGGATCAAAATGGTAGAATGAAGTGGGAGGCAGTGCTAACTAGCATTATGCTTCCACTCTTCCCTTTCCCTGGTGCCAGCAGGGCCCAGCAAGGGGCTGATCCTCTGCACCAGCCCTACAGCAATAAAGCAGCCCTCCACTTCCCTACAGAGAACACTGAACTCACATTCATCTATGGAGGCAATGAGCCAGTGGGAGGGGTTTCCTACTTTTGCTGGGAAGGTATCAGTGGGGTTGAACCACAAATATCTATCTATCTATATAAAAGGCTAATATGCAAAGTGTCCCTTTGGGAGTTTGATTGCTTGCTATGACATGCGCTGACCACCATGAGGCAGTGCAGAACATCGCAGGTGATCAGCAATGGCTGAGGGAGCAAGGGAAGGAGGAGATGGGAAAGCAGGGAACTTGATTGGCCCCGATCACCAGCCAGCCTAGGGACCCTACCCATGCACAAATTTCATGCACTGGGCCTCTAGTTATATATATATAAAAGCCTAAGTGACCTGTAGACCTTTCAACCATTTGACTGGTAGCTATGATGTGCATTGACCACTAGAGTGCATATGCTCAATGCACAGACATGGAAACATGGAACAGACTGATGAATCTCAAAGGGATGGGAGGGAGGGCAGGAAGAGATTAACTAAAGATTTTATATGCATACTAGTGTCCTGATGCATGAAATTCATGCATGGGGGGGGGGTGTTCCCTCAGCCCAGCCTGCACCCTCTCCAATTGGACATCCCTCTCATGATCTGGGACTGCTGGCTACTAACCACTCATCTATCTGCCTGCCTGATTGCCCCTAACTGCCTCTGCCTGCCTGATTGCCCCTAACCCCTCTGCCTGCCCGATCATTCTTAAACTTTCTGCCTGCCTGATTGCCCCTAAATGCCTCTGCCTGCCTGCCTGATCACTCCTAACTACCTCTGCTTGCCTGATCGTCCCTAACTGCCCTCCCCTGCTGGCCTGATTATGCCCCCCAACTCTCCTCCCCTTCAGGGCCTATTCTCACCCCCAACTGCCCTTCACTGCCAGCCTAATCTCACCCCCAACTGCTCTCCTCTGCCAACCTGATCACCCCTAACTGCCTCTGCCTATCTACTTGATTGCCTCTATCTGCCCTCCCCTGCATGCCTGATCACCCCTAACTGCCCTCCCCCACCAGCCTGATCTCATCCCCAACTGCCCTTCCCTGCCAGCCTGATCTTGCCCCCAACTGCTCTCCCCTGCCAGCCTGATTGCCCCTAACTGCCTCTGCCTGCCTGATTGTCCCTAACTGCCCTCCCCTGCTGGTCTGATCATCCCTAACAGCCTCTGTCTCAGCCCCCACTATCATGGCTTTGTCCAGAAGGAAGTCAGACATCCAGGAGATAGCTGGTTTACCTGGTCTAATCAGCATATTACCTTTTTACTAGTATAGATAGATTATATAGGATAGGATTGCTTAACCGGGGGTGGGGAGGAGGAGCCTTTTTCATCAGGAGGAGATGCTCTGGGCAGACAAAAAGATATAATCCCTATATCTGGACTGATAGCCAGCTATATGCACTATACTGCCAAACCAGTCATTAAAAAATTGAATTGCTTTATTACACCTTACACTAAACAGCTGTTGCCCTTAAAACCCCTCCTCAAATCCCACCTTAGGTTCTGCCTTCGCAATTCACCCAGATTAGGTTCTGATTGGTTGGTTTCTATGCCAGTCAGCTTCAAAAGCTCCATCTTTTAGGTAGCCACTGGTTCCTCACACTTTACCCAGATTTGGTTCTGATTGATCAGTTTCTATGCCAGTCAGCATCTCTGCACCTATCAACAGGCCTAATCAGAGAAGTGGGGCTAATCAGCAGCCACAGCAGAGGCCCAAAAGAAAGAGAGGCATGGCTGCTGGCCAGGCCCTGAGAGAGAGAGGCAACCAATGTCTGATCAACAGCTGCTGTGGAGGCTATGGATCATACTCTGCTTCTCTCTGCAGGCCTCTCTTTAGGCCTGATCCGCAGTCCTCTCAGCATGGCACCTGCAGCAGCAGGTAGTTAGTGCTGAGTTGACAACTCAGCACTGACTTCTAGTAGGTCAAGCCTTTGGTCATTTCAGATATTATGGACCCTGGGTTTTTACATATTAGAACTAATAACCCAGTGCATGAAACTCGTGCACATAGTGGGGATGGGGGTGGTCCCTTCATTCCAGACTGCAACCTCTCCAATCTGGGACCCCTTGAGGGATGTCCAGACTGCAACCTTTCCAATATTGGACCTCTTAAGAGATGTCAAACTGCCCATTTAGGCCTGATCCCATGCCTAAACCAGTAGTTGGTCATCCCTTTCAAATCTGAGACCACTGACTCATAACTGCTCACCTGCTTGCCTGCCTGATCACCCTTAACTGTCCTCCATGCTGGTCTGGTCACTCCCAACTGCCTCCCTGCCAACCTGGTCACCCCTAACTGCCTCCTCCAGCTGCCTGGTTGTCCCTTGCTGACCCCTGTCATCCTAGTTACCTCCAACTGCCTCCCCCCACCAGTCTGGTTGTCCCTATCTATCTCTGCCCCTGCCAGCCTGGTCCCCACACACAGCCCTCTGTTCAGTCATTTGGTCATCCCTAAATAACCCCCCTGCCAGCCTGGTCACCTCATGCAGCCCTGTGCTCAATTGTTTGGTCATTTCTCACGAACTCTCCTGCCAGCCTGGTTGACTCATGAAGCCTTTTCGGTCATCTGTTCGGTTGCTTTGGTTGTGACAGTCACTTAGACATAGATAGATAGATATATAGATAGATAGATTAGAGGTCTGGTGCACAGATGTGCACCAGTGAGGTACATTGGCCTGGCGTGCAGAGATCAGGCCAAATCTATGCACCATTCCTCTGACATCTCCTGAGGGGTCCCATATTGCAAGAGGGCACAAGCCAGGCTGAGACCCCACCAGTGCATGAATCCGTGCACTGGGACTCTAGTTTATATATATAGGCTCAAGAAGCTGAGTGAAACCCAAATTGGATAAACCCAAAGGGTGAAATCCATACCAAGACATATCATAATTGAATGTGTAAAAGCTAAAAAAGACACTCCTCACCCAAAGGGGGGGAAAAAAAGAGAAAGAAATCTTGAAAGCAGCAAGAGGGAAATAACACATTGTTTATAGGGAAACACTGATTTAAATAAAAGTAGATTCCTTATCTGAAACCATGGAGGCCAAAGGGGCATGGCATAATATTTTTCAAATTTTGAAAGAACAGAACTATCAACCACTAAATTTATACCCAGCAAAAATATCTTTCAAAAAATAAAGGGGAAATAAAGACATTCTCAGACAAAGCAAAACTAAGTGATGTTGTTGCTAATAAACTTACCTTTTGGCATGACTAAAAAAAAGCTCTCTCTATGTAAAGGAAATAATAGAAGAAGGCTTGGAATTTTCAAACAGAAAAAAAAAAGAACATTGGAATGAGTAAAATAGGGGGAAATAGATATCCTACTTCTCATGAATTTCTTAAAACATTTTTGATGGTTGGAGCAAAAGTTATATAGTGTTCAATATATAAGGAAGAAATACTTAAGAAAATTGTATTTTAAAAATCTAAAAGTGTGCATCCTGGATCCCATCTGCTTTCTGGCTGCATACCTCAGCTTTCTGTCACTATAGCTATGAGATTCAGAGCGAGTGGTGACTCCAAAAGGGGCTTAAGAAGTATTGTGAAAGTATATTGGAGTTGCAGTCTGGCTCACAAGTATATCTCCTCTCTAGGAAGAACCTCAGAAGAATGGGGGGACTGTGGTGACTTATTGCATCAGAATAGACTATACCAACCATCATGGACTCTGAAGCAGAGCACTTGTTGACTGGCTTACTCCTGACTTGAGGGGTGTGTGGACTTGCTTTTCCAAAATACCCTTTTTGGGAGTTGACTAGAGTCCCTCCTTGGGTAGCTGGGCCCTAAATGTGAAGAATCTGCCCTTCAGCTGCTCCATGGTCCTCGTTAGCCTCTACCAAGAAACCTGGGAGTTCTTGTGCAAATCACTTCTCAGCTCCTGTGGGACATATGCAGATTATGCCCCACAGTGACCCTTCACAAGCAACCATAGCCATAAATAACCCCAACTTTAAGACATGATGAGGTCAGTCTGCATGCCATTTGATTAAGTAATGCACAGAAAAGCAATGAGAGGGCCATTGCATGATTGAACATAAATCTGAGAGACCGGTCAGGAAGAAATCAAAACCTTTCTTGGTTGTACCGTTATTCTACTTGGTGCCTGGAAAGGAAATTATTTACTTGGGAAATCTCCACAGTGACATGACAAGATCACTGGTACTTTTCTAATGACCTCTGTGCTCTTTTGTTCTATAGTTTTTACTTAGTGTCCAAAATTTATAAAGTGTGACATGGTGGCAGGCTTGTTCTAAGCCATCAGCAGCCTCAGCCAGGAAGGTCTCTGAGCAAGTGAGGCTGTGACTGCTGAAGGGAGACAGCCTCCTGGTACCTTTTAAGGAGAAACTTGGAATCGTGGCCTCCCACCCAAGGGAGCTCTGAGGTCCAGCCCAAACATTTCCTGATGAGTCCATCCTGTAGGAACGGCACCAGGTATTAGACAGTTGAGGTCAGATCTGATCTGTGTTTATCAACCTTGGTATTGAGTCTTGGCTAGGAAAGAATTCAGAGCTAAGACTGAAACCATAAGAGAACAACATCCTATATAATAGAAGCCTAGGTGGCATTGCAGGATATCATCACAAGATGGCCGCTGTGATGTTGTCACAAGATGGCTGATGCCCCATGTCATCACAAGATGGCCGCCTCAAAATGGCCACCCCATGTGGTCATAAGATGACCACCACAAGATGACTGCTCATACATTGTCACAAGATGGCCACTACAAGAAGGCCACCATAAGATGGCTGTCCCCACATTGTCACAAAATGTCCACTTCCACCTCACAACAAGATGGCTGTCACAAGATGGCCATACCCCACATCATTATAAAATGTCCACCACAAGATGGCTGCCCCCATGTCATCACAAGATGACTGCTACAAGATGGCCACCTTCACATTGTAACAAAATGGTCACCACAAGATGGCCAGTAGGGGAGGGCAGTTGAGGGTGACCAGGCCTGCAGGGCAGGGCAGTTGGGGGCAATTGGTCTGGCAGGGGAGCACTTAGGGGGTGATCATGCAGTCAGGCAAGGGAGCATTTAGGAGCCAGCAGTCCTGGATTGTGAGAGGGATGTCCAACTGCCAGTTTAGGCCTGATCCCTGAACCGGCAGTTGGATATCCCTCAAAGGGTCCCAGATTGGAGAGGGCGCAGGGTGGGCCAAAAGACCCCTTCCCCATGCACAAATTTTGTACACTGGCTCTAGTTTACTTAGAAAATTACAGAGATAGAAGTAATTTGTATCAAAAATGGGCTTAGAAAACAAATTATAGAGGCAAAGGAAGAGCCTTAGAGCTTAGAAGTGAGGAAGGTCAAGGTGACACACCTTAGTGGGTATGCAGGTGAGATGGAGAAAGGCACTCTGGGTCTTCAACCTCATCCTAAAGGTTTTAAGTGAGAATTTTAGGTGAGGTTTCAGGGGAAGATCTAAATAGAATATTCAGCAAATATCCAGGTGTGTCCTTTCAGGGTCTAGGTCTCCATTGATTGATTTATTGGTCAGCACCTAGGTCAAGGGGTCATTAATCAATGCTGCTGGTCCTGAGGTCAGCCTTGGTGTTGCCTGTTTGGTTTTGCTGCTTTTAGTGCCTGGAGCTGAAATACAACCGAGGCCTAGATGTCATCTCTAGGGAGGAAAGGTCAGGGCGCCCATACCACATGACTAGTGATATGCTAGGGGAGGAAAGGTCATTCTGGGGATGAAGTCCCACCCTATAATTGTCCTTTGCTAGGCACCCAGGGCTTTCTGCCATGGCGACCTTCAACACCTGGCTTATTGTCCTTGCTTTCCTCAGGTCTGTTTCACTGCTTATTGCACATCTAGGTTCGTGCTTTCCTTAAGGCTCTCTTTAGTTTTGACCCTTGACATTCTCTGGGACCTGTTCATACTGGACCCCTGGCTGCTCTCAGTCATTGCCCGTCCAGACAGTAGCTTCTTTGAGTTCCCACTGGGTGATCCAGCTCCTTATTCTTAGCCTCATTCATCTGTGTCCATGAATAGTCCATCCAAAAATCCAATTTAGCCTTTCTATAAGCCCGCAATGATTGGTGGGCATCCTTTGTCATTCATGCACACCTCACTGTGTGGACTTTAGGATGAAGGTGAGACAGCCTAGGATTTAAAAGTGTACATTCCGGAGCCCAGTGCTGCCTGGCTGGATTCGGTCTCTCTAGCTTAGGACTAGGGCAGTGGTTGGCAAACTCATTAGTCAACAGAGCGGCAAACCGTGGCCCTTCTAGGGCAAGTGGTGACCCTTCTCAGCCTCAGGTGCTTATCTAGAAAACAGACATCATAAGAGTTCTTACAGCATTGTTGGGAAAAATTAAATGAATTAATTCATATAAAGCATTTAGAACAGGGCCTGGCCCTTAGTAAGAGCTATGTATTTTTATTTTGCTAAATTATTCTTTAAAAACTAAGCCAGCTTTTAAAAACTGGGTTTTGTAATTTTAGAAGTGTGCTATTGTGTTGTGCTTAGCGTGCCTGGCCACCCAGCCTGAGCAGGAAAGTTAAAATCAAAACCAGATTTCAGGGAGGGGGAGGAATTCCAGAGGCTTTTCTGACTAATTTTTGAAAAGCGTTCTCTTCCCTTAAAATGTGGAACTTAATATCAACCCTGAAGCAGATGACTGACTCTTGAAGAACAAGATTTAATAGAAGAAATGCAAGAAACAGTGGTTCCACTTTCTCTAATTCTTTTTTCTTTAATTAAATCTTTATTATTCAGATTATCACATTTGTTTTTCTTTTTTCCCCTCCATAGCACCCCTCCACTCAGCTCCCACCCTTCCCTCCCTCCTGTTGACCTCATCCATAGGTGTATGATTTTTGTCCAGTCTCTCCCTGTATACCCCTCACCCCTTTCCCCCTGAGAATTATCAGTCCACTCCCTTTCAATGCTCCTGATTCTAGTATATTCACCAGTTTATTCTGTTGATCAAATTTTTAATTCACTTAATTTTTAGATTCACTTGTTGATAGATACGTATTTGTTGTTCATAATTTTTTGACTTTAATCTTTTTCTTCTTCCTCTTCTTAAAGAGTACCTTTCAGGATTTCATATAATACTGGTTTGGAGTTGATGAACTCCTTTAGCTTTTTCTTATCTGTGAAGCTCTTTATCTGCCCTTCAATTCTGAATGATAGCTTTGCTGGATAGATTATTCTTGGTTGTAGGTTCTTGCTATTCATCACGTTGAATATTTCTTGCCACTCCCATCTGGTCTGCATCGTTTCTGTTGAGAAATCAGCTGACAGTCGTATGGGTGCTCCCTTGTAGGTAATGAACTGTTTTTCTCTTGCTGCTTTTAATATTCTCTCTTTGTCTTTTGCTCTTGGCATTTTAATCCTCTTTGGATTCCTTTTATATGGGGTTCTGTGTGCTTCCTGGACGTGTAAGTCTATTTCTTTCACCAGATGTGGAAAGTTTTCAGTCATTATTTCTTTAAATAGGTTTTCAGTATCTTGCTCTCTCTCTTCTGGCACTCCCACAATTCTGATGTTGGTACGTTTGAAGCTGTCCCAGAGTCTCCTTACATTATCTTCACATTTTTGGATTCTTTTCTCTTCTTGCTTTTCCAGTTGAGTGTTTTCTGCTTCTTTATATTTCAAATTTTTGACTTGATTCTTGCCTTTCTCTAGTCTGCTGTTAGGACTCTGTATAATATTTTTTATTTCAGTCAGTGAATGTTTAATTTTTAGTTGGTCCTTTTTCATCTTTAGTTGGACCTTTACCATCTCTAGTTGGCTCTTTTGCATCTCTAGTATGTCCTTTTTCATCTCCTCTTGGGACTTGATAAATTTATCCATCTTTTCTAGCATATTCTTGAAAAACCTTATAAGCGTGGTTTTGAACTCTATATCCTGTCGTTTTTTTTCCTGCATTTCTTTTGTTTGTACTCCCTTCCCTTGTCTCGGCATTTTCCCTATGTTGGGGAAACTTCTGTGTTGAATTCATCCTTATGAAACCAGGCGTGCAAAGCCGCAGAAGCCTCTGTTGAGCTTGGGAGGGGTGGAGTCTCAGGGCTTAAGGGACCGCCTTGCCTTCCAGTCGGCCCTGCCCTCCACGGCCCCTGAGTCTCACGTGACTGGGTAATGGCTGGAGCGGTCCTTGTGCGAGCGCGCCTGCAGTGCCTCTAACCACTGCCTTTCCAGCTCCCCTGCACACCAGGACCACAGGAGTCTAGGTCCCCAGGGTTTCACCCGAAACTGGGGCTTAGTAGAGTCAGAAGTGGCACAGTTGGTAGGGTCTGTCTCCCGCCCACTCGAGAAAGCCAGTGGTACAATCAGTAATTTGTCCTTCGCGCAGTGCCGTGCGCTGCCACCAGCCCTCTGATCTTTTGCGACTCCCCTAAATTTCTGGCACTTCTCCCTTTTCACAGTCCAAACTCATCCTGTATGAGTTTCAGCTGGATCTGGGGTTTAGTGCCGTAAGAGAAGGGGTTCAATGCCGTTGGGAGTGTCCGTTTCCCTCCCGCCAGAGAAAGCCAGCCAGGTACTCTGGCACCCGCTCTCTCCACGTGCGCGTCTCCGTACCTCAGCTTTTTGCAGCGCCTCTGGGTCTCCGTGAGCCCCTCTCTTTCCTTCTAGCTGTAGAACTTCCACTCAGCCAGCTTTCCTGTGGTTCTGGATGATGTCCGTTCTGTCTTTTAGTTGTAGTTTTGAAATTGTTGTGCGAGGCAGCAGTGTAGGTGTTTACCTATGCCGCCATCTTGGATTCTCCTCTCTAATTCTTAATGTCCTTTGTCAACTGACTCACATGTTCCTGTGCTGCAGGCTGTCTCCTTGTGGCTGGGATCGGATTGCTCAAGGTTCATTGCTCCTTCTTAACACAGGTGGCCTCAACACCCTGCCAGGGATGTTGCATTCTTTGCAAGGAAGATAATTAAATTTGCAGGTTCTCATGCTCCAAGTTAGTTTACTTTCTCTAGCAGGAAAGAGAAGAAAGAAGTGGTTCAAAATTGCATATCTCCATTGAAAGCAGATAAATTCCTGAGCAAGGCCAGAACACCACAACCAGTGGCTGCATTGCCCTGCAGAGAGCCCGCCTGCCTGGCTACTAGCCACACTGTCTTGCACACCCCCTTCTGTGCTACATCTGGGGCTTATGTCTCTGGCCTGGCCTGAGTCTATTCTCTGTGATGATGTGAGGACCTGGCTCTTTGTCCCTACTTATCCTGGCCTCATAGCAGGGATCTCTGTAGACTCATCCTACAAATGCCTTAATGCAGTGCTAGGTGCTGTGAGAGGCAGATGTGGAAGTCATTGCCTCCTGAGGCCTGTAAGTGGTGGCGATGGGGGTCAGAAGAGGCTTCCTTAGGAAGGTGAAGCCTCACCTCCCTTTAAAAAGGTAAGTAGATGTTCACTGATAGATTGTGGATCCGTGGGAATGGATGGAAGAATTTCAGGGAGAGAAAATCCCTGAGCACAGGTGAGGAGGCAGGGTGGCTCTGTGCAGGGCAAGGGTGCAGGAGAGGTGGGATGGTGAAGTGCACCCAGGATTCCTGAGCTCACTCTAGATCAGTGGTTCTCAACCTTTCTAATGCCGCAACCCTTTCTTTAATACAGTTCCTCATGTTGTGGTGACCCCCAACCATACTTCATAACTGTAGTTTTGCTGTTGTTATGAATTATAATGTAATTACCTGTGTTTTCCGATGGTCTTAGGCGACCCCTGTGAAAGTGTTGTTCAACCCCCAAAGGGGTCGCGACCCACAGGTTGAGAACCACTGCTCTAAATGAAGCCCCAACCCAGAAGCCTGCTCAGCTTTATACTAAAAATCATTTGTGCTGGCTTATCAAACAGCCCAAGGGTTTTGCCTGTTTTGCCTATGAAAATATCCTAGACCCGAAGTCTCCCTCCTTTAGGTCTAGGACAGTGGTCGGCAAACTCATTAGTTAACAGAGCCAAATATCAACAGTACAACAATTGAAATTTCTTTTGAGAGCCACAAAGTGCATGGGCCACGAAGTTTCAATCACACTGTATATGCGCACACACACGTGGCATTTTGTGGAAGAGCCATGCTCCAGGAGCCAAAGAGCCGCATGTGGCTTGCGAGCCGCAGTTTGCCGACCACTGGTCTAGGAGATTTGAAAACCAAACCTCTAATCTCTGACATATTTGCTGCCTGACACTGGCCAGCATTGCTAGGCTGGTGGCCTCTGTACTCAGAAGGAATTTGGAGGAATCTCAGGGGGAAACTTTAGTTTAGAGACAGGTGTTGGAAGGAGGCATATAAGGGTCTATAATTAAATCATGCCGACGGCCTCAAAGAAAGCCAGACTAAACTAATTTCATCTTCCTTTGAGGCAGGAATTCCAAAGAACCATGCTGGATAGATTCTGTAGTAATGAACAATTTTCCATTATGATTAATTAGCTAGACATTCACTTAAGTAATTAATCAAGCATTTATTAAATGGTATCTATATGACATGCACTGCACATCCCCCGGGGGATGCAAAGAAGAGTGAAACATGGTCCCTGTGCTCCAGGAACTCATCGTAGAGAGACAGATTCATAAGTACATACCACCAACATCCTGTGATATGTTCATAAAATCTCAACTACAGCCACAGAGAGGAAGACACTAACTTAATTAGCAAGGTGCTGGAGTCTTAAGATGAATGGGATTTTAATTGATGGACAGAATTGGAAAGAACCTTCTAGGTAGTTGCAATAGTAGTTTCAAAGGCATAAGTTTATGAAAACCATAGTATGGGCATGTCTAGTAGAGACTCATAATTCACAGCATGTGAAGCCATTCCCCACTTCCTGTACCTAAGGTTGACAAGCCAATCAAGAACTTCACTTCTCATTTGATCAATCTTTTTTATAGACATCTCACATACCAGGTCAACTTGATCACCAGAGAGGCAATGTATCCAGGCATTAGTTCTTCCCAGAAACCTCTTCAAAGAACTACAAATCCATTGTATTCTTGACTTTTAAAGATGGTCCATCCCATGGACAACAGTGTGGTGATTGACAGAGGCAGGGGAGCTTGGCAGGAGGTAGAGAAGAGTAAAGGGCAAATAAATGGTGATGGAATGAGACTTGACTTGGGGTGGTGAACACACAGCACAGTGTACAGATAATGGGCTGAAACTGATATCATCATAATTAACTATTTTTTAATAACAGGAAAGGAGCAAAGAGATTGCCAGACATTACAGGTATGTTTCCTGCAAAACACTGGGAGAGAGATCCAACAAAGGGAAGATACTTGTCAATCACATGTGGGCACAGAGAAAATTAGTCAGAATGGACCTGCCACTGCAAGCACAGGAAGACTTTAAGTACTTAATCCCCTGAACAAAGGAACTTGCTCTCTTGTGCTCTCAGGACTCTTGGGACTCTTGTTGCTCAGGGCACAATCTCTTGGTTCTCTTGTATTCGCCTATATGGCCCACAGACATGCAGACCCCACATGCAATGGACTGATGCTGAACTGGACCTGGTTCCAACATAGAAAGGAAACTTTGGACACTGGCTCTGATTTTAGCTCTATTGAAAATCCATCTACACTTCTTCTAGGACTGGACAAAGGGAAGAGGGACTTTGGAAAACCAGGATATAATTCCATTGAAATAACATATCTACTATATCTCATCTCCCTGTGGGGGCCTCTGTAAATGCATATTCCAGCAGTACTCCATTCTCACAAGCAACTGGGGGAGATGAGGCCTTCTCCCCTATAACAAAAACTCTATATTTTGCTAACCAGTGTTACCCCAATTTATACCAATAAAAGGGTAATGTGCTAATTAGACCGGAAGACCTTCTGGGAGACCAGCCAGGGAGGGCAGTTGGGGACCATCAGGCCAGCAGAAGATGGCAATTAGGGGCCATGAGGCCAGTGGGGGTCAATTGGGGGCAAGAAGGTTGGTGCGGGGGGCAGTTGGGAGTGAGCAGATTGTCAGGCAGAGTGGTTAGAGGAGATCAGGCAGGCAATCAGGTGAGCAGTTAGGTGCCTGGAGTCCCGGATTGCAAGAGGGATGTCCGACTGCGAGTTTAGGTCTGATCCCACAGGGCCTAAACTGGCAGTCTGACATCCCCCAAGGGGTCCTGGATTAGAGAGGGTGCAGGCCAGGCTGAGAGACCATCCCCTCCTCCATGTGTGAATTTCATACACTGGGCTTCTAGTAAATTTAATTAAAAGGAAAAATATATTTTAAAAAAAGGTGGTCCATACAAGAAACAATTTTATCAAATCACTATGCTATAAAGACCTGTATATGATTGGTTCTGTTCAAAGTTCAGTTCTCATATGTTGATGGGGGTTCTTTTACTTAATAATGAAAACTGTGCAACTTATAGTGTTTCTTGTTTTGCCTTAACTAAGTGTGTGCAGCCATAAAAGCATGTCTTGGTCTAGAGCTTTGGATCACGCTCTCTCCCGGTCTTTATTGATTTGTAGTTGGTGATTTTTTTAAACCTTTTAAAATGGGTTCATATATATATATATATATATATATATATATATATAGAGAGAGAGAGAGAGAGAGAGAGAGAGAGAGAGAGAGAGAGAGAGACTATTCACTTTCACTGCCTATGTCTTTTATTTTTAGAAATTGGTGGTATATCACATTAACAGTTATATAGAAATAATTTTACAAAGCGGCTTCTATTATAAACTGTCTTAGCTAAGCTATCCTTTCCTTTTTTAAATTTTATTTTTATTTATTTATTTTTTAAATGAGAGCAGTTTTAGTTTTGTAATAAAATTGAGAAGGAGATACAGAGATTTCCTATATACTCCCTGTTCCCACACATGCACAGCCTTCCTCATTATCAACATCGCTCAGCAGAGGAGTAAATTTATTATGATTATTATTAATTTATTTTTTACCAAAAATGAACCAACATTGGCACATTGTTACCACCCCAAATCCATGGTTTACCTTAGGGTACATTCTGCGGTGTAGACAAATGTAGAATGACATGTTGCTATTATTATAGTGTCATACAGAGCTTTTTCACTGCCCTAAATATCCTCTGTGCTTTGCATATTTATTTCTTCCCTACCAACTGCTGGTAACTACTGATATTTTTACTTCTTCATAGTTTTGCCTTTCCCAGAATGTCATATACTTGGAATCAGTATAATATATAACCTTTTCAGATAGGCTTCTTTCACTTAGTAATATGCATTTTAGTTTCCTCCTTATTTATAATAATAAAAGTATAATATGCTAATTAGACTAGACAGCTAAATGACCTTCCAGACAAAGCCAGGGCTGCAAAGGCTGAGACCCTTGCATGAATTTTGTGCATTGGGCCTCTAGTTTATTCATAACTTGATAGTTCATTTCTTTTTAGCACTGAATAATATTCCATTGTCAGGGTACACCACAGTTTATTTGTCCATTTACCTCGTGAAGGACTTCTGGTTGCTCCCAAGTTTTGGCAATTAAAATAAAGCTTCTATAAATATCTATATGCAGTTTTTTGTGTGGACCTAAGTTTTCAGTTCATTTGGATAAATACCAAGGAGCATGACTGCTGGATTGTATGGTAACAGTATATATAGTTTTGTAAGAAATCACCAAACTTTTTCCTAGGTGGCTGGGTGAGTTTTAATTTGGGTGAGTTTTTCTCTTGATATTTTAAATATTTTACTCCACTCTCTTCTTAGGTCTGAGAAGCTTAATGTAATTCTTTGTTTCTCTATGCGTATGGTGTTTTTTCATCTGGCTTCTTTCAGAATTTTTGTCTTTATCTTTGATTTTCTGTAATTTGAAAATGATATACTGGTGTAGTTATTTGGACATTTATCCTGCTTGGATCTGTGATTTGGTGTTTGACATTGTTTTGGGGGAAATTATAAGTCATTGTATCAAATATTCTGTTTCTTCCTCTCTTTTTCTTCTTTTGGTATTCCTATTACATGTATGTTCCACCTTTTAAAATTGTCTCACAGTTCTTGGGTAGACTGTTTTATTTTCAACCTTTGTTCTCTTTGCTTTTCAGTTTTAGGGGATTTTATTGATATGTCCTCAGTCATGTCTAGTCCACTAATAGACCCATCAAAGGCACTCTTTATTCTGTTGCAGTGTTTTTGATCCCTAGCCTTCCTTTTTGGTTCTTTCTCGGTATTTCTTTCTCTCACTGACATTGCCCACCTGTTCTTGCATGCTGTCTACTTTAACTATTAGAGTATTTAGCATATTAATCATAGTTGTTTTAAATTCCTGTTCTAATAATTACAAGATCCTTACCATATCTGGTCTGATGCTTGCTCTGTCTTTTCAAATTGTGTTTCTGGCCTTGCAGTATGTCTTGCAATTTTTTCTTGACAGCCAAACATGATGTATCAGGTAAGAGGGACTGATGTAAATTAAATTAGGCCTTCAGTGATGTGGCTGTAAGGTGAAGGGGAGTAAAAGCTTTCATCATCCTGTGACCAGGTGTCCATCTTTAGTGAGCTTGTGCCTCTGGACTGCGAGCTTCACAAAGGCTTCTCAGTTTTTTTCTCTTCCTTTAGGTGGGAGAGGAGGATGGCAGAAGTGTGCTGGAATTGGATATTTTCCTCCCACAGGCCAGATAGGTGCTGATAAACCCTAGCAAGTTAGGTTCTGGTAAGGAGCCTTCCCGAAGGCAGTCTTGTTAAGAAGAACAGAGTGCTGTGGAACATTCCAAAATGGCCCCCTTTTCCCTTCCCTGCTGGAAGCCCATGGGCATTTTTCTCCAATATTTATTGTAGAACCTGGTCAAGTTCCTAGAGGTAAATCTCACAATATTGTGGTGACCCCACAATTAGGTCCCTTTGGATATTTAACTCTCAGGCTTGTCTGCACTGAGTCACCAGCAGTTTATCAATCACACTTCAGATCCCTGTGTATGTTTCTCTCTTAAGTCTCTGCTCCGGTCCCCCACAACTTTCTGGTACCTGCCTGTCTGTCTCCCCAGGCTTGGGGTGGCAGTGTGTCCTTGACCCTGCCTCTCCTATGGATCCAAGAAGAGTTGTTGATTTTTAGTCTATTCAGCTTTTGGCTTGTTGTTAGGGTGGAGTAGTGACTTCCAAGCTCCCTACATTTGGAACTGGAAACCAGCAGTGGTCTCCTTTCCTTTAAACATGGGATATCAACACATTTGATATACCCGATTTTTAGGTGACATCAATGAGTTACTAACAGATTTATAATCATGGGTTTCTTATTAGGCTAAAAGTTGTTTGGTTTTAATTTTTGGTAACCTCTCGTTTAACCATCCTAAAAATCAAATTGTCTTTTTCAACCCAAATAAGCTATTTCCTTCTTAGATCCAAGAGCTCTCAAGCTTTGAAGATGAAAGGATGGGCTGTTTCATAGCTCAGAACTTTCCATGACATGTTACTGAGACAGGAAATGAATTTGCAATCCTTGATGGTCCGGTCCAGTCGGTCCTTTCTGGAGAGCAGTCTGACTCAGTGGCAGCATCTGCATCTGCTTTCCTGGCCTGGCAGGACACGAGTTAGAGTGGGCACTGCTGGGACCTCCACACTAGCTCTAAGACACAGAGTATTAGGGGAACAGCAGCCCTGCTGGAAAATGGGGGACTCATGTTTGCCAATGACAACACTAAAAGTTTTTCCTCATGTGGAAAAACTTGATTAAAATACAAATTTAATATATGAATGTTTTATCTTTTCAATGAAAACTGAGAAGTCCTAATCCACACATTTGTCATGCTCAGCAGAGCCTTAAGAGAGGTTAACATAGAACATTAAACATTATCTATTAAAAATTATATTTCACAATAATGAGTAAAAGGAAAAAACATTAGCAAACAAAGGATACTATTCTTCCCCACAGTTAATTTCCATGTGCAAACGACACTATTTGTTATAAGAGGAGAAAAAAGGCAAAGTTAAAAGCTCTTAAAATTTAGGATATAATAGAATTGTTTCTTCTTGTGAAATACTGTATTAAGTCTGTTCCAAAGTGTGGTCAGAATGCCACCCCAAGGTTAGGAAACACAACGGACTCTACTTCTTAGTACAGTTACAGGGATGTGTTTATACAACATATTTGGGTCTTTAAAAGTTATCGAACACAAGACAAATTTACCAAACTCACAGTTAATCCATCTTTTAAATGGCTACTTGGGCACCATCTACCAGTGTGACATGAAACAGGTCCCTTAAAAGCCACCTGTGACCTTTTGGTGAACGAGGATAGAGGGTTATACAAGTCATGCTGCTTTTAAATGGAAAACTATGGAAAGATGTATGACAGCTTATGGACTCTGATAACTTCTCTCTAGTGATGTTTTAAGGGGCCACGGGGCTTTTCAGTTGAATAAGCTTTAACGAGCTATTCACTGTGGTTGAAAGACTATGTTATACAGGGATTGGCAAAAGTAGGTTTATAGTTGTAATGCAAATAAATAATACATTAATTAATAAATAGTACAAGAATAAACTCGTTTGAGTATTCACAACTGTGTATGTGAAAAACATAATACATGATGACCCCATTATTATTGTAATTAGTATAATTCTAATATCTTGCTAAAAAGGTGTTTATGTAGCTAATGAACACTTCAAACAGTTCACAAATGTTTTAAAGGTATACTTGGTGGTCCCTGTAACAGATGTGCCTAATGGGGAAGAGTGGAGGTATGGGAATCAGACTGCCTGGGACCAGGTCCTGCTTTCCCTGCCACTTCTAGGCTGAGTGACCATAGAAAGTTACTAAACTTCACTGAGACTCATTTTTAAAAAATCTGTAAAATAATATTTGTACCTTAGTGGAGGTGAAGGTTACATGAGTTGGTACAACTAGAGCATTCTGCAAAGAGCAACCCTGGCACTGGAGGTGTGGAGATGGGACAGAGTGAGTTAAAGCATTATAGAGCTCACTGTTCTACTGAGTTAGCCATTCACAGTAAATGCAAACGTCCCCACTGCTACAAGCCTCTGGTGAATTACCAGAGTTCTGGCAAAGCTGATTTTGACCATCAATTGCCAGTTTTCTTCTAACATTTTTGTCCGAGAGAATTTTTGAAAGTTCTTATAAGGTTTTATATGTTTTGATTTAATCCTCACCCAATATTTTTTCCATTGATTTCTAGAGGGAGTGGAAGGAAGAAGAGAGAGATTGAAGGGAGGAAGAAGTGGAAGAGAGAAACATCAACATAAGAGACACACCAATTGGTTGTCTCTCACTCATGCACTGGGAGCCAGGGATTGAACCTGCAACTGAGGAATTTGCCCTTGACTGGGAATTGAACCCATCACCCTTCTGTCCACAGGCCGATGCTTTAACCACTAAGGAGGACCAGTCAGGGCAGATTTATGTTTTGAAGACCGCGCTGGCCCTACTGTGAAGAAGACACTGGGGTTAGGGGAAGACTCGAGTCAGAGAGAGGATGAGGAGCATGAACAGGTGACAGGACAGAGGCCTTCACGGAGGCGATGGCAGTGGGAATAACTCCCAGTTCGTGTGTACTGAGTGATTGCAATTTGCAGATTTCTGCTACACTCCCTTTTGTAAATACCTATCTTACAGATGATAAAACTGCATTTAGAACAGTTTTTATCTGCACCACATTTAATACCTTGCCCCTGGTCACAGAGCTAACATTGGGTTAGTGCAGAGTTTTAAGTCTTTATTAGTTTGACTTAAAAATCTATGCTCATAATCACTACACGATATGTCTAGAAGCAGGCTCAATGATTACAGTAAAACATAAATCTTTATGTAAGAAATATCTATTGATGATTAACTATGTGCCAGGAAGATAGCAGTGAACAAGACAGAAAAAGTTTCCTGTTCTCATAGAGCTAACATTCTAGTTGGCTAAACAAAATATGGAAGCAACATGTATCTTATGTTAATTAGTAATCAGTGTAAAATAAAGGACCTTGTTAGAAGTATCTGAGTAAGAATCTGAAGCTGAGGATCTGAGTGAGGTTCTGTGCATATCTAGGCAAATAGCATTTGAGACAGAAAAATAGCAAGTGCAAAGGTCCCAAGGCAGAAATGTGTCAGGTTGGTATAAGGAACAGCAAAGAGCTTGGGCAGTGGATGAAGCTGAATGAACAAGGAAGAAGAATATAAGGAGATAAGGTCAGAGAGGTCATGGGGATCCATATTCCTTGGGCCTTACAGGCCACTGAGGGGAGTTGGACTTTAAAGAGTGACATGATGAAAAGCCTTACTCTGGCTTATGTGTTGAGAACAGGAAGACAAGGACAGAAATGGGTGGCCAGGGAGGAAGCTTTCTAGTCATCTAGGAGAGAAGTGTGGCTTGGACCATAGTGTTAGCCCGGGAGGTGAGTCGTGGCCAGATGCTATGTAAATTTGAAGGCAGAGCTTACAGAACAGCTGATGGTCTGGAAATGAGGAGTAGGGAAAGAATGTCCTCAAGGATGACTCCAAGGCTTGAGGCTTCAGCAACTGGAAGGTGGAGTTTCAGAGCAAGGGCTGTGTCTGAAAGTGTTGAGATGAGTTACCGATTCAGCATCCTTGTGCAGCTCTCAAGTAGGCAGTTGCATGAACAAGTTTGGCACTAGAGAGCATGTGGAACCTGGATGAACAGAGTAGTCTAGAGAACAGGGCCAAGAAATGATCATTAATTGTCCAATGGTGAAATGGGGTAGGAGACAGAAATAACAGCCTCAGATACTCAAAAAGCATGGCTCTTTGTATCTCCCCACTTTTATCTTCCACTTTATCTGACTCTACAGAATCATCCCTTCATCGGTAATATGCACAATGAGGTCTTGGAATTATATTAGAAAATAGAAATAAATGAGTAAAGCAATAAGCATGGGAAGCTACAGGTGCCCAGGGTGTGCCAGCTCTGAGCTCCATACTCGCCTCCATGCCATCTAGTCTAGTGAGTTCAGTGCACGTTGAGAAGCCAGGGAGGTCAGACATTGATTTTGAAAAGATTTTTACCAAAAAAAAGTTAAACTTGACATCAATACTAATAAATGCTTGAAATTTAAATGGGCAACCCTCAGTTTGGGATAAAATGAATTCAGGTGGACTAGCTCTTGCCCAGGGATGTTGCACTTTAATTCAAAATGAAAATAATTGGGAAGTAGGGAAGGGAGTGGGGCAGAACTCCTCCCAGTCCTCCCAGTCCAAGGTCAATGGCCAGCCATTACTCAGAGCTCTCCCCAGGCATGACATGGACATAGTTTGCAAGAGAGGGTTCATAGTCCCCACTTGGATTAATCTTCTTTTCCCTTTCAGCTGAGGAGAGCTCACTCATGTCAGCATTTCTGAGTTAAATGAAAACTCTTTGCTCGCTCCGCTTTTCCCAAGGCTGGGTCCACCATTGCTGCACATAGGAACCATCTTTCATTGGGTTGCCACATACAGTTGGCTTAACCCAACATATCTTTCTCTGTAGCGTCTTATTGCTGCAATCTGTGGTTACAGTTTTTAAAGACTTAATAAATGGATGTGTTTTTGTATCCCTGAGGAAGGAAATGAAGATTGTCGCTTGGCACTGCTTTCCACCATCATGTTTTTGTTGCTGTGGTGGTAATGGAGCAGAAAATCACGGCTGCTCCTTCATGCCCAACTGCCATGCCACTTCCAGTCCTCAGGAAGAAAAATCAATTGTTTTTGCAAATTTTATTCAGACATTTGGATTTCTATTTGCTGAAATCACCCCATTCTTTCTTTTACTAACCAACCCATAGTTCTGTGATGAAAAAAACAAACCACTTTTCCCATCTCCATGAAATATCAGCTGCTATTGTATCTTTTCTTTATATCTGCACACCTCACTTTGTCACAGGATATTAGTAAAATACATGCTATTTTCATGCCTATGTCTCATGAAACTTTACATTTCTTTCAAAAGTTTTTTTTTTTACTGTTCATGAGCTTTAACTACAGACCAAAGACAATGCTTACACCACCCGCTTTATTTATGAGGCAGCTAAGACCAAACAATTTAAACATTTTGCTTAAAGCCTAACACAACCCGGCCCATGCTTATTCTTCACACAACCTGCTGCCCTCCATGGGATCAATATCACTTCCTTAGAAGAATTATTAAGTTTGTGCATTTTGTACCAGAAACACAATTTGAATAAAAGTATCTCATGCTTCTTTTTTTGCCAAATTTTTTGATACAGTGTGTGGCAACCACTAAAGAAATACTGTACACACACGAGGCCAATTACATGAAGAGAAACAGGTTATGTGGGGAGGCTGAACCTAGGACTTCTTTTAAACTATTTATTTTTCAAAATTGTTATCCAGATTTAGAGTAGGCATGTTATACAACTTGTAAGTTTTTGATTTTACAACCAACTAACTATAAATTTGGGCTGCAACAGCATGACAAATTAACCCCAACTAAGGGGGCTCAGGTGAAAGAAAGACATTCACACTGGCAACTAACAATTTCAATTAAATATTTTTTTAACCAGGCTTCTCATAGATAATTCTAGGACAGAGAAAGTTGGTCAAAAATGTCTTAAAGTCATTGGGCAGATGCAGAGGACACCTGTTTGCTAAAGTTATCTGTGGAATAATTAAGAATGGATTTTGACACTGTTCTTGACTGAACGGCCTACTTGCTTAGTGAAATGGGACAAGTCACTAAGCTAGTGGTGGCCTTAGTCCTGGTAAGAACTGGGACAAAGTCTTCACAGTCAGGTGTATGAAAGGAGGAGGCAGACAGATGGCTGATACAGTCTCTGCTGCTTACAGAGGGCTCCACCATGAGGTAGACTGGGAATAAATAATGAAGCTAGGAGTTGAAGATTCCATGGATTATACATGGAGGGGATGAAAGATTTCCATCTTCATTCCAGCAGGGCTCAGTATTAGGACTGCTGTATTAGTCATCTCGGGCTACCATAACAAAGTGCCATGAACTGAGGACTTAAACAACATAAATCTATTTTCTCACAGATCTGGAGTCTACAAGTCCAAGATCAAGGTGTCGGCAGGCTTGGTTTCCTCTGAGGCCTCTCTCTTTCACTTGCAGATGGCTGCCTTCTCCCTGTGTCTTCACATTGTCTTCCCTTTGTCTGTGTGTCTAAATTTCCTCTTCTTGTAGGGACACTGGTCATATTGAATTAGGGCCCACTCTAATGATCTCATTTTACCTTAATCACCACTTTAAGAATCCTGTCACAGATATACAATCACATTTTGAGGTTTTGAGGGTTAGGACTTCAATATATGAATTTGGGGGGCACAATTTTCAGCTCCTAGATTAATTTTCAGTGATCTCTAGATTAATTTTATCATGTGATCTCAAAGGAAAAAACTTTAGCATTAATAAACCAATTTCATTATTTATAAATAATATTCTACTGAACTAATAATATATTTTGCACAATATAAAGCACAGCCATGATATATAGAAATTTTAAAGAATGAACAAGAACCAAGTAGAAGTTCTGTTTTTTATTACATCACTCAATGGATCATCTTGGCACCACATGGGATGTAGGCACCTGCTTTGGGGGACTACTGACTTTGCAGTTACTGATTCTTATTTTTTTCAAGGCTTCCTCTGGGAACCCATCTGTACTTCTGATTGACACATTCATTCCTAGATATGAATACCTTCTATCAGATTATAGTCAACTCTTTGCTTGGAGCCATTCTCTGTCTAAGGAGACTTTGTCACTTTATAGTTCATCTTAGTCCTGGTAAGGACTGGGACAAAGTCCCAGTTCATCCTTCAGTTCTAAGTCCATGGGGACAAGTCAGTATCCTGTCAGGCTCACCACTGCACTTTCTATTTTCCACATAACAATTTTCTCTTTGATAAACTTTTCATTCTTCTTATACATAATTTCTGTCCTCTCACCCAAGTTGTAAACATCCTGGTGCTTGAGGATCGCAGGGGCATCACAGATTATTGATATAATTTTCCACATCTTCAGCTGGTAAAGGAGAAAACTGACAGCTCGTTATGTCTGTACAGGTTTTGCAATTAAGCATAAAGATAAATGGGATTCCAACAATTAAAAAAGTAGTAGCCTTCTGGGTTGTCCTTCGAGATTGTCCTGGGGGGTAAAAGATCATCATACATGCTTTTGTTATCACCCCCAGTATGTGGCACAGGGCTACTGGAAAGGTGGCACCCAGCCTCAACTTTGGCTCAGAGTTGCTTCAGGTGAACTGACCCTTAGGTGTTGCCTGGACTGTCATTGACAGGAGAGCAAAGGTGAGATTGGGAGCTCTGGGAGAAGTGACTGTGTGGAAGAGGTCATAAGACTATGAGAAGGGAGAAGCTGTGGTAGTGCTGCCCATGGAAGAAAGGAAAGTCTGAGCCGCTATCACGTGCTGGGCACTGTTCTAGAGCTGTCCACCATGAGCTTCCTTAATCCTCACAACACCACCAAGTAGAAAACACCTGTGTTTCACATACATTGTTATTTAGAGAAGCTGAGTAATTGTTCAATATCACAGAGTTGTAGGTGCAGGGAGGATCTGGATTTGACCTCACAGCTGTCTGACTGGGCGAGTCTAGAGATCATCTAGCAGGGGCCCCTGTTCTGGAATCTTTTCTTGCCTCTCCTATTTTGATTAAATGGTATCTTTGTCCTATTCCCCAGTAGAGCTCTCTTCTAACTAGATGGGCTGGCAGTATGAAGGTGGTAATTAGTGAACGTGGGCCACATCCCTTTCTGGCGATCTAGGTGAGCTCTGGCATCCTCTCTTGGAGATTCTGTCCAACACAGATGTGGAATCAGTATTTGAGGGCAGGTCAGCTTTATGGCTTTCTCAGGTGAAATCATGCAAGGCCTTGCATCTCATATCTAGGCATGTTGAGTTTTTGCCTGGTTTTAGTACTAACAACAGTGGAAGACCAATTATGGGATATTAGACTCTCAGCAGCCCTTACCTGAGGCTATGATGTAAGACCACCAACATGCAAAAGAACAGACTCTCTTTGTTGCTTAATTAGAATGCAGGAGTGTGTTCTATTTTAAGAGCACTCTCCTGTGCTGGTCTCTCCTTCCTATTTAATTAAGGATTTGGGGCTGAGGGTACACTTGCAATGACCTCGGTGAACTTTGCTCAAGATATTTATATTATGATTCATAACAGTGTAAATATGACAATATACTTCAGCTTCTAGGGCATAGTCACCAATGGGGCTTTGGTGTGTTAAGAGGCTCTCATATACCTCATTCAAATTGCACACTTCAGTTACTGAAGGGAGCTTTAGGCATTTTGACACTTTGTATGAAGCCTGCCCTCTGGTCCTATTAAGGCAAAGAAAACTAGACTCTCTACTCTTTCAACCTGACAAAATTTTAACTAATCAATAGTGCCAGGTGAGTGCTTTTGTGTGAACTCATCAGGAGGACCAGTGGAGGGCGCTGAGCTTAACAATGAAAAGAAGCAGATGCCTATACTCTGACCACTGTTTCCTTTTCTCTTCACCTCCATAAGGAAACCTTACTATCTTTATTTTTTTAATTAAATCTTTATTATTCAGATTATTACATTTGTTTCTCTTTTTTTCCCTCCATAGCTCCCCTCCACCCGGCTCCCAACACTCCCTCTACCTTTACATCACTCCCGTTGACCTCATCCATAGGTGTATGATTTTTGTCCAGTCTCTCCCTGTACACCCCTCACCCCTTTCCCCCTGAGAATTATCAATCCACTCCCTTTCTGTGCTCCTGATTCTATTATATTCACCAGTTTATTCTGTTGATCAATTTTTTTAAATATATTTTATTGATTTTTCACAGAGAGGAAGGGACAGGGACAGAAAGTCAGAAACATCGATGAGAGAGAGACATCGATCAGCCGCCTCCTGCACATCCCACACTGGAGATGTGCCTGCAAGCAAGGTACATGCCCCTGACCGGAATCGAACCTGGGACCCTTCAGTCCGCAGGCCAACTGAGCCAAACCGGTCTTGGCTGATCAAATTTTTAATTCACTTGATTTTTAGATTCTCTTGTTGATAAATATGTATTTGTTGTTCATAATTTTTTATCTTTTACCTTTTTCTTCTTCCTCTTCTAAAAGAGTACCTTTCAGCATTTCATATAATACTGGTTTGGAGTTGATGAACTCCTTCAGCTTTTTCTTATCTGTGAAGCTCTTTATCTGCCCTTCAATTCTGAATGATAGCTTTGCTGGATAGAGTATTCTTGGTTATAGGTTCTTGCTATTCATCACATTGAATATTTCTTGCCACTCCCATCTGGCCTGCATCGTTTCTGTTGAGAAATCAGCTGACAATTGTATGGGTGCTCCCTTGTAGGTAATGCACTGTTTTTCTCTTGCTGCTTTTAATATTCTCTCTTTGTCTTTTGCTCTTGGTATTTTAATTATGATGTGTCTTGGTGTAGTCCTCTTTGGATTCCTTTTATATGGGGTTCTGTGTGCTTCCTGGACTTGTAAGTCTATTTCTTTTACCAGATGTGGGAAGTTTTCAGTCATTATTTCTTGAAATAGGTTTTCAGTGTCTTGCTCTCTCTCTTCTTCTGGCACCCCCACAATTCTGATGTTGGTATGCTTGAAGCTGTCCCAGAGGCTCCTTACATTATCTTCACATTTTTGGATTCTTTTTTCTTCTTGCTTTTCCAGTTGAGTGTTTTCTGATTCTTTATATTTCAAATTTTTGACTTTATTCATGCCTACCTCTAGTCTGCTGTTAGGTCTCTGTATAATATTTTTTATTTCAGTCAGTGTATGTTTAATTTCTAGTTGGTCCTTTTCCATCTCTAGTTGGTCCTATTCCATCTCTAGTTGGTTCTTTTTCATCTCCTCTTGGGTCTCGCTAACTTTATCCATCTTTTCTAGGATATTCTTGAAAAACCTTATAAGCGTGGTTTTGAACTCTATATCCAGTCCTTGGTTTTCCTCCATTTCTTTTGTTTGTGATCCCTTCCCCTGTCTCGGCATTTTCACTATGCCAGGAGAACTTTTGTGTTGGATTCAGCCTTATAATACCAGACTTGCAAAACTGCAAAAGCCTCTCTGTTGAGCTTGGGATGGGTGGAGTCTCAGGGCTTAAAGGACCACCTGGCCATCCAATCGGCCCTGCCCTCCACGGCCCCGGAGTCTCATGTGACTGGGTAATCGCTGGAGCGGTCCCTGTGTGTGCTCTATCTATCTATCTATCTATCTATCTATCTATCTATCTCTATCTCTATCTCAGTGCCTCCAGACTGCTGCCTTTCCGGCTCCCCTGATGAATCTGGGTCCCCAGGACTTCACCCGAATCTGGGGTTTAGTGGAGTTAGAAGTGACACAGTTGGGATGCTTTGTCTCCCGCCCTCTTGTGAAAGCCAGCGGCACAATCAGCAGTGGGTCTTCTGCACGCAGTGCTGTGTGTTCAGCCTGACTTCTGCCCTCCTGCAACTCCCCCAATTTTCCTGCACTTGTCCCTTTTCACAGTCCAAACTCCCCCCTTATGTGTTTCAGCTGGACCTGGGATTTAGTGTTGTAGGATAAGGGGTTCAATGCAGTTGGGAGTCTTCCACCAGAGAAAGCCAGCCAAGTACTCCGGCACCCACTCTCTCCACGTGTGCATCTCTGTACCTCAGCTCTTTGTAGCTCCTCTGGGTCTCTGTGAGTCCCTCTCTTCCCTTCTAGTTGTAGAATTTCCACTCAGCCAACTTTCCTGTGGTTCTGGATGATGTCTGGTCTGTCTTTTAGTTGTAGTTTTGAAATTGTTGTGCGAGGCAGCAGTGTAGGTGTTTACCTATGCCGCCATCTTGGTTACCCTTACTATCATTATTTTGAAGGTCAGTAAGATGAGGACCAGAGAGACGGAGTTACAGTTGTTGGTGAAGAAGCCAAGCTCTAAACAGAGGCCTGGCTCTCAGCTTTGTACTCAGGAGGATGTATGACCTTGGTGTGCTAGCCACAGAGCAGAGAGCCAGTCACGCTAGCCACTGCATGGCCATTGCTCATGAATCCTAGATTGGCCAACAATTTATTGGCCAAGCAGAGGACTTTATGTGTAGTTTGCACACATATTTCTGTATTGGAGTTACAGATATACATCAGTTACAGATATACATGTGTTTTGTTCTTTGGTCCGTTGATGATGCCCCCATCAAGCCAGTCCTGAGTTAGTAAACCCAGTCATGTTTTAGGGTCTGACAGACATGAACAACTTCACCTTCTTGTATCACATGGTACTTGGGATCATATTGGTTTAATGAGAAGGAAATTGCAGGACACCAAAGAGAAAAGACTAACTATGTGTTTCATATCCCATTTTTTTCTCAACTGAATTAATGCCAAGTACTCCCCAGGTCATACCTGTGTCACTCCAGCCTTCTCCCAAGGTGGGATTCTTCAATGCTCTATGCCAGTGGTTCTCAACCTTTCTAATTCCTCAACCCTTTAATACAGTTCCTCATGTTGTGGTGACCCCAACCATAAAATTATTTTCGTTGCTACTTCATAACTGTAATTTTGCTACTGTTATGAATCATAATGTAAATATCTGTGTTTTATGATGGTCATGACCCACAGGTTGAGAACCACTGCTGTAGAGCTTAAGACCATCAGAAAACACAGATATTTACATTATGATTCATAACAGTAGCAAAATTACAGTTATGAAGTAGCAACGAAAATAATTTTATGGTTGGGGTCACCACAACGTGAGGAATTGTATTAAAGGGTCACGGCATTAGAAAGGTTGGGAACCACTGCGGTTGGATCTCAGAGCTGGCATGGATCCCTTAGTGATGAGAGCAGACACAGGATTTGCTAACACATCTAAGCCCAGTTCTTGCAAGACCACCAGTGCTTCTTCCAGGCAAGGGATGTATGGGAGTTGCAGGGCAGAAATTGTAGGACCCTAGTAATATCTCATCATAACTTTATTACCTTAATCCTTGATGACTTTCTCTCCAATTCATTGACAAAAACATTCTCAAAAGAGAAAAAATGAATAATTTCTAAAAGAGGGCGTAGGAGTAATTGAGCAGGGAATTTGCCAATTATATTAGTCGGCTTGGGCTGTCATAACCAAGTACCATGGACTGCAGGCATTTATTGTCTTACAATTCTGGAGACTGAAAGTCCATGATCTAGGTTTGGTTTCTCTTGAGGCCTCTCTCTTTGGCTTGTTGATGGCTGCTTTTTTTCTGTAAAGGCACCAATTGTATTGGATTAGCATCCATCCTAATGATCTCATGATCTTAATCACATTTCCAAAGGCCCAATATCCAAATACAGTCACATTAGGAGGTACTTGGAGTTAGGGCTTCAATATATGAATTGTGAGTGCACAATCCAGCCCATCGTACTGATGTATATCCGTAACTCCTCTGTTGGAAAGGATGGGTTCTCTGGGTTTGTAGATGTTGTTGCCTTCCCAGAAGAGGGGAGTATCATCATGTGTTTTTTCATTTCATGGAGAAAACTGGGATCAGGGAGGTGGCATGACTTATCAAGGTCATTTTGACACTGTCACACAGAGCAAAGAGAGCTAGAACAAGCAGGGTCTCCCAGATTCTCAGAGTCAGAGCACCATGTGATTTTTGCTGCCCTTGGCTTTCCAGTAGTAATGACAACCGCTGTGTTCACTTCACGTCCTCAGAGGGGAGTTGGGAGGAAAGCCTATAAAGTTCTAGAAGAAAAGCACAGAGCAGTGCTCTTTATTTTTTATTTTTTTATTTATAATTTTTTTATTAATGTGTTACATGTATACATATCTTCCCATTGCCCCCCCCAAACATACCGTAACTCCCCAGTGTCTTATATTCATTGGTTATGCTTATATGCATGCATACAAGTCCTTTGGTTAATCTCTTATCTACCCCACCTTTCCTTAACCTTCCTGCTGTAATTTGACAGTCTGTTTGATGCCTTACTTCCTCTGTTTCTATTCTTTTGTTCATCACTTTATAATGTTCTTTATTATCCACAAATGAATGAGATCATGTGGTGTTTCTCCTTCATTGACTGGTTTATTTCACTTAGCATAAGGCAAGAGCAGAGCTCTTTAAAAAAAACATTTTTTTCTAAAGCAAAGGACTTTTGGGAAACTGGATCTCAGAGCGGCAGAGTGTGGGATGGTGGTAAGTGGAATCAGAACAGCTGAATATTGTCCTGGCTCTATAGGAGTCATCTGTATGGCTCTAGGAAGTCACCTTGTCTATTGGGATTTGGGTTATAAAATGAAACCGTTGAAATTAATGAATGGTTTTCAAACTCACTTGATGGTGGGGCACTTCTCAGATTCCACAGGGTGGAAACCTTTCTCAGAAATCCAGCGTATAACATAGTAAAATAGGAGCTCGATTTCTAAAGGTGAGGTGGAGACAAGAACAGGAATCCACTTACTCTGAATACCTCCCCAAACCCCAGCTTTCTGGGGATCCACATTATTCCACAGTCTGGGAAGCTTTAGACTGCTCACCAGGAGATGGCTCCCTAATCTCGTTTCTGAACTGTATTATCTGGAGGAAAAGTGATCATTAATTAAACTAGTTTGTGGCTTTGCTGAGAGAACCCCTCCCAGGCCATCTGCAGAGAAAATGTCCATGCAGTCTGTATGCCTTTTGTGGCCTTGCCCTTTGGCTGTGACAGCATGCCTCCTGACCAGGCCCCCCCTCCCCCTCCACCTTTCTGCCTCCTGAGGAATTTGATTCTAGACTGAAATGGGAACTATAGATTCCACCTCTCCAATCATCCCAGTGAGGCCTTCTTTACCTTACTGAGGCATAAGAAAACAGAACAAGTAATATCTAAGTATTAAAATTCAATAGAAACTTTTACATCTAATATGGTGGACTAGCTAGTATCAGGTCAACCCCCACCTTAAGAATGAGAAAAAATGGGTGAAATATTTTTAGAAACCCTCTTGAAGATATCAGAGAGTTACCAAGACAGCCAGGACTTGAGGAGCCTAAATGAAAGAGAGAAAGGGTAAAGAGGAGAGCCTTCAGTGCCTCTCCCCACTTTGGAGCATTTGCCAATATCTAGGTGCTGGTTGAGTGGCTGAGAAACTGAGTAGAACTTTGAACAGTCCCACAGGCAGGAAACAAACATTTCAGTTCAAGACCTTCCAAGGATGAGGGAGCTTGGTAAACTGAGGGGTTACATCTAGGTGTAAGAGTGAACTGAAAATGGATCAGCCTTCACCAAGACTGAAACCAGCTTTGAATCAGTGGTCCATTCTGGATTAAGGTAGTCTCCCCTTGGCCCAGGTGCGTACCAGAAGCAAAAACTACTTGGAGATCATGCCACCTAGAACCTCAGATTATGTTTATAATCTTATGTTCAGAATATCTAGAATTCAAAATAGATGGGTAAATGTAGGTTAGGATGTGGTCAGAATGCTGTTTCACTGTTTCTGTAGCTGCGTGTGCTCTTGGTGAGTCCCTCAGGGGGGCAGCTCTTAGACACAGATCCAAGTGCTACTAAGAGTAATAGTAGCTGAGCTCATGCTCCAATTTATTCTAAACAATGACCATAGAGTGTTGATATTATTTTTCCCATTGTACAGATGAGAAAATGGGATGGGGGTTTGACTTAGTCTGCCTGACTACATCGTCTGGACTCTGAGCCACAAAGTGGCCGTGCTTTCCCTGATGTGTTGGTGTTTAGGAATGCTTGTAGGGTGATGTGCTTAAGACTTGCCAACACAATCACTCATGTTTAAGCCCATATGTAGGCTGACATCTCCTATACTGAAGCATTTGGTTAGGAGCGTAGTGTCAACTCTTAAGTAGCTGTTATTGCTTGGTGACAGCTGCCCAAACACAGAATGAATTCTGTGCCCTCAGGAAACACTGTGGAAAGTGAAGATGATGCCACCATGCACTTAGGGACCTGGATGTCTCCCGAGATCCCATGGAGTCCTGCCCTATCTCTGGCCTCTTGCCATGTCTGTTTTTCATCCTTCCAGGGAATCCAGGCAGGAACAAGAGAGATATTGGAGGAAGGTCTTTTTTTTTAATTTTAAAAAAGGTTCCCACTCTAAAAATTATGTTGAAAGACTTTTTAATATCCTCCTACCTGAAAGTCTCATGCCTATAGAGGGCAACTGATATGTAAAGGTCATGGCAAAGATAGTAGCAGAGCCACAAACTTGGTTTCCCCAATGGCAAGACTGGTATGTCTCTCCTGCAGGAGCCATTCATAAGGGTAATATTCTAATAAACTGGGCAGTGTGTAGTGACACTGACCCAGAGGACTGAATGGATTGTCCTTTATACTAGACAGAAATGAATAATAATAAGGCCCCCTTGGTAGTTATGGACTGGCTAGTTACAACTCCATTTAAACAGTGGGACAGAATGAAAGTCTAGGAAGTTCCCTTCCTTGGAACTAGTTGGCCACATAGCAATACTACAAGCTCTGGTCCAGAATGCCTCCTACATTTTTGTGGGGAGGAGGTGGTGAGGTCCAAGGAAAACCACTATGACTACTGGCAGGGTGGCATGCATTAGTCTCAGCCTTCATATCTGCTCTTCTGATACCTGATCCCCTCCCTACTGGGCAGGTGGCCACTATCACAGCCTCTTCAAGTTCTCCCTTAATCCTTGAGAGCCCTCCCTGAACTCACTGGAGACCTTCAGCAAAATATCATGACTTTAACTTTGGGATTAATTAAGTCAATTTGGGTTAAAAAAATCTATTTTAGTGAGAAGAGATAGAATTACAATTTGCTCCCCTTTCATTGGATTTTGCTACCTGCTCACATGATAGATGACAGTTCATAGGTGATAACACTGTAGTCATATTAAGGAGAAATAATTTCAGCCTCTTATGAATTCCAACAGTATTGTTGTCCCCCTCCTTTTCTTTCCCC
The DNA here is from genome assembly GCA_011751065.1 of Lasiurus cinereus. NCBI lineage: Eukaryota > Metazoa > Chordata > Mammalia > Chiroptera > Vespertilionidae > Lasiurus > Lasiurus cinereus. Next base: position 9,601,195 of record JAAGEH010000011.1, on the reverse strand, counting down.
TTTTATAAAAAATGGATTTATTGGGGTGAAATTGGTTAATAAAAGTATGTTTCAGATGTACAATTCTATAATACACCATCTGTATATTGTATTGTGTTCATCACTCCAAAGTCTAGTCTCCTTCCATCACCATTTATTCCCCATTTACCCTCTTCTTCCCCCTTTTCCCCTTTAATGACATTTACTATAAATTGCCTGGTACTTTAGATATGCAGGTTTGACTGTTTTTCCTTTACTAGATGTTGGCACTATGGAGCAGGACTATGCCTTTTCATTTGCATCTGAGGGCACAAGCCTGAAACCTGGGCATCACCTTGGACACTCCAGTCTTACTCATTTTCCACTTGCAACCAATCACCACTTCAACAATGTTGCTTGAGTCTATCCATCCCCACCACTACTGTTTAAGATGACCATTATCTCTGCCAGCACAATGGAAAAATGACAGGAGCCCCACCCTTAGGGTGGACATAGGTCACCAGGCTGTTGTCTGGGCCAAATACTGAACTCCTGCTAACTGCATAGATGCTCATCCATCTCCTGTCCATCTTGTGGCTATGAACAGCCCCATGTGGCATTTACTGTGCCAGCATCAATGTGTTAAAGGAAACATTCTTGGATATGTCATCAGGATCTCATAGATTTGCCAGGGAGACCAGTGATAACCAGGAAACAGATAAATCCCTGTCTTTTTACCACTGTCCTGTCCTCTAGACTAGGTGGTCAGGTGTCCTCTATGAGGGGGTGATGTCTGAGAAGGAAGGAGCAAAGGCAGAGATTTAGCCAGGTGGTAGGTTCAAAATCTGGGCAGGGAGGAGTGGGGTACATGCTCAGCCTACTTTAGGAAGGCCTGGGTGAGTGAAGCATGTGGACTTATAAACCGGGAGGAGCATGATAAGAGCTGAGGTTGGTGAGGATTTCACAGGAGTTGGTGCAGGATCTGGAACCATCCAGTGTGGGCTGAGCATAGGGACTCAGGGTCAGATTACCCACATCCAAATCTGGGGTTTGACCCTCACTTCTCTGTGATTTGGGCCAAGAACCTCAGCTTCTGGTGACCTCTGTTTCTTCATCTATAAAATGGAGATGCTATGATAATAGGATCTCACCTTGAAGAGTGATTTGAAGGTTATAGGAGTTAATGTATGTGAGGCACTTGAAACGTTGCCAGCTCTTGGGTAAGCCAATCCTGAGAACTGAAGGATTTAAAGCAGAAAAGCAACATGAGCGACCTGATTTCTACTTTCAAAGCTCATTCGGTTGTCACGTGGAGAATGCAGGGCAATGAAGCCAAGAGTGGAAGCTGGGAGACCAATTGGCAGCTGGTATAGACTCCAGCTATAGGTGATGGTGACTGGCCCAGAGTGTGGAGTGGGATGCAGGCTGGAGAGATGTCTGGGGAGAAGAACTAAGGGCGCTTGCTGATGGATTTGGTGTGGGGTGAAATCAGGGGATCTGACCCTGAGGTTTGTGGCTTTGGAACCTGGGAGTGTGAGGAGATTGTGCTTTGGAGAAGTTTTAGTAACTTGTCCAGGTCACATGGGGTAAGTGGTGAAGCTGGGATTGCAGATCCAGGTTGTCCTGGCAAGAGGGGCACAAGCCAGTTTCTTGGGCTCACAGATCTGCTGGTCAGAGGGACCTTAGGGAGAGAGCCTGATGAGCCATCTGTCTTCCAGTGACACCTCTCTGCTTGGGGCTAGCACTCTCTTTTCCATGCCAAGCAGAAACTGTTACCCAAAATAGCCACAAGGCTTTCTGAAAAGGCTTTCTCAGCTCTTTGTGACAAGCAACCATACCTCTTGGCACAAAGATTACCTTGGGGCCAAGCACAGTCCAACCATTAGCTGACTGGGAGGATGGTAGGAGCTGGCAGGGTAGAATAGCCCCTGGTAGCTGGGGTGGGGGTTGGGGGGCACAGCCTGGTCATCTTCCAGACCTTGGGGTGGGGTGAGGGGTGAGAACCATCTGCCTGGTGAAGCCCCACTGCAGTTTTCCATTTGCAAAACAGCGCAACTTTCCAAGTCACTGGGATTTTGTCTTCCTGAGCTCTCTGTGAGGTGAAGAGGGCCAGGCCAGTGTCCTTCATCACAGCTATCTTTCATCTCACATGTGGCCCTTCTGTTCCCATGCTCAGCTCGATCCATGTGTCCTCTCTCCAGCTTGTCATGACAATATTCATTGAGAGGCTGTTTCTTAAGAAGGAGTGAGACTCTTAGGAATTTATCCTAAGAAATTACAAACACCAATCAAAAAGGATTTATGCACCCCTATGTTCATAGCAGCACAATTTACAATAGCTACAATTTGGAAACAGCCTAGGTGCCCGTCAGCAGATGAGTGGATCAGAAAACTGTGGTACATCTACACAATGGAATTCTATGCTGCCATTAAAAAGAAGGAATTCTTACCATTTGCAGCAACCTGGTTGGAACTGGAGAGCCTTATGCTTAGTGAAATAAGCCAGACAATGAAGGAGAAGCATCACATGATCGCACTCATTGGGGGATAATAAAGAACATTATAAACTGATGAACAAAAGGATAGATACAGAGACAGTAAAGCTTCAAACAGACTGTCAAATTACAGCAGGAAGATTAAAGTTAGGTGAGGTAGATAAGAGATCAATCAAAGGACTTGTATCTATGCATATGATCATAACCAATGAACATAGACACTGGGGGGTTGGGGTATGCCTGGGAGGGAGGGGGGGCAATGGGGAGATATGTATAAAAAATTAATAAAATAAAAAAAAGAAGGAGTGAGAAAAGAAACAGGGGGAGCATGCTTATTAAAGCCAGGCCTAGTGAATCTCAGGATTTCAATGGTATTAATGCATTTTATAATGACGTCTCATGAAAAATAGAAATTTCTGTCTTCCAGCTAGCTGCTGGAACTCTGCTGGTATATAGCAACAAAGCATGAATCCAGAATCTATTGCTAATTAATGATAAAAATAATTAAATATGAGTCTCAAAGCCAGGGTCCCCTTTGGCACAATCCATTGGAAGGAATGGTGCATTTATTCAGGCAATACAGGCAACAGCTCAATTTTGAGGTATGGTCAGTGTTGCGCTGATAACAAGCTTAATGCCTGTGACTTTGTCACCTGCAAGTTGGCCTTACAGTGTCTTTCTTCCCTTCCCAGATCTCAGCCATCTGTCCAAAATGTCTCACTAATCCTTGAAAACAACTCTGTGTGAGATGAGAAGAAAAAGTTACCCCTTTGGCTCCCATTTCACAGACTGTTCATTTAGTCCATCTACAGCTGTGAGGGAACTTGGGGAAGTGACCCTCAAGGAACCTCAACATGTCCCACAGAAGAGCAGGACCTAGGCCCTATTTGGACCATCCATGGTGATAATTATAGACCAAGTAAGGTTCATATTTTCCCTCTTTTTCTCTCATTTCTAAACAAATACATGTTCATTGTAATAAATCTAAAAAATACTTCAAAGCCCCGAAAGTCAAAATCATTCACAATCCTAATACTTGGTTTATCCTGTTATGGAGGAAGAAAAGGTTTGACTTATAATTGCATCATCCTTGTTCACCCACGCTTGGCAATACATAGGTGTTATCAGGACAGAGTGCATCCAGAGGAAGTTGATTGCCAGCCTGGGCACAGCCGTGTCCCATCTGGTTCCTGCAGGTCCCTGCAGGGTTGTATCCACACTCATCCAATTGAAGCCTAACCCAGACTCTGGCTGAGTGCATGGATTTGGCTTGTTAGAACGCTGGATAAAATGAGGACTGTACTTTCCTTGCCAGACAACAATCCAACCTGTCAACCCACTCCTCTAATGTATGTTGAGGCATTATGGGGAGAGAGATATGAAGAAGCTAAGGTCTCTATTCTTAAGGAACTCACAATCCAAAGTTCAGATGCTTATATCCACTAATTAGATGGAGCTCAGCAATGTTCTTCATTTTCACAGGTGAGCAGACAGAAGTAGAGATGCAACATGGACATAAAAATCTGGATGGAGCAACTCCCAACTTCAAGATCAAATATCATGTGATATTTGTGGGACTCATCCTCCCAGATGGCCCCTAATGTTCCTCACCACCTGGTGTCTACACCTTATGTAGTCTGCCCACACTGAGTCAGGGCACGCGTGTGAGACCAACAGAGCTCGGGAAAGTGGATGGTATGTGGTTTCTATAGCACCCAGGTTTCTACCTTGTTCTCTTGGATTTCTCTAGAGAAAGCCACTAACATATCTTGTGGACACTCAGATAGCCCAGAGAGAGGCCCACATTAAGGAGAACTTCGGCATCTCACTAGCCGCCAGCACCACCCTGCCAGCCAAGTAAGTGAGCTGCCTTGGAAGGGGAGTTTCCTGTCCCAGGGAGGCCTTCAGATGAGATCAAGCACCCAGTAGAGGCTTGGAAAACACATTGTGCCCCAGGATGTCAGGTGGTGGCTCTGGCTGCATTAGTGTGGCCTCGGCCTTTCCAGTGCAGGTGCCAGGCCTCTACACAAGCCACACCTCTTCCTCACTGCAGGCCGAGGAACTCACATGCTGTCTTTCCCCTCAGCATTTCCTCCACATATAGCAGAGAGGCAGTCTTGCTGTCAGAAAAAAAACACAAGGGCTTTTCTGCTCAGCTTTGCCAGCAATGCATGGGTAAAATAAAAATAACTAATAGTGAGAAGTTACAGAGATTACAGATACTCATGATTTTAAAGTCCTGATATCTCATGTGACAGTATTTGTTAAGCATCTACCATGTGTCAGGTGCTGGTAGGGGCACTTGGGACACAACAGTGGAAAAAGCAAAGGTTTGGCCCTGCAGTAGATTGACAACAAACAATATACAAAATGAAATATTATTAGAAGGTGATAACTGCTGTGGAACTAAGAAAACTGTGGAACCAAGAGAACAAAGGGGCTGGGAATGTTGGGGGATGGTGGGGCAGGCTGAAGTCTTCATGGATTGATCTGGGTGGTCCTCATGTGGAAGAAGGGGAAGGAGTTGGCAGGATGACCAACTGCCCCAGTTTGTCCGGGACTGAGGGGATGGGAGAGTTTCAGTGCCAAAACCCAAAAGTTCTGGGCAAACTGGAATGAGGTGACCATTCTAGGAGTTGGCCCAGCAAATATGGGAGAAGATACTCCAGGAAACACCCATCTGGTTTGCAGCGAGGACTGATGTGGCCTACTGGGGACATTTGACAAAATCTGGAGCTGGTTTTGGTTGCCAAAGCCAGGGTTGGCCATGCTACTGTCACCTACAGGCAGAAGCCAGGGATGTTGCTAAACATTCCCCAATGCACAGTATGCCCCTCCCCCAAACAAAGGGTTAGAACTGCACAGGACAGTTCCATTACAAAGGCTTATCGACTTGGCCCTGATGGCCAGTGTGCCATAGCTGAGATACTTGAGTTAAACACTTGGTCTTTAATTCTGGATTCAATGCTGAAATTTCATTTGCCTTCTGCTTCCCTTTCTAGTCCTGGGGAAGGAATAGTCCTCTGGCCACACCTTCCTGCCCAGAATGTATGGTGCGTGTCCAAGGGCTCTCAGGCTATGCCAATTTGCAATTATATTTATAAGGATCTCATTTCCAAATCAGGTCACATTCAGAAGCACTGGGGGTTAGGACTTGAATATATCCAGTTTGAGGGGACATATGCACTCCATAATAGGTATTATAATTCTCTTTAATCTACATCAAACAGAGGACAAGGTAGAGATAACTTGCATTTATAGCTGGATGGAGGTACATGACCTTAAAGAAAGGCATGTACTTTGCTCTGTAGCCATAAGCAAGGGCCCACCAAGATGGGCAAGGACATAGTCCTTCACTTGGGCCTAGGGTTTAAGAATTGCTGGGTTCTATGCATTTTCTATAAGTCATGCTTAAACATGAAACCTGAGACTGGCTGCTGGCTCCTCAACCCTTTGCCTCTTCACTGTCAGGCTGGAAATTGCCACTGGATGGCATGGCTGACAGGTGTGGCCCCTGTGAGCATGCCACCGACACCTCTGGGTGCCAGGTGTTTGCTTCCTGTGCATTTGAGGCCAGTGTTTGAGTGGATCCACCACTTAGCAGAGCAGAACTGCAGGAGTGACAGGTAGCCTCCGGAGCCAGGAAGGCCTTCCTGCCCAGAATGTATGGTGCGTGTCCAAGGGCTCTCAAGCTATGCCAATTTGCAGCAATTAAGCAGTAAGACCCAAATGAATGGGTTTGCAGTCTCTGCCTGACAGCCAGATGCCTAGAGTGGAAACGGAGGCCCAGCACACAGCGATCAGCCTCATGCTGAAATCCTGCTTGTTGAAATACTGACAAATTAATGGGAAAATAATGATTTGATGCTAACGTGGCAGCTCATTCAAAGGGCTTCCACACATCATCTCTTTCCCTGACAATACCCCAAGAAGGCAGGGACATGGGCTGGCTTCTACCTCTCATTATTCAGACAGATAGCCTGCCTCACAGAGCCTGGGACTCAGCCAGAGAACATCTGCACAAGTGGGCAGAGACACCCCTGCTTTCTGGTCAAGGCCTTGTCCATGACTTGCCCCTATGCTCTGGAAGGGCTCACAGAGCCAGACCCTGGGGAGGTGTTCCTCAAGTATCATCTGTTTCAAGTCTCATAGTAGCTCTATGAAGCTGGATATTAGTATCCCCATTTCAAAGATGAACAAATTGAGGTTTAAAGCTGCCACACAGTCAGTCACAAGATGGAGTGGCCTGCTTAACACCCAAGCCCACACACTCAACAATCATAATCATTGCCTCTTTTATATATGAAAGTGGACATTATGGCTTGGTTAATATTTATTTTCCAGGGCTGCCATAGCTGAGACACTTGAGTTAAGACAGCTGAGACAAACTCTGTGGTTTAAAACAACAGAAATGTTTTCTGTCTCAGTTCTAGAGGCCAGAGAACCAAAGTCCAGGTGTTAGCCAGATTGTGCTCCCCCTCAAAGAAACTCTAGGGGAGGATCTGTCTTGTGCTCTCAAAGCTTCGTGTGTTGCCAATCTGGTTTCCTTGGCTTGTAGAAGCATAAGTCCAACCCTCCACCTTCACATGACATTCCCCTGAGTGTGTCTATCTTCACAAGGTTATTTTCTTTAAGTACCAAGTCACATCCACTTACTCCTATGACCATATCTTCATTTAACCAATTATATTTATAAGGATCTCATTTCCAAATCAGGTCACATTCAGAAGCACTGGGGGTGCTTGAATATATCCAGTTTGAGGGGACATATGCACTCCATAATAGGTATTATAATTCTCTTTAATCTACACCAAACAGAGGACAAGGTAGAGATAACTTGCGTTTATAGCTGGATGGAGGTACATGACCTTAAAGAAAGGCATGCAAGCAATCCAACCACAAATAGCAATTTCTTAACAGAGCTGTGCAATCCCTTCCCTGAACTGTACAACAACAGTCCTCTGTTTGCAGTCTTCAGGCCATTCTGACCAGAGCTAGGACCTAGACCAGGGACCTACAGATACTCCATAGACTTCCCAGTTTGGCAAAATCTCCTTAGGTTAACTTTGATGTATTGGCCATGAGCTCTCTCTCCAATAGTTCCCCCCTCAAAAACAACAACAACAACAACAACAACAACAACAACAAAACCTTTATGAGGGCCAGGGTGCTTTCAGAATAATGGGGACTTATCAGAATATCTGTTTGAAGGGAAGAAAGGGATGACACATGGAACTTGGTCAGGAGTAGAAGAGGGCAGAGAAAGGGCGACTTATAGTTGGTGACATCAGTTTATCTTATTAAGAAATAATGAACAGTTTTGGTTGGCAATTAATCACTGAGCTTTCTCTTTGGAGCTAGAAGAAATGGGAAATACCAAAGTAAAGACACTCTTTGGAGAGAGTGCTGAGAACAGCCACAGCAGAAACTCTGGGCTGAGCTGCACATTGAATCATCTGGGTGGTGGTGGGGATGGGGGTTAAAACATCTCAGGCCAGTGAGATGAGAATGACTCCACTGGGCCACCTGGGCTGAGCCGCTAAGCTGCAGAGTCTCATCCAACATGTTTGGCCTTTTGCAGTTATCTAAAGGCAGGAGGAGTCAGAGACAGCAGAGCAGATGTAGTGGCCACTTCATCTCTCCTGAGGTTCTAGTATGTTTTTGCTCATCTAGGATTAGCTAAGATGGTATTCATTGCCTACTCTATTTATTAGCCCTATTTCCTCTGGTGTTGGAGTGAAAAAGAGGATTCTGAGAAAGTCATTTTGATGAGTTCATTTTGAATGACTAGTCTACACAGAGAGATCTATAACAAAAATGTGAAACAGATTTTTATTATCAAAAAATCAGCACAGCAGACCTTCCTGACCTTCAGCCCCTTCTGAGCCTTAAGCATCCCGAGTGCAGAGGGTAGGGCAATGTGCATGACGTGAGACATTCATGAGGTCTCAGCAGGTTGCAGAAGATCTGCTTCAGTTGTTACTTGGTCATAAAAATAGTTGCAAGCTTGATGGTTTCCGTCCTTGAGTCAAGAGTAAAGCCAGTGTATGGGAATGTCCCCGGTAGCAAGATGACTGTCTTGAATTGTTTAAGAACCCTTCTGAGAATCTGTGCCTACAACAAGGAAAACCACACAGTCTCTGCTGATGGGGAACTGTTTCAACAGCTGGGTCTATACCAGGGACCTGCAGAGTCAACTGAAAGCAGCCAGCTGGTTGGCATGAGTCTTTGTAAACGCAATGAGATGAGGCTGCTCAAGAAGTACACGAAGACCAAGGTCAGCCTTTATTTGTACCAAGGAAGGCCAGGCAAGCCTCTGGCACAAGTCTCTGCCACACCCAGCAGCTCCTTGTATGACAAATATTTTGTAGTTTTCCTTTATTCTCCTGAAGTTAAACTCAGAATTAAAAAAAAAAATCCATGCATATATAAGTAAAGAAAACTTAAAAGGCTAGTGACTTATAATAAGATATCACATTTAAAATAGAAAAGGACTCAGAAATGTCTGCTCTAGAAGATCTAACAAGAGGCTCAGAGCCTTGCACGTGCACATAAAATCATTATGCACATGACAACAAATTCAGACAGACCAAACTTTCTCAATGGCAAGTCATATGTTGTGAATAGAATTGCCATGGTTAACATGTGTCTCTGAAATTGTGACCAATCTGGAAAAACTTGACAGTTGTATTCCTGAAAATTTCACAATATATTTAAGTAGATCAAAACAATGCTACATTTGTGTTTTGGTAAATTATGTAAAATGAAATTCTTTTTTAGACTTAGAAAATTATAAACATCCATGTCCTAAGAGAAAACTCTTCACTGTGTGGGATTTTCCTCACATTTTAGGATCAGGATGTCTAGAATCATAGGTGTCTGAATGCCAGTATTCTCCCCACTCTCTATCCCCCCAACCCCTACCACATCATTGTGACCATTATAAAAGCTCCTCCCCCAATGAATGATAACACTTTCCCCTTTGGGAATCCGCTCACAAAGATATCAAGTCTTGCTTCCTAAACTTCAGCCCTGTGAAGGTCCTAGAACTTGGATTTGCATTTTCCTTCTTTTATTCTTTCTCTTCTTCATTTTTAAGAGGCTCCAGCAGCTCTCTGTTCCATGAGAGCTGGGTAACACTTGCCTGCTGTTGGTTCTCACCCTTCTCTTCCTTGGCCTCACCATAAGGCCTCTCCTGCCTTCATTGCAGAGGAGAAGGCAATAGCAATAGTCTCTCGAATGACTACTGATTTCCATTTGGTGATCAGAAAATAGTAAGCCTGCCCCAAAGATTGTGGAGCAATTCCTAGAGGTGAGGTTAGATAGTTTGTGAATGGCACTTCTGGATGTCACCATCAGTAATATCCCAAATGCCTCTCCTCCTAACTCATTAATTTGTATTAGTTCTGATAGCTTTATGTTTGGCAATCTCAGAAGTTTTCTTCTTCTAGTTTCTTTGAGATGGACTAAATAGTGTACATAAAATTTTAGTGTGCATAAGGATGATCTAGAAAGTGTACAAATTGAAGTTTCCTAGGATTCACCCCCAAAGATTCAAATCCAATGAGCTAGTGTTAGGTTCAGAAACCTGCATTTTTAATAAGCAGTTCAAGGGGGGGTCTATGGCAGGTGAATGCAAACTACACTTGGAGAAACACTGCTTGGTTTGGGCAGAAGGTGGAAGTGGCAAATGTTTTTATCAAAATAGGTCTGTAAAGGAACCACTGTGATCACTAAGGATTCCAAAAGTGGGTATCCACTAAGACTTTCTCTGGGGCATCGATACACAATATAAGGAGGGGAAGTCTGTGGCACAGACTCCTACTCTTTCTGCTCTCTTGTTAGAACTTATCTCAATTTTTTGCTGGGCATAGTCCACATAGAATGAAGCTTACATTTCCCAGCCTTTCTTTTAGCCAGTTATGACCATATGACCAAATTTTGGCCAATGCAATATAAGCATAAGTGGTGATTACGACTTCCAGGAAAGGCCCTTGAAAAGAGGGCTGTCCCCTTTCTGCTCTTTCTCTTTCCTGCTATCAGGGCTTGGGGACTGATCACACAGAGACAGAAGTAGTCTGGTTTCCTCATGCTCTCTATTAACTGCATGCAACTTGCCACTTCTGCCTCTGTGGATGTAAGAGAAATGCAAACAACTGTCTGGTATAAGCCACTGTTATGGGTTTTAATTGAGGATTAAGCATCATTCATTCTGGGATCTTGCCTATGGGAAGAATTGTCCTGTGGGAGGGTCGAGGACTCCTACTGGCATCCCAGGGAGGAACAATGTTGCTGACCACGCTCCTACTCTGCCCGACCCTTCCACACCTTAAGGCCAAATCAGAACTTGGGGGTGGGGTGGGGAGGTGATCACTAAAGAAGAAAACAAGTCAGAGACCCCTGAAAGCCACTGGCTCAGGCTGGTGGTGAAGCTTTGATTCATCAGCAGGGTCTCAGCTTCCTGTGTTAATGAGGGCAGTGTCTTCCACAGATCTAACAAGAGCCAATGTCCTTGGCCTGAGAAGTAGCCATAGGACAGCAACAGCTGCATCAGAACCACAGGCACTGACTTCTCAGAGAAGGGAAGGGTGGACTCCACACACCCAGAGGACTCATGGGGAGTACACATCACCCGGCTTTAAAGACCCTAGCAGTCATGGAGTGCAGTGGTTCTAGGTCCTGCAGAATATTGGGGAATGAGAGCAAGGGAGACACTGAGGGCCCCAGAGACATGACCTGAAACATGTGAGCTCTGTGATAGTGTGCAGAGACCACTGCAGGGGATTCACAGCACCATATCTAGGAGCTGCCAGGAAACCAGCTCTGTTCCCTCCTGCCATGCACTGTGCATACAGTTGTGCACCCAGGGTCGATGGCACATTAAAAACCAGGCCACTCTCTGGTGTGAAGAATGTGCCTGTTTATTAAAGGCTTTGCTTCTCCTGGGGGCTCGTGCATGTTTTTCCTGCCCCCTCTGCCTGTGCCCATACGTGGTGGCAGGAGAACCCCACTCCTCCAGGGAGAAGTGTTTAAGGACTTAAGGAAATGCATGCCTGGTAGCTTCCTTTATTCTTTTGCACGTGAAAAAAAAACAGGCACATGGAAAAGGCCCCATGCTTTATGAATGGAGGCCCCATAAAATCATAACTTCTGCTGTTCTCTGTGTGGACTTTCAGGAATGGTACAGCTGGATTCAAGGGCAAGGTTTCACATGGAGCTACAGCTAAGGGAAATGGGGTGTGGGGAGGCTTTGCAAACAGGCTGTCTTGGAACACTTTTGTGGCTCTGTACCAAGGGCTGTGGGGCTGGGGCTGGATGTTGCCTTCTGGAAAAGGGGGTTGTGGGTTCTCTGAACACTTCAGGAAACTACTCAATGTACCTCATAGCTTTTTAGCTTAGATATTTCAAGATCAACTTGCATTTGGGGTGATGGATTCTCCTGCAGACACTCAGACCACAGGAATCTATTTTCATAGCTGGAACATAAGAATCTATTCTACATAACTATCCATCTACTCCTTATTTCTTCCCATCCACCTCAGAAAGTCTGGGTCATACACTGAGGTCACCTGGTCCCCTGAAAAGCCACTCACTGGCTTTCTGAGCATGTAACAGTAGCATCTGGTGAGGATTGCTCTTTCCTTCCCTCGAAACTGTCTTTTTTGGGGGGTTAAAACTTCCAGAGAGTTTCTTTCAGGTTGCCTGGGATACCAGATAACTTCATAACCCTGATGAGGCCGAGAGGGTATAAAATGGTGATAAAAAGGAACATTTGCCCTCGAGATGCCTTCTGAGCCTGGCAGAGGACTGCATGTGCCAGAAAATGTGTCATCACACATGCTAGCCTGCCGCATGCCATAAGCAAAGGTGTGAAGGAGATCGGGCCAGTCCAGAAGTCAGGTTGAATACCAATCAGGACTCTTAATATAAGAAATGTGAGATTCCACCTGCACAATGCAGGTACCACCTGCACAATGCAAAGCTCCAAGTTAGGAGAAGCCTATATGTGTGGTTTCCCTCACCTCTACACACACACACACATTTTGTTATTTATCTACACACCTGATTTTACACAGAATAAAGGGAAAGATGATCTCAGTTCTAGTACCAATAAGCTTTCACTTGGGGCTAGCCACCTACCTTTCAGGTTCTCACTTTCTTCCTGTCAAAATGAGGGTGTTTGAGTGGGCATATCTGTGGGTTCCCTTTCAGTTCTAAATGTTTTATAACTCCAACATTTATTCAGATTGATTTCTTGAAACAACCATATATTTACAAAGTCAAGCACAATGATAAGCACTGGGGAGAAACAAAGAGTTACATACTGACCCTGCTTCTGGCGAGCCCAGCAAGGAAACAGACATAGAGGTCAATTCTTTGAGTATAGTGTAGTATAGACTATACTAGAATAACACTCAAGGTACTGTGGAAGCACTGAGCAGAATGGCCCACTGGTTTTGATGAGATCAGGAATGTGTGCTGCATCTGGGAGGATGGCCAGAATCCTTGAGGTCATGAGCCCTCTGGACAGAGGGAAACAGGTAGAGTTAGGAGGTGAGACAGGGAAGGGAGCATTTGGGACATCAATACCAGCTGGGTGTCCTACAATCCAACTCAATCACTATCTATCCAGAGACAGCATCAGCTAGGCCTAGATCCCACAGACAATTTTCTGCTTCCTGCATCAACAGTCCACTGTTACCTGAGCTTCTGATCAAACTGTCTGTGAATCAGAGGTTCCCACAAACCCCTCCTCAAGTCTTGTTAATTTGCTAGAGCAGCTCTCAGAACTCAGGAAAATGCCTACTGATTAAATTACTGGTTTATTATAAAAGATACTAGAGGCCTGATGCACAAAATTTATGCAAGGGGTTCAGCCCTCCTAGCCATGGCAGTTGCCTCGACCCTGGCAGCCCTGGCTTTGTTTAGAAGGTCACCTGGAAGATTGTTCTGATGTCTGGTCTAATTAGCATATTTGATTTTATAATTATAGACTAAAGGATTGGAATTAACAAGCCAGATTAAGGGATACAGTGAAGATAACGATGGAGCTCAATGCCTGTGGAGTTTGGGGCCCAACATGAGGGCACATGCATGTTCTGGTTTCCCAATACAGGAGTGCTCCAACTTCATTCTTTTGGGATTTTATGAAGCTCCTCAAGCTTCATCAGTGCATAGGCATGAAACCATCAGCCACTGGGCATTGATTTGTTCTCTGATTCCATCATCCTTCCCTGGAAACCAGGGTGTGTGACTCAAAAGTTCCAACAGTCTAATCATATGGTTAGTTCCTCTGCTGTCCAGCCCTCAGCCTGAGGGGCTTTCCAAAAGTCATCCATTAGCTTCGCAAAAGATACTTAATAACTCTCCTCTCATCACTTAGGAAATTCAGAGGATTTAAGAACTCTGCCAAGAACTGGATGAAGACCAAATATATATAAATTACACTGTCAAATTACACTTCTGAGAAAAGTCAATTATGATCAGAATGAGGGAAATATCAGAACCTGAGACTAAGTATAAAGGGATCGTGGGCTCCACAGCAAAGTGAAAGGTCAGGTTTGTATTCTAAGATCATTGTATGGGCAGCATGGGAGCCATTTTGGATTATGCAAGAGTAAAAGTATGGAGACCCCGAGGCAAATTCTTTCAGTAATCCATGTGGAAACTCCTAAGACACTGCCCTAAGCAGTGGGCAAAGCAAGGAGGGACAGATGTGATAGGTACTTAGGAGGTAGAATCCCCAAGATTTGAGTGGCTGGTGGGACTTAGGAAATGGTGAGGTGGAGGAGTCAGGATGATATCTAGGTTTCAGAAGACCAGCTGGAAAAGGCATACAGGAGAAGAACAGGTTCAGGGTATGGGATGGGCAACATGCCTCATTGTTTTGGTGTTTGCTGAGTTTAAGGAAACTAGAGGGCATGCAGATGGAGGTGTTCATCAGAGATCTGAGAACCCATGCCTGGATACTGGGACACCAATTGGGACAAAAGACACAGATTTGGGAGTCAACAGCACATAGAGGTCTGTGTAAAGATGATATTGGCCAGGGAGACTGTGTAGAGTGAGGTGAAGTCTGATCCTTGGGAAATGTTAAAATTTGAGGAGCAGTTTGGATAAAAGCAGTGGGCAAAGTAGACCAAGAAGTTGCAGCCTAGAAGAAGAAGAATGACATGAAACTTAAGAGCCAGTTTCAGGAGAGAGAGGATTTGGCAGAAGTAGTTGATTTGAGTGATGGACAGAGACCATTCAAGACTGCAATGGGTGGAAGAAGAGCTCTGGCAGAGGAAAGAGAGGGAGGGTGCTGATCCTCCCTGAATGTCAAGTCTACAGCTCGAGTGCCTCAAATCAGAAGACTGTACACATGCTAGGTGTTCTGCAGCAGCCCTGCCTACACTGCCTGCGCTCTGCTGCCAGCCTCATGTCCATCCTTTCACATACCCCTTGCCCTACAGCTCTTAGAACTCTCCTGTTTCTACCCTGTAGAAACTACACTCAAGAGCACTATGGAAAATTCCCTCCTAAAAAGAAAGAAGTGAAGCTTGACCTCTCCTGTCTGGAAATTTTTGTCCAAATGACTTCTGCCAGGGACAGTCAAGGCCAACACAGCCTCAAATCTCACTCCTCCCCATTACCTCCCACCCCCTCACTTCCAAATCTTTTTCACACACACATTTATTTTGAAAAATGGGAAACCTATAGAAAAGTTTTTAGAATAGTATAGTAAATATATTGTTCATCGATTAACATTTTGCCACATTTTCTCTCCCTTCCACCCTCCCTCTCTCTCTCCCTCTCTCTCTCCTTTCCTCCCCCCTCCCTCCTCAGAGAAACCACCCAGGAAGATTTATTAGCCATGCTAACTTTGGCAGGTAGTGGCAGCCAAATCTTTTCCCAGAAAGGGCATCTTTTACATTTTGAAGTTCATAAGAAACTTGGGGCATGTGACTTAAGATGATGTGAATATTCTACTCCCTATCCTTCAGCAATGGCCTTAACATCCACTGATGATCCTTTCCTGAGTCAATTATTGCACTGGTGAGAAAAATTCAATTCCTTCATTTTGCTTTGGGTATTACCAAGAATTTATGGAGTTTTTATTCAGTACGTTTCAATCCATTACTATCATTTTTATTTTTTATGACCTCAGTGTCCTAAACTTGGTCAGTGAGAGCTCCTTCAGGCTGGCTCCTGTGTACTTTTGACATATCCCTATTGGTTGAGAACTTCTTTGCTTTCTAGAACTGCAAAACATTCTAGGCTCACCTGGTGCTCTCCTTGTCCTTAACCTGGAATGGGCTATTTCTTTAAGAAAGTTCTAGTGGGGAATGCTATTTAGGAAACAAAATACAGGTGCTAGTGTATTGATTGCTACTAAGGTGTGATTGTTTTAAGGTCTTTCAGTAACTTAAAAAAAATGATTAAGGTGATAATAGCCAAACCTGATTGCCAGGCTTCATGCTAAACTATTTGTATGTATCATTATGTATCCTTATAGCAACCCTGTGGTAGGTATTCTTGTTATTGTCATTCTATATTTAGTGAGTGCACATTTAGTAAACCAAGTGTAAGTGTATGGAGTAACTTACTGAAATCAGAACCTAAGTGCCTGGCTCCAGAGTTCACACTTACCTATCACCCATTTTTTGAGGGCCTGAGATTTGTCTGGTAGTATCTTAACATTCATGATTACTGAACTCACAATAATACTACAAAGACAGCTGTTGCCATTATACAGTTACGACATCAGAGGCTCAGAGCAGATATGAGATCTGACTTGGGCCATCAGCTAGTATGAGACAGAGAAGATTATGGCCTTCGGTCAGAGCCTCTGTGGCTGCTCCCTACCCAGTCTTCCTGTTGTCTCCTACTCGGGCTCTGGGAGGAAAGCGGGGGGAGGGGGGCGGTAGGGACCGGGGAAGATGTGGCTGGAGGCAGTATCCATGGCTCTGCTCTTACCCTGCTGGGTTTCCACTTCTGCCTTCCCATTATCTCCCACCTCCTGGACTATGGGCAGGGCTGAGATGCAGAGGAGTGAGGAGTGCCTAGTGCTAGAATTCCTGTCCAGGGTAACCACCTTGTCTTGTTTGGATCAGAAATTTGTACATGGGAAAATTGATTTCTTTGTGCTGGTGGCCACAGCTGAGAAGAACAGGTTGGTAGCAGAAGTTGAGGTAAAGGGCTCCTTCTTTTCAAGCCATGCTCATCTCTCTGGGCTGCTCCAGAGGCTCTGGGCTGCTCAGATCTAAGTGGGAAGACTGTCATGCTGTGGGTTACAGACTTGGGTTTGAATCCTATCTTTATCCTTTATTATCTGTGAGATGCTGGGTTAGTTTTTCACTAAAAACCTTCAAGCCTTGATAAGTACAATAGTACTTATCAACCTCGTTGTGAAGATAAGATGAGAGAAAACACATGAAGTTCTTGGCACAGGCCTGGTTCATTGTAAATGCTCACATTAATGACATCTGGCTTATTACTACTTCATTAAGGGAGGGGCCATAAGCAGGAGCAACGGGGAGAAGACCTGTTACAACATAGCCATTTTTGCTGGCTAACGTCTCCCTCATTAGGTCAGTTTTCTGATAACTGAGCCAATGGCTTATTAAAAAATTAATTACTTTTTAATAAAGCTTCAAGGGAGAAAGCAGTTTGGAGTTTCCTGGTGCCCTAGTATAACTGGTTACTGTCACAGGGAGAGAAGACTTTGAAGAGATAGGGAGAAGGCTGAAGGTGAAGGACAGTAGGGTGAGTGAGAGAAGAAGGAAGAGGAGAGGGTCCCTTCTGAACCACCAGGTCACTGCAGGGGACAGCCTGTAGTTCCTATCAATCTCTGCTTGAGTAGTTTCTCAGCTGCCTACTTGACATCTCCACTTGGGGTCGACAGGCCTGGCAAACTTAAATAAAAAGAACTCGTCATCTTCCTGCAAATGGGTGCTTCCCTTTCCTCAGTCTTCCTTGTCTCAGTACGAGGTCAACTAGTCACCCACCTGTTTAGGCCAAAAACCTCATAGATACCCTTAACCCCTTCATCCCTCATGCCTCCAAACAAAAATTAAGTCAGCATGTCCTGGTTGGCTTTCTCCAATGTCTCTCCCGAATGCGCTGATTCCTGTGAATGCTTAAGTGTGGCTGGCTTTCCCTCCTGGTGCAAGAGACAGGCAGAGTCGTTAGACTGTCAGTGGTGCCCAGAGCCTGGGCTGGAGAGAAGGCTCAGCCCAACTTCCCTTCCAAATAATCACTTACCCAGACCCATGTCTCAGCCTCTCTCCAGACAGCAATCAGAATGGTCTCCTAAAAACATGACTTGATCACTTTGCTCCCCAGTGTCACAGCCCACCTGGGGTCCTTGCTGGTCCTTTGGCTGGGAAGGACCTGCACAAGATGGTAGACATTTTCCTAAGTGATAGTGTGAACAATAAATTCATATTAGGCTACAGTCACTTCCCCCAAAGGCTGTGCTGCACCACCCAGTTGAAGGCAGGCCCTGGTGTCCTCCATCACGTCACCTTGTTTTCAGTGTCTCTCCCTTACTGGCTTATCTTGCTCATTTATTCAATAACTTATTATCTGTTCCTCTCTTCTTAGAGCACAAATTCATCAGAGTCGGGGCTTGGTCTTGTTCCTGGCTGTTCCTGGCATGTAGCAGGTAGGATAGGTGCACAGCTTAAGAACACATGCCATCCAAGGTCTTTCTTCTTCCAAGGGATTAAATCATGTCTCTGTAGGTGGTTTTGAGTCTTCCTTTAGGAGCAGTTTTGAGGCTTGATTACCCTCCTGATTAGAAAATTCTTTCTGCTTGGCCAAGTTCATGTTCATTTTGACTGCTGCATCATTTTCCAGCTAAAACAGCTGGGCACAGAGATTTGAAAGACAGTCGTATCTGGGTTTAAATTCAGCCTTGAAAATGTTGGGAAGTTACTTAACTTCTTAAAGCCTCTTTTCCGTACTGTAAAATGAGGACTCTTACAGAGTTGTGATGATTCAACAAAATGATGCAGGTAAAGCACTTAGCACAATAAATGCACTTAGAAATGTCATGAAATTTTTTCCTGTTGTTATAAGACCTTAAGGGGGAATAGTCACAATGACTGGCTTCCTGGGGGATCAGCTAGAATATTTGTGATCAGTACTTTAAAATAACCTCACTGGTTTCCCTTTCTACTGACACTGGGGAAGCTGGGCCCCCAGGGGAGCCCAGGATGCTGCAGTGATCCCACCCCTTTCCTCCTTGTAACTCAAGTGGCACTGGAACAAGTCTCCCTGGCTGGCAGGAGACAGGAACACTGTTCGTCAGGAGGCTGTGTGCCTGTGTGTCACCATGCTGCCAGCCTGCCTGGTGGCTTTTTACCAGCCTGAATAAAGCACATCTGTTTTGGTCATTAGTTGCTGTCTCTTCAAGATAAAGAGAAATCACAATCGAGTTTGTTGCTCTTTATGGAAGTTATTTTTAGATTTCTGACTTTATAACAACCTTAGTATTTCCTATTTTCTCCCACTCTTCCCTTTTTTTTTCTTTTAAATAAAGAGGATAAGCCATCTTAAAATATTGAATAACCCAGCAGAGATAGAACAATAAGTACGGAGAAGCAAACTCAGGATCTTAAGTCAAGAAAGGCCTCGGTCCAATCACACCACTTATAACGGGGTAATCCAAGAAGGTTAGGTAACCTCTTTGGTGGCAATAGTCTCAGTTGTCCAGTGACACCTTCAGGACAGAGTAGGGCTGGCCCTCCAAGTGGGCAGGGGGTACTTGTGTCTGTCCTGTGCTTACTGGCCCTGTGTTACCTCACTAGGCTGAAGGAGCAAGGCAGTCACTCAGGAACAGGATCTCCAAGGAGAGAAAGCAGCTGGAGCCTCTTAGGCATAGAGGGCAGATGGTCCCAATTAAACAGCCTGTGAGTTCTGATGTTCTGTTCAGAGAAAAGATAATGGCCAGTTACTCCCCAGGATATTAATGCCATCCTGGAACCATCAGACTGTGTGCTTGCACTAGGACCTGTTTAAAGAGCGCCAACATGAAAAGAGGGGAGACTTTCAGCCCCGGCAGCCAGCAGAGGCAGGGCCTCAGGGACACTAAGGACACGAGAGGCAGGGAACCTGTGGGCTCATACGTAAGTCTAATGGCCAAACTGCTTGCACCATGCTGTGGTCTGGCTGGGTGGCAGCCATGTGTGACATGCCAACCTGCTTCAGGTAACCCAGGGAAGTAGAATCATGGCAAACACCCTCCCAGTGAAGAAGACAGCTATAGGATAGAAGGAGGGAAGAAGAAAGGGTAACCAAGACCCCACCTGCTAGCTCTGTTTACCCAAGTGCTAGTGGCAGCAAGGACGTTGAGGACTTCCACTGTCAGGCATCTGGGGATGCCTTGGGAGTGTAGAAGGAGTGGAGCCCTGGGGTCTTGCCCTAAGCATGGCTCACCCATGGAGGGGAAGGATGCCATGCTATCAGGATGCTCTCCCTTCCCTACCTCCCCGCCACACCCCGCCCCGCTACTCCCCGGCTGTCTGATGATCCCTGGGCTCCCCTTGCCCTGTTCATGAACAGCTCCCTCAGAGCACAGCTGGGCCCATTCATCTTGCTGTCCTCATACCCGGTTCCACATCCAAACCTCAGTGAGCACTAGCAGGAGCCTAATCATAAACATATAAGGGTCAACAGATGCAAAGGCTAAGAGGAGATTTATTTACAGTTGTTGGTGGGAAGATCTCTGCTCAGGCAAGCTTTCTTTAAACCTACATTTTCTGGGAAAAGCTGTTCTTGGTGCTGTACTTTCCACCTAAATCAATGAGAAGCTGCCCTCTGCTGGTCACACTCAGTAATAGTCCCTGCCAGCCCTGCCAACCAGGCTTCCCAAAGGAAAAGCTGACCAGGAGGATAATATACAATTATTTCGGTTTTAAAGGCTGCAGCTTTCCATCCCCATAACTATTGTGATAGGGAATATAATCAATAATATTTCAATAACTGTATTTTGTGCCAAGTGAAATATTGGGCAATCACTTTATAAAGTAAATGATTGTCTAACCACTATGCTGTACACCTAAACTAACACAAAATAATATTGACAGTAAATTATAATTCAAAGAGAAACAAACAAACAAAGGTTGTGACATTATTCCTCCCTTTCTCTTTTGTTCATTTTTTTTTCTAACACCAGGCCTCCCCGACTCTTGCCAATTCCAACTGTTGACACTGTAGATGCCAGCTGAAAGCTAACAATATGTATTGGATATAATTCCACCTCATAAGATAAAAGATAATAGTGATAGGAAGTATAAAATAACCATTAAACTCTCAATACTCAAACTCACCACCAGGGTGATGAATTTTTAGAACTGATCATTTATTTCTACATAATAGATAAATAGTTATCCTTTGAGGGGCCTATTTCTTTTCACACAAGTGAATATGTTTATTAATAGATATTTGACAAGGAGGCATGTGCATTCCCATGTGTGGGTTTGTTGGGTTAAATTTGAGTTTTCTGATAAGTGTGCTCTCCCAGTTTGGGTCCACATGGTTGGCAGCCCCAGAGCTTTGAACCCTTGGAAAACCTTGACTTGTTCTTCATGTCCATTTTCAGAATGCAGATCAATTTCTTATTCTTAAAAAATTATAAATAGAATTTCTAGTTTTACATCTCCACATCTCAGTAGATGTGCTTTAGAACATGCTTTAGAACCACATCTCTTCAGTGTCTAGGAAGAGTTGGGTTATCCAGAAACTCTCACACCATGATCCTATCAACCTATCATCATCACCATCATGACCATCCTACATCCCAAGGAAGCTCTATTTCCCTCAGTTCTGGGGTAGGCATGTCTTGATGACCTTGATGGGACTGCCATCCATTCATCTACTCAGTTATTAATTCCCCAAACATTTTTGGGAATGACCTATTAAAGAAATACCATATTGAGCTCTAGGGTAAAGGGAAGGGACAGAGTATTCAGACAGCATCTCTGACTTTGTGGTTTGATGGCTTCCTCAGAACTGATCTTGAGGTTCAGCTGCTATTGTGCATATAGAGCTCAGCTGGCGGTTCACCCATTGTGAGGACTTTGTGTCAACATGACACTTACAGGCCATATCTATATCTCTATGAAATCTGTTACTAATTATAATACCTAGCTGCTCCCATGACATTTAGGTTGTCTCCCTAAGGACCAGCTGGGTGTGACTCCACTAGCCAAAAACATTAAAGAATCAATGATCACATTGGAAATGATTAAAATTTTGATATTAGTATATCATAGCTAGTAGTAATTCTTAAAGAACTAATGCATTTCTAAATTTTATTTAATCAAACGTTTAAAAGTTGTAAGCAATTAAAATGGCAGAATTGTGTGTCGGAAGTCTAAGAGATGTAGAAATAGCAATCAAACATTGCATGACAGATCAAATTGGCCATGAAAGCAAAATGACAACTTCATCAACAGCATGGAGAAAAAGAAAAATGATTAGCAAGAAAAAAAATGACAATTTCAGGGTTAATCAGACCTCAGAAACAGATGGGGATTATCTAAGTATGGACTTAGAGGCTCCAAGATAGGAAATACGGACACTAGCATAAGTAAGGTGAGATATTGGAAAGAACCTGACACCTGATGATAGATACAGTGGTGCTTTACTAATAACCATGAGGCTCTTCTACCAAGCCATATGCCATCCCAAGTACAGCTAGTTAGTGTCATTATTGTCATTACTACAATAACTGCCTCCTTGAGCAGTTAGGGTCTAATAAAGAAAATACACATGCATGTAAAATAAAAGTCCAGTACATCAATTAATATAATAGGTTAGAGGCCTGGCTCATTAAATTTGTGCACTCAGGGAAGGGGAGAGTCCCTCAGCCTGACCTGTGCCTTCTGCAATCAGGGAGCCCTTGGGGGAAGTCTAACTGACAGCTTAGGCCCACTCCCCAAAGCTGGCAGTCAGACATCCTTAGTATTGCCGTGGAAGTGAGAGAGGATCCCACCACTGCAGTAGGGCTCGCCAGCTGTGAGTCCAGCTTCTAGCTGGGCTTCTGGCTGAGGGGTGCACCCCATGTGGGAGCACACTGACCACCAGGGGGTAGCTCTGTCTCCTGGTGGTCAGTGAACATCATAGCCAGCAGTTGTTTTACCATTTGGTAGATTTGCATATTAGCCTTTTATTATATAAGATGTTTGAGTACCGACTACGTGATGCATAAGAGGAAATATCACTTGGGGACCAGGGAAGTTTCCAGAGAAGAGGGGACATTTGTGTCTTGAAGAATAAGTAGGGGTCCACAAGGCACAGAAGGGAGAGTTGTATTCTATGTAGAGGGAGCAATGCCGAAGCTCAGGTCATGGGAGAACATAGCAGGTTCTGGAGAGTGAAGGGTGTAGTGTAAAAGGAGAGAATGGAGAGTCTGTGAGTCAGATAAAACACAAGGCTTGTAAAGTAGGTTGTAAAAAAGGCCATGTGTGCTGTGCTAAGGCCTTCAGACTCCAATCGTTGGCAATAAAGAATAATGCTGAAAATTTATAGCTGGGCAATTAGGAAGTGTCATGAGCACTGGCTAACTTCCAAATGTAGTTTTACCCCAGGCAAGTGGGACTACTGCTGTTTCCCTGTATGGGCTAGCATCATTTTGGGTGCCAGTCTCCTGTCACCCAAGGTCAGGAAAAAGCTTACACATGCAGTGGGATTTTCACAGAGTTAGCCCACCAGAGTTCTTAGCATTTCAGTGATTGGCTAAGGAGGCCTCCAGAAACATTTGTCTGGGAGGCCCTTAAAATGTCTAGAGATTCCAGACATGACTTGAGTCCTCAATCAGATCTCTGTTCCTTCTGGCCAATGACTGGCCACTTGGTCTCTGGGACATGCAGAGAGAGGGAATGTGTTCAATCTGCCTGCCAGCTGACTTGGCATTATGTTCTATAATTGAGTCTGGCCTGCAAAGCTGACACTCAGGCTGGGAAGGCCAGGTGGCCAGATGCTAAAGACCTGGGAGTTTCCAGGCTACAGTGTTCCCAGAGGGTGGGAGGAGGCAGAGATGGTTCACAGATTTAATTTGGAGAATCTATGTTTGAATTCTATTTGAATCTTTTATCAATAATATGACTTTTACTCATGATTCCACTTCCCCATGCCTCAGTTTCTTCTCAGTAAAATCATATAACAAATAGCTTCCTTATTAGGTTCTAGTGAAGATTAATTGCAATTTAATGAGAAGCATACATAAGATGCTTAGTATAGAGACTAGTACCCATGAGTCAAAAAATTGGTACTGATTACTAACTTCTTTAAGGTATGTTCTACTTAATGATAACCTTCCTCCTTCCTACAATTCTATGCTCTCCCACCTGGCTTTGCTTCTCAATGTGCCTGGCAGCTGGCTATGGCCCTTGTGTAAGTTCTGGCTGCTCAGTATTGCTGCTCAGTGTTGCTGCTGGGAAAAGAAGAACACAGCTTCGGCACCTCACAGGGCTCTGATCAGGTTTGGAAGCTGAACTGTCATGAACTGTGACAAGCAGTTCTTGAGCTTGAGTGTGGCACAGATGCTCTGAAGAGTGTGTTCAGTCTCCTGCTGACTGTGACATTCTGAGCTGTGGCCATGCAGGAAGGGGGCTCTCTTAGGAACCCAGTTAGGAGCTGTGAACCTGTGAAGGCAGCAGGTGGGGAGGGCAGAGACAATTCTCTGCTTGCATTGTACCCTTTTCCCAGGTTTAGGAAAATGTCACCCATGGTAGACACTGGGGGTGAGATCAGGGAGTGATGCTGTTTTTGGAGATCATTCTCAGCAGGGATATGTACCAGCACCTGCAGGCCTTGCAGTTAAATTGGTGTGTTTTTCATCACCTCCTCTAGGCTTTGCATTTAGTCCAAAGCAAGATCAAACTCATAGAAACACCAGACTCTGAATTTTCCAGGTTCCAGCAGCAGGCAAATAAGAAACAGTGATATAAGTGGGAGCCAATCACGATCAAATTCTGATCAATAAAAAGACTTTAACACTCAGAGAACAGGCCTTCTGAGTGCTAATTAGCTTCCAGACTATACAGATTCAAGCACAGAGGTAACAAGCTGGTATACTAAAAGAGCTGTGGATTTGGGGGAAGAGAGTATTGGATTAATTCGATGTTTAACGTTTTTCTGACCTGAGAGGCAATGCTTATAGATGTGTAGAGATTGGGTTCTTTTAACTTGTGTGCCTTTGGCTGAATCTTCACAACTCTGGCCCTTCATGTTCTCACTAGAATAGGAAGGGACTGAATTAGATGATTTCCGCAATCCCTTCCAGCTCACAGACCTCATGATTATGTGCAAGAGTCTGGGAGGGTGGTGGGAAGAATCAGAGAATCTTACCTTTTCCTAAGAGATTTTTAAATAAAAAGATGCAACAGTTTGGATAAATAACATTTAGAATAATCAATAAAATACCTCAGCAAAATTATTTATGCTAATTTATAGTCTTCATTATGTAAAATTACTTCTTAAAGCATCCAATTAGAATTTTTTATGTATCAGATCCTTCCAGTCCCTGAGCCCTAGGAACGTGGTGTGCGACACAGCCCACACACAGCCTTGCTTGCAGGCTGCACGTTTGCGTGCTTTCAAAGTTGTTTTCATCGTTCTGCCATGGCCTCACTTGGCTCTGCCTTGTCCTTGCCAAACCTTTCAGAATGATTCACATCCACCCAGCCTCTTTTATCTATCCATCCGACAGGCCTTTCCCAAGATGGGTTTTCATAGGAAACACTTACATGCTTCATATGTAAGACCTGGGGTCAGAGAAGCAACTGGCAACAGAGAACTCTTAAAAGTTCAACACACATGCCTACATACCAACCTGGAGCTTAGGGAAAAATAGCTCACCAAGCAGTTCCTGCCAACCTTAATTTATGGAATGCATATAAGCCTTTCTCTGGAGGCCCAAGTGTATACACTGCTAAGAACCAGACAGGATGTAAGAAATGAATATGAGGAAGGTGTGCTCCATGCCAGGCACTGCTGGTCCCAGCACAGAAGTGGATGGAGAAGCAGATGGGTTTCCTGCTTAGGAAGACAGTGACAGAGATCATGCAGATTGTGGAGGCCTTGATGTGGGATCCTGGGCAAGTTTCCTCGGTTTCCTCATCTACCAACTAGAGGTACTGATACAGTAATTCCAACCTTATATAATTATTGTAAGAATTAAATAAGATCATATATGTAAGTAATTCAGCACAGTGTCCGGCCTGTACTGAGCACTCAATAAATGTTAGGCATTATTTTTGTTAGTTTTCACAAAATCCCAGTGAAATAGGCAATATTAGAACCATTTTACAAATAAAAAAACTGAAGATCAGGAGAATGTGCTAAGGTACTTAGTGGAGCCCAGACTCAGATCTTTTCACTTCAGAGCAGCTTCTTGCCTACAGCACCTGGAAGGTCCTGACAACCCGGGATGATTCAGTATTAACAGATGGAGGGGGCCCATCTGTCCTTTTCACTTCTCTTCAGGGCTTGTAGTTGCTCTGTTTCTTAGGGAAGGGTGAACCCAGCACCTAATGGCTTCCAGTCCCCTCTCCCTGAACCCTGATTTGACTGTCCTAGGTGTGAAGTTCATTCAGCATTACAGAGAGGCTTCAGAAATCATTTCAAAGGAATTCCTACATTTCCAGAAGAAAATCAGGGCTCAGAGAAATGCTCTGCTCCAGCTCCTTCCCACTCTGGTCTAAGCAGAAGGAGGTGGCTCTGATGAGGCACAGGGATTAAGTGCCCTCCCAGAGACTAGCAGCAAGGCCACACTCACCCTGCACTCACACTGGAGCTTCTGCTCACATCCACAGGCTACAGCGAGTCACACACAGCGACTCACCTTGATGGGAGCTGTGGTAATTGTGCAACCATCTGACCCACTCAGGGAGAGAGGCCGTGCTGGAGACCAGTAAGGAGGTGACTGTGGTGGCTCAAGGATGGATAATGGTGACCTAGGCTAGGGTGATGAGTCCACATACGAACAAAAAAAAGATAAATTTGGAAGATGTTTGGGTGAGAGAGTCAATATGTTGGATGTGTAAAGGCGTATTGGGGAAAGAGAGGCATCAAAAATAATTCTGGCCCTGTCTGGTGTGGCTCAGTTGGTTGAGCGTTGACCCACACACCAGGCCACCCCTTGGAATCCAGTCAGGGAACATGCCCAGATTGTGGACTCAATCCCCAGTAGGGGCATGAAGAAGGCAGCTGATGGATGTTTCCCTCTAATCCATGTTTCTATCTCTACCTCTCCCTTCCTGTCTCTGGAATCAATAAAAACATATATTTTTTTAAAAAAATAATAATTCTGGGCTTGCAGAACTGAATGGATCCATTTACTGATGGGAGGACAAATGTGAGGACAAGTTGTGAGGATTAGGTGTCTGTTCGGCCGTGTCCAGTTAGGGTGCTGATGAAGCATGCAAATGGGAACATCAGGAGGCAGCTGGATCAGGAAGCTGGGGTTCCAAGGCAGATCAGGGTTGATAATTAAGAATGCACCTGTTGTGCAGATTTGGTGTCAACCCTGACATGTGCAGATAGAGGTGGGTAATTTGTCAATATCTTATGCCACAGAGATGGGAGAAACTATGCTTTTAAAATAGGAAAATTAGGAGGTAAATTAAAAATATATTGAAATTTTTTTTTAGTTATTTACAGTTTAAAGGTCTCTTGGTAGGCTTAGGAGCAAACAAATCAATTAGGTAAGTCTCAAGGTGGAGGGACGGCCTGCTGCACAGTGAGGAGTTGGAAGAGTCCGAGTGGGGCTGGTGATGGGGACAGGAGAGGGACTTCTTACAGGGAGGCTGGTCAGATAAGTGATATATTAAGGGCAGTGGAATAGGGGCAGAAAAATGGCGGCGGAGTAGACAGACGTGTCTGGAGCTTTGTCGCTGGGCAGAGGGAGAGAGAGCAGCTGAGAATCACACTGGGAGTGTTTGTTGGCAAGTTAAGAGTCAGTTATCCTCCAGGAGAAGGTGGGGGACTGCTGGACGGGGCTCTCCTGGCCAGGCAGCCCCACTGCCACAGGGATTTTGTCTGCCGGAGCCACCAGTGCGAACGTGGAGACCGCGCCATCTTGCAGAGGGAGATGGATGTCTGCGGTGGTCTGAAGCCTGCGGCTGGGGCACCCACCGAGCAGCCAGGGACCCGGGGACCCAGAACTCCACTCTCCAATCAGCGCAGACATGCAGTGGAATCAGAGATCCACATGGCACACGGAAAGGTCAGATTTTGCCTGGGATAAGAGGGAGGTGGATGTCTGCGGAGGTCTGAAAGCTGCGGCTGGCGGAGGCACCCACGGAACAGCCAGGGACCCAGAACATCGCTCTCTAAATGGTGCAGACACACGGTCAGTGGATTCAGAGATCCACATGGCAAACAGAAAGGTCAGATTTCGCCTGGGATAGGGTGAGGTCTCCTGCCCCTCAGAACAGAGACACACACACTGTGGGAACCGGGCTGCGGGAAAGCTGCCTCTGGAGAGGTCTGCGGAGGTGGGCAGGGCGAGATCCCTAAGCGTGGAGGCAAACTCTCCAAGCTGTTGACAGAGGGGAGCTCTGGAAAATGACTCGTTTTTATCTGAGGCAGAGGGACAGCCTGGGAGTTATTACAGTGTCTCGGCTGCAAAATCCCCACAAACCGGCTTTGAGAACCACAGAGTAGCAGGATCTGAGCACAGCCTAGAGAGGTCCTATGCTTTGTCTCAGAGATCAATTCTGAAACACTGCCACCCAGTGGATGACGCACAAATTGACTCTCGCTTAACCACAAAAGAATAAAGGGATTAAAACACCAACAGTGGAACACAAGGAACTGCAATACTTTCCCTACTGGGAAACAGGAGTGCCAAGCAGAATAATAGTGGAAGTGAATGACCATTCTATTTTTTTTTCTTTTTCCTTTTTTCTTTTTTTAAACATTTTTTATTTTTTATTTTTCATTTTTACAGATTTTAATTAAAAGACTATATTTTTCCTTTCTGCCTCAATTGATTTTACCTTTTTAATTATTACATTTTTGTTTTCAACTAGTATTATTAATTACTACTACTATTTTACCTTTCTGGAAAAAAAAGTGTCATTTTGTTCTCTCTTTATTTTGCTTCGGGATCAGAGTTCTACATTCTATTCTCATCTTTCCTTTAGCATAATTTTACTCCAACTCAACTCTACCTTTATGCCAACACTTTCCTCCTAACTTTCTCCATTTTGTTGTCTTGTTTCTCTTTCCCTTTTCCAACTTTATATTCTCCCTATTCTTTCTTTTTACCTGGTTAAAATTCACCCCACTTATATATCTAATTTCAAATCCCCTACTACAAGTCCATACAAACCTCTCTCTTTTTGTCTTCACTAGCCAAAAAGTTGTTTTTTCTCCATGTCCTTTTGTTGCTATTTGCCTGAAAAGTGATTATATCGATTTTTTGAAATTTTTTGAGATTTTTTTAGCTTATTCTACTTGTTTTATTTTACTTTTTGCTTGCTTTGTTTTTTACCTCTCTTTTCCCTCGCCTCCCTCAATACCAGTTGTTACTTGCACTTTGTATTAATCTCTAGGTATTGGTTGCTGGCCTTTATTGGGATTAGTGACTGTTATATTGGAGTTTTCTCCTGACATCTATATTTTGTTCCCCTTTTCTCTCTTATCTGCTTTCTTTTCTCTCTGACTTTATTTCAATTTCTCTTTTCTTTTTCTCCTTCTCCTTCTTTTTTATTTTATTTTAATTTTTGGTTCATTTATTTATATATTTTTTTCTCCCTCTCCCAATCTGATTTGGGCACTTCTTTCCTTTCTTTTTCACTCATTTTACTCTTCTACTTTTTCTACTTACCCCTAATTTGTCTTTCATTGGTGGTCACCTTATTGGTGATTATTAACATCGTGAATACATTTCTGTTCAGTGCCTTGTGTGCTGTACCTGGTCATGTTGTAGTTTGTGCCTTTGAATCAATGTAGAAGCAAGAACTACATAACCAGACACCCAGAGAAGAAAAACCATGGGCAGAAGAAGAAACAGTCCGCATACAACAGAGAGGCAGGTATCACCAGAAAAGGAAGTAAAAGAAATAGAAGCAGAAATAAGCCTGCCAGAGAAAGAGTTCAGAGAAATGATCATAAGGTGGATAAAAAGAATGGAAGACAAATTCGACATTGTGAGTAAGAGCCAAGAGGAAATGAAGAAGACCCAAGAGGTAATGAAGAAGAAGCAAGAAGAAATGCAGAAGCAGCAAGAAGAAATGCAAAAGAAGCAAGAAGAAATGCAGGAGAACCTAAAAGAAATGCAGAATAATCAAGAAGAAATGAAAAATGACATCACTGCTATAAAGAACTCAATAGAAAGCATCAAAAGTAGACTAGAAGAAGCAGAGGACCGCATCAGTGAGCTAGAAGACATGGTAGAAAAAAATACCCAAGTACAGCAGCTTCTAGAAAAAAAAGCTAAAAACAAGTGGAGAGCCTAAGGGAACTTTGGGATAACATGAAACAAAACAACATCCTCATAATTGGGTTTCCAGAAAGAGTGGAAACTGAACAAGGATTAGAGAACCTGTTTGAAGAAATAATGACAGAAAATTTCCCCAATATAGGAAAGAAAAAACCCATACAAATCCAAGAAGCTCACAGAGTCCCAAGCGAAATTAACCCCAACAAACCGACACCAAGGCACATTATAATTAAATTGGCAAACAACAATGACAAAGTAAGAATCTTAAAAGCACCCAGAGAGAAACAGAAAGTTATCTACAAAGGAACCCCCATAAGACTAGTTACTGATTTCTCAACAGAAACTCATCAGGCCAGAAGGGCATGGAATGAAATATACAAAGTCGTGCAAAGGAAGGGTCTGAATCCAAGAATACTGTACCCTGCAAGACTCTCAATCAAAATTGAAGGTGAAATCAAAAGCTTCACAGACAAAAAAGGACTAAGGGAATATATTACCACCAAACCAGCAATGCAAGAAATGTTAAAGGGTCTGCTGTAATACAAAGAAAGAGGAAGCGAGGAAGGAACTCGGGGGTAAAGACTAAAATGGCAACAGATAAATACTTACCAACAATAACTTTAAATGTAAACGAATTAAATGCTCCAATCAAAAGACATAGGGTAACTGATTGGATAAGAAAACATGATCCATATATCTGTTGTCTGCAAGAAACCCACCACAGGAAAAGAGATTCACACAGATTGAGGGTGAAGGGATGGAGGATGGTATTTCAGGCTAATGAAAAAAAAAAAAAGCTAGGGTTGCAATACTTATATCTGACAAATTAGATCTCAAAGTAAAGGACATAAGAAGAGATAAAGAAGGACACTTCATAATACTAAAGGGAACAATCCAACAACAAGAAATAATTCTGGTAAACATATATGCACCCTATATAGGAGCACCTAAATACATAAAAAAAAACCTCCTGGAGGGCATTAAGGGAGAGATTGACAGCAATACAATCATAGTAGGAGATTTTAATACCCCGCTGTCACCATTGGACAAATCCTCTAAACAAAAAATCAGCAAAGAAACATCAATCCCAAATGACTCACTAGAACAGATGGAATTAATTGACATATTCAGAACATTTCACCCCAAAGCCAAAGAATATACATTCTTCTCCAGTGCACGTTGGTCATTTTCAATGATAGATCATATGTTGGGTCATAAGAAAAGTCTCTGCAAATTCAAGAAGACAGAAATCATATCAAGCATTTTCTCAGAATGGAATGAAATATACAAAGTCATGCAAATGAAGGGTCTGAATCCAAGAATACTGTACCCTGGGCATAAAACTGGAAATCAACTATAATAAAAACAATAGAAAGAAATCAAACACATGGAGACTAAATAGCATGCTATTAAACAATGACTGGGTAACCAGAGAGATCAAGGAAGAAATAAAAAACATTATGGCAACAAATGACAATGACAAGACAACAATACAAAATTTATGGGACACAATGAAAGCAGTCTTGAGAGAGAAGTTCATAGCCCTACAAGCCTACTGCAAAAAAACAGGAAACAATGGTAATAAATTACCTAACCCTACAACTCTAAGAGCTAGAATGAGAGCAATAAGAAAAGCCCAGTGTATGCAGAAGGAAGGAAATAGTGAAGATCAGAGCAGAGATAAACAACTTGGAGACCAAAGAAACAATTCAAAAGATCAACAAAACAAAGAGCTAGTTCTTTGAAAGGATAAACAAGATTGATGGACCTCTAGCCAGGCTCACCAAGAAGCAAAGAGAGAAGACCCAAATAAACAAAATCAGAAGTGAAAGAGGAGAAATAACAACAGACCCTGTGGAAATACAAAGGATTGTTAAAAAATACTATGAATAACTCTATTCCAACAACTCGGACAACCTGCAAGAAATGGACATTTTCCTAGAAAAATACAACCTCCCAAAACTCAATGAGGAGGAATCCAAACATCTCAATAGTCCAATAACTATGGAAGAAATTGAAGCAGTTATCAAAAAGCTTCCAGCAAATAAAAGCCTGGAACCAGATGGCTACACAGGAGAGTTTTACCAAACATTTAAAGAAGAATTAAAACCTATCCTCCTCAGACTATTCAAAAACATTCAAGAAGAAGGAACACTTCCAAACACCTTCTATGAAGCCAGCATCACCCTAATACCAAAACCAGATAAAGACAACACAATGAAAGAGAATTATAGGCCAATATCTCTCATGAACATAGATGCCAAAATCCTCAACAAAATTCTAGCAAATCGGATCCAGCAGTACATCAGAAAGATCATACACCATAACCAAGTAGGATTCATCCCAGGAATGCAGGGATGGTACAATATCTGCAAATCAATAAACATGATACACCACATAAACAAATTGAGAGATAAAAATCACATAGTCATATCAATTGATGCAGAAAAAGCATTTGACAAAATCCAACACCCTTTCTTGATAAAAACTCTTAGCAAAGTGGGAATAGAAGGAGCATACCTCAACATCATAAAAGCCATATATGATAAACCCACAGCTAACATCATATTCAATGGGGAAAAACTAAAACCATTTCCCCTAAGAACAGGAACAAGACAGGGATGCCCACTCTCACCTGTCCTGTTTGACATAGTACTGGAAGTATTAGCCATTGCAATTAGACAAGAAGAAGAAATAAAAGGCATCCAAATTGGAAAAGAAGAAGTAAAGCTGTCCTTATTTGCAGATGACATGATATTGTACATAAAAAACCCAAAGGAATCCATTCCAAAACTAATTGACTTAATTAATGAATTCGGCAATGTAGCAGGATACAAAATTAATGCTAAGAAGTGGCATTTCTATACACTAATAGTGAAATTACAGAAAGGGCGACTAAAAAAGCAATCTCATTTACCATCGCACCAAAAAAAAAATTAAGATACCTAGGAATAAACTTAACTAAAGAGGTAAAAGACCAATATGTAGAAAACTACAGGACACTGAAAAAAGTGATAGAGGAAGATGTTAACAGATGGAAAAGCATACCATGCTCATGGATTGGGAGAATCAACATCTTTAAAATGTCCATACTACTCAAAGCAATCTATAAATTCACTGCACTACCCATTTAATGCCAATGACATATTTCACAAACCTAGAAAGAATTCTTCATAGATTCATCTGGAACAAAAAAGACCACGAATAGCTACAGCAATTCTGAGAAAGAAGAATAAAGTAGATGGGATCTCAATACCAGATTTCAAGCTATACTACAAAGCAACTGTTCTCAAAACAGCCTGGTTCTGGCACAAGAACAGACATATAGACCAATGGAATAGAATAGAGAATCCAGATATCCACCCAAACCACTATGCTCAACTAATATTTGACAAAGGAGTCATGAACATTCAATGGAGCCAAGATAGCCTCTTCAATAAATGGTGTTGAGAAAATTGGACAGATACATGCAAAAAATTGAAACTGGACCACCAACTTACACCAAATACAAAAATAAACTCAAAATGGATACAGGACTTAAACATTAGAAGGGAAACCATAAAAGTACTAGAGGAATCCACAGGCAGCACAATCTCAGATATATGCCGAAAGAACTTCTTCACTGATACTGCTCCAAAGGCAATGGAAGCTAAAGAAAAAATAAACAAATGGGACTACATCAAAACAAAAAGCTTTTGCACAGCAAAAGAAACCATCAACAAAACAACAAGAAAGATCACTGTATGGGAGAACATATTTGCAAATATTATCACTGATAAAAGTTTAATCTCCAAAATCTTCAGCCAACTTATACAACTTAATAAAAGGAAGATAAATGATCCAATAAAAAAAATGGGCAATGGACCTAAATAGAACCTTTTCGAAAGACGACAGAAGGAAGGCCAAGAGACACATGAAAACATGTTCTAATCATCTGAGAGATGCAAATCAAAACGACAATGCGATACCATCTTACACCTGTCAGAATGGCAATCTTCAACAAATCAACAAAGGACAAGTGTTGGCAAGGATGCGGAGAAAAAGGAACCCTTGTGCACTGTTGGTGGGAATGCAGACTGGTGCAGCCACTGTGGAGAACAGTATGGAGTTTCCTCAAAAATAAAAATAGATCTCCCATTTGACCCTGTAATCCCATTCTTAGGAATTTATCCTAAGAAATTACAAACACCAATCAGAAAGGATTTATGCACCCCTATGTTCATAGCAGCACAATTTACAATAGCTACAATTTGGAAACAGCCTAGGTGCCCGTCAGCAGATGAGTGGTACATCTACACAATGGGATTCTATGCTGCCATTAAAAAGAAGGAATTCTTACCATTTGCAGCAACCTGCTTGGAACTGGAGAGCCTTATGCTTAGTGAAATAAACCAGTCAATGAAGGAGAAGCATCACATGATCTCACTCATTTGTGGATAATAAAGAATATTATAAACTGATGAACAAAAGGATAGATACAGAGGCAGTAAAGCTTCAAACAGACTGTGAAATTACAGCAGGAAGATTAAAGTTAGGTGGGGTAGATAAGAGATCAATCAAAGGACTTGTATGCATGCATATAAGTATAACCAATGAACATAGACACTGGGGGGTTGGGGTATGCTTGGGAGGGAGGGGGGCAATAGGGAGATATGTATAAAAAATTAATTTAAAAAAAGTGTAGTGGGCAGCCAGTGGGTCAGTCTAGGGAAGAAAGCGTAAATATGGAAAAGTAGACAGCTAGAATTTCTAGTTGAACTGGAGTTGGAGGTATTTGTCTGAAGTCAGTTTCAATAGCTAGAAATAAATATAGCTGTACTGTGTGCATGCATCTATCTAAATCTATATAATATATATTTATATCAATATCTCTATATGCATCTCTGATTCTGCCTCCATCTCTGTCTTTATCTCTGCACATCTTCCCACCTCTGTTCTGTTCACTGGGAGGTCTGAGAGTAGTAACAGCTAAATAGCTGTGAGCACATTTAGCACCCAGATCTTGGTTGCTAATTCTGGGAAGATAGCTTGAAGGGGATCCCAGTGGCCAATCAGGTGCAAATGCACATCAACATATAAAATGGATCATAACAGATGATCTGTTAATAAAATAGGAAACTATATATATATCAATGGGAAGAATATATATATGAAAGAATACAGGTAAATAAATAAATGAAAGAATACATTGGTGGGGAACATGATATTTATGTAGTTTAAAAATAGCTTCTTAAGAAATATTTATTAATGACAAAGGGGAAATGGATGATATTATGAAGGAGAAGATTCACTGCCATTAATCAAGTGATCAAAGTGAACATCATCAATAATGGGACAATTCTAAATTTTGTGTTACCTGATAGGTTACAATAAGAAAAACACAGTGTCACATTTGTGACACTCCTGAAGATGTGTATAACCTGCATGTGATCATGAGGAGACATCAGACAAACCCATCCATGTGACATTCTAAAAAATAACTGCCTTGTCTTCTTCAAAAGCATCTAGGTCCTGAGAATCAGGGAAAACTGAAGGGGACTCAGGAGGCAGGACAGCAAAATACAATTCAAGATTCACAAATGAATCTTTTTTATAAAAAGGATCAATTGGCTACACGTGAACGAGGTCTTAGGTACTGATGCATCCACGTTGATTTCCTGATTTTGGTGTTGTGTTGTGGTTGTGTAGGCAAATGTTCACAGGAAATACACATGCAAATGTTCACAGGAAATACACATGCATTAGACCAACTGTGATTACTTATTCTCAAGTGTTTCAGAAGCAAAAAATAGTTCAGGACTCTTATCCAAAGTATAAGTATAATTCATTTAAATTTCATAAACCTTTGAGCTGAAAGATTATTCAGTCTAAATCCCTCTAATTTCATAGAAAAGGAACTTCAGGCTCCACATTCTTTGGCTACTTAATGGTGGAGCCAGATCTGTGTCCTGTGGTGCTGGGATACTCAAGAGAAGAGGAGTGAGGACAGCAGGGTACTGGGAGCAGCTGCAGAAAAAAGAGCAGGGATCCTGACAAGGCTCTTGAAGGGTGTCCTTCAAGTTGACACAGAAGCCCAAGAGCCCTTTCATGAAGGTCTGCTAACTGATTTTACCTTCATTCTATAAATTAACATTTAGGTAAAAAAAATCAAAACAAAGTACACTCATTTAGAAATTCAAGCAATACCGAAAATGTAAAAAAGGAAGTTTAGAAAAATCACCCCAAGTCTCATATCCATGGAGAATAACCATTGTTAGTTAGGGTTCATGTCTGTGTAGATACCTCTTTAGGCATATACATTCTACACATGATTTTACATGAATGTCACTGTTCTGCATGTCAGTAACACAGACCTTACATGAGTCTAATGCTCTGCTGCACAACTGGTGGAGGCTCTGGCTGTGGATGGGTTGATTCTATTTGGTCAGCGCATCTGCCTTCCCAGTCATTAAACATTTTAGACCACACCATGTGGGTGGGGCTACCTGATCATTTTTAATGTTCATCAATGTCATGTTTAATGGCTATTCATAAATTATATGAATGCATCTTAATTTATTTAAGGAATCCCTATTAACAGGTTTTGAGATTATTCTTTATTATCTAGCATGAATGATATTGAGGTATTCTTATGCATTTGTGTACCTATCTTTGCATGTTCATCCAATTACTGAGTTTTCTTTAAGAATTTTTTTTGAGCCAACACTTAATACAAAAGCAATGTAGGTACTTTTTCATGTTAATTCTAAGCAAGCTAGGAATCTAAAGCTGGTTAACTCGTTTAAAATAGAGGAGACATTAAGAGACAGTTCTACTTCCTTTTATCACTTTATAAAATTTTATGACAAAAATAATGTAATACTTCACTTATAGTTCATGACTCTTATCCAAAGTGTAAGGATATTTTATTTAGATTTCATAAACCCTTGAGCTGAAAGACCAGTCCTTGAGGTTCTCCTCTGTGCTGGCCTCTGTAACAAACAATTTGTTGAATTCTGCCCTCTGAGTTAATTGCTTTTATCTCAAATTCATAATGAAGGACAACCAAGCACGGAGAAGTTAAGTAGTCTGCCCAAGGTCACAGAGCTAGTAAGGGATGGATCCAGGACATAAACTCAAGTTGTCTGTCTTCAAGTCATCACTCTCCAGAAGGTGGGGTATAACCCCCCCCCCCGAGTATCTAGTACAGTAGCTGCTATCAGCCCAGGCAAGTCTCCTGAGGTCATGGGTATAAGCCCTTGGGAGCAGCACTTACAAAACTAGAGGGATGGGTACATCTGCTGGTAAAGGATTCGAGCAGGGCACCATGGAGGTGATTATAGATAAGGATTGCACCTACCACACTAACTAGAGTTAGCAACATCCCAAGAAAGGGCTATAATTGGCCCAGCTCAGGGCATGCCTCTGGGGAAACATAGAAATACAGAGATTCCTAGGCCTTACCCTTGATGATGAGGCCTGGGAATCTGTCTTTTCGCAAAAGGTCCTCAGGAGATTGTGATGATCAGCAAGCTTTGATCTATCACTTTAGCTACAAATACATATCAAGACACAAATGTCAGCCCTAGAGATTCTTACTCAAGTCTCTATGGTGGCTATCTCTGGCTTTAGATTAGGTCTTTGAACTTGGTTCTCAGCATGAGATTCCCCAGCTCCAAGAACTCACCACTGCCCTACCCCCAACACTGAACATTTTGTAGATGCCTATATATATTTTTTCTGGGAAGAGGTGCCAATGTTTTCATAAGATTCTTAGAGTACTAGCTTGAAAATTCTTAAGAATCACAGCTCTAGACAGAATTAAATGGATTAATAAAGATTGACTGGATTCATTGCTTAACTAGCTCAAACAACATATCCAATATTTCCTATACTGTCCGCATTTCTTTGCTCTTCCCACAGAGACCTTGCCAATACTATGCTGAAAAAATGCAATGCTATGCTTAACGACATCCCTTGATCTACTAATTTGGTAGCTCTATACATTTAAAATATATTTTCGGTGTCATGACTTCAACTTTATAGTCCATAATAAGCTCCTGGTGGTACCACTTTCTTTATTAATGCTCATAAATCATCTGTTCAATATTCAGGTCTGGTATTACATTAGTAGTTGATACAATGCTTAAGAATTCTTTTTATTTTGCTCTCAGAAGCAGAGGTTTGGGTTAATCACACTCCTCATACACTTCATCATTGGTTTCTACAGAGCCCCATATCACTCACTGATTCATTTATTCATGCATGCATTTTTTTTGCTTCCATTCTCTACTTTCTTTCTTCTTCCCCTCACATGCACCCATTCTAATGTGATGATGTATGTTGTTATTAGCACATGCCTACTAACACGTTTCATAGGCAGGCACATAGTTAATTGCACACAAGGTCCCATCGCCCTCACTCTGTCTTGCTTTCTTGATGCACATTGTGTTTAAAAGCTCTGTTCAAGTTGCCCTGTGTACATTGACCCCACCCTTCTGACTTGGACAGAATATTGCAGAGTGCTTCCTCCTCTTGTGGACACCAGCTGCCACAAACAGAATGGCAACCAGCATCTTCATGCAGGGCCCTGAGGACATGTAGGCAGATCTCTCTGGGGTATACACCTGCAATGGCATTGCTGGGTCCCAGAGTACCAGAATATTGAATTTGACAAAGTCCTGCTCTTCAGAATGGCTGCCCCCTCCACAAACCTCCAGCAAGAAGGATCCTGGAATTCCAATTTCTCCAAGTGGTGGCCACCACTTGGCATTATTCAGTTTCCTAATTTTTGCCAATCTGATAGGTGTAAACGACATCTCATTGTTATTTTAATTTGTGTTTCACTAGTTCCTGGTGAGCTTGAACATCTCTTCACTCTTCACATGCTTGCTATCCAGAAAGGTCTGCCTTTCTGTGATTTGCCTCTTCTGATCCTTTGTTCAAAGAGGAGAGGTTGATTTGTAGGATTCTTGCATATTCTGGATGCTGTTACCTAGTCAGTGCTGACAGTGCAAGCATCTCCTCCCAGTCTGCCATCTGTCAGAGAACCTTGTCCTTCTCTGAATAGAACCCTTCAATTTTGATGTATTTCAATCCACAAGCTTTGGCCTTTTACTTTTCACTTTTGAGGTTTTGTTTAAAAAGTGCTTTCCCACTTCTGGGCTACCAAAATCTTCTCTAGAGACTTTGCAACAACATCCAAATTGAACACGAGAGCAATGAAGCCTTCTGGCCTCCTGTTTGCTCCTTTGCCATCTTTGCTGCAAGCCTAGCCTTGGCATCTGGGCCACACAACGGGATCCAGACTGTTTTCTATCATTCCCCACACAAACCTGACCAGTATTATTTCAACACAGAATGCTTCCTCTCCTGGCCCACCCGCTCAGCTGTCACACTGTCTCCTCTTTCCACAATGCCCTTTCCTCTTCTCTTAACTAGATCTGGCCATCTTTTCAAGCCCACATCTGCAAAAAACAAACAAAAAACTTTGATGCATCAGGCCTTCTCTGATCCCTTCCCATCTACACTGTATCGAAGGTATTTCATCATGTGAGTGCTGCTCTTGCCCTGGAGACAGGTGTCCATCTTACATTTATTTGGCTCTTGGCTCCTGGTTCAATGGTCTCAGTAGGCACCTAATAAATACTCTCCAAATTCAAGCTGCTGCCAAAGACTGATTACTTAAGCCTCCAAAAGCTTTTTAAAAATGCATTCATTCCTTTCTGTTTTCCAAGCCACATCCATGCCTGGGTTTAATCATTACACGCTCAGACTTTTACAACGTTTTTGTACCTTCTTTCTTCCTGGCAGCTTGAACCCCAGTGAGAGCAGAGAGCTGCTGTAAAATCACATAGTCTCAGCATCTCTGGGTTTAAAGGGACCAGGCCCAGCATCTAATCCACTGTGCCTCTGGGCATGAACTCCCTTTACAATGTCCACATTCCTAACAAATGGCTGCTCAGTCTCTGCTAGAATACCTGCAGCCACTGTGGAGTCATTATGTATCTCATAAGGTTGTACATTCCCTTTTTCCCAGAAAGTACACCTTTTTTTCCCCAGAAAGTACGCCTTTTTTTTAATCCTTACAGAGGATATTTTTTCCATTGATTTCCAGAGAGAGTGGAAGGGAGGAAAGAGGGACACACTCACACACACACACACACACACACACACACACACACACTGATTAATTGCCTTCCTCACAAACCCTTACTGGGGTTAAGGAACCTGCAACCAAGGTAGGTATCCTTGACCAGGAATCAAACTAGCAACTTTTCAGTCTAAGGGCTGATACTCTAATTACTGAGCCAAACTGGCTATGGTGAAAGTATCCCTTTAAATAACTGCAGACTCTAGTTAATTTGCATTGGTGCTACTGATTGCTTGGTCTTGATTACAAGTTAAGCCCAAACTTGTTTACTTATTAGGTTACAACTACTGGTTGTAAGTTTTCCTTTTGGGACCATTCAGAATAACTCTTATGCCTCTTTTGATAAATATGCCCCAAAAAGTGTGGTGCCAAGTAAATAATAGAACTATTTTCTCTCTATCTATTTCCTTTAACAAATTACCACAAACATGGTGACTTAAAACAACTGAAATTTATCCTCTCACGTTTCTGAAGGCCAAAATTAAAAAATCAGTATTACTGGGCCAAAATCAAGGCATGGGCAGGGCTGTACTTCCTCCAGAGACTCTATAGCAGAATTCTGTCCCTTGCCTCTTCCAGCTTTTGGTGGCTGCTGGCATTCCTTGACTACTGGCTGCATCCCTCCAATCTTTAAGCCTATGTATTCAGACCTCTCTGTTCAATCTTCACATCACCTTCTCTTTTGTATGTAGTCAAATATCCCTTTGCCTCCCACTAAGGGCCACCTGGATAATTGAAGATAACCTCCTCATTTCAAGATCCTCAATTTATTCACACCTGAGAAGATTCACCTCTTCTCTGCCCACCCTCCAATAAGGTACCATTCTCAGGTTCCAGGGATAAAAATGTGGATATCTTTTTTTTAGAGCAGGGGAGCATTTTTTTAGTCTATCACACTCCCTCTTAAAAGATAACACTTGCTTTAAGAGGGCCTAGCACTTCATTAGGTTTTCTGATGGTCACATCATACTACTGAATCTAATGTCATTACAGACCCTAATCAATTGGCATTGGTGCTGTTGGCTCCTTGATTCCAACTACAACACAGTATCCCAAATGATTGACCCACTATGGCTTAAACCACTATTCCAATTCTGTTGGAATAGATCTATCAATGAAACATTGTAATTTCTTCCAATTTAACTAAATCTGTACATTTAAAATCTGATAAGCATGTGTTTAGTTTTATCAGCAAGGCTCAGTGGATTTGGCTGAAAGTGGAGTCCATGGCATGTCATCAGGAAACTCTGTCCAGGCTCCACTGTGTCCCTCCTGTTCCATCCTGTGTACTTCTTCCCATAGGCCCTCTGCTGCTTTGTGCAGGATGTCTTGTATTGGGTAGAAATTGGGAGTCATGACTCCACATTTTCCAGGCTTTATTTACCATATTCTAAACTCAGTTTTAACTCTTTTGTACATATTCTCACTTTCAAACCAAAGTTACACACTTGATCCAATAAGGGAGAGATGATGTAGAGCAGAGGTTTTCACACTTGAGAGTGCTGGGCCCCAAGCTCAGAGCATCTATCTGTAGGTCTAGGGAGAGATGCAAGAATCTGCATTTCTAATAACTTCCCAGGTGATGCTGATGTTGTTGGCCTGGGAATGACACTTTGAGAAGCACCGATGTAAGTTCTGTAACATCTGAACAGGTGATGTACAGTATAATTCCATTACACCTTCACATAAACAAAGATATCAGGATTTCTACTGCTTCCTCGAAGAATGTTTGGCAACAAATGCTTAATTTGCTGCATAATGATGGAGAGATGCTAGCTGTCTTCCTCAATTCTTTGTCTTCCAGTTATTCCATGTCCGTTCGAATTGAAAAGCATTTGCAAACATACCACAACTTAAATTAAATGCTTACCACAAAGGCTAGAGCATAATGCATATCATTTTTTTTCATCTGAATTATGTAGATTTGTGATCACTCCCCTCATCCACTTTTGAGTCTCTACTCCTCAGATCCATTCCAGTGCCACAGGCACTTCTGTTTCTCTGACACCTGACCCCTGCCTCTCATACTGGCAGGCTGAGTGGGCTGGCTACCTGCAGGCAGGAGGTGTAGCCCTTGCTCTGCTGGGGAGTGACAGAAAGAAAGCCTGGCCCCTCCATGCTGGGGGGTCTCAGGAATGGCAGACAATGGACTCGATGGACTCACGTCCCCAGCAAGTGCCCATAGAGAGACTTCCTTGAGGCCGGCCAGCGTGGGCCTCCTCATCCCTCTGGGCTCCTCCCTCTGGGTTTCCTGAAGCTTCAGGGACATAACCTAACCTTGTTCATTTGGTTCAAAAGAGATATGTCTGTCCATTTAGTTTGCAAAGTAAACAGTTGTATGTATTTCTCCCCACTTATCTCCTCCTTATTCTTTTTCTCCTTCTGGTGCCAGCAGTTCTGCTCAGAACCACCTGTGTCCCACTGCTGCTTCAGCTAATGTGCCCCCCAACCTGGCACAAGGGAAAGCAAATCAAGGAGAGGGGCCGCAGCACAGGGAAGCTGCCCCGCTCCGGTGAAATCCCAGGCCATCTTCCACATTTGTGCTTAGGAAGGAAAACACAAGGCTGGATTAGGGTTGCCTTTTGGAGTTATAAGCTTTTTTAGATGTTTCTATGAAGACGTTTTACTTAACCAGCTTTGTTTCCATCACACCAAATAAATAAAAAACTTCTAAAGTTTATAGTGCTTTAATTTAACTCTCTTGTACATTGACCTTATACTTCTTTCTTTCTTTCTTCCTTTCTTTCTTCCTTTCTTTCTTCCTTTCTTTCTTCCTTTCTTTCTTTCTTTCTTTCTTTCTTTCTTTCTTTCTTTCTTTCTTTCTTTCTTTCTTTCTTTCTTTCTTTCTTTCTTTCTTTCTTCCTTCCTTTCTCAGACAAAAGCCTTTGTGAAATTCAGTGGAATGTATTCAATATATTAAGTAAATCTGTGCATCTGGAACACATTCATTCCTTGCAAAGTTGTCAGGATTCTGGGAGAGAAAGCCACTACCCCTGTTTGTGGAAATAGGTACTAATAGGTACAGATGGATAGCAGTGTTCTGTTGCTACGCAGCAGTTACCAACCAGTGGTCTGCCTACCACTGGTGATATGTGAGGTCTGAAATGTTGGCAACCGCTGATTCAGAGCATATTCAGCTGCATTGAATTCTCTGTACTTATCTGGTCTTACTGTTTATCATTTTTGTTCTTTTACACTTTAGCCAGCATGGATCTTGCCACTGATTCTTCTACGACTCTTAAAGGGAAATCCCCACCTCATAAGCCTCCCCCAACACCACTCATGAAGATTACTATCACAAAATGGCCGGGCCGTATTAGGGAGCTGTTGCTGCCCCCCAGGGGAAGAGTGGAGGTCGGGAGCTTTGAACTCCCTACCAGAAGACTGAGGCTGGCAAGGACAGAATGGCCTGTCTCTGGTCCAGCTCTACAGCTCAAGCTGGGGGTTGCAGTTAGAGGCCCTGGGCCAGATGACAGGCTATAGCTTGGGCTCCGTGGCCTGCACTGCCTGGCAGAGTCCACAATTGCCTGTGCAGAGCAGAGGAAATGGCCTGGCTCAAATACTGATCTTCCTTGGAAGTGGCTGACTTGGTGCTGCTGTCCCAGGAGACAGGTCCTTCTCCCAGATCCCTTAACATTTCCACCAGCTGCAGCCCTGTGTGTCTATGGATTTTAAAATAAAAAGTCATATTGCCGAAACCGGTTTGGCTCAGTGGATAGAACTGAAAGGTCCCAGATTTGATTCCCGTTGAGGGCATGTACCTTGATTGTGGGCACCTCCCCAGTAGGGGGTGTGCAGGAGGCAACTGATAGATGCTTCTCTCTCATCAATGTTTCTAACTTTCTATCTCTCTATCATCAATGTTTCTAACTTTCCCTTCCTCTCTGTAAAAAATCAATAAAATATATATATTTTTTAAAAAGTGGTATTTCTAAATGCCTAGCCAAAGGTCCCTATCCTCAATAGGGGAATCTACCTTTCATTGGGGTTCTTGAAATAAAATATCATTGGAAGCAATTTCCTAAACTTGGCCATTTTCCTGTGATGTGCACTGGGGACTGCAGCCCAGGAGGAACAAAATTATTGAATGTCCACTGGGTAGGTAACTAGCTCTC
This sequence comes from Lasiurus cinereus, assembly GCA_011751065.1. Lineage (NCBI taxonomy): Eukaryota > Metazoa > Chordata > Mammalia > Chiroptera > Vespertilionidae > Lasiurus > Lasiurus cinereus. The sequence continues at coordinate 9,557,053 of JAAGEH010000011.1, read as the reverse complement.
CCCACTCTGTGTGGGGATTCTAAGATTCATGCCCCCCATCTGGAGTGGCTGGTGGAGCACTGAGCAGTTCTGTTCCAGTGGCTGTGCTAAGTCTCATACCAAAAGAGCATGTTTAATTTTCCTGGCAACTCCATCACCCTCATTTTACAGAGGACAATGTCAGGGCTCAGAGAGGCCCAGAAACTTGCCGAAACTTCCACAACCTGGTGTCAAAGGCAAATTTGTCACCCACTCCCCTCTCAGAAGGAGGGTGTTGTTTCTCTAATCCTCCACTCATGAGCCTAATTTCAGGATAGGTTTAACTTCTAATAGCTCCCTCACTGAAAGGAGTGAGAAGTGGGCATAGTGGGTTCTCAGGCTGTTGCCCAACACTTCAGGATTCACTCTCTATTAAATGAAAGGGTGCAGCCCTTGCATCATCATGATCATTGTGACCAATGTTTCTCCAGTGTCCTAACATTTGCCCAGATTCTGGGGAAAAGAAATTTCAGGTGCTGTATTAGTTTTTTAGGAACACTGTAGCAGAATATCATACACTGAGGGGTTACACAGAAGAAATTGATTGTCTTGTAGTTCTGAAGGGTGGGAGTCCAAGATCAAGGGCTGGTTTCTGCTGAGGCCTCTGCCCCTGGTTTGCAGATGGCCACCTTCTCTCTGTATCCTCACGTGGTCTCCCACTGTGCTCATGCAGTATGTGTCTAAATTTCCTTTTCTTATAAGGTCACCAATCAGAATGGACTAGGGCCCACTTTAAAGACATCATTTTAATTTAATTATTTAATCTCCAAATTCTGTTACATTTTGAGATACTGGGTGTTAGGTCATATTCTCATTTTATTTTAATACTAAAGGCCCAGGGCATGAAATCATGTACGAATAGGGTCTCTAGGCCTAGCCTGCGATCAGGAACATGTCCCACGATACCCCGCACTGCCTGCCACTCCAAGACACTTGCCGCAGCCACCCCCGCAACACCCCATGATGCGTGCTGCCCTGCAATGCTCAGCAATGCTCACCTCTGCCTCCGCGTGATGCTCCACAAAGCTCCCTGCCCCACAATGCTCCACGACGCTAGTTACCACCCCATGATGCTCACCACTGCTAGCTGCCTACCACACGCTGCCGCTCAATAGTCCCTAGTCCCTCCCCACTGCCACCCGTTGTTCGCCGTGGTTCCCTGCTCACCATGCTGCAATCAGAGCTTGCAGGATGTGGGGGAGGGACCCAGAGGTGATCAATGCACCTCATGGTAACTGGTTGAGTGATCATTCCTGTCATTACACTTATGGTCCTGGCCTTTTATTATATAGGATTTGGGGGGGGCACAATTTGGCCCATAACAAGGGCTCAAATATGAGGCCCCGCCCAGAACTATAAGCACTGCTCTGCCACATGCAAGTAAGGCAGCTTTTTATGTATGCAAATAGACTTCTTTCCTAAAAACAGACTGCCATGAGGGACTTGCCCAAACACTTTGTCCTCTGCTTATTCATTGTTTTTAAGAGTGATGAGCTTCTGGTTTGGCCCAAGCAAAATAATTTGTGAAATCCAATAAATTTGAAGTCTATATTGCTCAACCGCTTTTGAAAAATGTCTTTCATAGAGGCCATTTATTTTTCTATCAAATCTCATGTTTTTCTATGAAACCAGTTCTGCAAGAAAAGGACTAAGAATGAAAACGTAATACCAGCCGGCGGCCACTAGATGACGCATTCCATCATGCTTGACTTTGACTGCCTTCAATCAAAAAATGAAACCAACTGCTGTGACTGTAATGGGAAAATCATGTGTGTGTGTGTTTGTTTTTTGATGATCATGATCCATCTATAACCTAGGACTCCTAATTGAGTAAAGTGAAATGGTGATTATTGTTAACATTTTTTTTTTTTTTTGCTCCATCAGAAATGTGAGGCATTCTGTGGCTGTTCTCATTGGCATGGCCTGTGCTTCCAAATCCCTTTCCTCCCCTGCCCCCATACTCTCTCCAAGTACAGCCTCTTCCTCCTTGTCTCTGTTGAAAATGGTGGTTTTCTGTATGCAAAGGACTGAACCCACTGAGTTTTATAGCAAAATGTTGAAACAGAGGTGCATCCATAGACAAGCAGATGAAATGGATGTGAAATTGATGCTTATGAAGTCAGATACTCCAGGCCACCTACTGCCAGGCTGTACGTGCAATTCCCACAGACTCACATTCATTTGTTTCCCTAGGCTATTAAGGGTGAGTGGATGGGGGACCTTCGATGACAGCCACCCTGGGTTGTGGAGGATGGTAAGGAAGGACAATAGGTGGCTTATGCATTACTTGAAAATGTCTCTTAGCTGGCCCCCAATTGCAGGGTCTGAAGTCCTGTCAGGCTCACTTTTGCCCATCAAGTGCTTATGTTTACTGGAAAAAGCAAGGTGTTATAGTCATTTCCAATCTGGCTCTACTTTTTACTCTCTGTGTTGGATGGCCTTCAGTGGCCCCCCAAACCTCAACTTATTCTTGGTTCCTGTCCACCTTCCTCGGTGCCCCAGAGGCTTTTCTTCAGGGACAATGTCCAACCCCTGGCCCAGCTCTCCTGCCCAATTGCTTCCAGCTGGGCTTGGCTGCCCAGGCTGAAGGAGAGAAAAGTCACAGTGTCTGTTCCTCTGCTCCATTCCTGCTGGTAGTGTGTGTATGTGGTGGGTAGGAGGGTTCCTTGGGGACCCCAGCTTCTATTAGGAGCTAGACTAGACTATACTGAAATAGTCCATCTCATCAGAAAGAAGGCTGGAGGGTCTGGATCAGGGCATTTTATTGCCTCCTGTTGGCCAAACACCTGAACAGCTGTAGGCTAGTCCCCAAACTGACAATGCTTCTGTATCCTACCCTTTGATACCTTACCCTTTGAAGTGTATATTTCCACCTTGCCTTGGGACAATTTGTGTTTAATAAAAGCAGGGTCCTGAGATAAGGAAAGGAGTCTTTAGCTTCTATAGCTGAAGACCTCTGACTCCTAATGCCTTTCAAAATTTTCTTTCGTTTCTGAACTCTTTAATCATCTATGTGTAGCACCTTTCTCCAGAATGCTGAACTCTTTGTAAGGCTGGGAAAAGAACTCCGGCACAGACCCACTCACCTACTTTTGTGTAGACACTTCTGAATTTGTCTACCTTCTTCATTAGCCTAATTCTCCATTCCCATAGTCATTTGTTCCCTCTTCCCAGGTCCTCTTTAATTTTCCCATGCCATTCCAAAATTTAGATTCTTAACACTAGAAAGATTATTTCTTGGTAAATTCTTTTGACATAAACACACATTGATTATGTTGAAATTTGTTTTTGTTTTATTTTAAATAGTATTTCATTACCAAAGTGTGTTTGACCTAAGATCAGATCTGACTGCCTTTTCACGTGACCATTACTCATAATTTGTGTCTCTAGAGTTCTGCAAGTTTGATCTCTTTGTCCTTATTGAATGTCATCTTGTTTTTGACAAGTCATTCCTCTTATGTCAGAAAGTCTTTGACATATCAGCCACTGTGCAGCGAGGTTAATGTCTATTTCACCTCTTCTCCTTGGGTTCCCTGCAGTGGGACAGTCCCCAAGTCCCTTACTTCAATTGTGGGTACAAATGTGAAATAGCTTATGCTCCAGATCTGATCCCATTGTAAGGACTCCCCAGATCGCTTGCCCTGAACTAAGCCCTGTCACGTTGACCTCTCCTGGCATATGGAATCACTGGGTTCCTGCTGACTAACTTCCTTCCCAAACTAATCCTGGGCCCTGGATCAACAGAGTGCCATCTCATGTCCTGTGCTAAAGGGCGTCTGCTTCCGCTGGGGTTTATTATCTAATGACACTTGAGGGAGGAAGGCCAGATATTTCCAAACATGAGGAGAGAGTGAGGCCCAGGTGATTGAGTGAGGTCAGAGTCTGCAGCAGTGGCAGCAGCCACAATTGGCAGGTGAAACCTGGAAGGGAGGTATGGCCTGCCTCCTCCCAACTGGCTTTGACAATATCCCTACTCTGCCTGTGATTTTATCGTGCACACCTTTTGTAAATAATCCATTTAGCAGCCAAATTACACACTGGGTAATTATAGCTTCCAGCCTAATTTTAGGAGTCTCCAGCACAACAATCTGCTTGAGGCGATAGCACAGATGAGAGCAGGGCACACAGTTTCTGCAGCTAGAGCCTTGATGAGATATACAGAGAGAGAAAGATGGGATGGGATGGGTGGGTTGCCTTGACTTATGTTAATTGTCTGTGTCAAAGTTGTGGGGTCTTGTTGTGACAGTCCCAAAATTGTGTTTGGACTCTTGATTAGCTCAGTATGCAAGCTTGCTCTCCTTGTCCTTATTGAATACCAATATGAGAAGCTGGTCCCGAGCAGTTGTCTTTGAGGAGAAAACAATCCAGGTAAGATCAGATCCTGTGGTGTGAAGGAGGGAGTCTCACACTTTCCATATCTCCATGAAGCTTTCCTTCTGTGCATCCACCTCTCAAACCCTGGCAGAGGGTACGAGCTGTACAGATGAGTAGAGTAACAACATGACTCAAGGTATGCATTTAAGACCAGCCCATGCATTAAAAAATCAATTCAAGGGTTTATTCAGAGCCCTCCTGTGGTGGCTCAATAGGAAATTGTTTTAATAGGGCATGATGGGAAAGGAGGGGCACAAAGTGGAAGATGGCAGCAATGAGGGTGGTTGATGGAAGTACCACTGGCTAAAGGAAAGTTGGCTATGATGCTTTTATTGATGCCCTTGACATTCACTTAGATCTGATGATTCTTTACACCTCTGGAGACTGGAAGATTTCAATATGGGTAACATGGAGAGCCCAGTGCTGTCTAACTTGTTACATTCCAATCAACATGGGCCTAAGCAACCTGCCAGTCTAATGCTGGAGTTCCCATTACAGACCAATGTTCCCCCGCTGCACACATTCATGAAAGGTAACAGTGTAGATGGGATGGGAATGATTTAGGCAAGAGTGCCCAGGATTTCCCCGCCCCTGCCCATCACAGAGGCCTCTTCACCACAGGTGTCTCACCTGCCTGATCTGGAAGGGCTCATCATTGTCAGAGTGTGGCTCTGATTGCTCAGCCTATGGCTGGGGAGGAATTCTTCAGGCGCATTTGAGGAGAAAGATGCTAGAGATTAAGGGAACTAGATGGGAAAGCAAAGGACATTTTTAAGAATATTGCTGTGGGCCAAGTGTTTTTATTACTGTATTTAAGACATATATACAAAGAACTTCAATTATTTTGAAGTTACTCGGGTTGTTGGATGGAATTTTTTTACTCCAACATTGGTTTGTGATCAGACCATTTGGCTCATGGCTTCATTAGAGTCATGGAAATAGTAGTATAAGGAAGCACATGACAATTAACATGGAAAGAAGCCATAACTTTCCTTGTCTTTCTGGGGAGCCCTTCTTGGATCCTGGGCAGATCCAGGGATCAGGCTCTGATCTGAATCCAGAAAACTCAGAAGGAACTAAGGGGGAACGTTCATTTCAATACATGTTCATGAAAGTTTTCTAAGAGCTGTGCCATGAGGGCCATAGTGACTATGCATTGAGGGGACTCTGTTCATTGATTCTCAATATGTTTCTGAAACATTTTCTCAGAACTCTGGTCCCATTTTAAAGTTTGCTGGAGTGCTTCTTTAAATGCAATGAATAATTTGCTTAGCTACACTACTAGCATATATCTGCATACTTGTTTCAAAATTAAAATGAGTAAGAATGAAAGGCCAATTGCATGAGTCATCATGATTAAAACACTATAGAGTAATTTTATTGACTGGTCTCAAGATCCTGAGTGATCTGTTATTTGTCATTGCAAACTCATTCTCCTCATGCTTTTCTTAAGTCTTTAATGGCAGAAGCATCCCAGGTGCTGCAGAGCTGGAATTTGAAGGCATTCCTGGGCCTCAGGAAGATTAGACTCAAATGGAGGAAAGAGTCAACCTGATGGATACATGTTGAAATTACACCTAAACCAGCAGAGGACTGCACACAAACTCTGTCAGAGGTCTTGCTAAGACTCCAGTATCAAGTTGGGTGGTCGGGTTTATTATTATGCTTACAACCATATAATATTATTGGCTTTATAGTTATGTAAAATACTGGATTCTTTTGAATGTGCTGAATATAACACATTTTTTAATTAATGACTGAATGTGATGGACATCACCATAGCCAGGGGAAGAGACCCTGGTGCTCTGAAATCTCTCTCTCCTTCTCATGAGAAAAACCTTGGGAGCAGTGGTGATCTTTTTTCCTAATAAGGATCCCAATTTTCTTAGAATACAGAGCTCTTAGGAGTTAGCTTTTAGGGGTATGGAAAGCTGAAAGTCCAAGTTGGGAAACATTCTTGATGAGGCTCCTGGAGGAATCATTGGCTTAGGTGTCATGCACAAGTAAGGTAATGAAACCCAGGTGGAGTCGTCCTCCTGGCTTCACGGACTCCCTGCCCACAAAGTGACACAAACAGTGCGAGAGCTGCCCCTTGCATGGAGGGAGAGGTTTGCCTTTGTCCCTCTCTTAGGCAGCAGGCAGGCAGTGGGATTGAAGCCATCTCTGTAGGGGACCACTCGGGTTTGCAATGTACTCTCACTTCTACCCCTGTGTGCACTCCATCACCCACACCTCACCTAAGGATTCAGATCAGCACTACTGAGTATTGACTAAAAGAAAGAAATGGTTTTCACCCTTAGTCTTGGCAAGTCCGACTCAAATACTTTTTCATGGATTGCTTAATTAGTTGATTCAAGATATATATCTAAACTAGGGATACAGAGTTGAGCGAAAACTAATTTTTTTCCCTCCAGAGACCCCAAGCTAGAAATTTCTCTGGCTTTCTGCATGACACTTTACATTCCTCTTTTCCCACTCAAGCCCCTGGAGATCTAGCTTTTCTCTGAATTCCTACAGCTCCACATTAATCAGGATCTTTGGGTGGCAAGAAACAAATAGTAACTCAAGTGCTCTTACTGTTTTAAGTTTGGACAAGACCTAAGGAGGAAAAGCATCTCTACCCCAGCATATCCAGAGGAAGGCTGGCCAGCTGCACATCAGACCTGAATCTCCTTAGGGACGGGTGGCATCTTAGGCAAGTCTAAAGCAAGGTGTTTGTGCCGCCTGTTGTGTGAGTCATCCTAGAGGTCTTGCTTCTGTTGCCCTGCACTGTCAGCTGCTCACCCTCCCCTCTACTCTGTGGCTGGTTTTTCTCTGCATTCTGCTGCTTGTAGATTTGCAGTGGGAGTCCCATAGATGAGAACTGTAGGCTGGGCCAAGCATTTGGGAGATTCCTCAATTGAAACTTCTGTATTTCCCTTTATCACTCTTTCTCTTTAATGTATAGTCTTCTCTCCCATACAGTTGTAAACCCCCTAAGGGCAGAAACTATATTCTGATTTGGGAAAGCAGGAACTCACCTGAGGAATCACCTGAGGAATTTTAAAAGATAGATTTCTCTAGAAATCATAAAGGCAAAAGATTTAAAAATTTGCCCAAATCAGAACAGAATGAAATAAAACCCTTCTTTATAGCTAAAACAAAGGAGCAAACAGACCCATGAGCCAATCAGAAGAAATACTAAACAAGGGAAGAAATATTTGGAACACAGATACACAAGGACTGCTGTTTTTAATTTGCAAAGTGCTTCTAACAAATGAAGTGATAGAGCGAGAAAAAGAAATACCAATGACCAATAAACACACAGAAGTGAGGAAATGAAATCAGAACCAAGCCAGTACATTTTTCCTGAATCAGTGAAAATTGTAAAGTTTCATAATGTCCAGTGCTGATGAGAAGAAAAGGGGAGGACACACACAAGATGGTGGCATAGGTAAACACCTACACTGCCGCCTCGCACAACAATTTCAAAACTACAACTAAAAGACAGAACGGACATCATCCAGAACCACAGGAAAGCTGGCTGAGTGGAAGTTCTACAGCTAGAGGGAAAGAGAGGGGCTTACAGAGACCCAGAGGAGCTGCAAAAAGCTGAGGCGTGCGCAGAGAGAGCGGGTGCCAGAGTGCCTGGCTGGCTTTCTCTGGCGGGAGGGAAACGGAGACTCTCAAAGGCATTGAACCCCTTATCCTACGACACTAAACCCCAGATGCAGCCGAAACTCATACGGGGGGAGTTTGGACTGTGAAAAGGGAGAGGTGCACGGAAATTTAGGGGAGTTGCAAAAGATCAAAGGCCTGGTGGCGCGCACGGCACTGCGTGCAGGACAGACTGTTGATTGTGCCCCTGGCTTTCGCGAGAGGGCGGGAGACAGACCCTCCCAACTGTGCCACTTCTGACTCCACTAAGCCCCTGTTTGGGGCGAAACCCTGGGGACCTAGACTCGTGTGGTCCTGGTTCGTAGGGGAGCCGGAAAGGCAGTGGTTAGAGGCACTGCGGGCGCGGGCACAAGGACCCAGTCACGTGAGGCTCAGAGGCCATGGAGGGCGGGGCCTACTAGAAGGCAAGGCGGTCCCTGGAGCCCTGAGACTCCACCCCTCCCAAGCTCAACAGAGGCTTCTGCGGCTTTGCGTCTGGTATCATAAGGCTGAATTCAAAATAGAAGTTTCCCCGGCATAGTGAAAATGCCGAAACAAGGGAAGGAATTACAAACAAAAGAAATGGAGGAAAAAAAAACGACTGGATATAGAGTTCAAAACCACACTTATAAGGTTTTTCAAGAATATGCTAGAAAAGTTGGATAAATTTAGTGAGACCCAAGAGGAGATGAAAAAGGACATACTAGAGATGGAAAAGGTCCAACTAAAGATGAAAAAAGACCAACTAGAAATTAAACATACACTGACTGAAATAAAAACTATTTACAGAGTCCTAACAGCAGACTAGAGAAAGGCAAGGATCAAGTCAAAAATTTGAAATATAAAGAAGCAGAAAACATTCAACTGGAAAAGCAAGAAGAGAAAAGAATCCAAATATGTGAAGATAATGTAAGGAGCCTCTGGGACAGCTTCAAGCGTACCAACATCAGAATTGTGGGGGTGCCAGAAGAAGAGAGAGAAGATACTGAAAACCTATTTAAAGAAATAATGACTGAAAACTTCCCACATCTGGTAAAAGAAATAGACTTACAAGTCCAGGAAGCACACAGAACCCCAAATAAAAGGAATCCAAAGAGGACCACACCAAGACACATCATAATTAAAATACCAAGAGCAAAAGACAAAGAGAGAATATTAAAAGCAGCAAGAGAAAAACAGTTCATTACCTACAAGGGAGCACCCATACGACTGTCAGCTGATTTCTCAACAGAAACGATGCAGGCCAGACAGGAGTGGCAAGAAATATTCAACGTGATGAATAGCAAGAACCTACAACCAAGAATAATCTATCCAGCAAAGCTATCATTCAGAATTGAAAGGCAGATAAAGAGCTTCACAGATAAGAAAAAGCTAAAGGAGTTCATCAACTCCAAACCAGTATTATATGAAATGCTGAAAGGTACTCTTTTAGAAGAGGAAGAAGAAAGGTAAAAGACAAAAAATTTTGAATAACAAATACATATCTATCAACAAGTGAATCTAAAAATTAAGTGAATTAAAAATTTGATCAACAGAATAAACTGGTGAATATAATAGAATCAGGAGCACAGAAAGGGAGTAGACTGATAATTCTCAGGAGGACAAAAATCATAAAGCATCAAACAGACTGTGAAGTTACAGCAGAAAGATTAAAGTTAGGTGAGGTAGATAAGTGATCAATCAAAGGACTTGTATGCATGCATATAAGCATAACCAATGATCACAGACACTGGGGGGTCGGGGTATGCCTGGGAGAGAGGGGGGGCAATGGGGAGATATGTATAAAAAATTAATAAAAATTAATAAAAAAAAGAAAAAAAAAAGAAAAGGGGAGAGTCACCCCTTAACAAGTGAAGAGGGAGTGACAAGTACAACTTGATGCATCTGTGAGGCATGGTGGGGCAATAGTTCTCCAGAATCACATAATGAGTTTTAAAAACACAGATTCCCAGAGCCTCCTACCCCTGATATCACTAGTTAAACCCACATGTAATTAAGGGCAGCATTTTGAACTTTCCAATGAGACTAGGCTAATGGATCTCACCAGAAGGTTAGCCTATATCAACATCACTTAAATGTGTATAACCTTGACCCAGTAGTCTCACTGCTTGGAGCCAGTCCTGTGCCTTCCTTCACAACTGAAGGTCAGGTAGCTGAAGAAGGATCACTACAGCATTATCTGTATAACAAATAACATAAATACCTGTCAACAGAGAACCAGTTCAATACATTGTGGTCATGTCCTTACATCCTTCCAAAAGGTTTAACAGGAGCTTCATCTGCCAGTGTAACACAGACTCTGAGTTACATTATATGTTGAAAAAAGCAAGAAGCATAAGACTATAATTAGGATTATCCTCTTTCCATCAAATTTAAAAAGTAATATGCTACATGTTTTAGAAATGAATAAATTATTTTTAATGGAAAACACACATGAAACTGATAACAGTGATGCCTATAGAAAAAGAGATGGAACAAGAAGTTTTAATAATTCTATCCTCTGATTTCTATGTGCATTGGTGACTTTCATTGGAAAACTTCAATAACTCTTCTGAATAATAGTATTATGGAACAATTTTGGTTTCCCCTTTAAAGTTTTCTGTAAAAAAATTTAAGAATTACGAATTCTCAAGCTATCTAGCAGATGTGGGGGGTAGAAGTGTTGGGATGGGATGCTAGGAATTGGCCTGTCATGGGATTCTGCTGATCAGCTGGGTTTGGGAATCACTACAGAAGCTTCTGGAAGAGAGCTGGGGTGGGGTGTGTGAAGTCTGGACAATTTGTTTCCATGGTTGACCATGTGCACGAACAAGGCATTGGAAAGAAGGTCAGAAACGGAGAGGAACTGGGACCTTGGTGACATTTTCTGGCCATACGATCAATCCTCTCCCACAGGAAGACAGCCTGGTCTCTAAACTTTTTGATTATGAAGCCAATAAATCTACTCTCTTGTTGGAAGCTGCTTGAGACGTGTCCTCTGTCACATACAATATTAAGAGTCCTGACTGATAGACTTTCATTAACTGAGACAAACAGTATTTCTTTATCCCTCCAGCCTGAAATTGCCTAATTTATAAAGTATTTAATGATATTTTCAAGACAAGCCATTATCTGGCACCCTGAGCCACATCCAATTGCCTGTTATATTTCTACCTCTGGAAATAAACTGTCAAACCAAGAAGTATGTCCTTGAAATGCATCCTCCATGTTAGCAAAAAAAATCATAATGTATTTCAGTTACTCTTTGTAATTTAACTTTTGAATGAATTTGTATTCAACAGATTAAGGGCATAATTAAGAAATATGTCATGTGATTTAACTTATACTTAGGTTTGTTCATAGGAAAAATATATATTAAGGGCTCATTATAAACCAGGAACCTTGATAGGCATTGAGTGGCTATACAATGATGAGCCAAACAGATGTGGTCTCTGGACTCAGAGAGGTTATAAACTAACTAGAGGTCTGGTGCACAGATTCATGCACCAGTAAGGTCCCTCAGCCTAGCCTGCACCCTCTTGCAATCTGGGACCCCTTGGGGGATGTTGGAGGTCCAGTGTAGGCCAGGCCGAGAGACCCCATCAGTGCACAAATCCATGCTCAGGGCCTCTAGTATGCATATAAGATTTTTGGTTAATCTTTTCACTTCTTCCCTGCTTCCCCTTCCCTCTGAGATTCATCAGTCTGTTCCATGTTTCCATGTCTGTGCATTGAGCATCTGCCCCCTAGTGGTCAGTGCACATTATACCTTCTAGTCGAACAGTTGAATGATCTCTTAGACTTTTATATATATAGATAGGAGAGGCAGACATTAAGCCAATAGCCAGTAATCATACAGATAAACAAGAAATGTAAATGTTTAGATAACCATATGAGAGAAACGTACTGAGTACTATTAGAGAACATGGAAAGAGTTCCTAACCTATATCAAGAGGTTAGAAAAGACCCTTCTAAGGAGATGACTTTAAGTTGAGAGCTTAAAAAAAAAGTTGAAATACTGTTAATTAGGCAAAGAATGGAGAGGAGAACATTCTATACAAGAAGAATGGCATGTGCAAAGGCCCTGAAGCACCAAAGAGTTAGGCTCATTTTAGAGCTAATGACTGTATAGAAGACATTTTTGGAGAAAAGGAAGAAACATATTCATGATTTCATTACCCTAGGTCAGTGGTTGGCAAACTCATTAGTCAACAGAGCCAAATATCAATAGTACAACGATTGAAATTTCTTTTGAGAGCCAAATTTTTTAAACTTAAACATCTTCTAATGCCATTTCTTCAAAATAGACTTGCCTAGGCCATGGTATTTTGTAGAAGAGCCATACTCAAAGAGCCAAAGAGCCACATGTAGCTCACAAGCTGCAGTTTGTAGCTCACGAGCTGCAGTTTGCCCTAAGTGGTCAATGAAGTGAGTGAGTCTATTGCCAAGAAAAAGGCTAGAGAGACAGGCAGGGGTTGCATGCTCAGTTGTTAAGGATTCTATTTTTTATACTAAGTGAAATGGGTACCAATGAAAGTGACTTAAAGCAAGAGTGACTTCATCTGAGTTATTTTCTTAAAATATATCTTTGGCTGTTGTGTGCAGAATGGATCCGAGAGATCAAGGGTGGAAGCAATTGAGTCCAGGTTGAGTTGTTGCAGGAATCCATGCAGAAATTTTGGGGCCCTTGGATTCAGATGATGGCCATAGGGAGAGACAATGGAAGAACTTGAGACATATCTTTAAGTAGAAACTATAAGGCTTGAGGATGGATTGGTCATCTATGTATTGGGAAGATTGAGGGGGAGAGCATTTAAGTCAAATCAGTCAAGGGGCTTGCAAAGGGCCACTGACTATTAAGTGTTCATTTTAGGTTTGATTTGTGTAGATACATTTTTCCAGCATAGGTAAAAATTTGGTTTTCCTATCTCAGCTGATCAACCATACCAGATCTTTTCTAAGACAAGTTTTTGTAACTTGTCTAGAAGTCACCCAAAGGTGGGAAACAAGTTTCACTCCTTTTTTCTAGAAAAGCAATAAGAGAGAGCAGGCAAAAGCCAGTGTAACATTAGGAAAATCAGAGTGAAAAAATTGGGTATAGGAGATGAGAAATTCTCTCAAATCAGTTCCTCCTTGCTACCTCTGTCACTATCTTATTTTGGATCCTCGCCATATTTCACTTGGATCTTTGCATTAGCCTCCTGCTTGTCTAGTCTCTTTAGCCCTATGACGATTTAAGAATAGATGTGGCCAAGAGAGAAAATCAAGTCCCATAGCTTCTTGGTCCTGGGGATATCCCAGAATCAAAGTTCTTCTATTTTCAATTTTCTTAAGATTTTTATTCCTTTGGCATATGAGTTCTAGAGGCACCCAGAAGTCTCTTTTTAAATTTACTAACTTTTTTTTCAACTAATTATAGTAATGACTGTATAGAAGAAATTTTTGGAGAAAGGGATAAAACATATTCATGATTTCATTACCCAAGTATGACAATGGTCTTTCTTATTATTATTTTTTATTTTTATTTCACAAATATAACCTTCCAATCCTCACTGTATTTAGTTCAATGAGTTCTTATTGTGCTTGTTCTATGTGCCAGCCACACAGAAGTGAACAAAAGGTCAGCAAGCACACATATTGCAAACAATAAGTATAGTAGATAAGCCATGTTAGATTAAGTTTTATAAATTTTAAATGGAATTTATGTTTTCCTTAATTACCATTTAATGCTTGCATACTAATCAACATGTTAAGAATATAGTTTATTAAAACATTGACCAATTAGAACTGTAGGCTCTTTGCAAATAGAGAATAGAATGATTTTTGTATCCCTGACTCTAACACAATGCCCCACAGATGAAAGGTTCTCAGTACGTATTAGCTGAATAAGTAATGGCTCTTTGTTTCTACTTTGGGAATAGCAATGTGCTTCAATAATCCTCTTTGTACCTACAGGTTTCAGCTTCTTGATCTTTCCCACCAAAGTTCTCCTAATAGAAGTAGAAAATGAATATTTTTGCACCCAGGGGACTATAATATAAATATGTTAAAATGTAATTAAAATTATTGGGATCCAGAATAATTTTTGTAACCTGTAGTTTAGAGTACTTTCTGTTCCCTCTGCATACTCTTAGGAAGAATAAAACCCTATTTGACCTACAAGAGGTTTAAAATACACTCTGAGTATGATATGTGTGAGCAAAGGATCCTCTTCTTGTGGTTAGTGCTGTACCTACCATATCACTTTCCTAATATTTTGTAGCTGTACTAAACATCACTGAATAAGCAGACCCATTTCACTACAAACTTACTGGTGTTGGGTGTTGTTAGAAGTGAACTTGTGTCCCCCCAAAAAATGTTGAAATCTTAACCCCCAGAACCTGTGAATGTGACCTTATTTGAAAATAGGATCTTTGTAGATAATCAAATTTATTTTTTTCCAAACTTTCAATACTTTAAAAATCCTCCAATTCACTCACACACAGCAGATACAAATTAAAATAACAATGAGATATGATTTAATAGCATAATTACTAGCAAGAATGTTGGAGATGGTAATTTTCAACATTTCTGCTTAGAATATTAAGATACAACTAATTTAGGGAGCATTATTAAGCATGAGTTTATCTTAATCCAATAATTCCACTTTTAAAATATACCAGAGATTATCTAGTTAAAGTACATAGACCTACAAAGATACCCAATAAAATTAGTACCTATACTAACTTGAAATAACCATAATAATGAAATGTGTTAATTTCACAACAAAATTGATATGAGGTAATCCAGTGACTTAAAGTAAGTATATACCATGCTTTATGAGAAAGACATATTTCTAGTATGCTACACTCAAAATCTGTGTTTAAGCTGAACAATACAGGATCTTTATTTTATTTTATTTTATTTATTTATTTTTTCTTTAGATGTTCAAATTTAGATGAGGTCATACTGGGGTTGTGTGGCCCCAATTCCAGTATTATTTGTGTCCTTACCAAAAGGGGAAATTTGTGTGTGTGTGTTTTTCCCCTATTGCCCTCCCCACCTCCCAGTATATGCCCCCATCCATCCCCCCCCCAGCCCTCACTGCCCTGCATCCACTGGCCATGCCCACACACACATGCATACAATTCCTTCGGTTGATCTCCTTCAGCCCCTCCCCCCCAGCCTCCCCTGCCTTTCCACTGTAGCACCACAGTCTGTTCTTTGCTTCTTTGCCTCTGCATCTGCTTCCTCCCCACCACCTGATTCTTGTCTTTAAAAACATCTTGCCCTGTAGGCTAGAAATAAACCCACAAGAGCAAAAGAAAAATGATTGAGTCCCAATTTCAATGTCTGATAGCTTTGAGTCCCAGTTTCAATGTCAAACAGTTCCAATGGTATCTGTATCGTGGACAAATGGTGGCAATCCTGGTCAACCCTCTCTGGTCTGGTCGTAGGCATCCTATATCGATGCACAGCTGCTAACTGCTCGCATGGCAAGGTGTAGTCAGCATCTTCCATCTCTGGACTGTTTCTCCTTTTGCCTTCGTGGTTGGCGCAGACCTGTCAATACCTCTCTGTTGCAGGAATCCACTTGGTCTTGGAGCTGTTTTCTGAAAGTATATAAACATATTCTCGACCAAGAGTTAATGAAGGAATCTTTTCTATAAAATTGACTTGGGGTCCTTTTTATTTTTGCCTACCCGCTTTTCATTTGTCTTATTTTGACACCATGTGTGTTTTTCATGGGTGTCTTGCTGTTAGTATTACAAATAGAAATTAATTTTCTAAAGTGAAAATTTTCTAGATGTAATTTACTTACCAGATATTTTTCTTTACATAATATTATCCTACTCCCCCCCTTTTTTGATTAATAGAGAATTTGGTAAAATATTTTAAACCAATCTTGATAACTTCAAATTTTATTTTTTTGCACACAAATATGCCTGTTTTATGTTATTAAATATTGAGCAATTTTACCATGAGATGAGCTATCAATAGAAATTTTAATTAATACTTTAGAAACAGCTTTTCATCCAGTACACTTAAATTTTCTTGGGTGTTCGCTTATTTCAGTTAGCCAATTTAAATTAATCTGAAAGTTTGATAACTCTTTTATGTCAAATTTAATACTCTACCAACGATCTTAGATTACCCTGTATATATTAGTGGAAAGGTTTATTTGCATTGAGTAGGAACTGAGCATTTCTAGTGCTGGGCTGAATTTAGATACAGGGCAGCTGCTGTTGGCATGTTTCTGTCTGTTACCTGAGTCCTGATCTGAGCTGGGCCACATCTCTGTCTGTTACCTGTGCTGAGTGTGGGAAATGAGGTAGCCATGGGGGCAGGAAACCTCCCTCAGAAAGGGTGAAGGTTCAGACCTCTGCAAGGGTGGAGGGGGGTGAGGGACTGTGCCCTACCTCTATTGACCCCCAAGTTCTCTCCTGATGGCCCCTCTGCGACTATGCCTGTCTTGGTTGTTCCTTCCCTGAGGAATCTTACCCATCTCTGGCTAACCAGTCATCCTCTGGGGCCAAGCAGGGTGTTGTGAGGTTCAGTTCTGTCTCCATGGTAGCCTATGCCCCCGTGGCCTCCACGCCCAACAGCTGCCTTGGGGATCCCCTCACCTGCTGGTGGGGCCCTGGCACTGATCACTTATCTCAGGGAATTCAGGTTCCTTCTTCAGTGAGGACCCAGCTCACACCATTTGGTGAGAGACAGATCCATTTATACCAGCCACCTCGAGGCTTCAACCTCAGCGTGAATAGAGAGCTCAGGCTACAGCTGAGGGCCATTGGGTTGTGAGAAGAGGGTCCCTCTTGGCAAAAGAGGAAAGAGGGCCAGTATAGAATGCTCAAGTGCCTTCCCAGTGTCTCAATTCCTTCTGAAAGGAATTAAATCTTTTCATGTCCTCTTTTTAAATTGCTGCTAAACATTCAAAGAATTAATTTGTACATTTGTTTATGATAGTTGTACAATATACTGTTGTGAAATATCAAAAATTAAATGATATTGTAGGATAATATCATGTAAGGATATTCTTTGCTCTAGGTCATGGCAATTTAATTTCAAACGGGCTGACAATTTCTCTTTGTAATTATATAAACTTTTTCAGGGAGGCAAAAACACAGATTACTTACCTTAGTTCAAGAGGCCAAATATGTTGACTTTTAATTACAATCCTATGGCATTTAAAGGAAACTTCTCTTTATTTCCTTCCAAAATGATTTTTATGTCACAGAGTTTCATTTTAAAAATCTTTGTCTCATGAAGTAATTTCTCTTAAGGTTATGGTGACCACTGAATGGATTCCCTTTCATGTCCCACCTTCCTCCTTGTCTGTGCCCATTGATTATGCTCCGATGCATGTACAAAGGTCCCTCTGTTGATCTCTCCCCCTTATTCCCACCAACACCCACCTTCAACCGAGGTTTGATGTTTTGATCAATGTTTCTCATTCTCTGGATCTGATCTTGATCATCAGTTTGTCATTCATTATATTCCACAGATGAGTGAGATCATGTGATATTTGTCTTTCTCTGCCTGGCTTATTTCATTAAGCATAATGCTTTCCATCTCCATCCATATTGTTGCAAATGATAGGGGTTCCTTCTTTTTTACTGCGGCGTAGTATTCCATTGTGTAGATGTACCACAGTTTTTTAATCCAGTCATCTGCTGATGGGCACTTTGGATGTTTCCAAATCTTAGCTATGGTGAATTGTGCTGCTATGAACATAGGGGTGCATATATCCTTTCCGATTGGAGTTTCTAGTTTCTTGGGGTATATTCCTAAAAGTGGGATCAGTGGATCAAATGGGAGTTCCATTTTTAGTTTTTTGAGGAGACTCCATACTGTTCTCCACAGTGGTTGCACCAGTCTGCATTACCACCAGGAGTGCACGAGGATTCCTTTTTCTCCGCATTCTCACCAACACTTGTCCTTGTTGATTTGTTGATGATAGCCATTTTGGCAGGTGTGAGATGGTATCACATTGTTGTTTTGATTTGCATCTTTCTGATGATTAGTGACTTTGAGCAGGTTTTCATATGTCTCTTGGCCTTCCTCTGTCTTCTTTCGATAAGTGCCAATTTAGATCAGTTGCCCATTTCTTTATTGGGTTTTTTATCTTCTTTTTGTGAAATTTTATGAGTTCCCTGTAAATATTAGAGATTAAACCCTTATCATTGAGATCATTGGCAAATATGTTCTCCCACGCAGTGGGCTTTCTTATTGTTTTTTTGATGGTTTCCTTTGCTGTGAAAAAGCTTTTTATTTTGAAGTAGTCCCATTTATTTAATTTTTTCTTTAGTTTCCATTGCCTCAGGAGCTGTGTCAGTGAAAAAGTTACTTCTGCATGTCTGAGATTTTGCTGCCTGTGGATTCCTCTAGTATTTTTATGGTTTCCCGTCTTATGTTTAAGTCCTTTATCCATTTTGAGTTTATTTTTGTGTATGGTGTAAGTTGGTGGTCTAGTTTCTTTTTTTTTTTTTTGCATGTTTCTGTCCAATTTTCCCAACACCATTTGTTGAAGAGACTGTCTTGACTCCATTGTATATTTGTGCCTCCTTTGTCAAATATTAATTGAGCATAGTGGTTTGGGTCGATTTCTGGGTTCTCTATCCTATTTCATTGATCTATGTGTCTGTTCTTGTGCCAGTACCAGGCAGTTTTGAGAACAGTGGGCTTTGTAATATAGCTTGAAATCTGGCAGTGAGATCCCACCTACTTTGTTCTTCTTTCTAAGGATTGCTGCAGCTATTCGGGGTCTTTTTTATTCCATATGAATTTTTGGAAAGTTTGTTCTAGGTCTGAAATATTTCTTTGGTATTTTCATGGGGATTGCGTTGAATTTATAAATTGCTTTGGGTAGAATGGACATTTTGATGATATTGATTTTCCCAATCCATGAACATGGTATGTTCTTCCATCTGTTTATGTCTTCCTCTATCTCTTTTTTTTTTAGTGTTGTGTAGTTTTCTGCGTATAGGTCTTTTACCTCCTTAGTTAAGTTTATTCCTAGGTATCTTATTTTTTTTGGTGCGATGGTAAATGGGATTGCTGTTTTAGTCTCTCTTTCTGTAATTTCACTATTGTTATATAGAAATGCCAAAGATTTATTGGTGTTAATTTTGTATCCTGCTACATTGCTGAATTCATTTATTAAGTCTAATAATTTTATGATGGAGTCTTTTGGGTTTTCTATGTACAGTATCATGTCATCTGCAAATAAGGACAATTTTACTTCAATCCTATTTGGATGCCTTTTATTTCTTTTTCTTGTGTGATAGCAATGGATAATACTTCCAGCACTGTGTTAAATAGGAGTGGTAAGAGTGGGCATCCCTGTCTTGTTCCTGTTTTTTAGGGAAAGTGGTTTTAGTTTTTGCCCATTGAGTATGATGTTGGCTGTGGGTTTGTCATATATGGCTTTTATTATTTTGAGGTATGATCCTTCTACTCCTACCTTGCTGAGAGTTTTTTATTAAGAAAGGGTATTGGATTTTGTCAAATGCTTTTTCTGCATTAATGGATATGACTATGTGATTTTTATCTCTCAACTTGTTTAGGTGATGTATCACATTTATTGATTTCCGGATATTGTACCATCCTTGCATCCCTGGGATAAATCCTACTTGGTCATGGTGTGTGATCTTTCTGAGGTACTGCTGGATTTAATTTGCTAGAATTTTGTTGAGGATTTTGGCATCTACGTTCATGAAGGATATTGGTCTGTAATTCTCTTTTATTGTGTTATCTTTATTAGGTTTTGGTATTAGGATGATACTAGCTTCATAGAAGGAGTTTGGAAGTGTTCCTTCCTCTTGAATTTTCTGGAATAGTCTGAGAAGAATGGGTTTTAGTTCTTTTCTGAATGGTAAAATTCTCCTGTGAAGCCATCTGGCCATAGGCTTTTGTTTGCTAGAAGCTTTTTGATGACTGCTTCAATTTCTTCCATAGTTATCAGTGTGTTGAGATTTTTAGAATCTTCCTGTGTTAGTTTTGGAAGGTTGTGTTATTCTAGGAGTCTGTCCATTTCCTCTAGATTGTGAAATTTGTTAGAATAGAGTTGTCTGAAATATTTTTTAACAATTCTTTGTATTTCTGTGGGGTCTGTAGTTATTTCACCTCTCTCATTTCTGATTTTGTTTATTTGGGTCCTCTCTCTTTGCTTCTTGGTGAGCCTGGCTAAAGGTTCATCAATCTTGTTTATTCTTTCAAAGAACTAGCTCTTTGTTTTGCTGATTTTTTTGTATTGTTTTAGTTTTTGGTCTCTATGTCATTCATTTCTGCTCTGATCTTTATTATTTCCTTCCTTCTGCTCACAGTAGGCTTTGCTTGTTGCTCTCTTTCTAATTCTTTGAGTTGTTGAGTTAGATGATTCATTACCATATTTTCCTGTTTTTTGAAGTAGGCCTGTAGATCTATAAACTTCCCTCTCAGCACTGCTTTCATTGTGTCCCATAGGATTTGTGTTGTTGTGTTTTTATTGTCATTAGTCTCCAGAATATTTTTAATTTCTTCTTGGATCTCATTTATAACCCAATCATTGTTTAGTAACATGCTATTCAACTTTCAAGTGTCTGAATTTTTTGGAATGTTTTTATTGTAGTTTATTTCTAATTTTATGCCATTGTGGTCTGAGAAAATGCTTAATATGATTTCAATCTTTTTGAATTTTGGGAGACTGCTTGTGACCCAATATGTGGTGTATTTTTGAGATGTCCTGTGTGCACTTGAGAAGAATGTATATTCTGTAGCTTTGGGGTGAAATGCTCTGAAGATTAGGTCCATCTGCTCTAGTGAGTTATTTAGAATTGCTGTTTCTTTGCTAATTTTTTGTATAGAGAATTTGTCCAGAGATGTCAGTGCTGTATTAAAATCCCCTACTATAATTGTATTAGAGTTGATCTCTCCCTTGATATCCTCCAGGAGTTTTTTTTACGTATTTAGGGGCTCCTGTATTAGGTGCATATATGTTTACCAGAGTTATATCTTCTTGATGAATTGCTCCTTTTAGTATTATGTAATGGCCTTCCTTATCTCTTGTTATAGCCTTTACTTTGAGGTCTATTTTATCAGATATAAGTATTGCTACCCCAGCTTTTTTCTCATTTCTATTTGCCTGAAAAATGTTTTTCCATCCCTTCACTCTCAGTCTGTGTGAATCCTTTTCTCTGAGGTGGGTCTCTTGTAGACAGCAAATGTATGGGTCCTGTTTTCTTAACCACTCAGCTACCCTGTGTCTTTTGATTGGTGCACTTAACCCATTTATGTTTAATGATATTATTGACAAATTCATGTTTGTTGTCATATTTTACCTTAGTGTTTGTGGGTTTTGTTTGTTCTCTCTCTCTCTCTCTCTCTCTTTCTCTCTCTCTCTCTCTCTCTCTCTCTCTTTCTCTTTCTCTCTCTCTCTCCAGTAGTCCCTTTAGCATTTCTTGCATTATTGGTTTGGTAGTGATAAACTCTCTTAGCCCTTTCTTGTCTGTAAAGCTTCTGATTCCACCTTCAATTTTGAATGATAGCCTTGCTTGATATAGTATTCTTGGGTTCAGATCCTTGTTTTGCATCGCTTTATATATTTCATTCCTTTCCCTTCTGGCCTGGTGTGTTTCTGTTGAGAAGTCAGTTGATATTCTAATAGGAGATCCCCTGTAGGTAACTTTATGTCTCTCTCTGGCAGCCTTTAAGATTCTTACTTTGTCATTAGTGTTCGCCAATTTTATTATGATGTGTCTTGGTGTAGGTTTTTTTTTTTTTGGTTCAGCTTGTTTGGGACTCTATGTACTTCTTGGATTTTCATATTTTTTTCCTTGCCAATATCAGGGAAGTTTTCTGTCATTATTTCTTCAAATAAGTTTTCTATTCCTTGCTTTTCTTCCACTCCTTCTGGTATCCCAATTAAGCGTATGTTGTTTCGTTTTGTGTTGTCCCAAAGCTCCCTTAGGCTCTCTTCTTGTTTTTTAAGTCTTTTTTCCAATTGTTGCTGTGTTTGTGTGTTTTTTCCTACCTTGTCTTCTAATTCGCTGATGCGCTCCTCTGCCTCTTCTAGTCTACTGTTTAGGCCTTCCATTGTGTTCCTTATTGCAGCTATGTTGTTCTTCATCTCCTCTTGGTTTTGTTTCATGTTGGTGACATTCTCATTCAGCTCCTTATAGTTCTCATTTAGTTGTGTGATATTGTCATTGAGTTATGTGTATTTGTCTTCCATCCTTTTAAACATCCTTAAAACCATTGCTCTGAATTCTTTCTCTGAAAGGCTGTTCACTTCAATTTCATCTAACTCCCTTTCTGGTGATTCCTCTTTTTCTTTCCCAAGAGGGGAAATTTGGACACAGAGACAAGTACACACACGCAGGAAGGACTTCCAACCTTCAGACCTGTGAGACAATCAATCTCTATGTTTAAGCCATCTAGTATGTGGTACTTTGTTATGGCAGCTCTAGCAAATTAATGCATATCCTAATATATAAAAACCCAGGTTCTGTAACATCCAAAATGACTAAAGGTCAACTGACTGGAAGTCAGTCCTGCATTCAGTATTAGATTGTTGAGGCGACCCAGCACTGACTGCCACCAGCACAGGCACAGCAGTCCAGCACTGATTGCTGAGGGGACTGTGGATCAGGCCCAGAGAGAGGCCAGAAGAGAGGCAGGGTCTGATTCGCAGCCTCCATGGCAGCTGTTGATCAGCTGTTGCCTCTCTCTTTCTCTCTGGCCTTCACCAACATCCATGCCTCTGTTTCTCTCAAGGCTTCCAGGGGGCTGCTAAGTCTTACCTTTCTGATAAGGCCCAGAAATAGGCCCAGAGATGCTGATTGGCATAGAAACTGACCTACCAGAACCAAATTGGCCTGCAGGGAAGGGCAGTTGAGTGTGAGATAGAGAAGGGCAGCTGGGAGCAAGATCAGGCCAGCAGGGGAGGGCAGTTAGGGGTGATCAGGCAGGCAGACAGAGGTAGTTAGAGGCGACCAGGTAGGCAGGCAGGTTAGTGGTTAGGAGCCAGTGGTCCCAGATTGTGAGAGAGATGTCCAACTGGCAGTTGGACATCCCCCAAGGGGTTCCTGATTGGGCTGGGCTGAGGGAACCCCCCTCCATGCCCAAATTTCATACACCTGGCCACTAGTGTTTTATATAAATACTTTCATTTACAACCTTGTGGATACAAGTGCCACCTTGAAGCCTGTTTTCATTTTTCATTTTATGATTTGAGAGAATGAGCACTTTATTAAGTTTGTTTGCTATTGTACTTGTACTTGACTGTGTGTTTTCTAGGGTAGGAGGCAGTTTCATACCTATATCAGTATGTGATCATTAGATGAAGAATTAAAGAATCAATTAGTGACTTAATTGAATATGATTCACTGAAATATTTATCCAATTAAGTCTGATCAGAGAAAGTATATACTTTGATTCCTTTATTTCCTGTCAGCACCTATGACTATTCTGAGTTTGCTGAAATAAAATTTTTGAGAAAATTCCTCATAGCCAGTTATTTTGCTCACACTATATACAATGTGTTTTGGAGTGCTCATTGCCTATGTGTCTGTCTTGCCCCAGTAAACTCTACAATCCTTAGGGCAGTTCCATAATTTGAGGCACAAAAGTTCCTGCTCATAGTAAGAACTCCATATAAGCTTGAGAAATGAGCTTGGGGTAATGAAGTGCATCAACAATCCACTTCCAAGAGCATTCAGTGGGTTAAAAATGAACAGTTCATTTCTACTGAATGTCTGAAAACTATCCCACGTTGTTCAAGTTCTACAGTAGGTGAAGCCCCACATCTCAGTTTTGTATCTCACAAAGTCTAATGTGGGTCAGCTGGCTTTTCTCCAACTCGGAGCTACGCCACTTGCAGAAGATGAGAGAAACGCAGGCCTCCAGGATAGAAAAATAAGAGAGGAGGAGTTACAACAATGCTAAACTCCTCAGGAAGTGAATGAAGAGATTTCTGCTCTCATCTCATTGATCAACATGGTCACATGGCACCACCCTAAGGTGGGAGGAGCACATGATGTAGAGTAATTCAAGTGAGCATCTCCACCATATCTTTCCCAAAAGACAACTGTCCAGATAAATGAATTTGTGTACGTGTGAAAGGATGTTAATAATAAAAACGTATTTAAAAGTCACATTGAAACAATCCAGAGTTTTCACATTAGAGATTTGTAAGCTGTCAATTTTTCACTTTGAAGCAACTCTCTTGTTTCTCCTTTGGAGGACAGATATGAAGATATGTGAACTGAAACCCACTGGCCAATCATAAACTAGAATTGAGCCTACATTTGAAAATTCAACTGAAATATTCATGTACATATGCAGGTGCTTGGACAGTATACAGGTCCTTTGAGAGGGTGTATGCCACATGCAATTGGTTGGGGTGTGGGTGAGTTGAGTATTAGGAACTCCTAAAGCTCTGATCCTTGGACTTCTGACAACTTTATTCATCCCATGGGAGCTCAATGTAGGTAGGAAAATAGCATATAAACATTTGTTTGTTTGCAAAGTAGCTTCTAGGAGGAGGGGTTGAGAAGATAATATTCTATGTCATGTCAGATGATCTTGGTTTCCAGAATAGAAAAACAGAAGGAGAGCTTACTGCTGAGATGCTGAAAACCTCAAGGAATCTGGTCTCAGGAGCCTGGCCATGTAGTGTCCAAGATTTCCTAACTGGGGACTCACCGGGTCCTGGAGGGACTGCAGTGGGTGATTTCTCCTTGTCGTGCGGGAGGGCATTTGAGGGAGGGGTTTCCTATTCTCAGTGTAGAGCTGTTGTTCAGCACCCACTCAGCATACATGCTGAGGACCCTGCACACATTCCAATTCCAAAAGCCCTTTGGAACTCTCTTTCCTTTCTTTGAAATGAATGGCAGCTATTGCCCAACGGAAATTTGTTATTTTACCCTAGGCCCTCAGTCACCTAATTATGGCTCTGACCTGGAAGTCTTCTTAAAATTCACTTAACCAGGATACAGTTGGTCTGGGCAATAGCAGAAGGGTCAGGGACCAGGACTCTGAGCCAAATTTATCTGTGATTAGCTTTGTCAGCCCCAGGGGGGGATGGCATTCTGTGACCTTGGAGTTTAAAAGGTGATAGGGTTGTTCTGTTCACAATTCTATCACAAGCCCGACTCCCAAAACCAGAAGTGGTAACAATGAGAACATCTTGCAAAAGCCCGACTGAGGTGCTTTCTATATGTGGTTGGGAAATAGTACAAAGTCAGGGCTCTTGTCATCTCATTTTATAGATTAAAAGACAGGAGGTTAAATACATAGCTAGCCCAAAGTCAGATAATTAGCAGCTGCTGGAGTCAGCTTCCAAGTTCACAGGCTTCTAGTGGGTGTCCAGCTTAAACCTCTCTTTTACAGACAAGGAAGGGGCATTAGAGTTACTATGAGACACACCTCCCCTACCCACACACTTCCCAAAAGTGACAAGTAAAAACCAAATCCTGGGGCTTGTGACTCTTAGTCTAGCTCTGCCCTTTCTTGCTAACTACTGTACTCTGTTTCCCCGAAAGTAAGACACCCCTTGAAAATAAGACCTACTTCCAGTTTTGCCTCTTGCTGTAATATAAGATATCCCCCCGAAAATAAGACCTCCCCAATAATAAGGCCTCCTCTGAACATAAGGCCTCCCAGGAATATAAGGCCCCCAAAGCTACCGTAAGGCATCTGTCTCCTAATTTAAAGAGACCTCGAACTGCTTGAACAGCTCAGGCTTCCCTGAGGCCAATCAGTGAGCTGGTTTGTGATGACAACTACTACCATACAGTATACAAGTAATAAATTTCCTTTATTTTTTTATTTTTTTTGTTCAACAATGAATATGTACCGTATTCTTCTTCATGGAAAAATAAGACATCCCCTGAAAATAAGACCTAGCACATCTTTGGGAGCAAAAATTAATATAAGACACTGTCTTATTTTCGGGGAAACAGGTAAAGAATGTTTGCCTAGACCCCTCATCTTCTGACAAGAGCAGCTGCATGTCCAGTGTGCCAGGTCAGGGCTCTGGGGGCAGGGCGGGGGCAAGTGGACATTTGTCCAGCAGCCTAAGGAACATGATGACCTCTGTTCAGGGAACCACACTCTCTGCCTGAAAACCACCTCATGAACCTGGACATCGATGGCCACCATTTCAAAATGAGTTGGGTTTAATAAAAAGAGAGCAGGAAAGTGAGAAACATGAAAAGAGAGAAATGTTTATAAGACTAATTTCTAGTCGAGTTCGTAATATACTTGCCTTGGATCAAACATGGCCACCCTCAAACACTGGGTCCTTTACACATCTTCGAATGTTCAGAACAGTGATAAAAGTTAGTCAGTGCTGTCACAGGTGTGGAACTCAAATTTATCCTCCACATTGTCATCAAAATGTCATTGGAAAATCTGAGAGCAAAGAGCTGGGAACTGGTTTGAGGCTCACCTGTGGAGGTGGGCCAGGATCCCAGTCTGGAGGCTTCTTCGGGATGGTCCCTGAGATCCAAGAGAGATGGTATATTAGTTTCCTTAAAAATGACCAGGAAACAGGAAAAATGCATCCTGGCACAGTTCTGGAAATGAAAAGCCTGAAATCCAGGTGTCCTCAGCAGAGGTGTTTCCTTCTGGAAGCCTGATGGAGAGTCTGTCCCTCGCCTTTCTCCTAACCCCTTTCCTTGGCTGAAGACACATCACTCAATCTCTGCCTCTGTCTGCCTCCAGGACTTCTCTCCTGTGTCAACCATCCCTCTCTTTTTTTTGTAAGGACACCAGACAATTTCATCTCCAGATCCTCAGCTTAATGATATCTGCCAAGACCTTTTTTCCAAATAAGGTCACATCCACAGTCTTAGGGGCTAAGACTTGGACATGCATTTTAAAGGGACATAATTCAACTGCTGTCATTGGTCATCTGACCTGCAAAATCGCAGGCCAGCCCTTAGCGAGCCTGTTAGAATAGCATGCTCCTCTGGCTCTCCATGAGCTTGCTGCATAAAGCAATCATTTGTCTCTATGATGAGGAACGCACTTTCATGAGCCAACCTCCTTCTGACCTTCTGGTTAGCTGGAGATCTCAAAGAGGGCTGAAAAAGAGAGAAGTCGTGAAGTGAGGCAGGCCTGCGAGGCAAGGGACATGGGGTTGGAATCCAAGAGCACCAGGCACTTTAATTGCATGTTGGGCTCTTGCCTCTCACATGCCCCAGCACCTTCTGATAACACCCTTGAGCGAGTTATCAGAGCCTGATCCTGCCCAGAGATAAGTACCCAAGGTGAGAGAATAAGGAAATGCAATAAAGAGAAAAAAATCTTCAGTTGAGCTCCAAATTGCTTTTTAGGACACACAAACAGATGGAGGTAGGAAGTGTTGTGCTTCTAGGCAGGCTGTGGCAGGAGCTGAAATACCAACTAAGCACAATCTGTGACCCAGATGTTGACAGCTGCTCCCTATCCTTATTGGTCTTTACTTCTCTTAGAGTTCAGTGCTTTGAGACAGATGTACCCATACTTACCTGTCCTCACCTACCTTCTTATCTCACCTCTTCAGTAGCATTGCCACTTTGCCGGACTCCCTGCTGTTTTCTCTCTCCTAGGGGAATGTTTGTGTGTGAAGCCCCCAAGGTTCCCGCAGAGAACAGGGAAATAAGGAGCAACAAGAGGCCTTGCGCACATCCTTCTTCCCAATAATTTTTAGATAAGAGTTTCTTTTATCAGTATATTGAAGTATAATTTATACAAAATCAATGTTACATGTATAGATATACTAGTAAGCAATGCAAACAATTGTACGTAGTCATAATATAGAACATTGTGTCACACCAAAAAGTTCTCCACCTGCTTGGCAATCAAGAGCCTTCCCATAACCTGGGGTCCTGGAGATGACTCTTTGGATCTTCCCTGCAGTTTTGGTTTTTCCAGACTTTCTTATACATGGAACCTTGCAGTGTCCTGCATTTTGTGTCTGGCTTCTTTGATTTGGCACACTGCCTTCTGAGACTCCTCTTTCTTATTGTTTTTATCAATAATTCCTTCCTTTTAAAAAAATTGGGCCAAAACACACTAATTTACAATCCTAACCATTTGTAAGATCCAGTTCATTGTCAGTAAGTGCATTCACGTTGTTGTGCAGGAGTCACTGCCATCTGGCTCCAGACATTTTCCTAAGCTGAAAATGACCACCCCTTTCCAGCTATGGTCCAAGGAGATACATGGATCAAAGCACCTCACTTCCTCCAGCCTTGTGAGGTTCTCAGGAAAGATCAATTTCAGTTGCTTGCAACTAAGAATCTAGACGTATGCACCGTGAGTAAAAAGTATCTGCCTGTAAAGAATATATTTTATGGGTAAATTGCATTGTTAGCCCAAGTGTAGTGACCACTGTAACTGGTCATAGTTTACTTGTGGAAGCTGTTAGCATAGCATCATGGGTTGGTGGCTGTGAGTTGTGGCCTGAAATTCATTCTGACTTTGAAGAGCCTGTCTGCAAGGACAACAGATTATATACCAAGCACATTTGACTAGTTTCTTGGAGAGGAGAAGGAAGCAGAGATCAGTGAAGGAGGGGGAAAGCAGACTAAAGCAGAGTAATAACCATACAAGAAACAGAGCATCTACTGCCCGCAGTCACGCTCTAAGTGTTTTCTGTTAAGTTATTCATTTCATCTATTTTTATGACAGGCTTATGGAGATAGGTATCTATGTATTCCCAGTTAACAGAGAAAGTGAGCATGCCCAAGGGCACATTGCCACTAATGGTAGAATCAGAATTTAAACCTGCCAGCTCTTACAGTGACTGCTGACTATAATTAAGAACTAAGGAGTCTGCCCTGGCTGAGTGGCAAACTTGATTAGAGTGTCATCTCATACACCAAAAACAGTTGTGGATTTGATTCCTGATCAGGGCCACATGGGAGGCAACCAGTCTATGTTTATCTCTCTTTCAAAAACCTAAAAACATATCTTCAGTTGATTCTGAAGGTCAACTCAATTTTCTCTGTCTTTGAAGTATAATCAGATAACTAAAAACAACTAAGAAAATAAGATAAAAGCTGATACTGCTTGGCAGGGCACTTGGAATAATTTGCCTGATGTGCTAACTTTCCCTCAGACATTATCAAGAATCTCCCTTTTACTAGTATAGATGACTTTGGGGAAGACTTGATTGTGGGAGATTCTCAAAATGGTCTGAATTTGTGCAAGGGTGGGGTCCAGTCAGCCTGGCCAGGGGGATGTGACATGGGATGTTGGCAAGCCTGCCTGGTGGTTGAACTCCTGGTGGAGGGGACAATTTGCATATTAGCCTTTTATTATATAGGATATACACTGTGTGGCCAGATTATTATGCATTCAGAGATAATAATCTGGCCACTCAGTGTATATGCACCTAATACAAGATCACCCAAATACATAAAAAAAATTGGAGTATATTAAGGGAGAGAGTTACAGATATATAGTCATAGTAGGGGACTTTAATACCCCACTAACACCACTGGATAAATCCTTTAAACAAAAATTCAACAAAGAAACATCAATTCTAAATGACTCATTAGATCAGATGTAATTAATTGACATATTCAGAAGATTTCACCCCCAAACTACAGATATACATTCTTCTCAAGTGCATATGGGTCATTTTCAAAGACAGACCATATATTGGGATAAGGACAAAGTCTCTTCAAATTGAAGAAGATAGAAATCATATCAAGCACCTTCTCAGATCACAATGGCATAAAACTAGAAATCAACTACAATAAAAACAATCCAAAAAAGAAATCAAACACCTGGAGGCTAAATAGCCTGCTATTAAACAATGACTGGGTTACCAGAGAGATCAAAGAAGAAATAAAAAGCATCATGGCAACAAACATCAATGAAAACACAACAATCCAAAACAGTCTCATTTCACTATGGGACACAGTGAAAGCCATCTTGAGAGGGAAGTTCATAGCTCTACAGGCCTACCTCAAAAATAAGGAACAATGGTAATAAATTATCTCACCCCACAACTCAAAAAATTAGAAAGAGAGCAACAATAAAAGCCTAATGTAAGCAGAAGGAAGGAAATAATAAAGATCAGAGTGGAGATAAATGACATAGAGACAAAACAAAACAATACAAAAGATCAACAAAACAAAGAGCTGGTTCTTTGAAACAATAAACATGATTGATGAACTTCTAGCTAGGTTCACCAAGAAGCAAAGAGAGAGGACCCCAATTAACAAAATCAGAAAGGAAAGAGGTGAGGTAACAACCAATACCACAGAAATACAAACAATTATGAAAAAATGCTATAAACAATTCTATTCCAACAAAATGGACAACCTGGATGAAATGGACATATTCTTAGAAAAATACAAGCTCCCAAAACTGAACCAAGAAGAATAAAACAACTTGAATGGACCAACAACTACTGAAGAAATTGAAACAGTGATCAAAAATCTTCCAGCCCTGATCCAGATGGATTTACAGGGGTTTGCTAGTAAGCATTTAAAGAAGAACTAAAACCAATGCTTAGACTATTCTAAAAAATTCAAGGGGAAGGCACACTTCCAAGCTCTTCTTATGAAGCCAGCATTACCTTAATTTTAAAACCAGCTAAAAACATCACAAAAGAAAGAGAACTACAGACCAATATCCTTGATGAACATAGATGCTAAAATTCTCAACAAAATTCTAGTAAATCAGATTCAGCAATACATTAGAAATATCATACACCATGACCAAGTGGGATTTATTCTGGGGATGCACAGATGGTATAATATCCACAAATCAACATATGTGATATATCACATAAATAAACTGAGAGGCAAAAATCAAATAATCATATCAATTGATGCAGAAAAAGCATTAGACAAAATCCTTTCTTGATAAAAACACTCAGAAAAGTGGGAACAGAGGGATCATACCTCAACATAATAAATGCCCTATTTAACAACTTACAGTCAACATCATACTCAATGGGAAAAAAGTAAACTCATTTCCTCTAAGAAAAGGAACAAGACAAGAATGCCCACTTTCACCACTCTTGTTCGACATGATACTAGAAGGACTAGCCATAGTGATCTGACACTAAAAGAAATAAAAGGCATCCAAATAGGAAAAGAAGAAGTAAAACTGTCCTTATTCGCAAATGACATACTATACAGTGGTACTTCGAGATACGAGTTTAATTCATTCTGTAACCTTGAGGCATGGGAAACTATGAGATGCTCGAGTCGCGTTAAACTGGTGGGTCGTGTGCAGCCGGCCGATCCGCGAGATTACTCCTATCTCAAATGTTGCTCGTATTTCAAAGCAAAAATCGCTCACTGGACGGCTCGTATCTCAACAATCTCGTATGTTAGGGCATTCGTATCTCGAGGTACCACTGTACATAGAAAACTCCAAAGACTCCATCAAAAAACTACCTAATAAATAAATTTGGCAATGTAGCAGGATTCAAAATTAATACCCAGAAATCTATTGCCTTTTTGTATACCAATAATGAATTCACAGAAAGAGAAAAAAAATCCTATTTACCATTGAACCAAAAATATTAAAATACCTAGGAATTAACTTAACTAAGGATGTAAAAGACCTGTATTGGAAAACTACAGGATATTGAAAAAAGAGATAGAGACATAAACAAATGGAAGAACATACCATGTTCATGGATTGATATAATCAACATCATCAAAATGTCCATACTGTCTAAAGAAATCTATAGATTCAATGCAATACCTATTATAATACCAATGACATATTTCAAAGATCTAGAACAACTCTCTAAAAATTCATCTGGAATAAAAAAAGACCGTGAATAGCCACAGCTACCCTTCGACAGAAGAACAAAATTGGAGAGATCACAATACCAGATATCAAGCTATATTATCAAGCCATGGTTTTCAAAACTGCCTGGTACTTGCATAAGAACAAACATGTAGACCAATGGAATAGAATAGAGCACCCAGAAATTGACCCAAGCCATTATAACCCATTAATATTTGACAAATGAGGCAAGAGCATACATTGGAGTCAAAATAGTCTCTTTAATAAATGATGCTGGGAAATTTGGTCAGATACATGCAAAAAAAAAATGAAACTAGATGATCAACTTATACCACACACAAAAACACTCAAAATGGCTAAAGGATTTGAATGTAAGATGAAAAATCATAAAAATCCTACCAGACTCTTTAGGCAGCAAAATTGCAGACATATGTCGTAGTAATATCTTTACAGACACAGATCCTAGGACAAGAGACACTAAGGAGAAAATAAACAAATGGAACTACATCAAAATAAAAAGCTTCTGCACAGCAAAAGATGCCATCAACAAAACAACAAGAAATCTCACTGCATGGGAGAACATAATTGCCAATGTTATCTCCAACATTTACAGGGAACTCATACAACTTAATATAAGGAAGATAAACAATCCCATCAAAAATGGTCGAAGGACCTAGATAGACACTTTTTGAAAGAGGACATTCAGAAAACCAAGAGACATATGAAAACATGCTCAAAGTCCCTAATTATCTGAGAGATACAAATCAAAACAACAATGAGTACCACCTCACACCTGTCAGAATGGCTATCAACAAATCCACGAACGACAAGTGCTGGAGGGGATGCAGAGAGAAAGGAACCCTTCTTCACTGTTGCTGGGAATGCAGACTGATACAGCCACTGTGGAGAATAGTATGGAGTTTCCTCAAAAATTAAAAATTACTGCCATTTGACCCAGTATTACCACTTCTAAGAATATATCCCCAAACACTAGAAACACCAATCAGAAAGGATATATGCACCCCTATGTTCATAGCAGCACTATTTATAATAGCTAGAATTTGGAAACAGCCTAAATGCCCATCGGCAGATGAGTGGATTAGAAAACTGTGGTACATCTACACAATGGAATACTATGGTGCTATAAAAAAAATGAAATTCTTACCATTTGCAGCTAGTATGAATGGAACTGGAGAACATTATGCTAAATGAAATAAGCCAATCAGTGAAAGAAAAATACCACATGATCTCACTCATTTATCAATAATAAAGAACATTATAAACTGATGAACAAAAATATAGATACAAAGGCTGAGAAGCATCGAACAGACTGTCAAATTAGGCTGGGGAGGGTTGGGTGGAGGGAAAGTAAGAGATCAACTGAAGGCCTTGTATGCATGTATATAAGCATAGCCAATGGATGCAGGACATTGGGGGTGGGGGTGGGTGAGGGCATGTGCCAGGGGGTAAAGGAGGCTGAGGGAAGAACAATGGGGAGAAAGAGAGACATGTACTACTATTTGTAATACTTTAAACAATAAAATAAAATAAAATAAATAAAACTCATTGGTCTTTGTCACACTATCAAAACAATGTAAATGTGAAAAGAACATTTCTGAACCTCTAAAGGAGGTTCAAAAGACAAGAATTGGCTATAGAGATAAGAAGGTGCTGCCATAGAGGATAGTCAGCAGGTGTCTGGCCTGCTTCTACCTGGAGCTCCCACCATGATTTATTTGGCCATGTCACAGTGCACACTGTTAGGTTTTCAGGGATGTGGAAGTGTGTTAAAGAGCATATTGGCTTGCTGAAACCAGTTTGGCTCAGTGGATAGAGCATCAGCCTGCAGACTGAAAGGTCCCCAGTTCGATTCCCGGTCAGGGACATGTACTTTGGTTTCAGGCACATCCCCAGTAGTGGGTTTGCAGGAGGCAGCTGATCAATGTTTCTCTTTTTTTTTATTGTTTTTTGACAGTCACAAATGGTTTTATTTCAGAAAGAAATTACACATTAAAAGGAGACATAGTTAAGAGCCTATATTCACATATGGAAGTGAATCTGGGAAAGTCAACAGTTGTTAATACACAAAGCCATATGATTAAAAAAGACAGAACAGATAATGACAGATGGGCTAGCCTTAGATTCATCCACAAAATAGTATCTTTTGTTTAAAAACAAAATTATATTGGTTTTTAAGATAGCTCTTTAGAAAGGAGTTTGTCATTCCAATGGACTTTGAAAATCAAACCAATCACACCAGTCTCTGTATCACACCCATCCTCATCCAGCAGCATGGAAACCATCCATCAATTACACCTTGCAGCTAGACAGGATGTCTTCCACTAATCTCTTGTAAACCCAGTCATCACCCTTAAGCCGCTGCCTCCTGATACCCACCACATCGGGTTTCTGAAGCTGGCATACTTCTAGTTCAAACTGCATTGTCACTTTGCCAAAATCTGACTGTGTTTGACACTTCAGTGTATAGCCTTTCCGCACAAAGTCGACGTGCTTCTTTGGAAGAATAGACATTATTTCATTCAAGAGCTGATCTGGATTCACCAATCTGGTTGTAGTCACATTATAGTGAAGCTTTAGTCTTCTTGGTCCATCTTTGACACAGCCCTTCCATTTGCTCCTGGTAAACACAGTAATAACCTTATCCAACCCCCTTTCAAGGCTGCCAAACACTTTGATTCCTTTTCTTTTTGGAGTATCCTCTACATGTGCTTGGTTGAGATCGAGTTCCACTGAGCGACACTGCCTCTCAGGGCTAATGACACCTATCATTAGCTTCTCTGTTCCTGCAGAATTTACTGGCATTTTAATTGGGGTTTCCTTCAGACACTGGTTTCTAACTTTTGAGGGTGTAGTGTAATGATTTGGTGTAGTGAGTATTTCTCTTTTATGCTGGTTCTTATTAACTGGAGTCTTTGGCTCTGGAAGTACAAAGCCATCTTCATTCTTTACAGCAGAGTTGGGAGTATATATATTTTCTTTGTTCTTTAATTTATTGGCAGATGCTTTGCATGAACCTGGAGTTAATGATTTAGATTCCAAACCGTTTGATTCTGTCCAACGCTTGGCAAACTGTGGTGTTTGGGGAGTAGCCACACCTGTTGATGAATTGTCTTCATACCATTCATATTCTGTTAATCCAGCCACATCATTTTCATCACTTGAGGTCATATCTTCTAAACTCAGGTTCTTTGACTTGACATTTGTGAAAGGGGTACCATTGACTTGTCCCCAGGAAAAAGGCGGAAGCCTTAATCGAACAGGTTTCCCCCGAGCCTTCTTGGCTAGAACCAGAAGATAAGTAGCTGTGAGATGATCATATTGCCACAATGAGATTAAATCCTCCATTGCTTGCCTGTTGTTTTTATGATGTACAGAAAGTTCCGTTATACAATCTTCATCAAGGTGAATAAGAGGATTCTTGCTTTGCCACTCAACAGGACAGTTGTAATCTTGCATGATCCAGGGATGGCTCAATAGATTCTTCATAGGAATCCGTTTCTTTGGGTCCACCTGAAGCATTTGTTGAAGAAGCAGAATGCTACTGGGAGAGAGCCATTTAGGAACCTCATATTTCCCTTTCATAATCTTGTACAAAACCATAATATTATCATCATCAAATGGTAGAAAGCCACACATAAGTACATACAAGAGTATGCCCATGCTCCAAACATCTGCCTCTGATCCCAAATACGATTTGCCTTGTATTAATTCGGGTGCTGCATAAGCAAGGCTCCCACAGCATGTCTGTAGATGGTAATCCTTGTTACCCTTAGGTTTCGCACAGAGACCAAAGTCAATCAGCTTTATTTTATGATATTCATCAAACAACAAATTTTCCGGTTTGAGGTCCCTGTGAGCATAGCCCTGGCTGTGCATGTATGCAACTGCAGAAACAATCTGACGGAAGACGACACGGGTCTCCTCTTCTGACAGGCGATCCTGGGAAATTATGTAGTCAAACAGCTCTCCTCCAGGGCAATACTCAAGAACCATGAATATTTTGTTGGCTGTCTCCAACACATGGTAGAGTTGACATATATGCTGATGTCTCAGGTTCTTCAAGGCATCAATCTCTGTTTTGATCCGGGGCAAATCACTCTCCAGTGCATTTTTATCCATGATTTTTATAGCTACCATTTCTCCAGTAAGGATATGGCAGGCAAGTTTGACCTTTGCAAAGCCACCTGTCCCAATAGTTTCATATATTTCATAGTACTTGAGAAGTTCATCATAATCTTTCATAGTCCTGCTGGAAGTTTACTCAAAATTACAAAAATAACCTGAGGGGCGGAGGGCCAGGCAGGGCGCGGCCGGGCACAGGGAAAGAGGTGCCCGCTTAGGGTACGGGCGAAGCTGGGGGTGCCAAGAGTTCCTCCGTGCCTCCTGGATCCTGCGGTTCTCGCCGCTTCCGCCCGCCCCAATGTTTCTCTTTTATCAATGTTTCTAACTATCTCTCTCCCTTCCTTTCTGTGGAAAATCAATAAAATATATATATTTAAAAAAAAAGAGCATATTGGCTAACAAACAATGCTGATATGGCAAGGAAACAGTACACAAACCCATGCTCTGCAGAGGACCTCCTGCAGGTAAGGATGTGCACAGTCCCCAACTTGATATCTTTTTGTGGATCCAGCAGAAGGACATACATGCACCACTTCCTCCTGGAGTAGATGACGACTAGGAGCACTCCTATGGCCATGTGATCTAGAGTGACCTGTGGAATGAGCATCAAACGCTCCAGATGATATGATAAAATTACTGGCAAATACTGACTCTTTCAATAAAAGTTAGACCAACAGCCTTCTTAAATATACATTATAAATATTGGTAATGGCATATTTAGAGATGTGTTATGTCACAGGCAGAGTTCATTCCTGCCTGCATAGTTGTCCTTGCCCAGAAAGACACCACTGGTCACTTTGGGTGGTGCACTACTTTTCTTCTATTGTACCCACCAGGGTATCTGCTCAAACCTCTGGACTATGGGTCAAGGCCTGGGTGTGAGACCGGCTCTCTGCTTCCTTAACTGGAGATAACAGTGTTTGTTGTTGTTTTTTACACAGTCGGGAGGTGCCAAGGTGATAATAAATGTGAAAGAGATTGACAATTGGAAAGAACTATTGTTTTTTAATTGAGTTTTTCAAATTACAGGAGTACAACACATTGGTTGTAATAGGTGAAAATTAAAAGATATGTGTAAATAAACTCTCAGTGACTAACCCAGTTCTACTCTCTGAGAGATCCAAAGTCTATATTCTCACAAGCTTTGATGTTGTTCATGCAACATATGCTCACAAGTACACACATACACTGGAATTTTGGTTTATTTCTTTCTACTGAAGTGGAATCACACCAAATTATGGCTCTGTTAACTTGTTTTTTTCCATTGGATGATATATCATTTACTATACAATTTTGTAAACTTATAAATTAAAAAATCTCCTTTGGCTTTGAACTTCTATCTTATAATTCTGTTTAAAATTTTTAACAGTTACTTATAAAAACCTTTTATGACTTACTTAATTAAATTCCCTTAAACATTTATAAATAGTTCTGTTTGTAAATAGAACTATTCTGTACTCCAAATAGACTAAGAAAACTATACCCAAATTAAGTAATTCTTATAAATATAAATAAAACATAAATATTGGAACTCTTAAATTCTCTTAGGCATTCCAATATTGTTGACTAGCTTTATTCTTCTACACTTTCACTTTAAAAACTTAAATTTAAACCTATCACTCAATTACATATCAAATTGGAACTGTTAGCTGCTCTAGTACATAAACTTCTCATAAATATGACCAACATTGTAAATACCAAGCATACACAGATTATTCCTAAACTTATAAAAAGAGAGATGGATTTGAGTTCCTTTATTGTCTCTAAAATTAATCCTCACCTTCTCAGAGTGAGCATCACTTACTAGCTAAGGAAGTATTTGTCCCCCAGTAACCTTCTCCATCTCGCACCCCTCCAGGCCTGCTGTACTGCTGCCCATGGGTTATGCATACCCTATATAATAAAACCCTAATATGCAAATCAACTGAACGGCGAAATGACCAGTTGCTATGATGTGCACAGACCACCAAGGAGCAGATGCTCAATGCAGGAGCTGCCCCTTGGTGGTCAGTGCACTCCCACAAGGGGAGTGCCACTCAGCTAGTTGCCAGGTTCACAGCTAGCGAGCACAGTGGCAGTGGCAGGAGCCTCTCCTGCCTTCACTGCAGGTGAGAAGTAAGGAGGGCGGGGGGAGGGGGGTCCTGAACTGTGAGAGCCCTGATTTGCGAGAGGGATGTCTGAGTCCCAGAGTAGGCCAAATCTCCAGAGGAATCGGGCTTAAGCTGGCAGGGGGACACACCTCAAAGGGTCCTGGACTGTGAGAGGGCGCAGGCAGGCTGAGCCCCCGACCCCAAGTGCATGAATTTGGTGCATTGGGCCTCTAGTATGCATATAAGTTCTTTGGTTAATCTCTTCCCACCCCCTCCCATCTCCTTTCCCTCTGAGATTCTTCAGTCTATTTCCATGTTTCCATGTCTGGATCTATTTTGTTCATCAGTTTATTTTGTACATTATATTCCACATAAAAGTGAGATCATGTAATACTTGTCTTTCTCTGGCTTATTTCACTTAACATAATACTCTACAATTCCCTCCATGCTGTCTCAAAGAGTAAGATACCTTTTTTTTTTTTTTACAGCTGCAAAATATTCCATGGTATAAATGTACCATAGCTTTTTTTATCCACTCACCATCTGATGGGCACTTGGGCTATTTCCAGATCTTTGCTATTGTAAACAACACTGCCATGATCATAGGAGTGCATATATTCTTTCTAACTGGTGTTTTGGGGTTCTTATGATATATTTCTAGAAGTGGGATTGCTGGATCAAATGGCAGTTCCACTTTTAAATTTTTGAGAAAACTTTATACTGTTTTCTCCACATCCTCATCAGCACTTGTCATTTGTTGATTTGCTCATGGTAGCCATTCTGACAAGTATGGTCAGAATTGTTGCTTTAATTTGCATTTCTCTGATGATTAGTGACTTTGAGCATTTTTTCATATATTTCTTGGCCTTCTGTATGTCCTTTTTGGAGAGATGTATATTTAAGTCCTTTGCCTATTTTTTAATTGGATTGTTTTTCTTCCTTTTGTTAAGTTGTATGAGTTTTTTGTATATTTTGGAAATAAACTCCTTAAAAGATGTATCATCAGCAAATATGTTCTTTCATACAGTGGAGTCTTTCATTTTGTTGATAGTTTCTTTTGCTGTGCAGAAGATTTTTATTTGTTTATTTTCTCTTTAGTTTCTCTGTTTTAAGAGATGTATCAGTATACATATTATTATGAGAGTTGTCTGAGATTTTGCTGCCTATGGTTTCTTCTAGGATTTTATCAAGCTCTGACTACTTAATACCTGGGGGAAAACTCCTCATCTGTTAAATCCCAAATAGTCAGATTTCTGTTACATGCAGTAGAATCAAACTTAAATGATGTGATATTATTTAATGATTTGGATGTATCATTATTTATTTAACTAGCATTCTGTAACTCAAAAAAATGCTGGGATTTTTAAAAGAAAAACTCATATTTTGCTGTTTTCCATGTATGAGAGTGTATTTATAGGATAAATTTATAGAACTAGAACTACTGGTCAAGGGGCAGTGGTTTAAATTTTGGCAGGTGTTGCTGAATTTACTTCCATAGAATCTTATCAATTATTGGAGAATTCTTAAAGTGTTTGAGAAAAGTCATCCACATTAAGACTTCAGAACATATATGATAAAAGCTTAATTCTTTTAGAATTTCTTTCAGCGAGGTAATTTTCTTTTCTCCTTAAAAAGTAGAAAGGCTACAATAGGCTCTATAACCAAGCACAAAATACTGTAAAATTCTACCAATGATATTTCTGATAAGGGTTTAATCTTCAAAATTTACAGAGAACTCATACAACTTAACAAAAGGAAGATAAATGATCCAATAAAAATGGACAAAGGATCTATATAGACACTTTTTGAAAGAGGACATACAGAAGATATATGAAAACATGCTCAACATCACTAATCATCAGAGAGATGCAAAGAAAAACAACAATGAAATACCATCTTACACCTATCAGAATGGCTATCATCAACAAATCAACAAACAACAAGTGCTGGCGAAGATGTGGGGAAAAAGGAACCCTCTTGCATGGCTGGTGGGAATGCAGGCTGGTGTAGCCACTCTGGAGAGCAGTATGGAGTTTCCCACTTATAGGCTTATGTTCCAAGAAACCAGAAACACCAATCAGAAAGGATATACGCACCTCTATGTTCATAACAGCACAATTTACAATAGCTAAGATTTGGAAACAGCCTAAGTGCCCATCAGCAGATGAGTGGATTTAAAAACTGTGGTACATTTACAAAATGAAATACTATGCCACTGTAAAAAAAATAAACTTTTAGCATTTGCAACAGCATGGATGGAACTGGAAAGCATTATGCTAAGCGAAATAAGCTAGTCAGAGAAAGATAAATATCACATGATCTCACTTATATGTAGGATATAATGATCAACATAATTTTATGAACAAGAATAGATCCAGAGACAAATGGTAGGAAAGAGGGTGGGGGAGGGGAGGTTAGAGAACAACCAAAGAACTTGTATGCATGCATATTAGCACAGACACTGGGGTAGTAGGAGCTTGCCTGGGGTGGGAATGGCTGGGGAGGTGTCAATTAGGGGAAAAGGAAACATATGTAAAACTTTAGACAATAAAAAAAGAAAAAAATACTATAAAATTCACTTACTAATTGAGAAAAAATATTTTAAAAATAATGATGATCATGATGAGCATAAGGTATAAAATCTTTTTCCAGAATTGATCTTAGGACCATGTCAGGTACAAATCACAATCCTTTAGCCAAGGCCCTCATCTCCCCTCTTCTGACATGATAGACTGTGATGGGGAAGTTAATTAAATAAACTATTTTGAGCATCTATTTGGTATCAGGCACCAAGTTTGGTTCTAGAAAGAGGTGGATATTATAAAGCAGTAGTACTCAACCTTTCTAATTCTGCAACACTTTAATACAGTTCCTCATGTTGTGGTGACCCCCAGCCATAAAATTAATTTGTTGCTACTTCATAACTGTAATTTTGCTACCGTTAATGAATCATAATGTATATATCTGTGTTTTCTGATGGTCTTAGGCTCTACAGGTTGAGAACCACTAGCAGGGTCACCTAAGACCATCGGAAAACACAGATATTTACATTATGATTCATTAACAGTAGCAAAATTACAGTTATGAAGTAGCAACAAAAATAATTTTATGATT
The DNA here is from genome assembly GCA_011751065.1 of Lasiurus cinereus. Classification (NCBI taxonomy): domain Eukaryota; kingdom Metazoa; phylum Chordata; class Mammalia; order Chiroptera; family Vespertilionidae; genus Lasiurus; species Lasiurus cinereus. The sequence goes on along the minus strand of JAAGEH010000011.1, from coordinate 9,515,969 downwards.
GGTGTCACCACAACATGAGCATTAGAAAGGTTGAGAACCACTGCTATAGAGGGTTGAATTGTGTCCCCTCAAAAGATATGTTCAAGACCTAATCCTTGATACTTGTGAATGGGACCTTATTTGGAAACAGAGTCTTAGCAGATGTCATCAAGTTCAGGTGAAGTGATACTGAGAGTGAAACTTAAGCCCAGTTGTCTTTATAAGAGAAAGGTGGAAATTTGAACATAGAGACATAGGGAAGTAGGTCATATAGTAGACAGAGGCCATAATGGTATCACAGAAGAATGGCTTCAATAGGCTCTATAACCAGGCCCAAGACACTAAGGGAAAGGATTGCCAGAGCCACCAGAATCTAAAAATGGGCAAGGGAAGATCCTACCCTAGATCTTTCAGAGAGAGCATGGCCCTGCTGACACCTTGTTTGCAAACTTCTAGCTTCCAGAACCGTGAGGAAATACATTTATGTTGTTTATAGAATACATTCTGTTGTTTATAGAACAATCAAGTACCAACTTTATGGTATTTTGTTATGGAAACTAATATAGATACTAGAGTTGAGCCCTTTCCAGGAAGTAGGAGGGTCACTCCTTCCTTCATGCCCTTAGTGATGTTCCTGGCATCTATGTCTGTTATTGACCAAGTCACATATGGATCATTATTGGCTGTTTTCATGTCTATTTCCCCTCTAGATTAAATTTCTTTACAGAGTACCTGTGTTATATTTATTTCTACCTTCAGAGCAGGAGAAAGTGGCGAATATGTGGCAGGTGCTTACTAAATATGGACAGAATTGATGTATTGACTGATCAATCATTCACATATCTATCTATCAACTCCTATTTTTGGAGGAGGAGGAGCCTAGTAAGGACCTCAGTGTTAAAAAGGACACCATTGTACAAAGAGTACTCACTAATTGGCTGGCATCTATGGGTTTATGGCTCCTCACTTTCTTCTTTCTGCCACTTCTCCCTGTCACCCAAAACAAGCTAGTCACCTTTACCTCCTTCATATCTCTGTCCTTTGCAGTTTCTTCCCACTCTTCTATACCTTCCCTCGTCACCTCTTACTTCCCTGTGACCCAATTCTCCTTGTGACCACAATTTCTAGCTCAATACTGTTAATTTCCAGGTCTTCTCCATGGGATCAAATACCTGAGTTTCAGATTCAACTCTCCAACCTCCTACTAAAATATCTACTTGTTTCTGTCCAAACTGATCTCAGAATTTTCTCCATCAAATCTGTTCTTCCCCTAATGATTCCTATCTCAATAGTTTACTCTGTGATCTACCCACTTGCTGACAGCCAGGAGCCCAGCAGTCATCCATCATTTCTCTTTCTCCCTAACCTCCCACATCTTGCTCATTACCAAGTCTTCCATCCAACCCCTTCAACATCTCCAGAATCCATAGACATTTCCTCACCACCATTGGGTTGAAGCTACTGTGCACACTCATTTGTACATACTGTCCCCTCCCTCCCCCTTTTTGATCTGACAGACCCCACTCAATCTTCCAGTGTCAGTTTTTAAGTCCCAATTCTTTAGTGAGGCTTTCCCAAATTATCCACACACTTATCCTTCTCCTCTTGTGTAGCTTATTGCACCTTTTTCTTCCTCCTCTTCACATGCATCACCCAAGAGATTCTTGGTTTTAATATCTACATACTTTTCTAGATTATAAACTTGCATTAAGATAGAGAACCTTTGTGTCTCCAGAGTCTAGCACAGAACCCCACATATAATAGAACCTCAACAAATATTTGTCTAACAACTGAAGAATGGATGAATGAGTGAATCTCCAGAGTACACAGTCATGAATGTAAATAAAATTTTATCTCTTTCAGTCCTAGCTGATTTGGCTCTGTGGATAGAGCATTGGCCTGCACATTGAAGGGTCCTGGATTCAATTCCAGTCAAGAGCATATACGCGGATTGTGGGCTCTATCCCCAGTGGGAGGTGTGCAGGAGGAATAGAGCCCACAATCCACATATATGACCTTTCTGAAATCAATAAAATATATTTTTTAAAAACTGTGTCTTTCAGTTGTAGTCACCTTACTTCAATCCTTTCTCAACTCAAAAGATTGGATTTTTACAGTACCGCCCTCATTGGTCTCTCTCTGCTGTCTGCACTGCATAACACATCCAGATTATCTGTTGCAAAACATTACTTTCCTCGGGTAACTCCAAGAAGGAAATTTATTCACAGTTTTACAATAAATTCAGAGCAAAGCCCAAAACTCCATGGCTATGCCAAGACCTGTAGTATGTCTACCATAGATTCTTTAGGTGTTTGTTACTAGAGTTAAGGGGTGTGCTCATAGGCTTCTGTGGGCTAGTGTCTAACCATCATTGTTTATTTGGAGAAATGCCTTCCTCAGCCCAAGTACTCTATTTACAAATGAGTTTGAATTATGGCCTGTTAATAGGGTACAGTTTGAAGTGCATTGGTTAGACCTAAATATCATCTGTGGGAGGTTCCAAGCAGTCAGCAAAGATAGGCTCATGAGCTTTCAATAATCCTAAATTAGTGGTAGTGCTTCAAATATCAAATGAGGAGATAATTTATTTGTCTGATCTTTTCTTAAAAATTAGGAAGCCTATCACCCTTGAGTTTGGGAATACCTTTATCTGGCCCTTCTTGTTTTGCAGGATGCTGACTCAGTTTATGGAGATGGGAAGAGGCCTAGACTGAGGGCTTTTTTGGGGCCTGGGTATAATGTTGACCTGGGGTGGAACATGGTCCCATGTACAAGCATCTGGCAGCCCCCAACACAAACCATGTCTGCTTACATCCTCTTCCAGGACCCGCCCAGCAGGAAGTGAGCAAACGGTAAAGCTGGAGCCTTTATCTCTGACATTCAAGTCTTCATTTTCCTCTTACCTCTAGGCACCCACAATCCATACCATCTCTAGCTCTTTCCCTGCCCACAGAGGAAGTCATCTGGCCCAGACCCTTCACGTCAGACAGCAAGAGAGTGCTGTGCATTCAAGGAGAGCTCAGGTTGATTGTACCTGGGCTGACTTATCTCTCTGCTCTACCACTTCATTCATTGTGAACTTGGGCAATTTGTTTAATCTCTTTAGCCCCAGTTTCCTCATCTGTACAATGCAGATAACATGAATTTTCATAGCTATTTGAGGATGTAATTCTAGAAACCAGGAAAGCATCAGTTTTGAATGTAGTAAGTGTCCAATCAACATAACTGTTGTTAGTGTGTACCCTATAGTGACTGAATTGAACTGTATTTGAATTTTTAGCTTGGTTGTTAACTGCCATGGAGGGCATTACAATGGCTGGAATTGCTGGTAAGATGTGGGTAGCTGGATAGGAGGTGTAGGGAGGGCTTCTCTTAGTTTGGCTATTCTATTACTGAAGACCTGTTTATTCCCAGGAGTTGCTGAAACCTGAGAGACAGATACATGACTGGCCTTTCCATGAGTGTACTGAGATGTGGAGCCACCCACTAACCCTAAACCTCATCTTAGGACAGATATTTCTGACTTACTTGCTGAAAGTCACCTTCTCCATCCCTCATTCTTCTCTTTTTTTATGACCTCAAATGTTAGATGTTTGAAATTCAGAATTTGTCTTTACTGTGCCTTGTGCTACCATCCCTAGCTGGCTACCCCAAACTAAGCGCTCCTATGACCATGTTAGTAACCCTATCCCAAGCAACACACACACACACACACACACACACACACACACACACA
>JAAGEH010000011.1:9434313-9512244 GCA_011751065.1 Lasiurus cinereus | reverse complement strand
ACACACACACACACACACACACACACACACACACACACAGCTGTTTGGCCAGTGTTTACATTGATACCTGCACACAGATAGACTCAAGTTTTGGAAGCTTCACCCCAGAGCAGGAGTTGAGCACTAGGAGTCTGGAATTGCAGGCATCAAACATACAAGGGTGATAAATGCTGAATATGTATCAGGATGACCTAATTGATTCTGCTCTTTTGAAAACTCTCAGGATTTCTTGTAAAGTTTCCCACCCATAGCACCATAAAGGCATCACCTCACACCAGATGTCCTACTGTGCTTCCTCTCACCGCCTAAGTTGGACCTGCATTGGAAACCACATGAAGGCTTATTGTTAATGGTAATAGCACACATTGTTTCCATTTATCAAGCATTAAGTGTGTACTGGAAAGTGTGCTAAGTACATTTATTAAACATTTTCTTCTTTAATCTACACAACAAACCAATAAGGTAGCTACTGTTATTTTCTCCATTTTATCAGTGAAGAAAAGGAGGCTGAGAGAGCTTAAATAGATTAAGGCTAATTAAGGTCACTGAACTAGTTAGCTAAGCTCTGTCTGGTATCTATTCCCAACTGCACCTTTGTCCTGGCCTTCTTCTCTAGGCTCCTTGCCAGGCCAAATTGTCCTCCTCCCTCTTTATCATCCCTAGGGCCCCCAGTTGTGACATCACAATTTCTTCCCTTGAAGATGTGCTCTTCTGACAAAGGCAATTCTCTGCATGCAGCAGACTAGGACATGGGACCCAGGTCTACAGTGATCATTATACCTTCGTCTTTTACTTAATTATGAGAGTGTGTATTATAGGAGAGAAAATGGGGTCCGCTATATTTGATTGCAATTACATAAGACAATTATAAACTTTGGTAGCAGGTCAATCCCTTATTTGTTAGTGTACCCATCATGTTGATAAATTAGATCTCTGCACAACTACCATGCAGTGCAATGAAGTTTGTTCTTGGGTGAAATAGCATGTTAGTTTTGTTAGATTAATTTTTATTTATGTACAATTCTAACCTCTAACTTATAGAACCTCATGTTTCCTGGATAGATAGTGATTAACCACATTTATTTAGCCACAACTAAAACCAACTAAGTAATGTTGATATGCATGACATATCTGTATTTTGCCTGGGAACTTTCAAGAGAGAGTCCATGTGCCTGAGAGTTAGTAGAGGGAGGGACCTCTCTATGTTTTCTCTATAACCAGAAGGTCTGTGCAGAAGAGAAAGTGGACTAAAACAGGGTGATTCCAATAGCAGCCCACATAAGCAAGATGTGGAAGGGAAGTGTTTTCCGTGATTCTGGTTCAAGCTTTTTCTACTGGGACGAAAAAAAAAACCTTTGTAAGTCTATATTACGATTGATGTTGACTAGTCAGGTTTGAATAAATTAATTTCATTTGTTGTTATAGATTTCTCATTATGAAACAATTCAGTTCAGTATTTTATTCTTGGATGAGGACACAGCCTGCAGAGATGGTCACTGTGGCACAGATGGAAGCCATCCAGTCACAGTCCTTCTTAGAGAGCATGGGTGAGGCTGGCCAGGCTGCCCTCTGAGTAGGAAATGTTGGATGGGTTACAACCCTGAAAGGGATGGAATTTTGCTTACAGATGTCCTGGGCAAGATGCACCACTGAAAAGGGAGAAAAATAGAAGGGATCTCACCTAGAGGCAGAGCACTGAGGGGATCCAAGGTGGCTCACATCCAGTTCATGTCTGTCCAGTAAAGCCTCAGGCATGTTTTCTGAGTGTCTTAAATCTGCTTCACAACAAAACCGGTTTGGCTCAGTGGATAGAGCATCGGCCTGCGGACTGGAAGGTCCCAGGTTCAATTCTGCTCAAGGGCATGTATCCTGGTTGGGGGCACGTCCCCAGTAGGGGGTGTGCAGGAGGCGGCTGATCAATGTCTCTTTCTCGTTGATGTTTCCAACTCTCTATCCCTCTCTCTTCCTCTCTGTAAGAAATCAATAAAATATATTTTTTAAAAAAATCTGCTTCACTGAGCCCATACTTTAGGTGTTGAAAATTAGTGATAACATGATTCTTTAATCCTTTTTAATCCTGGGTAGTGGCCCTTTGTTAAAACAAAAGATTACAGATGTGTGTGAGAGAAATTAGGCCAACTGCACACTACCTCCAATTATTCATTATCTTTCAGCTTTGGTCAAATTTCTCAATTAAAAGGAAGGCAGATGGCTTCCTGAAAATAAAAGTAGATATTATCCCCTGAAGTTTTGCAGCAAGTTTGATGGGAAGTAGCTAAATCTGGTGTTTGAAAGATCCTATCTGAAGATGCACAAGTCATTTTTATATTGCCATGCAACAGACAGCCAAGAATCCGTGACAAGTGTTGGGTAGGGCTTTGCCACTATTCCCATGGGGGACCTCTGGTGGAAGAATTAGCTAATCTTGCAGACCAGCTGATACTTGGATAGTCATCTTCTGAAACATCAGCTGAAGAAAATATTGTTTTGGGAGATGTTCATATTCTTTGAAGTGTAGGTATGAAAAACCAAAGGGATCTTACCAATAGAATAACTTAGAAGGGCGTCCTAAGCGGGTGGTGGAGAGATGCTATGGAGGCATGAACATACTGCTGAGGCTGAGAGACAGGACAGCATCAGAACGGGCCATGACCTGCCTCAGAGGCCAGCTGGAGGTACACGATGTCTGAATGAGGATGGGGAAAGATGTTCAAGGAGAGGGACATACGGCAGTCTTTGTTATTCTAGGGAGGAGCCAGAGGCAATCAATCGGGGATTTTAGAGATGCTAAGGAGGCACCTCTTTCTTCACTTCCTAAATATTCTTCCCTTGAGCCTCCAATGTATCAAAACCAAAACCCCTGATCCTGTGAATCAAAGCATTGCCCATGTGCTCACATGCAAATATGTATTTGGGGAGTAAGTTAAGTGAAAGTAGGTGTTGTTCCTGGGTCCATAATCAGTACTTTATATACATGGACTTATCTTCCTCAGATCAACAACCTAATAAGGTCATTTTTAATCCCCATTTTATAGAGGAGGAAACTGAGGCCCAAGGGATAAATAACTTATCCAAAGTCACAAGGCTAAGTTTTCTGCGTGGAATTTAAACCTGGACCTTCTGATACCAGAGCCAACATTCTTAACACTATCCTGTCTACACTGATATGTGGTTAGCATCCACATAAATATTATGAATATTTTGTGAGATTAGACAAGGCCAAGGGCTCTAAATGGTCAAGTGTTTCCTACCTGACAGGCAGGTCCATGAGGAAACCCTTGGGGCCAAGAATAGGCTTGTTTGTCAGAGAGGGTCTTGGGAGTGGTGAGGGTGAGTGATGAGTGGGGCCAGGAGCCAGAGATGGGAATGAAATGTTTCCTGTTCTCTTGGGAGACCAGGGCTAGACCACTGTTTTAACTTCCTTCTGGGTGATCCACATGCAGTATTCCTTGTATTTTACTTGGCAATCATTTAAATTAATAATATAGAGATTCTCGTAAGGATTTCAGCCACTAACACAAACATTTCAGTGGCAGATTTATTGCTTGAGAACTGGCTGAAGAAAAGTCATTTTACAAAAAATGGTTCCATTACCCATGTAAGGGAAAATAGGACAGAAGACAGGGTTGGACATTCTTTCCCCTTTTTCACAATAGCAGGGTGATTCCAAATACATGTGGAAGATAAAAATCACAGCTGATTTTTGTTTTAATGCTGAAGTATGGGAAAAATCTTTAATTTTTTTCAGTCCTTGGGGCTAAAGATATGAAACTTTGCTAAATAGGGTGTACCCACCAAGCATATTTTATTAGCTCTACTGTCCAACAGTGCTTTCAGTTTCTAAGACAGTGGCTTTAATGAGCCTCTGGGGACATGCACAGTGGTCTCAGTCAATCCCATAACAATAGAAACCAGCAGTTAAAGTGCTACTGTAACAATAATGACCAACAGATGGGCTTTAAGGTGAACTGTAAGGAGGATTCCCTGACAAGGAGTGTTCAGGTTCATCTTGGCCTCCCTCTCAGCTTAGCAAGCAGAATAGGCTCATTCTTCTTGTCAGCTTTTGCTGAGTTTGCTTCAGGCAGAGATGGATGAGTTGGCCTCTCCGCATCCTTTCCCAGTCTGTAGTCCGAGAACATCCATTCTGATCTAACCCCGTGGGAATTATTGCCTTTTCCATTCTGGGATGACTGAGTGAAAATTCAACAAAGTTCGATCAACAAACATTCACCTGGCAACTACTCTCTGTAAAGCCCCAGGAAGTTTTGAAGATGGAAAGGATGAAAAATGGGCTATTGGTACCATCCTGAAAGAACTGAGATCTAATGGGAGACAGAGGGATAAGCATGGAAACCTAAGGCTAAATAAAATAGGTAATATGTTAGAATTGCAGTCAAGTATAGAGGCAGTTGGAAGAAGAAATAATATATGACAGTTCATGGATAAATAAAAACTTCCAGAAGATGTGGTAGCTGGGATCACTCTTTAAAGATGGATGCGATTTTGATAACTGGAGAAGTTAAAAAGGCCCAAGGCTCAGGACACAGCATGAGCAGGGGCACAGTAGTATGGTCTTGTGGGTTTGTTTAGGGTTCTACTGAAAACAGCTGAGCAAGAAGAGACATGGAAGAAAGAGGGAGAAAGAACACAGGTGGTCTTGAAAATCACACTCAAGAGTTTTGTCTTTACCCTGTGGATGATGATGAAGTTTTGAAAGAAGGGAATGAACTAAACTTTAGAAAACTAACTGCAACTAAAAAAGAAATCTCCAAAGAAATGTAAAAATTAAAAAGAAGAAAACCTTTTAGATGTGTATTGCATGTTGTCTACAAGGTCAAAGGAATCCTGTCTTGTAGATCCAAGTCAGGAAGAGAGTTCCAATATGGGAAACTCCTCACTTAGATGGCAATGCCATATTATTCTTTGGGTCCTTTGATAGCCTGTAAAGTAAGATATCTAATGGAATTTCTCAAGGAAGTTCCATTCATATGTAATAGTATTGCAAGCAGAAGGCTGACTTCCAGGTCCAGAGCTTGTGAAATGCCTTTGTGTGGTTTGGCTTCACCTCTGGTTGCCAACTTTATATCCACTGACTTCACAAGGGCTTTTAGGTAGTCCGAGGAAACCAGGTTAGTGGAAGCTGCCATGACAAGGTAGAAAGAAGACTATGTTTCTGAGGTAATAAGGGGAGGGTATCTGTGCAAATATGCCAACATCATCTTTGTCTCATTAGTTTTCATACAGATTGAATCCTATTTGTAAGGCCGTTGGAACCCATTTCATTTCTTTTGGTTTCTTTAAAAAAAAATGTTCCCTGTACTCTTTTTTCTTGGTCGTCTTGCACAAAGCTCACTCGGTCTTTGTTAGTTGAATGTATTGCACTTGCATTCATGCTGGGAACATAGGGTTTGGGTTGCTATCCTTGGAGAAAGCAAATCCCTTCTCCTTTCTAAAAGTCAGGAGTGCAAGGGCTTGGCTGGACATGGAAACAAAAGCAAACAATCCTTTCAGGCCATGTCCCACCAGTTCAGCTCTTCATGGATTTTTTTCAACAAATACCAATGATCTGCTATGTCAAGGACTGCCTCAGTGCAGGAGAAGCTGACATGTTCCTGCCTTTGAAGAAGTTCAATTTCAATACATAATTTGTGAGCTTAGTGAGTATCAGGTGGGGGAGGACAGTAGCTGTTGGTGGGAATAGAGCTGAGAGATCTGCCATGTGAAATGATGGTGGTAAGAGAAGTCAGGTCCAGGTAGACAGAAGAGCAATGACAAGTTTCTGCAGGTGACAGAAGATAGGTGCATCTGACAACCTGGATGAAATCCAGGTGGGTGAGCAGGGATGACCAGAGATTGTCATGAGCAGGAGTGGGGGGTGGAGGGGAAGGTGGAGAGAAAGACATGTCTGGTTCAATGTGGACTTCGCTATTCATATCAGCAATTGTACAACTGGACCTAGGGGGATTCCTTTACCTCTCGAGCTTTCATTTCCTTTTTACATAATGAGATTAGGGCAATAGACCAGGGAAGATGAGTTTGATGGAACAATGACATATATGCAAAATGCTTTGTATACAAAAAGTTGTTAATAATGATGGACAATCTAGTATGCAGAGTTTAACAACTCCAATTTACATATACCATAGAAAACATGCCAACATACACCACAAACCAGCAAACAGCTTAACCCTCAGAAATGTTGGTTGAACTAAAAGAAACTATTGATGTCAATTTCCACAGATGGTGGGAGACAGTGAGAGCACAAGGAGAATTTCCTATAGGAGCCACAGAGTTCAGCTTGTGTGGGACCACAGAGTAGTCTAGTCTTAGAAGTCATAATAGACCAAAACCAGCAATGTTTTAACTTCATCATGAGTCTGTAATTCAAATGCAATAAGTTTCTAAATGGACTCATTCAAACTCAATTTATTTAACTTTTGTACATTTTAGACTCTATTTAATAACTACAACTCAGCAAGGATATTGTTTACAAATTTATTGTCCATATATGGTTTTCATCCACATAGACAGCACAAGGAAAAAACCCAAATCTTGTACATAAGATATTCATAAATATTTAAGACAGTTTATCATTACATTGGCCCAAAGAGAACCCTGGTGAGCAATATATAAGTAAACCATTAACAATTTATTTGTATTTCTCTTCATTTGTTTAAATTGTATGGAAATTATGTACACTCTAAGGAAAAGTATTAAAAACTAGCTGAAAGCTATTTTAAAATATTTAAAACAAAGCATAATTTAAAGTGCTAAGGATGTCTACACTTCATGTGGAAGAAAATCAGGCATTAAACAGAAATATCTTCTAGTTCAACCCTTATCATTGAAAAGCCTTTTATGATGTTCATTTATTCTTCAGTGAGTAAAACAATGTGAATATGTCTTCATATTTCTTTGAGTACAAAAGGTCTTGTATTGGGCAGCATAAATCCAATGAACATGATAGAATCACAGAATTATGTACTTTCAGATTGTAAGGTGGGAGAAAGCCATCTTATAATCCTCTTTTGCCAAAGGGAATACAGATTTCTAGAGAGTCAAAGTATTGGCCTCAGATCTAGCTACAGCCAGAACCCAGGTTTCTCTTCTTGTCTTAGGCTTGTTCTACTATACAAGTGCCCTGCCTGTGAGGAACATGGTGTATACCTGTCCCAGAGCACAGCCCTGGAAGGTGAATTTCTATATAAAATTTTATCTGTGTGTATGTCTATGTGTGTGTGTTTAATCTTCATCTTGGGTCCTGGAATGTAGATTTTCAAAATATCATGACTTAAAGATTCTGCTTAGTTATATTTTATTGATTATAGTTTTACTATATACATTTTACTTTAAGTTCTTAATGTGAAATATTTGGATAATTCTGCTTCTCAGTGTTAAATGGTTGAAATGATAGGAACTACACAGATGAAACACACCCAATCCCATAGAAGCCTCATGTTGTTTACATTGCAGGGATGCATGGAGCCAAAATATTTTGAAGTAAAGACAATTTTAAAAAGATAAATTAATTTTATTTTAACCCCCAAAAGATACAACATGAAGTTGTAATTTCCCCCAATTCAGTCTTTTCTTTCCTTTGATCATACACATCCTATATGCCAGGCACTGTGCTAAGAGCTTCACACACAATCAGCACTTTTGTCTTGAAAACTTGACTCCTTGTAGCTGCCCAGGTTAAGGCAGCAGAAGGATGACTGGGGGAGTTCCCAGGCCACTGTACACTAGGTTCCAGCAACATGGACTTCCCTGAGAGTGGGTACAATGTCCTCAAGCTCCCATTTGAGACAGAGAGGACCACTACTGGCTGTGTGGGCAATAGTCCCCTGGGCAGGAAGTAGTGGGAGAAGAAAATTGTATTGAATCTTACTGTAATTTATTTTTATAAATTTTTATAACTTAACGATTATTTATTTTAATTGTGGTAAAATATACACAACAAAATATACTTTCTTAACCATTTTTAATATACAGTCCAGTAGTGTTGAGTACATTCATGTTGTTGGGTGGTCAATCTCCAGAACTCTTTTAATCTTCCCAAAATGAAATTCTGTGCCCATTAAACACCTCCTTCCCTAGCCCCTGACAAGCCCTATACTTTCTGTCTTTGTGAATTGGATCAGTCTAAGAACTTTATATAAGTGGAATCATACACTGGCTTATGACTGCCTACTTTCACTTGATTTAATGTCCTGAGGTGCATTCATGTTGTAACAGGTGTCAGGATTTCCTTCTTTCTAAAACTGATTATTTTCCACGATATGTGTGTATCACATTTTATTTACCTGCTCATTTGTTGATGGGCTTATGAATTCCTTTCACATTTTGGCTATTGTGTATTCAACCCTATGGTTTTAATTGCTTTGTGAAAGCTGAGGAATCATTATGGAGCAGCAAAGATGAGGGAAAGTGCTACTTGGGAGCACTCATATAGGACTGACCCCCATATAAAGGACTGACAAGGGATAGATAGGTCTAGCTTCAGAAAGCAAGACCCTTGTTCTCCTGCACCTTTCAAAGAGCTATTTTCCTCTAATATGAAATGCTATAATCATAAGCTGGACAATGCCCACCTCCCAAGGGGGCAATGGACATCAAACAAGGACAAACATATAAACATCACAAAGACTAATTTTATGAATTCTCAAAACCTCACCATCTTTTTGAGTATAGCATGACTTTAGGGTAGTAGTGCAGCCGAAGTTTGTGCACATCAAGGGGTTCTGGACACAAACTGGTGTGAGTGTATTTTTAAATTTAATTTAATTTAATTATTGTTGAGAGCATTATAGATGTCCCCCAATTCTTTCCTCCCCCATTGTCTCACTCCACCCATCCCCCTTCCTACCCCAGGCCTTCACCACATTATTGTCTTTGCCCATGAACTATGCATATATACAAATAAATTATTTGGTTAATCTCTTTCCATCCCCTCTCCCCTCTGAGTTCTGTCACTCTATCTCGTGCATCCATTCCTCTGGATATATTTTATTTGTCAGTTTATTTGGTTTATTAGATTCTACATATAAGTAAGATCATGTAGTACTTATTCTCTGATTGGCTTATTTTGGTTAGCATAATGCAAATTTTTATCTTAATCTTAAAACTAGGTTTCCTTTGCACACCTGAGAAGAGCAGGTATTCATCCTTTCATTCCTCAGAAGCCAAGACTTCATAGCCACCACCTCCACCCCCAATTTGGTGTGCAATCTTTTCCTTCCTTTTCTCATTCATTCATTTGACAGTTGTTCATCCACTGGGCATGATGTTGGAGGTGCATATTCAGTGCTCCTAGAAAAGCGCCTTTACCACAGTACTATCATATCAGACACAAGCATCATTGTGGCTTTGCCTATAAAAGGTGGAAAACTTGAGTCAACTTCAGCCCTTTAGGGTTGTTGGGCTCCAAAATGGGAACCCAAGGCAAAGGTCCTATAAAATCTAGAAAAAAAAAGTACTTTTGCATAGCCTTCTGGAAGGCTCATGTGGAGAACTGAGCACCTTTCAGCCAATAGGCAATATGTCCTGCTTCTTCTCCACTGTTGGAATGGATCTCTATGTCCCTTACCACATTTCAAATACTTTTAAAGACATTATCCTAAATAAAAGTAGTATAGGAAGATATTGTTTGGTGGATGGTGCCCAGTAAAACTATATATACATATACAATCCTAATATGCAAATAGACCAAACAGCAGAAAACCAAACATCCAGTCACTATGCTGTGCATTGACCACCAGGGGGCACATGCAGAACATGGTTGGCATCAGCAGCAGGCAGCAGAGCATGAAACATGCCAGGCATTGGCTACAGTGGGATGGTGGAGCAGGTGAGCAGGGGGGCCAGACCAAAGCGGGTGCCAGTTGCTGTCATCTGGGTGAGCCTATGTTGGTTACTGAAAATTCTTTGTTCCCACACACTGCAGTCCCACCCAGTGCTCACACCAACTGCCAGCACCAGAGCCACTGCTCACACCAACTGTTGACAACCAGTGCGAACCCCGATTGCTCGGTGCCATCAGTGTGTGCAAGTGGCAACTGCTGGCCGCAATCACCCTTCAGGGCTTCTTCACCTCCCCCTGTACCTGCTGCTGGTGTTGGCCCCACTTGCACCAGCTGCTGGCACTGGCCCCAATCGCTCCATGTCATCAGCAGGTGTGAGCAGGGCCAGTGCCATCAAGGCATGACAGTGGTGGGGCAGAAGCAAGGCTGCTGGTAACAGGAGATTGAAGGCTGTGGTAGGAGGGGCCAGGCCTGGCCCGGAGGATGGGTTGAGACTGGCCCCTGTGCCCATGGCAGCCTCATGACCCACAGTTTCCTTTTAAGGTGCACGAATTCATGCACTGGGCCCCTAGTGTCGAATAGAAGATCTGTTTTCAAAAACTGATGGGGACATAGTGAATAACTAGTTACTTATCCAGAATGCCTGGGTGTGAACTATCTCTGATGGTTTCTAGCTGTGTAACCTTTCTGGACCTTGGACAGTCATAGTCTGAAAATGGCATATGACAATAGTACCCAAATTGTGTTTGCTGTGGATTAAATGAGTTAAAGCATGCAGAGTGTTTAGAGTAGTATTTGGCAAATTGATCAATTGAATGATAAACAGGTTAAGAGCTAGACAGACACTGTAACAAAGGAAGATCTTTAAAATTATGTATATCACTTAGGAAGATAATGAAATTGTCTACAATATCTATAATAGGATAGGTTCCCAATTGAGAAGATAACATTATGAGTCCTATAGAGGCCACAAGAAGAGGATTCCCTGAAGGGTCAGTGAAATGGGTAATAAAGATGGCCACGTGGCACTACTGCTGTGTATTCAGAGACTCACAACATTGATGGGCCAACGAGGGTCCTACCAGTCATTATCTTTGTTACTCATTATCCTTGTTATTCATAGGGTTGTTTTAACATATAACTCCACTCTTCCCTGTGATACAAATTCAGAAGTCTGGTAAAGGGGACAATATAGCTCATAGTGAGGGTGGAGTGACTGTGGGGCTGAGGAAATAAGGCACTGGAGGGATTAGAACCAATTCATCCCAAAAGCTCACATCTATCTTTTAGTACAGAGTATGAGCCTAGTACCCTCTTCGTAGGACAATTGCCAAGTTGTGCCCATACTTCCACCTGCTCTTGAATCCTCTATTTCAGACCAAGTTCAATGGTTGCATTTCTATGTACAATTCTTTTCTAGGCCATAACCTCAATAGAATTGCCTAGAGAGGATCCTTGCTTGATGAGTATTTCTGTTCCTAGCCAGGGAATAGGGACACACATGTGAAGTTTCGTGTTGTGAATGTGGTTCATTCATTCTTATAATCCACCCTCTCTCTGAGCAGGCTATACACAGCAGATATGGAAGAAGCCAGAGGAATGTTAACGGGACCTTTCAGATTCCACAGCCCCCTCTCTTCTTCCTGTGACAGCCAGTGGGTGCCTTCCTCTTCCCCTTTCTTTCTTGTTCTGGAAGAAAGAAAACATCCAGCTTCAGTTGGCTTTTACTTCCAGATTGGTCTTTGGGAGTTGCTGAGTGCGGCCTCTGCCAGGAAGCTTGAGGGTGTTTTCAACAACTGTCTTCCTGAGGAGCTGTGAACTATCATGGTTTCACTGCCATAGGCTTGGCTGTGTGATGTGCCTCAGCCATCTGAGCCAAGTCCTTCACTCACCTTCCTACTGAAGGCCCTTCTCCTCCCCACAGGGAATGGAGGGCTGGTTTCTGTTGTTGTACTTATTACACTGGGTCATTCCCCACTGTGGTTACCAGACCATTTGTTCACTCTTCATTCATTCAGTGTTCCTTTAACAAACATCTACTGATGATCTATGTATAGGCCAGACACTCTACTAAGCTTTGAGGATCAATGATAAATCAGACAGAGCCCTGCCTTTGAGGGGCTCACAGTTTAGGGTTATATCATTAAGGTGGAGTGGCAGATGGGGAGAAGGGATGGCACATTCAAAGGAGTCATCCAATGTGTGGAATACTTGTTGAGGGTGGGCAGGGTTAAGGGAACCATGGTGGGACACTAAGACGCCCCCCACCCCTACCAGAGAAGACATCACTATCCTAGCCATAAGGTGCAAAGGGAGAAAGCAGAGTTTTAGAGCCAGTGAGGACTATAGCCCAGAAGAGGATTCTATAGAGAGGGCCCACCCTACAAGAGCTGTCCCTAGAAAAATTCAGCCCCTGTCAGAATTATGTCGAGTGGAAGAGCGTGGTGCTGGTGGTAGGTGAAAATGCCTTGACCTCTCCTTCTTGCCACCTTTCATTTCCCATAGCTGAGCCCAGTTGGTAGCCAGATGGCCAGAGAGCCCAAATGATGCAGACCTTAGAGTAGCATCTGGGCACAAAGCAGTCAGGGAAAGGTGGGACAAGGGTAGCAGAGTGGCTGTTGTGTGTTCCCTAACATTGGGGTAGGATGACTGAATGTTCCCACATTAAAGCCCCAACTATGTGCACCACATTGCCCTCATGGGTCCATTTGCTGGGCATCACTGCCAGTACCATCTCATACTAACAGTGGCTATCTTCATGACAGTCAGCAAATGTGACCTGGCTGACTTCAGGGACCAAATGAAGTGGCAGTGGTGTGGTCACCTAGGGTTGGGGAGAGTCTGAACAAAAATTAGAGGAGCTGCCATGAAACTGCTTCATAGAATATGAGATGGTCTTTGTTCTTGAGCAATTTATAATCTCACTTGGGAGAACAAAATTGTACAAAAAATAAACAATTACAAGTAAGGCAGCAAAACAACCATTAGTCGAGGTGGAGGCCCACAGCAAGTTCTGGGTGGCAAATGCAGCTGGTTCCTCTGCCTGGCAGGTAGCTGGGGCAGCCACCAGAAGTGGATAGCATAACAGTATTCTGTGCTGCTGCTGGTAACTACTGCTTTTGGTGGACACACACACGCGCATGCACATAAACATGCATGTGTGCACATGTGCATGCACACAGACATACATGAACACACGTGTGTACATATACATACTCTGAGATCTATTTCCACTGCTACCTCATTACTTTATTGACCCTTTCTGGGAGGGAGAGATAGAGAGATGAGAGACAGATTGTCACTGTTATTAATGCTGGGGCTCCTGTTTCAGTAGCCATGTTTCTTCTGGGTTCTGGGTTATCTTAAAAGAAAACAGTGGCCTGTCTTCCTTGCTGGATTCTTGGTGATTTTATTGATATTATACTGGGCTTCATGATCATGGCTTATTCAAGAGGAAGTCACCTTCATTTAATGGTTTCTGCCTCCCCAGCATATGAAGGACCTTTTTCCCATGATGGAGTGTGCAGAGGCCTATCAACAGCCAGAAGGGAGAAATTGGTTTGCCATCACTTTCCTTTCTCAGAGAGGTGTTTGCCTCTATACATTCCTTCCCATGTCCTCCTCTTGACATTCAGTTCAACATCTTAATACCTGGGCTCCTCCAGGATTCCAGAATTCCTGCCATGAGGAAGTATTGAAAATACACAGATAGTATACATGTGATGGTTAAATATTTTAAGACAAAAGGGTTGTAACTATCAGTGCATGGATCTTTCTGACCTCTAGAGAAATGTGAGAGCTCTGGAGAACAAGGGGGCGGAAACACTCACTATAACAGTGTTAATGCTGAGCCCAGCACACATCTTGGTTCTCATCCTCAAAAATAGCCAGAGGGTTCTACCATCTGCAGAAAAGTTTCAGATAGGATGGTTACTCTGCTGTATTGGTCCTATCAAAATGATCTTGGTATTTTATTTGTGAAGATGCCTAAGGCTCCCCCACATTTCCAAGAATAGCACCTTTCCTTGGGTCAATGTAAAACCTAAAAGAGCATTCAGAAGTGCACCAGAAAATGGTTGGTGGCTCTCAGTCATATGATTCCTTATACTCATTATTTTTCCATCAGCAAATACGGATCCTCAAAACATGGCCAACGAATTTTGTGCATGAGCCTATTACCTGCTGGAGACTATAAGAGCCCATAACATATTAGTGTTGATGTCAGTTTTATTTTTTTTAAAAAACATAGAAATAGAATCAAGAGTGTTTATTTCTATAATTTTCTGTTTGAGCATCAGAGATGTTAGCATCTAGGGTATGGCTGATACCCAGAAAGCCATAGATAAGATTCAGTGCTGAAAACATTATAGAGAGGTTAGTTCCACATGAGACCATCCTTTGTAATGTCTTGCTTTCTATCATCTCCCTGCTCTTGCTTATCATCAATGTAGTCTCATCAATGTAGTCTCTATATGAACTCCCCTGAGCCTCACAAGGGGTATAGACTGGTGAGAAACACCTAGAGAGGCACATCATATGTGTTTGTTAAGAGAGAGGAGATGTGTCTGGACACATCACAAAGGAGATACTAATGTTTGCGGTCATCTACAGTCAGGCCAATCTGCCTCTCATCTTCTACTCTAGGACTGCCCTTCAGAATTACAGGTAGTTGGCTCAGAAGGTAGACATACCTTTCTGATAATCTCCCAGCATTCTGCCTTCTCCCCATTAGTGCCACCTTACATCCCACGAGCCCTTGGCTCAATGTTTTGGTATTTAAACAGATATTTAATGTAACCAGAGACTCCTTAGGAAGGCCATGTTACTCTAGTTTACTATGTTAATTTAAAACAATGATTTATGGCCCAATGCCCTTGGAAATTATCTAGGTCATACCTACCTATGCTATTATCAAACCCTGCAGTGGATCATATATGACAATAAGGGAAACTGGCCTCATTAGTCACCCCCTAAAACTTCCTTTACACACAGTCAAACTTTTGTGTGAGGAGGGCTGCACAATTTATATGTCTTCTCTAGGCATCTCACATTCAGTAGGAGACCATGGCCACTTCCCTTCCATAAAACACAGTTTTCAAAAACCCCATCCGCTAGCCCAAACAAAGCAAGACTAATGGAAGAGGCAAGGGAAGTGATAACAACATATAAAATGAAAAGAATTGTAAACCACAGTTTTCCCGTTTTGGATGAAATGTCAAAAAAAAAAAGCCTTCTTCAGTTATGGACATTTCTTTAAAATAAACAAAACCAGTGAGTCACATTCTTTTGTGAGTTTCTGCCATTCTCTTGTTCATTTTCACTATAAGAATCCATAACCAGGCTAAAGAAAGGTCTTTCCACAGAATATAAGAACAATAGAACAACTGGTGATAATAATACTTTACATTTATGGAACATTTTTCACCTTAAGGTCCTTTATAAATATTAACTAATTAATCCCCTTAGCAACAAAGTACTTACTTTGCTTGCTTCTAGGCATAAAGTCAGTAATGAACTGAATTATAAATCTCCTTAGGGAGTGATTTGACATCTTTTTCAAATACACAACCTTGATTGAGATATTTATTTTTGTCCGATTCTCAGGTTAAATTTTTAAAAATCACTATAAAAGAATGGAGAAAAAATAAAATAAAAAGAATTCAGGATGGAGAAAAAGTAAAAAAGAATTCTACTCACAGCCAATCTACCCCATGTCAGCCTACCTTTGCTGAAGGCAGGTAATGCTTTCAGCACTCAATCTTATCTATGGCTTTCAGGGTATCAGCCATACCCTAGATGCTAACATCTCTGATGCTCAAACAGAAAATTATAGAAATAAACACTCTTGATTCTATTTCTATGTATTTAAAAATAAAACTGACATCAACACTAATATTGTTATGGGCTCTTATTGCGTTGAGTGTATGCTTCTCTTCCCTTTTTGAAGTGTCAATCAATATGTTAGCAAAAACAACTGGTAAAATATACTGCTCTCCTCTTTCCCCACCCTCTGTACACTTCCCCTTTGTTTTGGTCTAGTCCCACTGGTTAGCTTGGTTCTGGTAAACAATAGTTGCTCAATAAAAATGAACATGTGAAGCTTTGAGAACTTGAGTTCAGTATTGTACAAAGCACAGGTATGCCAGCCAACGTCACTTATTCCCAAGATGCACACACCCTCCCCTCTCCCCAGTGGTCTCTACAACTAGGTTTCATGTGTTGTAGGAGCCCATCCTTTTTAACCTAGAAGCTAGGGTTGGCAGTTTGTGGGCAGAAGCTGTCTCCCTCAGATGCTACAAGGGAAAAACACAAAGCCCATAAAAGTCCTTACTCAACACAAAGGCAGATCAATGGGCCCACCTTTCATGTTTTCAGATCTTCTTGGAGGCCCATTCCTTTTTTTCTCCCATCCATGATTCTCTTTGATTTTTATTTTAAGCAGACTTTGCTTTAGAGCAGGTGAGTGGGCAGTGGGTTACCCTGGGTGTTTGGTCAGGTTCCATACACCTCTGAGATGACCCTGATTTTAGAACAGATCTGGGAAATTGCCAGGGATTCCAACTAGTCTGGGTCCCTGGACTACACAACACTGACCTGAATGGCCACTGTACCCTCTTCAAATTACCTATTGGGAATAATTTAAATATGAGCCAAGCCCCTGGAATCCCTTCCACTGAAATAGTTCTGGGGGAATCCTCAGACATTTGAGAGTTTCAAGAGTCTATCTAATTCAGCTGTCTTAGAACTGACCTAGCTGTCAGCTGGGGGTGGGGGTATGGATGGTCCAGAATGGGCTGCAATTTACTTTTCCACTTAGGGCCACGTTCTTCTTCAACATCTCAGAGGCCACTCTGTGGTACTTCTTTAGTTTTCCCAATTAAAACAGAAGTCATGAGAACAGGAAATGGCGGTGGAGTAGACAGACGCACCTGGAGTTTTGTCGCTGGGCAGAGGGAGAGAGAGCGGCTGAGAGTCGCACTGGGAGTGTTTGTTGGCAAGTTAAGAGTCAGTTATCCTCCAGGAGAAGGTGGGGGACTGCTGGACGGGGCTCTCCTGGCCAGGCAGCCCCACTGCCATGGGGATTTTGTCTGCCAGAGCCACCAGTGTGAATGCGGAGACCGCTCCATCTTGCAGAGGGACGTGGATGTGTGCGGGGGTCTGAAACCTGCGGCTGGGGCACCCACCAAGCAGCCGGGGACCCAGGGACCCAGAACTCCACTCTCCAATCAGCGCTGACACACGGCGGAATCAGAGATCCACAGAGCACACAGAAAAGTCAGATTTCCACCTGGGATAAGTGCCTTGAGTGCTGTACCTGGTTGTGTTGTAGTTTGTGCCTTTCAGTCAACGTAGGAGAGAGAACTGTATAACCAGACACCCGGAGAAGAAAGACCATGGGCAGAAAAAGAAACAGCCCACATAAGACAGAAAGGCAGGTTTCACTAGAAAAAGAAGTAAATGAAATAGAAGCAGAAATAAGCCTGCCAGAGAAAGAGCTGGTTCTTTGAAAGGATAAAAACAAGATTGATGGACCTCTAGCCAGGCTCACCAAGAAGCAAAGAGAGAAGACCCAAATAAGTAAAATAAGAAATGAAAGAGGAGAAATAACAACAGACCCTCCGAAATACAAAGAATTGTTAAAAAAAATACTATGAACAACTCTATTCCAACAAAATGGACAATCTGTAAGAAATGGATATATTCCTAGAAATATGTAACTTTCCAAAACTCATTCAGGAAGAATCTAAACATCTCAATAGGCCAATAACTATGGAAGATATTGAAGCAGTCATCAAAAAGCTTCCAGCAAACAAAAGCTTGGAACCAGATGGCTACACAGGAGAGTTTTACCAAACATTCAAGGAAGAATTAAAACCTATCCTCCTCCGACTACTCATAAATATGCAAGAAGAAGGAACACTTCCAAACACCTTCTATGAAGCCAGCATTACCCTAATACCAAAACCAGATAAAGACAACACAATGAAAGAGAATTGTAGGCCAATATCTCTCATGAAAATAGATGCCAAAATCCTCAACAAAATTCTAGCAAATCAGATCCAGTAGTACATTAGAAAGATGATATACATGACCAAGTAGGATACATCCCAGGAATGCAGGGATGGTACAATATCCGCAAATCAATAAGTGTGATACATCACATAAACAAATTGAGAGATAAAAATCACATAGTCATATCAATTGATGCAGAAAAAGCATTTGACAAAATCCAACACCCTTTCTTGATAAAAACTCTCAGCAAGGTGGGAATAGATGGATCATACCATGACATCATAAAAGCCATATATGATAAACCCATAGCTAACATCATATTCAATGGGCAAAAACTAAAACCATTTCCCCTAAGAATAGGAACAAGACAGGGATGCCCACTCTCATCTCTCCTGTTTGACATGATACTGGAAGTATTAGCCATTGCAATTAGAAAAGAAAAAGAAATAAAAGGCACCCAAATTGGAAAAGAAAAAGTAAAGCTGTCCTTATTTGCAGATGACATGATACTGTACATAAAAAACCTGAAGGACTCCATCTAAAAACTAATAGACTTAGTAAATGAATTTGTCAATGTAGCAGGATACAAAATTAATGCCAAGAAATTTATGGCATTTCTTTACACTAATAGTGAAATTACAGAAAGAGAGACTAAAAAAGCAATCCCATTTACCTTTGCACCAAAAAATTTAGGATACCTAGGAATAAACCTAACTAAAGAGGTAAAAGACTTATATGCAGAAAACTACAGGACACTGAAAAAAGAGATAGAGGAAGACGTAAAAAGATAGAAGAGCATACCATGCTCATGAATTGGGAGAATCAATCATTAAAATGTCCACACTACCCAAAACAATCTATAGATTCAATGCACTACCCATTAAAATACCAATGACATATTTCACAGACCTAGAAAGAACTTTCCAGAGACTCATCTGGAACAAAAAAGACAGCAAATAGCCACAGCAATGCTGAGAAAGAATAAAGTAGGTGGAATCTCAATACCAGATTTCAAGCTATATTACAAAGCAACTGTCCTCAAAACAGCCTGGTACTGGTACAAGGACAGACACATAGACCAATGGAATAGAATGGAGAATCCAGATATCCACCCAAACCACTATGCTCAATTAATATTTGACAAAGGAGGCATGAACAGGCAATGGAGCCAAGATAGCCTCTTCAATAAATGGTGTTGGGAAAATTGGACAGATACATGCAAAAAATTGAAACTGAACCACCAACTTACACCAAATACAAAAATAAACTCAAAATGGATACAGGACTTAAACATTAGAAGGGAAACCATAAAAATACTAGAGGAATCCACAGGCAGCATAATCTTAGACATATGCTGAAAGAACTTCATCACTGATACTGCTCCAAGGGCAATGGAAGCTAAAGAAAAAAATAAACAAATGGGACTACATCAAAATAAAAAGCTTTTGTACATCCAAAGAAACAATCAACAAAACAACAAGAAAGATCACTGTATGGGAGAACATATTTGCAAATGTTAGCACTGATAAAGGTTTAATCTCCAACATCTACAGCCAACTTATACAACTTAATAAAAGGAAGATAAATGATCCTATAAAAAAATAAGGGCAACAGACTTAAGTAGAACCTTTCCAAAAGATGACAGAAGGAAGGCCAAGAGACACATGAAAACATGTTCAAAGTCACTAATTATCCGAGAGATGCAAATCAAAACAACAATGGGATACCATGTCACACCTGTCAGAATGGCAATCATCAACAAATCAACAAACGACAAGTGTTGGTGAGGATGGGGAGAAAAAGGAACCCTCATGCACTGCTGGTGGGAATGCAGACTGGTGCAGCCACTGTGGAGAACAGTATGGAGTTTCCTCAAAAAACTAAAAATGGATCTCCCATTTGACCCAGCAATCCCACTCTTAGGAATTTATCCTAAGAAATTACAAACACTAATCAGAAAGGATTTATGCACCCCTATGTTCATAGCAGCACAATTTACAATAGCTACAATTTGGAAACAGCCTAGGTGCCCATCAGCAGATGAGTGGATCAGAAAACTGTGGTACATCTACACAATGGAATTCTATGCTGCCATGAAAAAGAAGGAATTCTTATCATTTGCAGCAACCTGGATGGAACTGGTGAGCATTATGCTAAGTGAAATAAGCCAGTCAATGAAGGAGAAACACCACATGATCTCACTCATTTGTGGATAACAAAGAACATTATAAAATGATGAACAAAAAGAGAAATACAGAGGCAGTAAAGCATCTAACAGACTGTCAAATTACAGCGGGAAGGTTAGGGAGAGGTAGGGTAAATAAGAGATCAACCAAAGGACTTGTATGCATGTATATAAGCATAACCAATGAACACAAGACACTGAGAAGTTAGGGTATGCCTGGAAAGGGGTGGGCAATGGGAAGATATATATACATGTAATATATTAATAAAAAAATTAAAAAAAAAGAAATGAGAATATAGGATGGCATACTGACTTCAAAGCCATTTTTAGAAACTGGTTTGGGAGTAGCTGTTAGCATATTACAATAAACGATAAGTCAATATTGTAAAAAAAAAAAAAAAAAGCTAGCTTTCTCTCTTTATGGGCACAGAAATCCCAGACACATTTCTAAATTTTTAAGGCGAGAAAACTTTTTCATGGTGAGAAAGGAGACTTTAAATTAGAAACTGGAAGAGTTGGCTTCCATACTGGATTGCCATATATCTCCCTTCCCCCACATCCTGCTTGTTTTGGGGGAAGTTTTTAGTAATAGATCTGGCTGCATATCTTTTCTTGCTTAATAGAAAAAGACAGATCTTAATTTTTTTTCCTTTTTAGCTTTCTAGACCCCAAGGTGACCTTTGCCAAATTTTGCATTTCCCTGCGAATTATTGTGTAATTTTTAAACAAAACATTGAGTAACCTCCTGGGGAGAGAGCTGAGGGCTTTCAGCTTCTCGGAGACCAACTCTACCAGGCAGCCCAGTGGCCATGTTGCTGGGCCACAGGTTGCTCTTCAAGATGTGACACAGAGAGGAGGTGCAGGGGGAGGGGGTGGGATCCAGAGAATGGGATGTGGGGTTTAAGACTCACTTCCTTTGGGCTTTGTCCTTTCTGGTCTTGATTCTTTTCTTTTGGGCTTGGAGCCCAAGCAGTGCAGGAGAGAGGGATGGATAAAGGCCGAATGTGGAAGAGGCGGGAGTCCCGACTGCAGGGTTGCCTGATTAGGGGCTCCAGGGTGAGTGCCACAGCTTTGGCAAATGGGCTGGCCAGGAGGCGGGCATTCCAGGGGGCGCTGAGCAGTGCCTCATCATCCCTCTATGAGGACACCCACACAGGCGTTGCCTTTGTCTGCAGCCTCTGGGCAACATCTGCAAATGCTACTGCAACCTCTAGCATTCTGGGCAAAGAACTGACCATGTGCCCCTCTGGGTACCAGGCTTGCTAAGAGTGTGCTGTCACCAATGCCATAGATCAAAGGCAAAAACCTAGCGAGGCAGGGTGCACCAGAGGGGGCTGGGACTAGGGCTGGGGCAGGGGATCAGCCAGTAGGGAACTGCCTTGTCTCCAGAGAGAGAGGTTCTGCATTTGTCCCAAGATGCAGGTGGGCCCGGCCAGGGATAAAGGAGCATGGAAGGACACGTGGGCAGAGGGGCAAGGACCCACAGTCTTGAGACAGGATTGAGGGGCAATGCTACCGCAGTGAGGGATGCCCCACTGCAGGTTACCAAACTGACTGACTTGATTCAGAGAAGCTCTCAGTGCTAACTGGCCTCACCCAGGCAGCCTTCGAACTTCAGAGGCTGCAACTCCTGCTCCTGCCTTGACCCAAAAGCAAGCCCGCACTGCCCTGCCCCTCAGCAGAGCATGCTTAGGCAGTGAGTGCGAAGCCTTCCACCTGCTCCAGAGTTGGGGGAAGGGGGAGCAGTAAAGAATAGGGGCAAGGGACTGGGGAGAGGAAAGAATGTGGAGGGTCCCCAATGAAGAGGTGCTTGAGAAAGAGGCTTGGAAGCCTGACGAGAAGGTTTGTTCTGTTTGCCTGGCGGCTGCCCCTTAGGAAGGGCAGACAGCGTGGCTGTGAGGCCTCCCTGCACGCTGAGTCAAGTTCCATAGCCAACTGGAATTGGCCTCAGTTTCCTGGTCTGTAACATGCATTAAGCATGTCCCAGTGCCTTCACTGAGCTTTGATGGCCAATTGAGATACTATATAAGGAAAGTGAGAAAGAAAAGGAAGGGCGAACAACACAATAGAAAGACTGGAAGGAATCTCTAAATCCACTGTCACTTAAATAGGGAATATAGTCAGTCAATAGTGTTGTAATGATGGTATGATGCCAGGTGGGTACTGGAAATATCGGGGAACACTTTGTAAAGTATATGATTGTATAACCACTATTCTGTAACTAATATAAAACCTGAAACCAATACAAAATAATATTGAATATAAAGAAATGAAAATTGGAGTGAAACTTTTATAAATTTCTAAGTTTAAATAAAAGCTGTAAAAGAAGAAGGGGGAGAATAAAAATAGTGTTTTTCATTTTACCCCTTTATTGACTTTTCAGTACATAAAAAAAAAAACAGTTGTCTTTATATAGTGCTTTTATACTTTTCTAAGTCATTATATCATTTTCATTTCAGGGCAACTTAAAGACAAGATATTATTCCCTTCACTATTCAAAGAAAGGAAATCTTGGTGTCTGGTCCTAATGATTCAATCGTCAAGCCCTAATTGTAAAGCAGAGTTAGAAAATTTTCTGTGAAGGATCATACCTATACTAATAAAAGCCTTGGGGGTGATCAGGCCAGCAGGGGGGGGTAGTTGGGGGCAATCAGGCTGGCAAGTTAGGGAGCAATCAAGAAAGCAGGTGGCAGTTGGGAGCCAGCTTTCCTGGATTGTGAGAGGGATCTGGCCTAAACCTTTAGTCGGACATCCCCTTAGAGGTCCCAGATGAGAGAGGGTCAGGCTGGGCTGAGGGACACCCTCCCCAATATATGAATTTTGTGCACCATGCCTCTAGTGTCATTATAATTAAGTATATGAAAAGATTAATTTCATGGAAAAGTTACCTATATGTATTACTATAATTTTAAATTTATGCTGAATAGGTCTAGTAAATGCATGCATTCATCTTGCAAGTAAATAAATGCATATGGATAGTTTTGGGAGGGAATCCAAGATGGCGGCATAGGTAATCACCTACACTGCTGCCTCGCACAACAATTTCAAAACTACAACTAAAAGACAGAACGGACATCATCCAGAACCACAGGAAAGCTGGCTGAGTGGAAGTTCTACAGCTAGAGGGAAAGAGAGAGGCTCACAGAGACCCAGAGGAGCTGCAAAAAGATGAGGTACGGAGACGTGTGTGAGGAGTGAGCGGGTGCCGGAGTACCTGGCTGGCTTTCTCTGGTGGGAGGGAAACGGAGACTCTCAAAGGCATTGAACCCCTTATCCTACGACACTAAACCCCAGATCCAGCCGAAACTCATTTGGGGGGAGTTTGGACTGTGAAAAGGAGAAAGTGTACGGAAATTTAGGGGAGTCCCAAAAGATCAAAGGCCTGGTGGCGCGCATGGCACTGCGTGCAGGACAGACTGCTGATTGTGCCACTGGCTTTCACGAGTGGGCGGGAGACAGACCCTCCCAACTGTGCCACTTCTAACTTCACTAAGCCCCTGTTTCGGACGAAACCCTGGAGACCTAGACTCATGTGGTCCTGGTGCGCAGGGGAGCTGGAAAGACAGCGGCTAGAAGCACTGCGGGTGCATGCACAAGGACCGCTCCAGCCATTACCCAGTCACGTGAGATTCAGGGGCTGTGGAGGGCGGGGCTGACTGGAAGGCAAGGTGGTCCCTTAAGCCCTGAGACTCCACCCATCCCAAGCTCAACAGAGGCTTCTGCGGCTTTGCACGTCTGGTATCATAAAGCTGAATTCAACACAGAAGTTTCCCCGGCATAGTGAAAATGCCAAGACAAGGGAAGAGATTACAAACAAAAGAAATGGAGGAAAAAAAATGACTGCATATAGAGTTCAAAACCACACTCATAAGGTTTTTCAAGAATATGCTAGAAAAGATGGATAAATTTAGTGAGACCCAAGAGGAGATGGAAAAGGTCCAACTAAAGATGAAAAAAGACCAACTAGAAATTAAACATACACTGACTGAAATAAAAACTGTTATACAGAGTCCTAACAGCAGACTAGAGAAAGGCAAGGATCAAGTCAAAAATTTGAAATATAAAGAAGCAGAAAACATCCAACTGGAAAAGCAAGAAGAGAAAAGAATCCAAATATGTGAAGATAATGTAAGGAGCCTCTGGGACAGCTTCAAGCGTACCAACATCAGAATTGTGGGGGTGCCAGAAGAAGAGAGAGAGCAAGATACTGAAAACCTATTTAAAGAAATAATGACTGAAAACTTCCCACATGTGGTAAAAGAAATAGACTTACAAGTCCAGGAAGCACACAGTACCCCAAATAAAAGGAATCCAAAGAGGACCACACCAAGACACATCATAATTAAAATACCAAGAGCAAAAGACAAAGAGAGAATATTAAAAGCAGCAAGAGAAAAACAGTGCATTACCTACAAGGGAGCACCCATACGACTGTCAGCTGATTTCTAAACAGAAACGATGCAGGCCAGACAGAAGTGGCAGGAAATATTCAACGTGATGAACAGCAAGAACCTACAATCAAGAATAATCTATCCAGCAAAGCTATCATTCAGAATTGAAGGGCAGATAAAGAGCTTCACAGATAAGAAAAAGCTAAAGGAGTTCATCAACTCCAAACCAGTATTATATGAAATGCTGAAAGGTACTCTTTTAGAAGAGGAAGAAGAAAAAGGTAAAAGACAAAAAATTATGAACAACAAATACATATCTATCAACAAGTGAATCTAAAAATTAAGTGAATTAAAAATTTGATCAACAGAATAAACTGGTGAATATAATAGAATCAGGAGCACAGAAAGGGAGTAGACTGATAATTCTAAGGAGGACAAAAATCATAAAGCATCAATCAGACTGTGAAATTACAGCAGAAAGATTAAAGTTAGGTGAGGTAGATAAGTGATCAATCAAAAGACTTGTATGCATGCATATAAGCATAACCAATGATCACAGACACTGGGGAGTCGGGGTATGCCTGGGAGAGAGGTGGGGCAATGGGGAGATATGTATTAAAAAATTAATAAAAATTAATAAAAAAAAAGAATATAGTTTTGTAGAAGCAAAAAAAAATGCATATGGCTGGGGCATGGTTTAGTGCATTTCCTTAAAACTCACCCCAGGACAACTGTGTTTACTGTTGGCAACTCTGGGATTTAAATATTAGAGTATAGTTGTAGATATGTAATATTTATTTATGTCAGTAAAATTATTGCCATGTTTTTTTCCAACATATGGCCTATTCGCTAAAATTTGTTAAAAATAACAGTTCATTAGTAGCAAAAAAATAACCTGCTAATTTAATTTTAAGCAAATCTTGTTAAAAGCATTTTAAAATTAACAGGGTGGTTTCATATATGATATATGGGCCAGAAATTTTGTTAATTAAATCAGAGGTCCATTAACTCAAGGTTCAAAATATTGAGAGTTTACTATATTTAAAAATTTTAATGGGCCAGGCTGGTGTGGCTCAATGGTTGAACTTTGACCTATGAATCAGGAAGTCATGGTTTGATTCCTGGTCAGGACATATACCCAGGTTGTGGGCTTAATCCCTGAAGGCCTGATTGCTCCCAACTGCCCTCCCATGCAGGCCTGGTCCCTTCCAACTGCCCTTCCCTGCTGGTCTGATCACCCACAATTGCCCTCCCTTGCAGACCATCTTATGGTGGCCATCTTGTGTCCACAGGAGGGCAGCCATCTTTGGTCACATAGGGGCAGCCATCTTGTGTGTTAGAGTGATAGTCGATCTTCATATTGCTCTTTTATTAGATAGGGTAGAGGCCTGGTACACAAGTGAGGGCTGGCTGGTTTGTCCTGAAGAGTGTTCTGGATCAGGGTGTGGGTTCCCTTGGGGGGTGTGGCAGCCTGGGTGAGGGGCCTGTGCTGGTTTGCAGGCCAGCCACAACCCCTGGCAACTCAAGCAGAGGCCCTGGTATCTTCTATAATTGAAACTTTGTAGCCTTGAGTGCAGGCCAGGGCTTGCCAGAGCAGGCAGGAAGCTTGGCTTCCTCCATTGCTAGGGAAACCCACGCCTCCTGCTCCCTCCGTGGCTGCAGCCATCTTGGTTGGGTTAATTTGCATACTTTCTCCTGATTGGCTGGTGGGCATGGCTGGTGGGTACAGTGAAGGTATGGTCAATTTGCATGTTTCTCTTTTATTAATGTAGATTAAAAAAAAAAACAGAAAATTACAGAGTGGAAGTAGAACTGCTTCCAGTGTTTCACCAATTTCAGAGCAATTCATTGGCTGTCATTCTCTGTTGCCTGAGAAGTGGCCTGGGAAGAAAGCAGTCACCAAGGTTGGTGGGGAGGGAGAGAATTAATGTCTTTGGTGCTTTGTGATCTATTCAGTGTCACCCTATTCCCACCACATATATACCTTTGTGTGGTTAAAAAATAAAGAGTTGTGCATTGACTTTTCAATGTTTCACAGCTTAGCTTAGCAAAAATGGTCCAGGGAGTAAACAGCTGATATTTGTATCTCTAACTTTGATTGGCAACATCAATGCCAAAGCACCCTAAAGTTTTGTTTTTTAATATTCACAGGATCACTGTGTATTGAATTTTTTTCAAAAACCCAAACACTGTGATTATGGGGTTTTGTAACTAAGTAGAATTCTTACTGGTAGAAAAAATAACATAAATTATCTGTAACTTTGGGGGAAGTTTAATCTTATATCAAAGCAGTCACTGAAATACAGCTCCATTGTAAAGTACAGAAAATTATAGAGGTTATATTATGATGCTAGGACTTGGAGTGAGACACCTACACATTTCATATTTTGGGGTTTATGGCAATTCACAGTAATTATGCCTGTTGTTCAGAGCTTACAGATACTTGACCAGTTGGGATTATTGCCACTCAGAAATTCATGACCACAGATGTCCAGTTTCTTCCTCTGAGAAAACTTGAAGCCTAAAATTGAAATTCTTTGTGGCAGATACCGGGGTTATGACACCATGAGAAGGCCCAATGCTCATATAACAAACATGACTAAAACCCTGCCCTATAACAATGTCACTGATTTAGGACTTGTGGAATCTATTTTGCTTGTAACCACAAGCTAAAGGAAAAAGAAAGCCACATGTCTTATGAATGCCCTTACCTGCCTCCTGGGTAACACCTTTATGAATGATGTTCTGCAGAGATTGCCTTTCACATGGGGAGTACTCAGCCTTTGGGTTCTTCCTAGCTCCAGACTTTTAAAATTTGAAATCTAAACATTCTTTTCCACTGTCTTTTCAACTAGTGACTTTTTTTCTCTCTTCCTCTTTAAATTTCTGTCTTTCTGCTTCTTTACCTACCTTTTTCATTTTGAAGTCTATCTTTATTTGTCTTTGTCCATGGATTAATACTATATGAGCAGGGATAGAAGGCCTGGAAGGAGTGAGAAGTGAAATTAGTGAATATTTTGGTGAGCAAGCCTTGCTTCAAAGAATTGAGAAGAACTTCTAGAATCATAGCTCTGTCTTCTTTCGGTTCTCAACATGGTTGTTACTCTTTTTTTTTAAATATATTTTATTGATTTTTTACAGAGAGGAAGGGAGAGGGATAGAAACATCGATGAGAGAGAAACATTGATAAGCTGCCTCCTGCACACCTCCTACTGGGGATGTGCCCATAACCAAGGTACGTGCCCTTTCAATGCACAGGCTGACTGACACTCTATCCACTGAGCCAAACCAGTTTTGGAACAGTTGCATCTTATTCCCAATGCTCCACAACTAGGCACACCAAGATCTGAATCAAAAAGTATTTTTAGGAGAAACCAAGATGGCGGCATAGGTAAACATTTAAACTGCTGCCTCGCACAACAATTTCAAAACTACAACTAAAAGACAAAACAAACATCACCTAGAACCACGGGAAGGATGGCTGAGTGGAAATTCTACAACTAGAAGGGGAAAAAAAAGCACACTGAGACTCAGAGGAGCTTCAGGAGGCAGAGGTCCTGAGACATGCTTGTGGAGAGGACTGGCAATTGAATGCATGGCTGACTTTTTCAAGTGGGAGGGAGAAAAAAGCTCCTGACTGTGCTGAACTCTAGTTCTGGGTGAGACTCTAGGGACTCAGACTCATACGGACAGAAATGGACCATCAGGAAAGAGAAAAGCAGACTGAGACTTAGAGAACTGCAGAAGGCAGAGGTACTCAGGTGTGCACGCAGAGAAGACGAGCAACTGAGTACGCGGCTGGTGTTCTCAAGAAAAAGGGAGACAAAAGCTTCCAACTGCACTGAACTCCAGTTCTAGGTGAGACTCTGGGGACCCAGATGCATTTGGGGAGAAACTGGACTGTCAGGCAGTGAGCGGAAGTTGAGGGCAGCTTTTTCTCAGAGGTGCTTGCAGAGATTACCATGGGATACTGAGATACAGGGGCCTATTAGGGCAGGGCTGATCAATGCTGTCTGCTCCACCCTGAGACTCAGCCCTATATAAGCTGAGCACAGAGGCTTTTGTGAATCTTGTCTCATAAGGGTGTCTCCAGAACAGAAGTTCTCTCAGAGTAGACACAACTGATCCTCACAGACAATTGGCCTGGACATCAATTCCTCCCACTGATATCAACAACAATCAAGGCTTAACTACAACAAGACTGTGCACATGGCCCAGAAAGGGGTGCTCCAAGATTGTCCTCTCAGGTAACTGGGGAGGCTGAGCCACTGGGCCTTATGATAAAGAGCACACAAAGCCACTCTATCAACTCAGGGAAGAAGCAAAAATGTGGAGACAAATAAACAGATCACAAATAAAAAATAGAAGAAAGCAAATGACTGAATATAGAGTTTAAAACCATAGTTATAAGGTTTTTCAAGAATTTTTTAGAAAAGGCCAATAAATTTAGTGGGACCCTCAAGGATATGAAAAAGGACCAACTAGAAATTAAGCATACTGAAATAAAAAAATATAATACAGAGATCCAACAGAAGATTAGAGGATCCAAGAATCAAGTCAAAGATTTGAAAATAGAAAGAAGCAAAAAACACCCAACTGGAAAAGCAAAAAGAAAAAAGAATCCAAAAATATGAAGATAGTATAAGGAGCCTCTGGGACAACTTCAAGCATACAAACATCAGAATTATGGGGGTGCCAGAAGAAGAGAGAGAGAGCAAGATACTGAAAACCTATTTGAAGAAATAATGACAGAAAACTTACCCCACTTGGTGAAAGAAATAGACTTACAAGTCCAGGAAGTACACAGAACCCCAAACAAAAGGAATTCAAAGAGGACCACAACAAAACACATTATAATTAAAATGTCAAGAGCAAAAGACAAAGAGAGAATATTAAAAGCAGCAAAAGAAAACCAGTTAACTACAAGGGAACACCCATATGACTGACAGCTGATTTCTCAACAGAAACTATACAGGCCAGATGGGAATGGCAAGAAATATTCAAAATGATGAATAGCAAGAACCTACAACTGAGATTACTTCACCCAGCAAAGCTATCATTCAGAATTGAAGGGCAGATAAAGAGCTTCACAGATAAGAAAAAGCTAAAGGAGTTCATCACCACCAAACTAGTATTATATGAAATGTTGAAAGGTATTCTTTAAGAAGAGGAAGAAGAAAAAGGTAAAGATAAAAATTATGAACAACAAATACATATCTATCAACAAGTGAATCTAAAAATTAAGTGAATAAAAAATCGGATGATCAGAATAAACTGGTGAATATAATAGAATCAGAGGCATAGAAAGGGAGTGGACTAATAATTCTTAGGGGTGGGAGTAAAGGAGTGTGGGAGGTGTGAGAAGAGACTGGATAAAAATCATACACCTATGGATGAGGGCAGTGCAGGGGGATAAGGGAACTGGGTGGGGTAGAAACTGGATGGAGGGAAGTTATTGAGGAAAAAAGAGGAATAATTGTAATAATCTGAACAATAAAGATTTTTTAAGTTAAAAAAAGTATTTTTAAATATCCATGACTTCTCCCTGTATTACCACCATTCTTGATAATGCTTGTTATCCTGTCACCAGATCTCCCAACTGTATTCACCCAGCCAAGTCCACCCATGTGTTTAGAAAAGACCCTATCATTCAGGGAAGTTGCAGGAATACTACAATGGAGAGAATCCAGAACACAGAGCCTACCGGTTGCACAGTATCCCAGCTCTCTCTTTAATACTCCACATAGCTGTGGTACCATTTGTTTGTCCATCTTCTGAAATGAGACAAAAAAAAAAAACATTCATGCACTAATGAAAACAAACCAAAAAAAATAAGTAGATCCCTCTTTTCTAGCTGAACAAAAAAGTGCAGCTAAATACTTGATATTTGAAATGCAGTAGTGAGTGTGGAACAAGCCTGTCTGTATATCTGGAAGCTCTTTCTTGTTTTGTTTTCCTTACCAGTATTTTGCCTCACATTTGCTTGTGTGATGGGTATATTACTTAGCAAACACACCATGCTTGTGAAAATAGAATAGCATAAAAGGAAAACTCCGGTTTTTGACATACTAGATTATATTTCCTTTAAACAGTTCTAGTTTCCACCTTATACAGAATAATCAAAAAATGTGTAAAAATTCAAAAGTAAAATAAAAAATTATTTATTAAAAAATTGTGGATAATAAAGAACATTATAAACTGATGAACAAAAGGATAGATACAGAGGCAGTAAAGCATTAAACAGACTGTGAAATTACAGCAGGAAGATTAAGGTTAGGTGAGGTAGATAAGAGATCAATCAAAGGACTTGTATGCATACATCTAAACATAACCAATGAACATAGACACTGGGGGGTTGGGGTATGCCAGGAGGGAGGGGGGTCAATGGGAAGATATGTATAAAAAATTAATAAAATAAAAAAAGAAAGGAAAAAAAAGAAAAATATATAAGTAAAAATCTTATTCAAGTGATGTCTTTAGGAAGAAAATGATGATATAAATATATAATAAATCATGAAGTTACACGTTTAATATGCATTGCAATGTAAATACATTACATTACAATGTAATGTGACAAGAACAAAAAAAATAAAAAACAATAAAACTATACTTTCCAAAAATGCGGAAAGCAAAATAAAGCAATGTAAATGTATATAAATTTAGTGGTGTAAGCACACACAGAAAAATTATGTGAGATGACTTAAAAAGCTAGTAATTAGTGTGTATCTTTAGTGAGATATATATTCAGATACTCCTCAACTTACAATGGTTATGTTCTGAGAAGTCATTATAAGTTGAAAATACTGTAAGTTGAAAAATGCATTTAATAAACTTAACCTACTGAGCATCAGAGCATATCCTACCTCAAACCAGCTCAGAACACAATTTCAAAAAAAATGCTGGCAACACAGTACACTGTAAAGTGGTGGCTGATGGGGAACTGTAGCTCACTATCATTACCCAGGATCACAAGTATCTTACTACATATCTCTACCCTGAAAAAAGATCAAAATTTAAAATTTAGTTTCTACTAAATACTGTACATATTACTTTCACACTATCATAAAGTCAAAAACTCTTAAGTCAAACCAGGGACTGTCTGTATATCCCAAGGACTAAAAGTGTCCCAGAAATTTTAAACTATTTCCAACAGTATTATTATTAATAATAATATTGGTGTTGTTATTTTGAAGTTATCGTATATGTATATTATATATATATACTAGTATAGTTATTCTGTGTTTTAACCATCCTAATAAAAGAATAATATGCAAATTGACCATACCTCCACTATACCCACCAACCATGCCCATCAGCCATGCCTGCCAGCCCATCAGAGTAAGTATGCAAATTAACCCCAACCAAGATGGCTACAGCCATAGAGAGAGCAGGAGGGAGGCTTGAATTGCCCCTGGCAATGGAGGAAGTCAAGTTTTCTGCATACCCTGGCCGGCAAGCCCTCTGCTTAAGGCAACAAAGTTTCAATGGCTGTGGGAACAGAAGGCTTGGTTCCACTTCAGGCTACAAAGTTTCAATTGTAAAAGATAAATAAATCCCAGATACCAGGGCCTCGGCTTGGGTCACCAGGGGGTAAAGAGGGCGTGGCTGGCCTGCAAAACACCACAAACCCCTCACCCAGGCCACCACACACCCCAAGGGAATACCCACCCTGATCCAGGACACCCTTCAGGGCAAATCAGCTGGCCCTCACCTGTGCACCAGGCCTCTATCTTATCTAATAAAAGAGTAATATGCAAATTGACTGTCACTCCAACACCCAGGATGGCTGCCCCCATGTGTTCAAAAGATCTTACCCCCATGTGGACACAAGATAGCCAGCAGGGGAGGGCAGTTGGAAGGGACCAGGCCTGCAAGGGAGGGCAGTTGGGGGTGATCAAGCCTGCAGGGGAGGGCAGTTAGGGGTGACCAGGCTGGTAGAGGAGGGAAGTTGTGAGTGACCGGGCCTGCATAGAAGGACAGTTGGGAGGGACCCAGGCCTGCATGGGAGGGCAGTTAGCGGTGACCAGGCCCACAGGGGAGGGCAGTTAGGGGCAACAGGATGACAGGGGAGCAGTTAGGCATCAATCAGGCTGGCAGGGGAGTGGTTAGGGGATGATCAGGCTGGCAGGCAGAAGCAGTTAGGGGCAATCAGGAAGGCAGGCAGGTGAGCAGTTGGGAACCAGCAGTTCTGGATTTTGAGAGGGATGTCCGACTGCTCATTTAGGCCTGATCCAGATAGGATAAGGCCTTAACTGACAGTCGGACATCCCTCAAGGGGCCCCAGATTGGAGAGGGAGCAGGTTGAGCTGAAGGTCAACCCTCCCCCCCTACAAGAATTTTGTGCACCAGGTCTTTAGCCCTATATAATAAAAGCCCAGCAACTGTTATGGTGGAATGACCAGAATGACCAACAACCAGATGACCAGCTGGTAGTTATGATACACACTGACCCAGATCTTGCTGTCGGTGCCCTGACAGCTCCAAATCCCATTCACTCACACCCAGGCCCTGACAGCAGGGAGGGGAGGAGATCCATTCCTTGAGAAATTGGCCATTGGTCAGCTTTCTGTCCATGCCCAGACAGCCCAGAATCCCATTCACCCACACCCCGGACCCTGACTAATCTCATGCAATCAAAAGATTAGCTATTCATTTGCCAAATGGACCATAATTTGTATTTTCATACGAATGATTTTCCTGAAGTTATATCTAGGGCTAAAAGGCATAATTTAACTTTGATGGCTTGGTTTTTATTGAATAGAGAATATTCTAATGTGCATAATTATTATTATTGGGAGATTTCATATTATGTGTTTAATAATTCTTTGTGGAGAAGATGTCAAAAGAGGGGATAAAGTGTTAGGTAGACTGTTCACTGTGAGCTTTAGAGAACTAAAACGATATTACCTTAGACTTCTGCTTCTGCATATAAAATGTGCGATAAGTTTTGCTGATCTGTGAACTGTAGGAGGTGTAATTTATGAATAATTTCGTGAAGCTACTACACACAGGATTATTAATCAACGACACTATCTGGAAAGTTACAATTGAAGATGCAATCATCCTTAACGTGCCCAAACAACTATGGCAACTTTTTGCATACATATGTGTGTTTGGATGTCCTTCTGATGCAGACAAATTATGGGATGGGAATAAATCTTATTTTATTAAAGATTTTTGTTGGAAATTACACAGAAGAGAAGGTGCCTGTGTGAACTGTGAAATACACGCCATTAACGAAATTCAAGAAGTATTCATATTGCATGGAATGAAATGTTCACATTTCAAACTTCTGGACTATCCTTTATTAATTAATAAAACTACATGTGATAAATCATATGAGTGAAAACAAGCAGAGGTTTTGATAAATTCTCTGAATGATAACAGTTGGCAGCCTTTTAGACTATAACATCAGCCATTGAAGATCAAACTGTACACCCCAAATGCTTTTTCTTGGATGGTCCAGGTGATAGTGGAAAAACATATCTGTATAAAGTTTTAATACATTATATTAGAGGTCATGATGGTACTGTTTTACCCGCAGCATCTATAGGAATTGCTGAAAATTTACTTCTTGGTGGAAGAACCTTTCATTCCCAATATAAATTACCAATTCCATTAAATGAAACTTCAATTTCTAGACTTGATATAAAGAGTGAAGTTGCTAAAACCATTAAATAGGCCCAACTTCTCACTGTTAGCTGCACCATGGCATCCAGTCATGCTATAAATGCCAGAGATAGATTACTAAGAGAAATTATGAATTTGAATGTTGTATTTGGTGGGAAAGTTCACCTTCTCAGAGGGGATTTTCAACAATGTCTCAATGTTGTGCCACATGCTATGTGATCAGCCATAGTACAAACGAGTTTAAAGTACTGTAGTGCAGCCCTAACCAGTTTGGCTCAATGGATAGAGGGTTTAAATCAATGGTCTCAGATTTGATTCCAGTCCAGGGCACATACCTTGGTTGCGGGCACATCCCCAGTAGGGGGTGTGTAAGAGGCAACTGATCGATGTTTCTCTCTCATCTATGTTTCTAACTCTCTCTCCCTCTCCCTTCCTCTCTGTAAAAAAATCAATAAAATATTTAAAAAATAAAGTACTGCAGTGCTTGCAAATGTTTCAGAAAGTTGTCTCTTAAAACAAATATGAGATCAGAGGATTCTGCTTATAGTGAATGGTTAGTAAAACTTGGAGATGGCAAACTTGATAGCAGTTTTCATTTAGGAATGGATAGTATTGAAATGATTTGTAACGGATCTATTATTGAAACTACATTTGGAAATAGTATATCTACAGATAACATTAAAATATATCTAAACATGCAATTCTTTGTCCTAAAAATGAGCATATTCATAAGTTAAAGAAAGAAATTTTGTAAATACTCAATGGAGATTTTCACACCTATTTGAGTGATGATTCCATTGACTCAACTGATGGTGCTGAAAAGGAAAATTTTCCCATCAAATTTTTTAATACTATTACTCTTTAAGGAATGCCGTGTCATAAATTAAAATTGAAAGTAGGTGCAATCAACATGCTACTGAGAAATCTTAATAGTAAATAAGGTCTTTGTAATGGTACTAACTTTATTATCAAAAGATTGTGACCTAACATAATCAAAGCTGAATTATTAACAGGATCTGCAGAAGGAGAGGTTGTTTTGATTCCAAGAATTGATTTTTCCCTGTCTGACACTAGCCTCCCATTTAAATTAATTTGAAGACAGTTTCCTGTGATGCCAGCATTTGCAATGACAATTAATAAATCACAAAGACAATCTCCAGACTGAGTAGGAATATTCCTATCTAAACCCATTTTGGGATGGTCAGTTATATGTTGCTTTCTCTCAAGTTCAAAGAGTATGTGAATACTTCATCACAAGGAAATTAGTCATGCACTCTGAAAGTGCTTTTATTCTTAATGTGGCATACCGGGAGATATTAGAATAAGTTTAATCAATTTATCAATCATTGTATCAATGTTGTTTTTAAATTATGTTTTTATTGTTTTTATATCATGTCTTTGTTGTTTTTATATCATGTCATTGTTGTTATATCATGTTGTTATTGTTTATTTACTAATAAATCTATAGATTATTTTTATATACATTTTACTAATTTTCTTTCATCTCTCACACTTCTATTATAGAGAAAGGGCAACTAGCAATATTAAAATATTTCTTCTAATTAATTCCCTTTCAATGTGCACAAATGTGTGCACTGGGCCACTAATATATATCATAAAATTATAACATGGACACAGATATTAAGATAAGCCAAATAATTTATTAGAATAAAGTTAATGGCCCTAGGTGGTTTTGCTCAGTGGTTAGAGTGTCAGCCCATGCACTGAAGGGTCTCGGGTTTGATTCCTGGTCAATGACACTGTGGGGGCCCTGGCTAGAGTGCTCTGGATATTCAAGGCCACTCTGAGAGTGGGAATCCTAATCTTTGTGTTCAGGCTAATCTGCTATACACAGGTGCAAAAGCAAGGATTTAGCAAGCTATGCAATGTTCAGGTTTGCCCTTCTGTAACCCCAAAGATTGATGTCACTATTTTGACAAGAAGCCTCTTTTGTCTAAGTTAGTATAAAGTATGTTACTGACCAGCTCCTGTATTATGGGCTGCGTTATAGGGAAGATGTATTACTGACTAGCCCACGTACTTCTGCCTGGTCAAACGACTTTGTTAGCAATGGTTCTTGTGTTTGCTACTGTATTAGCAAGGGCTGCTTTGTGGACTGCCTCATTAGCAATGGTTACTTGGATTACAACAAAGACTCTCTTGTATTCCCATGACTTTTCATGTCTTCTCCATCTTTTAATGCCTGGCATCCAAGGAGATCTAGTCCCTGGCAGAGAGACTCAGACCCAAAAGTTAGCGTAGTAGAGCAGGATTCAAGGAGTAAGTACTCCAATAATTGACACAATGAACAGGGTTCAAGAGTATGTGTGGACTCGGGAGCAAGTGCTCCTGATAGGCATATACCTGGGTTGCAGGTTTGATCCTGGCATGATCAGGCACATGCAGGAGGCAACCAATTGATGATATCTCTCTCTCTCAAATCAATCAACCAATTAAAAATAAATTAATGATTGAGAACTAAGATTTTCAGTGTAAAAGTAATAAGTATTATAAATTTATGATAATTTTCTCTTAAACATTTTCTAATTCTGTCCACTAAAAAGTTCTAGAAACTATGATCAACCTGGTAGCAATGAGTGCCCCTGACAACCAGAGTGTGGCCAATAAATGTCACTTCCCACTAGAAAAAACAAACAAACAAAAATAGGGGGCCTTGGAGAAATGGTAGGTCTAGGGCAAGGTGAACCAGGAACATCTCATTGTAGCAAAAAGCAAGAAAGCCATCAAACTATTGGAAATTCTTGCAAAGCACTCAGAAGTCATCTGAAAGGAACTGTTTCTGGCCAAAGGTGGGGCAATTTGGACATTGAAAGAATTAGTAACTGCCATGGCTTGAGGCATATCAATTATATTTAAATCTATAGTTTTCATAACAATGAATTTATAAACATCATCCGTCACCTTTGAAGGATATTAAGGAACCACTCAATATTCTAAAAACTAGTAAATCCAGGGAAAGTACCAAGCATATATATTGCATTTCCTGTGTAAACCTCAGAATAACCAAAAATTTGATGAGGGAAATTCCTTCCCTCCCTCTTTAAGAACTCCCATCAAAATCTGAAGAAGAAATATGTATTAGTTTCCTAAGACTACTATAACAAAAGTACTGTAATCTGAGTACTTTAAGTAACAGAAATTTATTCTCATTTCCAGAGTCTGAAAGTCCAAGATAAGATCAATGTGTCAGCAAGGTCCTTGCTCCCTCTGAAGGCTCTAGGGAAGGATCTGTTTCTGGCCCCTCCCAGCTTCTGATAGTTTTGTGGCTGGTGGTAACATGACCACATCTTCACATGGTATTGTCCCTGCATGTGTGTTTATCTCTGTGTCCAAACTTCCCTTTTCTGTAAGGACACCATTTACATTGGATAAGGGGCTCACCCTACTCCAATATGACCTCATCTTCACTAATTCTATTCAATGACTCTATTTCCAAATAAGTTCCCATTCTGAGATACTTGGGGTTAGGGTTTCAACATATTAATTTGGGGGGTATGTAATTTAATCCAAAACAGAATGATAGAATGATAATAGCATCATTTGGTAATTCTTAATGAAATAATGGACTTAGGCAGTGGCTATCAGTAACTGCTAAAACCACTAAGCAAAAAGTTTATGAAGAACCCACTGGTTAATCTTAACATCACAAGTCACAGGATAACCAGGCATCAGGGTACTTCCTGATATGATGCAACAGGAGGACACATTCTGTGAGGTGTTGCCTCTCCCTCTCAAAAAAAAAAATCAGATGTGAACCTGAACAAACCTTTAGATATAAAATGTGAACTAACAGTTTAGAGGATTTACAGATGAGAAAAGAATATGTTAAATGGCACTTTGGATATGCAATCAGCAAAATCCAAAATGTGAGAAATTTTATAGGGAAAAAAGAT
Organism: Lasiurus cinereus; assembly: GCA_011751065.1. Lineage (NCBI taxonomy): Eukaryota > Metazoa > Chordata > Mammalia > Chiroptera > Vespertilionidae > Lasiurus > Lasiurus cinereus. The sequence goes on along the minus strand of JAAGEH010000011.1, from coordinate 9,474,311 downwards.
CTGATTTCTTAACAGATGTTAAGAAAAAAGAAAGGGAAACTTATAAATCAAAAAAGACTTTAAAAAGCATATGGACTGCTCTGGCCAGTGTGGCTCAGTTGGTTGGGGATCATTTTGTACACTGAGAGGCTGTTGGTTCAATTCCCAGCCTAGGTTTTGGGCTCTATACCCAGTAGGGAGTGTGCAAGAGGCAGCTCTCACATTAGTGTTTCTCTTTTTCTCCCTCTCTCTGTTTAAAAATCAATTTAAAAATATTTTATAAAAAGCATATGGAACAAAATCATTGTGTGCACTTCATTTTGGTTTTGAGTTGAACAAACCAGCTGTGAAAAATAAAAACATATGAGACAATCAGGGAAATTTGAACACTGATAGTTCATGAAGTTAATGAATTACTAATTTTTCAGTGTCGTTATAGTGTCAAACTCAAAATGAGTTTGGAAGTTTTGGTTGGAAATAAAAAAGACCAATTCAAAGGTCTTAGGGTTTGCAAACCAGAAACACAGTTAGGCAATACTCAGCGTTCCAAAAAAGAAGAAGGAAAAAGTTGGAGGTTCTCATAATAAAAGCACATTCTTGAGCAGAATCAGTCCTACATTTTTAGCCTATGATTTTTCTGAGACACTCATCTTCTGGCTGATCCATGATCTGAATAATGGGTGTCAGCAGTTTGGTTAACAAAAGCCAGGTAGGCTGGATATGTGAACATTCTTTCCTTAGTCCTTCAGGGGTGATCAGAGGGTTATTTGCAGGGTCTTTGTAGATCCAGGCATTGATGCAAGACTGGCAAGTTTAAAAAGTTTAAGTTCTCAGGCTCATTACAACAAGAATAGAAGCATTTTCTGATACCTCAACTGAGTTGATTTTAGTAATTTAGCAGCTTGACTATAGTCTTCAGACTATATTTCTTTACTCTATTTTTTTAATATATCTTTTTTATTGTTGATTTTTGTTTGTTTGTTTTGTTTTGTTTTTTACAGAGAGAAAGGGGCAGGGATAAAGAGTTAGAAACATCAATGAGAGATAAACATCAATCAGCTGCCTCCTGCACACTCCCCACTGGGGATGTGCCTACAACCAAGGTACATGCCCTTGACCAGAATCAAACCTGGGACTCCTCAGTCCACAGACTGATACTCTATCCACTGAGCCAAACTGGTTAGGGCTCTTCACTCTATTCCTCAATAATTTTGCTGTGATTTTTTTTAAAGTCATTAAATTTAGGGATACTACTGAAATCTTTATGAATGAAAAATTATAGTGTCTTATATTTGTTTCAAAATAACTGGGAAATGGGTGATAAATTGGGTTATATTATAAATGAAATGCCATTGGCCAAATATTGAAGTTGGGGTGATGTTTATCTGGGGTTTTATTATATGACTAGAGGCCCAGTGCACAAAATTCATGCATGGGGAAGGAGGGAGTGTCCCTCAACCCAGCCTGTACCCTCTCCAATCTAGGACCCCTCAAGGGTTGTGCAACTGCCCATTTAGGCCTGATCCTATGGGCCTAAACATGTGTGGGAAATGCTCTACCACTGAACCCTATGGGATCGGGCCTAAACAGGCAGTCGGACATCCCTCTCACAATCCAGAACTACGGGCTCCCAACTGCTCGCCTGCCAGCCTTCCTGATTGCCCCTAACCACTTTTACCTGCCAGTCTGATCACCCCCTAACCACTCCCCTGCCAGCCTGATTGATGCCTAACTGCTCCCCTGCCAACCTGTTTGCCCCTAAATGCCCTACCCTGTAGGCATGGTCACCCCTAACTGCCTTCCCCTGCAGGCATGGCCCCCCCCCACCTGCACTTCCCTGCAGGCCTGGTTCTCCCCCCACCCCCAATTGCCCTTTCTTGCAGGCCCGGTCGTCCCCAACTTTCTCTGCTGGCCTGGTCACCCCTAACTGCCCTCCCTTGCAGACTTGGTCCCCCACAACTGTCCTCCCCTGCTGGCCATCTTGTGGTGGCCATCTTTGACCACATGGGGGCAACCATCTTGTGTGTTGGAGTGATGGTCAATCTGCATATTACTCTTGTATTAGGTAGGATAGAGGCCTGGTACACGGGTGGGGGTCAGCTGGTTTTCCCTGAAGGGTGTTACAGATCAGGATAGGGGTCCCTTGGGACATGGGGTGGCCTGGGCAAGGGGCCTGTGGTGGTTTTCAGGCTGTCCATGCCCCCAGCAACCCAAGTGGAGGCTCTGGTATCTGGGATTTATTTATTTTCTATAATTGAAACTTTGTAGCCCTGAGTAGAGGCTTGGGCCTGCCAGAGTGTGTGGAAAGCTTGGCTTCCTCCATTGCCTGGGAAATCCAAGCCTCCTGCTCTCTCTGTGGCTGCAGCCATCTTGGTTGGGTTAATTTGCATACTTGCTCCTAAATGGCTGGTGGGCATGACTTGTGGTTGTAGCGGAGGTGTATCAATTTGCATATTATTCTTTTATTAGAATTTTTCTCTACTTTCATATGTTTGAAATTTTCTATAACAAAGTATTTAAAAATTGATAAGGTGGTGCTCCTCCTATAAAAGTCCCATCTCTTTATCCCATCTTATTATCAAAGATTTAGCTCTCCATTTATTGGTTCTCTGAGCATTGTAATTATTTCTATTCCCAATGAGTCATCTTCACAGCTTATAAACATGATATATATACTATCTCCTATCCAAAAAAAGAGAGATGGAAAGAATATTAGGAAAATTAAATTCAATTCCTCCCTTGCTCTTCTTAACTCATTGCATCCATCTAATTTTCTATTGCCCTATACAGCCCAAACTTCTCTTCTTATGCACACACTTTCTAATTCCTTATTATCCATTTGCTCTTCAACTCACTGTTATCTGGCTGCTGCCAGAAAATGCTGTAAAGGTCATCCACTGGTCTCCACTCCAGTAGTGATCAACTCCAGTGATTATTTTTCTTTGTCTTGGCTGCATTGGACATGGTTCCATGTCTCTCTCCTACTGCCACTCTGGCCTTGTCCACCTGTCTTCTCCTATCTGGTGTCCCTCAGTGATAATACACAACACTCTCTCCTTGCCTTTCAGTTCCTCAAGCTCCCTGGGCAACCCATTGTTTGTACTTTCATATGCTCCTTGGCTCTTTTTTCTCAGCTCTTCTCACGGTTGGTTCATGTCACTGTTCTAGTCCTTATGATGGCCTTCATGATCACTCTGTGCAATTAAGACCCACCATCAATCTTTGTTATGGCACCTGCTTTATTCCTTTTATAACATTCACTTAACAAAACCTGATTCATAATCAGATGTTTACTTGTTTATTTCCTATTGGACTATAAGCTTCACAAGGAATGGAACCAAATTTGTTTTGCTCACTCTTGTAAACAGTGTCACAACCTAAACCAGCAACTAGTATAGTTCCTGGCACCCAGGGGCCCTTAAAAATATTTGTTGAATTAAAACATGAAATGATACATTAACAAAAAGATTACCCTAATTAGTATTACAAACTGTTCAAAGCACTGTAGGAAAAAAAAAAGCACATTAGCAGTGTTAAGCTTTTCTGAGAAAATGGCAAGAACTTGGCATTTGAGCTGAGATCTGAAGACTGGAAGGGAACTATACAAGAGAAGGAGGCAAATATAATGAGAAAAGATCAGCAGACCCTGATGGAAAGCCTCAGCATGGATGTTTGAAAGGGAAAATTGCCTGTGGTCAGAATTCCATCCCTCTTCCCCTCCCAAAGGTGTGTAGGTGTGTGTGTTACTTCAGAGTAAGTGACCTAGTGCAGGGAAGTCCAGAAGTCGGTCTTGTTGGCTACATTTAACCACTTGTGTACCAGCAACCAAGGAAGCTGAGCAAGCTCTCACTTTCCTGCTCCTTCAAAGCAGGAAGTATGGCTAATGCTTTAGTCAGCAGCCAGGACTGAGCTGAAAACACTGAGCTGGAGGAGGGTTTAATCTTAACCTCACACCTTCACACCTTCCCATGTGATACAAACCATGTTTATCTAAACAAAACCTCAAACACTGATTGATTCAGTTTGTCCAACAGACCTCCTTTGCTCAGCATCTAGGTTTGAGTTAAGGAACAATCAGAGTTCAAACATGTCTTCCCTAAAGGCAGGTGTCAGGGCCAGGCATTTGAGCATCCCTTAGTCAGCAAGAGCCAAAAGAGAATGAGATTCCAGGTACTTTTAAACTGTCCCCAAGGGAATAAAGAACAGTTAAAAGGCTTCTGAAATTGGGCCAAACACACACACACACACACACACACACACACACACACACACAGTAAAAAAGTTTTTTTATAATATATAACCTGTCCTTTGATCCAGTAACTCTGTTTCTAGGAACCTGTCCTAAGTAAATCATGAGAGGCAAACAAGGGGAGGTTAGGATCATTAGACTGCTGAAATACTGTTTACAAAGGAAAATTAAAAAAAAAAACACGAAAAACCTGAAAGTCTAAAAATATTATAGCATGCTTGAATGCAGCATTACAATTATGGTTATAAATAAATTTTAATCACTTGGAAAATACTCCTAGCATAATATTAAGTAAAAAAATAAAATGAGTAAATAGCTATGCATACAGTATTAACTCAAGCATTTGAATTTCTGTATATACATGATAGATAGATGCAAATGAAAAGGAAGGGAAATCATAATTATAATTAAAACATGCTGGTGAATATTAATTTAATTTTTACACTTATTTTTGTTAATCCTCATCTGAGGATATTTTTTTCCATTGATTTTTAGAGAGAGTGGAATAGAGAGAGGGAAGAGTAGAGAGAGAGAGAAAGGGAGAGAAAGAGAGAGAGAGAGGGAGAGAGAGAGAGACATCAATGTTAGAGAGACACATCAACGGGCTGCCTCCCACACACACACCAACCAAAGCTGGGGAATGAACCTGCAACCCAGGTTTATACCCTTGACTTGAAATGGAACCTGTGATACTGCTGTGTGTGGGCAATGCTCTACCACTGAGCCAAACCAGGCAGGGTCTGTATTTAATTTTTTAACCAATACATAATATATAGTTATAAATAAACAATAAGAATCGTTTTTGATTTATTCATTTCTTTTTTATTGTGGCAAACTATATATAGCATAAATTTACCATTCTGATCTTCTTTATGTGTATAGTTTAATGTCATTACGTACTTTCACATTTGAGGTACAACCATTATTTCCAGAAAATTTTCCTCTTCCCAAACTGAAACTGCACCCATCAAACAGCAACTCCCCATTCCTCCTGTCTCTAGCCCTGGCATACACCATTCTACTCATGGTATTTATGAAATTGACTTCTCTGGGAACCTCAGCTATAGAATCATACAGTATTCATCCCAGCTTATTTTATTTAGCATAATGTCTTCAAGACTCATCCAGGCTGACTTACTTTTTAAGCACCTGGTGTGGTTTCTACATTTTGTTAAGCTGCAGAGCTCATCTATAGAGAGCTCCATCAAGGTCTTTTGCATGGGACCTGGTGAACTCACATATTTTGTTTGAAAAGTGAAGGTTCCTCTCAAAAGGTCTCAGGAAGTGATGTTAAGCAACAACATTGAATATTAAATGCTCACATCCACTGTGCCTCCAGTAACCTCAAGTAGCTGAGGATGCCATGATTTTGTATTAAGTCTTGAGGAGCTGTGAGTAGAATATGCTAAGACTCTCATAGTAGGATAAGAAAGGCCTAGAAGGAGCTTTTAAAACAACTATTAAAACCCTCTCATTTTACAGAGCTGAGGGAGTTGAAATCAACTGCTTCCTTGTGTGAAGGAGGCAAAAGTGTCATGACCTAAGACAAAACTGTTCTGAACAACTGAAGCTTAAAAAGATAAGTTTCCTTATCTTACGAAAAGGATAAGATTTCTCTTAAATACATTTGTATAAAAAATAATTGTAAATATGCTTCTTTTAAACCAGAAATTAATTAAGGATTCTGAAGAGTAAAGTGGTGGAAGTGAAACATCTATGAATTTGAAATTTTGATAGCTCCTATGTGTCAAGGCCAGCTGGGAGACAAAAAATCAGCAAACTCCTTGGGTTGACCAAACAGAATCAGTGTGACTTTTACTTTAATTCAGAAAAGGACCTGCAATACTATATATGATTTGTCATGAGAAATTGGATCACATGATTATGAAAGTTGGAAAACTCCATGATCTGCCCTCTGTCAGCTGGAGACCGAGGACAGCTGGTGTTGTGATTCAGTGCCCTCTGAAGGCCTGAGAACCAGAGGAGCTGATGTTCAAAGGCAAAAGATTAGAGGACGTGCCCAGTTCAATCAGTGAGATAAGAAAATACAAAACAGGGACAAATTCCACCATCCTCTTCAGGTTCTTCATGGATTGGATGATGCCCACCCACATTGGGGAGAGCCATCTACTTTACTGAGTCTCATTTCAAATGCTAACCTAATCAAAATACCAAAATCTGTATTAGGGTTCTTCAGAGAAATAGGATTTATATATTTAAAAATAAATTTGACCCTTGACCACTTCATTACTTTTCACTTTTTTTCTGTAGAACTCTGGACCTTCCAGAGGAGAGAGGGAAAGAGGAGAAAAGGTGATAAAAGAGGAAGGAGGGAGAAGAGTAGAGATAGGAGATCCCATCTATAAGAGTTTGCATCTGCCCAAAAGGAAAGAAGAAACAGGCACAAAAATCACTGTTTTAAAACTTACAAGTAAAGCTCAAAGCCTTTTCTTAGATACTGGTAGTTAGATGTGCCAAGAAATATCTGTGTTTTCTATATTTCATTTTGGAAGATAAGTCAATCTTCATTTCAACAGGTAGAAACATCTTGGTTATGACAAACCTCTACTTATTTTAAACTATATTTAATATGAAAAAAAATACTTAGACTTCTAGAACGTTCCATATATGATACTTTTCAAGATTAGCTATAATTCTCTTCAAAACCCTAGTGTGTAACCTTTGGCCGATGCTCTCTTCTGATGGTGGCAACCTGCGATTCCTTTCACTTTCTCCTTGAGCAGCAACTGCCCACAGGGAACATGTCTTTTCTGCTTCTCCTGGCCATCTGGTTAGCCTGGCTGAGGAGGAGATCCACAATTTCCTCCACCCACATGGTCTTGCAGCCAAAGACACAAAATGCAGGGAGTAGTTCAATTAAAAATTGGGTATGAAAAGAGAGAGGAGGAGAAAATGGCGGCGGAGTAGACAGATGCTTCTGGAGCTTTGTCGCTGGGCAGAGGGAGAGAGAGCGGCTGAGTGTCGCACTGGGAGTGTTTGTTGGCAAGCTAGGAGTCAGTTATCCTCCAGGAGAAGGCGGGGAACTGCTGGAAGGGGCTCTCCCGACCAGGCAGCCCCACTGCCGCGGGGTTTTTGTCAGCCAGAGCCACCAGCTCGAACGCGGAGCCCAAGCCATCTTGCAGTGGGAGGTGGATGTCTGCGGCGGTCTGCGGCACCCATCGAGCAGCCAGGAACCCGGGGACCCAGAACTCTGCTCTCCAATCGGCGCAGACACGGGGCGGAACCAGAGATCCACAGAGCACACGGAAAGGTTAGATTGCGCCTGAGTTAAGGGGGAGGTGGATGTCTTCCGAGGTCTGAAAGCTGCGGCTGACGGAGGCACCCACAGAGCAGCCAGGACCCAGAGCTGGGCTTCCCAGGTGGCACGGATGCGCAGCTGGTGGATTCAGAGATCCACGCAGCGAGCGGAAGGGTCAGATTTCGCCTGGGTCAGGGTGAGGTCTCCTACCCCCGCACAACAAAGACAAGCACACTGTGGGAGCCGGGCTGCAGGAAAGCTGCCTCTGGAGAGGTCTGCAGAGGTGGTCAGGGTGTGATCCCTGAGTGTGAAGGCAGACCCTCTGAGCTGTTGACAGAGGAGAGCTCTGGAAAATGACTCGTTTTTTTGTTTTGTTTTTTTTCTGGGGCAGAGGGACAGCCTGGGAGTTATTACAGTGTCAAGGCTGCAAAACCCCCACAAACTGGCTTTGAGAACCACAGAGTAGCAGGATCTGGCACAGCCTAGAGAGGTCCTGCGCTTTGTCTCAGAGATCAATTCTGAAACACTGCCACCCAGTGGATGACACACAAATTGACTCTCACATAACCACAAAAGAATAAAGAGATTAAAACAGCAAGAGGGGAACACAGGGAACCGCAAAACCTTCCCTACTGGGAAACAGGAGTGCCAAGCAGAATAATAGTAGAAGTGAAGGACCATTCTATTTTTCTTCTATTTTTTTTATTTTTCCTTTTTTCTTTTTTCTAATTTTTTATTTTTCATTTTCACATATTTTAATTAAAAGAATATTTTTTTTCTTTCCGCCTCAATTGATTTTATCTTTTTAATTATTACATTTTTGTTTTAAACTAGTATTATTAATTACTACTAGTACTTTACCATTTTGGGAAAAAAAAGTGTCATTTTGTTTTCTCTTTATTTTATTTCGGGATTAGAGTTCTACATTCTATTTTCATCTTTCCTTTAGCATAATTTTACTCCAACTCAACTCTACCTTTATGCCAACACTTTTCTCCTAACTTTCCCCATTTTGTTGTCTTGTTTCCCTTACCCTTTTCCAACTTTAGATTCTCCCTATTTTTCTCTTTACCTGGTTAAAATTTCACCCCATTTATATATCTAATTTCAAATCTCCTACTACAAGTCCACACAAACCTCTCTCTTCCTGTCTTCACTAGCCAAAAAGTTGTTTTTTTCTCCATGTCCTTTTGTTGCTATTTGCCTGAAAATTGATTATATCGATTTTTTGAATTTTTTTGTGAGATTATTTTAGTTTATTCTACTTGTTTAATTTTGTTTTTGGCTTGCTTTGTTTTCTACCTCTCTTTTCCCTCACCTCCCTCGATACCAGTTGCTATTTGCAATTTGCCTTAATCTCTAGGTACTGGTTGCTGGCCTTTATTGGGATTAGTGACTGTTCTATTGGAGTTGTCTCCTGACATCTATATTTTGTTCCTCTTTTCTCTCTTATACACTTTCTTTTCTCTCTGACTTTTTTTCTCTTCCTCTTTCCTTCTCCTTCTCCTTTTTATTTTCTTATTTTATTTTATTTTACTGTTCATTTATTTGTCTTTTTTTTTCACTCTCCCAATTTGATTTTGGCATTTCTTTCTTTTCTTTTTTCCTCATTTTCCTCTTCTTCTTTCTCTATTTACCCCTAATTTGTTCTTCATTGGTGGTCACCTTATTTGTGATTATTAACATCTTGAATATATTTCTACTCTGTGCCTTGTGTGCTGTACCTGGTCGTGTTGTGGTTTGTGCCTTTCAATCAGTGTAGGAGAGAGAACTACATAACCAGACACCCGGAGAAGAAAGACCATGGGCAGAAAAAGAAAAATCCCACATAAGACAGAAAGGCAGGTTTCACCAGAAAAGGAAGTAAATGAAATACAACCAGAAATAAGCCTACCAGAGAAAAAGTTCAGAGAAATAATCATAATGTAGTTGAAAAGAATGGAAGACAAATTTGACAATATGAGTAAGAGCCAAGAGGAAATGAAGAAGACGCAAGAGGAGATGAAGAAGCAGCAAGAAGAAATGCAGAAGAACCTAGAGGAGGTGCAGAATAATCAAGAAGAAATGAAAAATGACATTACTGCTATAAAGAACTCAATAGAAAGCATCAGGAATCCAAGATGGCGGCATAGGTAAACACCTACACTGCTGCCTCGCACAACAATTTCAAAACTACAACTAAAAGACAGAACAGACATCATCCAGAAACACAGGAAAGCTGGCCGAGTGTAAGTTCTACAGCTAAAAGGAAAGAGAGGGGCTCACAGAGACCCAGAGGAGCTGCAAAAAGCCGAGGTACGGAGACGTGCGCGCTGAGAGAGTGGGTGCCAGAGTACCTGGCTGGCTTTCTCTGGTGGGAGGGAAACGGAGACTCCCAATGGCATTGAACCCCTTATCCAACGACACTAAACCCCAGATCCAGCCGAAACTCATATGGGGGGAGTTTGGACTGTGAAAAGGGAGAGGTGCACGGAAATTCAGGGGAGTCGCAGAAGATCAGGTCCGGTCTCGCACGTGCACGGTGCTGCGCGGAGGACAGATTGCTGATTGTGCTGCTGGCTTTCGCGAGTGGGCGGGAGACAGACCCTTCGAACTCTGCCACTTCTGAGTTGACTGGGCCCCTGTTTCAGGCAAAACCCTGGGGACCTAGACTGGTGTGGTCCTAGTACGCAGGGGAGCTGGAAAGGCAGCGGTTAGAAGCACTGCAGGTGGGTGCACCCACAAGGACCGCTCCAGGGATTACCCAGTCACTTGAGACTCAGGGGCCGTGGAGGGCAGGGCCGAATGGAAGGCAAGGCCATCCCTTAAGCCCTGAGGCTCCACCCCTCCCAAGCTCAACAGAGGCTTCTTCAGCTTTGCACGTCTGGGTCCATAAGGCTGAATTTAACACAGAAGTTCCCCCGGCATAGTGAAAATGCTAAGACAAGGGAAGGGATCACAAACAAAAGAAATGGAGGAAAAAAAACGACTGGATATAGAGTTCAAAAGCACAGTTATAAGGTTTTTCAAGAATATGTTAGAAAAGCTGGATAAATTTAGTGAGACCCAAGAGGAGATGGAAAAGGTCCAACTAAAGATGATAAAGGACCAAATAGAAATTAAACATACACTGACTGAAATAAAAAATATTATACAGAGTCCTAACAGCAGACTAGAGAAAGGCAAGAATCAAGTAAAAAATTTGAAATATAAAGAAGCAGACAACATTCAACTGGAAAAGCAAGAAAAAAAAAAGAATCCAAAAATGTGAACATAATGTAAGGAGCCTCTGGGACAGCTTTAAGCATACCAACATCAGAATTGTGGGGGTGCCAGAAGAAGAGAGAGAGCAAGATACTGAAAACCTACTTAAAGAAATAATGAGTGAAAACTTCCCACATCTGGTAAAAGAAATAGACTTACAAGTCCAGGAAGCACACAGAACCCCATATAAAAGGAATCCAAAGAGGACCACACCAAGACACATCATAATTAAAATACCAAGAGCAAAAGACAAAGAGAGAATATTAAAAGCAGCAAGAGAAAAACAGTTCATTACCTACAAGGGAGCACCCATACGACTATCAGCTGATTTCTCAACAGAAACGATGCAGGCCAAACGGGAGTGGCAAGAAATATTCAACATGATGAATAGCAAGAACCTACAACCAAGAATAATCTATCCAGCAAAGCTAACATTCAGAATTGAAGGGCAGATAAAGAGCTTCACAGATAAGAAAAAGCTAAAGGAATTCATCAACTCCAAACCAGTATTATATGGAATGCTGAAAGGTACTCTTTTAGAAGAGGAAGAAGAAAAAGGTAAAAGCCAAAAAATTATGAACAACAAATACATATCTATCAACAAGTGAATCTAAAAATTAAGTGAATTAAAAATTTGATCAACAGAATAAATTGGTGAATATAATAGAATCAGGAGCACAGAAAGGGAATGGACTGATAATTCTCAGGGGGGAAGGGGTGAGGAGTGTACAGGGAGAGACTGGACAAAAATCATACACCTATGGATGAGATCAATGGGAGGGAGCTAAGGGCAGAGGGAGAGGAGGGAGCTGGGTGGAGTGGTGCTATGGAGGGGAAAAAAGAGAAACAAATGTAATAATCTGAATAATAAAGATTTAATTTAAAAAAAAAAAGAAAGCATCAAAAGTAGACTAGAAGAAGCAGAGGACCGCATCAGTGAGCTAGAAGACACGGTAGGAAAAAATACCCAAGTACAGCAGCTTCTAGAAAAAAAAGTTAAAAAGCAAGAGGAGAGTCTAAGGGAACTTTGGGATAACATGAAACAAAACAACATCCACATAATTGGGGTTCCAGAAAGAGTGGAAACTGAACAAGGATTAGAGAACGTGTTTGAAGAAATAATGACAGAAAATTTCCCCAATATAGAAAAGATAAAACCCACACAAATCCAAGAAGCTCACAGAGTCCCAAGCAAAAGGAACCCCAAAAAACTGACACCGAGGCACATTATAATTAAATTGGCAAACACCAATGACAAAGAAAGAATCTTAAAAGCAGCCAGAGAGAAACAGAAAGTTACCTAAAAAGGAACCCCCATAAGACTAGCTACTGACTTCTCAACAGAAACTCATCAGGCCAGAAGGGAATGGAATGAAATATACAAAGTCATGCAAAGGGATGGTCTGAATCCAAGAATACTGTATCCTGAAAGACTCTCAATCAAAATTGAAGGTGAAATCAAAACCTTCACAGACAAAAAAGGACTAAGGGAATATATTACCACCAAACCAGCAATGCAAGAAATGTTAAAAGGTCTGCTGTAATAAAAAGAAAGAGGAAGCGAAGAAGGAACTCGGGGGTAATGACTAAAAATGGCAACAGATAAGTACTTATCAATAATAACTTTAAATGTAAAAAAATTAAATGCTCCAATCAAAAGACATAGGGTAACCAATTGGATAAGAAAACATGATCCATATATCTGCTGTCTGCAAGAAACCCACCTTAGGAAAAGAGATGCACACAGATTGAAGGTGAAGGGATGGAACATGGTATTTCAGGCAAATGGAAATGAAAAAAAAGCTGGGGTTGCAATACTTATATCTGACAAATTAGATCTCAAAGTGAAGGACATAACAAGAGATAAAGAAGGCCACTTCATAATACTAAAGGGAACAATCCAACAAGAAGAAATAACTCTGGTAAACATATATGCACCCAATATAGGAGCACCTAAATACATAAAAAAAACTCTTGGAGGATATTAAGGGAGAGATTGACAGCAATACAATCATAGTAGGAAACTTTAATACCCCACTGTCACCATTGGACAAATCCTCTAGACAAAAAAATCAGCAAAGAAACATCAATCCTAAATGACTCACTAGACTAGATGGAATTAATTGACATCTTAGAACATTTCACCCCAAAGCCACAGAATATACATTCTTCTCCAGTGCACATGGGTCATTTTCAATGATAGATCATATGTTGGGTCATAAGAAAAGTCTCTTCAAATTCAAGAAGATAGAAATCATATCAAGCATTTTCTCAGACCACAGTGGCATAAAACTGGAAATCAACTATAATAAAAACAATAGAAAGAAATCAAACACATGGAGACTAAACAGCATGCTATTAAACAACCACTGGGTAAACAGAGAGATCAAGGAAGAAATAAAAAACATCATGGCAACAAATGACAATGACAACACAACAATTCAAAATTTATGGGACACAGTGAAAGCAGTCTTGAGAGGGAAGTTCATAGCCCTACAAGCCTACTGCAAAAAAATAGGAAACAATGGTAATAAATTACCTAAACCTACAACTCAAAGAGCTAGAACGAGAGCAACAAGAAAAGCCCAGTGTACTCAGAAGGAAGGAAATAGTGAAGATCAGGGCTGAGATAAACAACTTGGAGACCAAAGAAACAATTCAAAAGATCAACAAAACAAAGAGCTGGTTCTTTGAAAGGATAAACAAGATTGATGGACCCCTAGCCAGGCTCACCAAGAAGCAAAGAGAGAGGACCCAAATAAACAAAATCAGAAATGAAAGAAGAGAAATAACAACAGACCCTGTGGAAATACAAAGGATTGTTAAAAAATATTATGAACAACTCTATTCCAACAAATTGGACAACCTGCAAGAAATGGACATTTTCCTAGAAAAATATAACCTCCCAAAACTCAATGAGGAGGAAACCAAACATCTCAATAGTCCAATAACTATGGAAGAGATTAAAGCAGTCATCAAAAAGCTTCTAGCAAATAAAAGCTCGGGTCCAGATGGCTACACAGGAGAGTTTTACCAAACATTCAAGGAAGAATTAAAACCTATTCTCCTCAGACTATTCGAAAACATTCAAGAAGAAGGAATACTTCCAAACACCTTCTATGAAGCCAGCATCACCCTAATATCAAAACCAGATAAAGACAAAACAATGAAAGAGAATTACAGGCCAATATCTCTCATGAACATAGATGCCAAAATCCTCAACAAAATTCTAGCAAACCAGATCCAGCAGTACATCAGAAAGATCATACACCATGACCAAGCAGGATTCATCCCAGGAATGCAGGGATGGCACAATATCCGCAAATCAATAAATGTGATACATCACATAAACAAATTCAGAGATAAAAATCACATAGTCATATCAATTGATGCAGAAAAAGCATTTGACAAAATCCCACACCCTTTATTGATAAAAACTCTCAGCAAAGTGGGAATAGAAGGAGCATACCTCAACATCATAAAAGCCATATATGATAAACCCACAGCTAACATCATATTCAATGGGCAAAAACTAAAACCATTTCCCCTAAGAACAGGAACAAGACAGGGATGCCCACTCTCACCTGTCCTGTTCGACATAGTACTGGAAGTATTAGCCATTGCAATTAGACAGTAAGAAGAAATCAAAGGCATCCAAATTGGAAAAGAAGAAGTAAAGCTGTCCTTATTTGCAGATGACATGATATTGTTCATTAAAAACCCTAAGGACTCCATTGCAAAACTAGTTGACTTAATTAATGAATTTGGCAATGTAGCAGGATACACAATTAATGCTAAGAAGTCTGTGGCATTTCTAAACACTAATAGTGAAATTATAGAAAGAGAAACTAAAAAAGCAATACTATTTACCATCGCACCAAAAAAATTAAGATACCTAGGAATAAACCTAACTAAAGAGGTAAAAGACCTTTATGCAGAAAACTACAGGACACTGAAAAAAGATATAGAGGAATATGTTAACAGATGGAAGAGCATACCATGCTCGTGAATTGGGAGAATCAACATCATTAAAATGTCCATACTACCCAAAGCAATCTACAGATTCAACGCACTACCCATTAAAATACCAACGACATATTTCACAGACCTACAAAGAATTCTTCATAGATTCATCTGGAACAAAAAAAGACCACGGATAGCTACAGCAATTCTGAGAAAAAAGAATAAAGTAGGTGGGATCTCAATACCAGACTTCAAGCTATACAACAAAGCAACTGTTCTCAAAACAGCCTGGTACTGGCACAAGAACAGACATATAGACCAATGGAATAGTATAGAGAACCCAGATATCCACCCAAACCACTATGCTCAATTAATATTTGAAAAAGGAGGCATGAACATTCAATGGAGCCAAGATAGTCTCTTCAATAAATGGTGTTGGGAAAATTGGACAGATACATGCAAAAAATGGAAACTGGACCACCAACTTACACCAAATACAAAAATAAACTCAAAATGGATACAGGACTTAAACATTAGAAGGGAAACCGTAAAAATACTAGAGGAATCCACAGGCAGCACAATCTCAGATATATGCCGAAAGAACTTCTTCACTGTTACTGCTCCAAAGGCAATGGAAGCTAAAGAAAAAATAAACAAGTGGGACTACATCAAAATAAAAAGCTTTTGCACAGCAAAAGAAACCATCAACAAAACAATAAGAAAGCCCACTGTATGGGAGAACATATTTGCAAATGTTATCACTGGTAAAGTTGTAATATCCAAAATCTATAGCCAACTTATACAACTTAATAAAAGGAAGATGAAAGATCCAATAAAAAAAAAATGGGCAACAGACCTAAATAGAACCTTTTCAAAAGACGACAGAAGGAAGGCCAAGAGACACATGAAAACATGTTCAAAGTCATTAATCATCCGAGAGATGCAAATCAAAACGAAAATGCCTGTCAGAATGGCAATCATCAACAAATCAACAAAGACAAGTGTTGGCGAGGATGCGGAGAAAAAGGAATCCTTGTGCACTGTTGGTGGGAATGCAGACTGGTGCAGCCACTGTGGAGAACAGTATGGAGTTTCCTCAAAAAACTAAAAATGGATCTCCCATTTGACCCTCTAATCCCACTCTTAGGAATTTATCCTAAGAAATTACAAATACCAATCAGAAAGGATTTGTGCACCCCTATGTTCATAGCAGCACAATTTACAATAGCTACAATTTGGAAACAGCCTAGGTGCCCATCAGCAGATGAGTGGATTAGAAAACTGTGGTACATCTACACAATGGAATTCTATGCTGCCATTAAAAAGAAGGAATTCTTACCATTTGCAGCAACCTGGATGGAAATGGAGAGCCTTATGCTTAGTGAAATAAGCCAGTCAATGAAGGAGACGCATCACATGATCGCACTCATTGGGGGATAATAAAGAACATTATAAACTGATGAACAAAAGGATAGATACAGAGACAGTAAAGGTTCAAACAGACTGTGAAATTACAGCAGGAAGATTAAAGTTAGGTGAGGTAGATAAAAGATCAATCAATGGACTTGTATGCATGCATATAAGCATAACCAATGAACATAGACACTGGGGGGTTGGGGTATGCCTGGGAGGGAGGGGGAGCAATGGGGAGATATGTATAAAAACTTTAAAAAAATTGGGTATGCAAAGAAAGGCAGGCATTAAAGAACAACTTTGTTCCTGCTAAAAAGAAAAAAATGAGATGGTGGCGGGGGGGAGAGACACAGCATGTAAATATTTTATTCAAGCTCTCTTGTGCTAATTAAGGAATATGGACAGTTGTTCTTAAAAGATTTTTAGCACTATTCATTTTGAATGGAATCTTCTTAGTGGATTGATATAAATAAGAAGGAATGTTCTGAAAGAGAAGATTCATTATACAGGCACAGCCCACAGCCAAGCTCCCTGCAGGCTTCTGCTGGATATGGAGGGTGAGGTGGATGGGCTCAGAGGAGATGCGACTCTCAGAGAGTGTCTGTGTGACAGCAGTGCAGGCCGTGCCAGTCACCAGGTGTGCATCTCAACAGTGCCATTTTCATTCTAGAAGGTTCAAGTGTCTTACTATTTCTGAAAACATTTGCACCAGCTTGGCATCTAGCTCAGGGGTCAAAATAATGCAGGGGGCGGGGAGTGGAAATGTCAAGAGCCCACATTTTGTAATTTTATCTACTTTCTCTCCTTCTCTCCCCGCTACTTCACTTCACTTTCCCTCACCTTCCTCTCATTATTGTTCACCTGACAGATTTGGACACAGTTTTAATTCTGTGCCCTCTAGGCCATCTCTCCAGGGTCAGTGTTTATCCACCACTTAAGAATTCAGGATGCAGGGGCTGTGCATCGGTGTCCTCCCAGCTTGGCTGGAAACAGCTGGCTTGGATGATGACTTTGGAATATGCACTCCAGAACAGGAAACAATCTCTCTGTTCGGGACAACTGCCCTTGGCCTGAATTAGTCAGACAGGATCTATGGGGGAAGAATGAGGGAAAAGAGGAGAAGGGAGACAAGCACACAGGGTGTATTAAGTAAACACAAGCTAAGGTATGACTCAGTGTCATAGGGCAGTGACACCAATAACATAGGAACTCCTAGGCCTGTTTTAAACATAGCCTGCTGGAAAATTCATCTTCAAGGTGAATAACAGAGTTTTAATTGACAAGTGTGCCAGACTCCATCCTGGCAGCTTTCACAGACCTAGTCTCATTTAATCATCCTGAGATACCCTGGCAAGTTTATCCTATTGTCCCCCAGATGTCTTGAGAAAACAGATCCAAAGGGGTCAATGCAGCAAGGCCCTCAAGCCTCAGGTCTTCTGGTTGCACAACCAGTGGTTGTCCACACAGGAAAAGAAAAAGAAGCCACTTTAAAAATAACCTGATATCATAATTCATTTCACTGATGTTAACATTAGGGGAAACTGGGGAAGAACTTTCTGTACTGCTCTGAAAAATCTAAAAATGTTCCAAAATAAAAAGTTCATTCTAAAGGAATAGGCCACAACCTGGAAGCATAATACTTTCGAAAGGGATGTAAGGCAGATAACCCTTTCATTCTCCTCTTTGTCCCTCCCAAAATTGGTCTGTCAGCGAAGACCAAGCCCCTGTTCTATGTCATATGGGTGTGCAGACATGCACAGGAAAGATAAATAAAGGGGCTGTGCAGTGATGGGCAGAGAAAATGAAATGTATGAATTGTGACTTATTGATGTATGGAGATGATAGCAAATGATAAATATTGAGTTATAGTGGCCTGGTACACAAAATTCATGTACATTAAAAAGGGAATTAATTAGAGAAAATATTTTAATATTGCCATGTGCCCTTTCTCTATAATAGAAGTGTTAGAGATTAAAGAAAATTAGTAAAATGTATATGAAAATTTTTCGCCTGTCAGAGTCTGGGGCACACCTCAGGACCCAGAGTCAAGTCCCCACCCACTTGTGTGTACCTCAAAATCATTCAAGACCCAGACCCTACTGGCTCCACCTCGGTCAAGCCCTGCAGGGCAGGGGGCACAGCTTCAGGTCCCCTGTCAAGCCCTGCCCGTAGGGGATCATGGCCTCAGATCCCCCCGACCCAGCTTCAGGTCCCTCAACCCTGGCATGAGGATATGAGGGTGCAATGACCATTTGCATATTAGCTCTTTATTACATAAGATGTGTTGAAACTACTTCCAGTTGGCAGTATTTTTTTTATTTGTTTGCTTTATTGTGTCTTTGTAATTAAAAGATCTTTAATAACAAATTAAAATTAGAAGTCTTCATAAAGCCTCTAAAATGAGAAACTTCAGGGCAATCTGATCTGGGGGAAGGAAAAGTTATTTTGAAGCCAGAGAAATCTGGATTCAAACCTCAGTTATGTGGCTTTTTGTTTGTGTGATCTTGATGGAGTTGCTCACAATCTCTAAACTTCAGATTTTTTAATATGTAAAATGGAGACACTCATACCTGCCCAACAGGATCATGGAATTGAAATGTATAGATATATGGTGTTTAGTGATACATTGTAAGTGCTAAAGAAATAAATATATGAAAGAATGATGAAATATGGATTAAGACTTAAAATAGAATATTCATGCCCAATTTAACAACCACAAAAAAAATCAAGCACCTATAAAGGGAAAGGTCTCTTAGTTAAGAAAACAACACCACATAAATAATTATAGCACTCTCTTAGTCCCATTCAGGCAGTGTATTCTGTTGACTTTGGTGGGTGATTTGGGGGGAGAGGGGTTATCCAGGTACCAGGTCTGGGTGTTGAGTGTAAACAGACTTGGGCATAGCTGGCCTTTCCTCTGTGGTCCTGTGAGCAGAGCCAGATGTCACACAGGCACATAGGTGGGGAAGCATCAGGCTGTCGGAAGTCTCGATGGGACAGGAGAAGTATATCTACACATTGGGTAGGACTGTGGCTATGACTTGTCATGAGGCTCTAAAAATCTTCATTCTCTTTCTTTGAAGGGGCCTAAGGATGCCAGATGGGTTGTACAAGGGGGGAATGCAATGACCTAGATGAGCAGGCAGCCCTGAGAGAGTGTCAGGTCCCTCTTCTAATATAAGTGTGGCAGTCTGGACAAGACAAAAAGCTCCTTCTGTGGTTGGGCCAAGCTGCCTTTTTTATAAATTAGCTATCTGACTGTTGTCTTTATCATCTAAAAAAATTAGTGTAGGGAGAATCCAAGATGGCGGCATAGGTAAACACCTACACTGCTGCCTCGCACAACAATTTCAAAACTACAACTAAACGAGAGAATGGACATCATCCAGAACCACAGGAAAGCTGGCTGAGTGGAAGTTCTACAACTAGAGGGAAAGAGAGGGGCTCACAGAGACGCAGAGGAGCTGCAAAAAGCTGAGGTACAGAGACGCGCTAGTGGAGAGAGCGGGTGCCAGAGTACCTGGCTGGTTTTCTCTCGCAGGAGGGAAACGGAGACTCTCAAAGGCATTGAACTCGTTATCTTACAACACTAAACCCCAGATCCAGCCAGAACTCATACGGGGGGGAGTTTGGACTATGAAAAGGGAGAAGTGCACGAAAATTTAAGGGAGTCGCAAAAGATCAAAGGGCTGGTGGTGCGCACGGCACTGCACAGAGGACAGACTGCTGATTGTGCCACTGGCTTTCACGAGTGGGTGGGAGACAGACCCTCCCAACTGTGCCACTTCTGACTCCACTAAGCCCCTGTTTTGGGCGAAACCCTGGGGACCTAGTCTCGTGTGGTCCTGGTCCGCAGGGGAGCCGGAGGGGCAGCATTCTAGAGGCATTGCGGGCGCTCAGGCACAAGGACCGCTCCAGTGATTACCCAGTCACTTGAGACTCAGGGGCCGTGGAGGGTGGGGCCGACTGGAAGGCAAGGCGGTCCCTTAAGCCCTGAGACTCCACCCCTCCCAAGCTCAACAGAGGCTTCTTCGGTTTTGCAAGTCTGGTATCATAAGGCTGAATCCAACACAGAAGTTCTCCCGGCATAGTGAAAATGCTGAGACAAGGGAAGGGATCACAAACAAAAGAAATGGAGGAAAAAAACAACAACTGGATATAGAGTTCAAAACCACGCTTGTAAGGTTTTTCAAGAATATGCTAGAAAAGTTGGATAAATTTAGTGAGACCCAAGAGGAGATGAAAAAGGACATACTAGAGACACTGACTAAAATAAAAAATATTATACAGAGTCCTAACAGCAGACTAGAGGATGGCAAGAATCAAGTCAAAAATTTGAAATATAAAGAAGCGGAAAACATTCAACTGGAAAAGCAAGAAGAGAAAAGAATCCAAAAATGTGAACATAATGTAAGGAGCCTCTGGGACAGCTTCAAGCATACCAACATCAGAATTGTGGGGGTGCCAGAAGAAGAGAGAGAGCAAGATACTGAAAACCTATTTAAAGAAATAATGACTGAAAACTTCCCACATCTGGTAAAAGAAATAGACTTACAAGTCCAGGAAGCACACAGAACCCCAAATAAAAGGAATCCAAAGAGGACCACACCAAGACACATCATAATTAAAATACCAAGAGCAAAAGACAAAGAGAGAATATTAAAAGCAGCAAGAGAAAAACAGTGCATTACCTACAAGGGAGCACCCAACGACTGTCAGCTGATTTCTCAACAGAAACGATGCAGGCCAAATGGGAGTGGCAAGAAATATTCAACGTGAAGAATAGCAAGAACCTACAACCAAGAATAATCTATCCAGCAAAGCTATCATTCAGAATTGAAGGGCAGATAAAGAGCTTCACAGATAAGAAAAAGCTAAAGGAGTTCATTAACTCCAAACCAGTATTATATGAAATGCTGAAAGGTACTCTTTTAGAAGAGGAAGAAGAAAAAGGTAAAAGACAAAAAATTATGAACAACAAATACATATCTATCAACAAGTGAATCTAAAAATTAAGTGAATTAAAAATTTGATCAACAGAATAAACTGGTGAATATAATAGAATCAGGAGCACAGAAAGGGAGTAGACTGATAATTCTCAGGGGGACAAAAATCATAAAGCATCAAACAGACTGTGAAATTACAGCAGAAAGATTAAAGTTAGGTGAGGTAGATAAGTGATCAATCAAAGGACTTGTATGCATGCATATAAGCATAACCAATTATCACAGACACTGGGGTGTTGGGGTATGCCTGGGAGGGAGGGGGGCAAAGGGGAGATATGTATAAAAAATTAATAAAATTTAATAAAAAGAAAAAAATTAGTGTATCAGCCCCAGAAAGCAAAGGCAGACACCTACCTTGAATTGATTAGCCAGAATCAGGGTGCCTAGTACTGGGATCTACACAAAGGCTTTCCAGTCACTCACTTTCTTTTTTCTCACTCAGTCCTCACAGCAGAATGATGCAAACATTGTCACAGAGAAGCCCAGGCCTGGGGCAGCTTCCTCTTGCATAAAATGTGCCTGTGTGAGAGGCCAGTGCAGTGGTTAAGAGCAGCAGTTTGCTGACCACTGGGCCAGTGGATTCCAAATCTGTCTGAACTTAAAATATTCTACATAAATAACTATTCCAGTGGACCCAGAAATCTGATATTTTTTACTTCTTCGGGGGGACTCTGAAAATCAGCTGGGGTTGGGAATCACTGGACCCCATGTTCTACCAGATCTCTTTGGTCTAGAGCATTTTAGATCATAGAAGTCCAGATACTCCCCTAAACCATAGACATCAGTCCCATCTATGTAGGAAGTTTAGAAATGATTTCTTAGTAACCTGAGGGTAGTTCTATAGTTAAAGAGCTTTCTTGCTTTCCCCAGCCCATTTTTGCCTAAGATGCCTTCAATACTTTCCATCCACCCACCCCACACCACTTGGCATCAGGGGACAAAAAATATTCCTTGGCCCCATCTGTCTCAGGTGCCATCTGAAGACCAGCCACCTGCACATCTCCTGGGAGCTTGGCAGAACCACAAGCTCTGGAGCCCCTTGCCAGCCCTCCTGATCCTTTCCATTTCACCAGGGTTCTCAGGTGGCTTCTGTGTACATTAAAGTCTAAGAAAGAACCGGTTCAGATCAGTGGTTCTCAACTTGATTGTATGGTGTGTTTTTTTTAAACTTGGAGAATTTTTTTTAAATGCTGATGTTTGAGTCCCAATACCCAGGATTATTTTAAATTCAACAATAAAGCAAGATGAGTGGTTTAAAATAAAATGTCAAATGAGATTTGCTTAGGGGAAGGGTTATAGTGAGGGGTTCTGTGTATCATCACTGATTGAGGATTTTTCTTTCATTAAACAGATGGATGTGTTTGGAGTGTGAGTGAAACAAAGAACTAAAGAATTCTTCCACAAATAGGGTTGGTTATGAAACCCGCCAGTCAAAACAGGAGAAAAGAGCAGAGGCTGTTGAGATGTTTATTGCCTCCATGGAACTAAGATTTCTTCTGGAGCCTACAGTGTGGGCTGCAGTCTCTGGAGCAACACTGGTTCCTCCGTAATTTTGATAGGAGCACACCCATGAGAACACAGCCATGACGTAGATACTCTCTCCTTCTAGCAGAAAGCTTTTCTTATGCTTTAATGTAGACATATTCCTCTTCTGTCAGAAGCTAAGTATGTGTTGTGTATGTAGTGAAAGATAACACCAGTCCATTTGGAAAAATTAACAAAAGGCTCTATGGAAAATTTTAATTCTGTGACTTTGCGCTGAAATTGATTCCCAGAGCCCTTGACGACCCTGAGTCATCCTGACAGCAGCCAGCTGGCTGTGATCTGGTACCCCTCCATCCACATGGGCCTAAGAGGGCTGGGTAAGGGATCAGAAGACTCAGCTTGACTTTGGTTTGGACAGAACTCTCTGTCCCCCAATATTCTCGCCTGTGTTCTATCTACCTCACTCTTTTGAACTCACAGAGAAGAAGCACTAGGAGTGAAGATGGATTAGACAAAGGTGGGAGACAGGTCTTCACAACCTCCGAGTCTGCAAGACCCACAGCTGTCCCTGAGCTCTGGTGGCCCTTGGCCCCTTGGTGCCTGGGGACCATCCCAAGAACAGAGTGAGGCTCAGAGAAATTTCAACAATTAAACCATCCCCGGACAGGTGGCAGTTTTGAATTCTTGTGCTTCAGTGTGGGAGACGCCTCTTTTCACACTGTTCAGTGGGAAGCTCTTAGAGAAAATGTTTGAAACACCAGGAAAAAGGCACCAACTGAGTTAGGCCTCCTGGAGCACCTGCGCAGGGAATAGGATGCTGCCGTCAGGAGGCCAAAGGTTCCCCTAGTTGTTTCCCTGACTGCCTTCTTCGGAGGAGCCATGCTGCACTCAGAGCAGGGAAAGAGTGTGGAGGACAAAAGGCCATGGCTGTGCAGTGGGGCTGGACCTCCTGCCTGATCTGAGTTTGGCTTTTAGCGGGATCATCAGGGAGGAGGCTGAGCAGTGGTCAGGTCACTGTGTCCTGGGCTGCTCGCCCCTCCCCCGCACCCAACCCCTGGCCATGACCCTGAAGAAGGTCCTCTACTTCTAGCTCTGGTGGATTCTCCGCAGATGAGGGTGAGGCAGCTACCTGGTAAGAATACGCTCACAATTTACTAAGCTGTGACTTCTTAGGTATTTACAGCTCAGGAAAAGGAAAAAGGAAAAAAAATGTGAGTGAGGGTGTAAGATGCTATTTTAGGAAATAGTATTTTGGGTGACTCTAAGGAAGTAATTTTGTGAAGTTTCAGACAGTGACAAAAAAGAACTGCATCAAATATAGAGCCCAGTAAGGGTTGGCAAGGCCACACTGAGTGGAGTTTGCCTGGGAACCTGTCACTAAGAGCCTGAGCAGCTCCAGGGTCAACCACCTGGGGCTCAGACTGTGGTTACTGGCTGCTGCTTCCTCAGACCAGAAGCACAAAGGAAACATGTTTGGCTCCAAACCCAAGGACAAAGGAGAGGGGAGACAGAGATAGACAGAGACAGAGAAGAGAAGGATTCTGAAAATAATTTGGCATTTTATTCATTTTCACTGAGTGCCTATCATGTGCTAGACATCAACAGCTAAGGATCAACTTTTGGCTTTAATGATAGTGGCCCCCTATTAGAAACACCTACCAGGGGCCTGCATCTCTACTTTATGGGACACATATTGCCCTGAGCTGTGCCAGACAGTGAATCAGTGAATCTGGGAGCAAGATTGTTGAAGCCAGAACACCAAGGTTCAAATCCTGCCTTGGCCACTTATCAACAGTGTGATCTTGAATGTAACCTCTCTGTGGCTCAGTTTCTTCATCTTAGGAATAACAATAGTGCCTACCTTAGAAGATTGCTGTAAAGAACAAATTGGCTAATATTTATTAAGCATCTAGGAAAGTGATTAGTATATAATAAGTGCCTTAAAAATGTTGGCTATTATTACCATCATCCCCATTTTACCCAGGGAGGTGAACCCCCAGTAGGGAAGTTGGGCTCTGAGTCAGGGCTCTCTAAAGTATCAGGGCAGGGAGAATCCAAGATGGCGGCATAAGTAAACACCTACCCTGCTGCCTCGCACAACAATTTCAAAACTACAACTAAAAGACAGAAACGGACATCATCCAGAACCACAGGAAAGCTGGCTGAGTGGAAGTTCTATAACTAGAGGGAAAGAGAGGGGCTCACAGAGATCCAGAGGAGCTGCAAAAAGCTGAGGAGAAGGCGGAGAACTGCTGGAAGGGGCTCTCCTGGCCAGGCAGCCCCACTGCCGCAGGGCTTTTGTCGGCCAGAGCCACCAGAGCGAATGCGGAGCCCAAGCCATCTTGCAGTGGGAGGTGGATGTCTGCGGCGGTCTGCGGCACCCATCGAGCAGCCAGGGACCCGGGGACCCAGAACTCTGCTCTCCAATTGGCACAGACACGCAGCGGAACCAGAGATCCACAGCGCACACGGAAAGGTCAGATTGCGCCTGAGTTAAGGGGGAGGTGGATGTCTGCCCAGGTATGAAAGCTGCAGTTGACGGAGGCACCCACAGAGCAGCCAGGGACCCAGAGCACGGCTTCCCAGGCGGCACGGACATGCGCAGGTGGGGGATTCGGAGATCCACGTGGTGCACGGAAGGGTCAGATTTCGCCTGGGTCAGGGTGAGGTCTCCTACACCCGCACAACAGAGACACGCACACTGTGGGAGCCGGGCTGCGAGAAAGCTGCCTCTGGAGAGGTCCGCAGAGGTGGTCAGAGCGTGATCCCTGAGTGTGAAGGCAAACCCTCTGAGCTGTTGACAGAGGGGAGCTCTGGAAAACGACTCGTTTTTTTTTTTTTGTTTTTTTTTTTCTGGGGCAGAAGGACAGCCTGGGAGTTATTACAGTGTCAAGGCTGCAAAACCCCCACAAACTGGCTTTGAGAACCACAGAGTAGCAGGATCTGAGCACAGCCTAGAGAGGTCCTGTGCTTTGTCTCTGAGAGCAATTCCGAAACACTGCCACCCAGTGGATGACACACAAATTGACTCTCGCATAACCACAAAAGAATAAAGAGATTAAAACACCAAGAGGGGAACACAGGGAGCTGCAGTGCCTTCCCTGCTGGGAAACAGGAGTGCCAAGCAGAATAATCGTGGAAGTGAAGGACCATTCTATTTTTCTTCTTTTTTTTTTTCCTTTTTCCTTTTTTCTTTGTTTTTTTTTTAATTTTTAATTTTTTATTTTTCATTTTCACATATTTTAATTAAAAGAATATTTTTTTCTTTGCGCCTCAATTGATTTTATCTTTTTAATTATTACATTTTTGTTTTAAACTACTATATCTAATTTCAAATCCCCTACCACAAGCCCACACAAACCTCTCTCTTCTTGTCTTCACTAGCCAAAAAGTTGTTTTTTTTCTCTATGTCCTTTTGTTGCTATTTGCCTGAAAAGTGATTATATTGATTTTTTGAAATTTTTTTTGTGAGATTGTTTTAGTTTATTCTACTTGTTTTATTTTGGTTTTTACTTGCTTTGTTTTCTACCTCTCTTTTCCCTCATCTCCCTCGATACCAGTTGCTATTTGCAATTTGCCTTAATCTCTAGGTACTGGTTGCTGGCCTTTATTGGGATTAGTGACTGTTCTATTGGAGTTGTCTCCTGACATCTATATTTTGCTCCTCTTTTCTCTCTTATACACTTTCCTTTCTCTCTGACTTTTTTCTCTTCCTCTTTCCTACTCCTTCTTCTCCTTTTTATTTTCTTATTTTATTTTATTTTATTGTTCATTTATTTATCTTTTTTTTTTCTTTCTCACTCTCCCAATTTGATTTTGGCATTTCTTTCTTTCCTTTTTCCTCATTTTCCTCTTCTTCTTTCTCTATTTACCCCTAATTTGTCCTTCATTAGTGTTCACCTTATTTGTGATTATTAACATCTTGAATACATTTCTATTCAGTGCCTTGTGTGTTGTACCTGGTCGTGTTCTAGTTTGTGCCTTTCAATCAACGTAGGAGAGAGAACTACATAACCCGACACCCAGAGAAGAAAGACTATGGGCAGAAAAATAAACAGCCCACATAAGACAGAAAGGCAGGTTTCACCAGAAAAGGAAGTAAACGAAACGGAACCACAAATTAGCCTACCAGAAAAAGAGTTCAGAGAAATGATCATAATGTGGTTGAAAATAATGGAAGACAAATTTGACAATATGAGTAAGAGCCAAGAGGAAATGAAGAAGAACCTAAAGGAGGTGCAGAATAAACAAGAAGAAATGAAAAATGACATCACTGCTATAAAGAATTCAATAGAAAGCATCAAAAGTAGACTAGAAGAAGCAGAGGACCACATCAGTGAGCTAGAAGACACGGTAGGAAAAAATACCCAAGTACAGCAGCTTCTAGAAAAAAAAGTTAATAAGCAAGAGGAGAGTCTAAGGGAACTTTGGGATAACATGAAACAAAACAACATCCGCATAATTGGGGTGCCAGAAAGAGTGGAAACTGAACAAGGATTAGAGAACGTGTTTGAAGAAATAATGACAGAAATTTTCCCCAATATAGACAAGAAAAAACCCACACAAATCCAAGAAGCTCACAGAGTCCCAAGCAAAATGAACCCCAACAAACCAACACCGAGGCACATTATAATTAAATTGGCAAACACCGACGACAAAGAATCTTAAAAGCAGCCAGAGAGAAACAGAAAGTTATCTACAAAGGAACCCACATAAGACTAGCTACTGACTTCTCAACAGAAACTCGTCAGGCCAGAAGGGAATGGAATGAAATATACAAAGTCATGCAAAGGAAGGGCCTGAATCCAAGAATACTGTACCCTGCAAGACTCTCAATCAAAATTGAAGGTGAAATCAAAAGCTTCACAGACAAAAAAGGACTAAGGGAATATATTACCGCAAATCCAGCAATGCAAAAAACGTTAAAAGGTCTGCTGTAATAAAAAGAAAGAAGAAGCAAAGAAGGAACTCGGGGGTAAGGACTAAAAATGGCAACAGATAAGTACTTATCAATAATAACTTTAAATATAAATGGATTAAATGCTCCAATGAAAAGACATAGGGTAATTGATTGGATAAGAAAACATGATCCATATATCTGCTGTCTGCAAGAAACCCACCTTAGGAAAAGAGATGCACACAGATTGAGGGTGAAGGGATGGAACATGGTATTTCAGGCAAATGGAAATGGAAAAAAAGCTGGGGTTGCAATACTTATATCTGACAAATTAGATCTCAAAGTGAAGGACATAACAAGAGATAAAGAAGGACACTTCTTAATACTAAAGGGAACGATCCAACAAGAAAAAATAATTCTGGTAAACATATATACACCCAATATAGGAGCACCTAAATACATAAAAAAAAAAAACTCCTGGAGGATATTAAGGGAGAGATTGACAGCAATACAATCATAGTAGGAGATTTTAATACCCCACTGTCACCAATAGACAAATCCTCTAAACAAAAAATCAGCAAAGAAACATCAATCCTAAATGACTCACTAGAACAGATGGAATTAATTGACATCTTCAGGACATTTCACCCCAAAGCCACAGAATATACATTCTTCTCCAGTGCACATGGGTCATTTTCAAAGATAGATCATATGTTGGCTCATAAGAAAAGTCTCTTCAAATTCAAGAAGATAGAAATCATATCAAGCATTTTCTCAGACCACAGTGGCATAAAACTGGAAATCAACTATAATAAAAACAATAGAAAGAAATCAAACACATGGAGACTAAACAGCATGCTATTAAACAACCACTGGGTAAACAGAGAGATCAAGGAAGAAATAAAAAACATCATGGCAACAAATGACAATGACAACACAACAATACAAAATTTATGGGACACAGTGAAAGCAGTCTTGAGAGGGAAGTTCATAGCCCTACAAGCCTACTGCAAAAAACAGGAAATAATGGTAATAAATTACCTAAACCTACAACTCAAAGACCTAGAACGAGAGCAACAAGAAAAGCCCAGTGTACCCAAAAGGAAGGAAATAGTGAAGATCAGGGCTGAGATAAACAACTTAGAGACCAAAGAAACAATTCAAAAGATCAACAAAACAAAGAGCTGGTTCTTTGAAAGTATAAACAAGATTGATGGACCCCTAGCCACGCTCACCAAGAAGCAAAGAGAGAGGACCCAAATAAACAAAATCAGAAATGAAAGAGGAGAAATAACAACAGACCCTGTGGAAATACAAAGGATTGTTAAAAAATATTATGAACAACTCTATTCCAACAAATTGGACAACCTGCAAGAAATGGACATTTTCCTAGAAAAATATAACCTCCCAAAACTCAATGAGGAGGAAACCAAACATCTCAATAGTCCAATAACTATGGAAGAGATTAAAGCAGTCATCAAAAAGCTTCTAGCAAATAAAAGCTCGGGTCCAGATGGCTACACAGGAGAGTTTTACCAAACATTCAAGGAAGAATTAAAACCTATTCTCCTCAGACTATTCGAAAACATTCAAGAAGAAGGAATACTTCCAAACACCTTCTATGAAGCCAGCATCACCCTAATATCAAAACCAGATAAAGACAAAACAATGAAAGAGAATTACAGGCCAATATCTCTCATGAACATAGATGCCAAAATCCTCAACAAAATTCTAGCAAACCAGATCCAGCAGTACATCAGAAAGATCATACACCATGACCAAGCAGGATTCATCCCAGGAATGCAGGGATGGCACAATATCCGCAAATCAATAAATGTGATACATCACATAAACAAATTCAGAGATAAAAATCACATAGTCATATCAATTGATGCAGAAAAAGCATTTGACAAAATCCCACACCCTTTATTGATAAAAACTCTCAGCAAAGTGGGAATAGAAGGAGCATACCTCAACATCATAAAAGCCATATATGATAAACCCACAGCTAACATCATATTCAATGGGCAAAAACTAAAACCATTTCCCCTAAGAACAGGAACAAGACAGGGATGCCCACTCTCACCTCTCCTGTTCGACATAGTACTGGAAGTATTAGCCATTGCAATTAGACAGTAAGAAGAAATCAAAGGCATCCAAATTGGAAAAGAAGAAGTAAAGCTGTCCTTATTTGCAGATGACATGATATTGTTCATTAAAAACCCTAAGGACTCCATTGCAAAACTAGTTGACTTAATTAATGAATTTGGCAATGTAGCAGGATACACAATTAATGCTAAGAAGTCTGTGGCATTTCTAAACACTAATAGTGAAATTATAGAAAGAGAAACTAAAAAAGCAATACTATTTACCATCGCACCAAAAAAATTAAGATACCTAGGAATAAACCTAACTAAAGAGGTAAAAGACCTTTATGCAGAAAACTACAGGACACTGAAAAAAAGATATAGAGGAATATGTTAACAGATGGAAGAGCATACCATGCTCATGGATTGGGAGAATCAACATCATTAAAATGTCCATACTACCCAAAGCAATCTACAGATTCAACGCACTACCCATTAAAATACCAATGACATATTTCACAGACCTAGAAAGAATTCTTCATAGATTCATCTGGAACAAAAAAAGATCATGGATAGCTACAGATATTCTGAAAAAGAAGAATAAAGTAGGTGGGATTTCAATACCAGACTTCAAGCTATACTACAAAGCAACTGTTCTCAAAACAGCCTGGTACTGGCACAAGAACAGACATATAGACCAATGGAATAGAATAGAGAACCCAGATATCCACCCAAACCACTATGCTCAATTAATATTTGACAAAGGAGGCAGGAACATTCAATGGAGCCAAGATAGTCTCTTCAATAAATGGTGTTGGGAAAATTGGACAGATACATGCAAAAAATTGAAACTGAACCACCAACTTACACCAAATACAAAAATAAACTCAAAATGGATACAGGACTTAAACATTAGAAGGGAAACCATAAAAATACTAGAGGAATCCACAGGCAGCACAATCTCAGATATATGCCGAAAGAACTTCTTCACTGATACTGCTCCAAAGGCAATGGAAGCTAAAGAAAAAATAAACAAATGGGACTACATCAAAATAAAAAGCTTTTGAACAGCAAAAGAAACCATTAACAAAACAACAAGAAAGATCACTGTATGGGAGAACATATTTGCAAATGATATCACTGATAAAGGTTTAATCTCCAAAATCCACAGCCAACTTATACAACTTAATAAAAGGAAGATAAACAATCCAATAAAAAAAATGGGCAATGGACCTAAATAGAACCTTTTCGAAAGACTACAGAAGGAAGGCCAAGAGACACATGAAAACATGTTCAAAGTCACTAATCATCCGAGAGATGCAAATCAAAACGACAATGGGATACCATCTTACACCGGTCAGAATGGCAATCATCAACAAATCAGCAAAGGACAAGTGTTGGCAAGGATGCGGAGAAAAAGGGACCCTTGTGCACTGTTGGTGGGAATGCAGACTGGTGCAGCCACTGTGGAGAACAGTATGGAGTTTTCTTAAAAAACTAAAAATGGATCTCCCATTTGACCCTGTAATCCCACTCTTAGGAATTTATCCTAAGAAATCACAAACACCAATCAGAAAGGATTTATGTACCCCTATATTCATAGCAGCACAATTTACAATAGCCACAATTTGGAAACAGCCTAGGTGCCCGTCACCAGATAAATGGATCAGAAAACTGTGGTACATCTACACAATGGAATTCTATGCTGCCATTAAAAAGAAGGAATTCTTACCATTTTCAGCAACCTGGTTGGAACTGGAGAGCCTTATGCTTAGTGAAATAAGCCAGTCAATGAAGGAGAAGCATCACATGATCGCACTCATTGGGGGATAATAAAGAACATTATAAACTGATGAACAAAAAGATAGATACAGAGACAGTTAAACTTCTAACAGACTGTGAAATTACAGCAGGAAGATTAAAGTTAGGTGAGGTAGATAAGAGATCAATCAAAGGACTTGTATGCGTGCATATAAGCAAAACCAATGAACATAGACACTGGGGGGTTGGGGCATGCCTGGGAGGGATGGGGGGCAATGGGGAGATATGTATAAAAATTAATTTAAAAAATATATATATATTAAAAAAAATAAAAATAAAAATAAAAAATAAATAAATAAATAAACTATCAGGGTAACACTCCAGGCAGGCTTATCCCAGGGGTTTGTTATTTGGGATAATTGTCAATGTTGCCTCTTCTAGAAGTGTGTGCAGCGTGTAGCTGTCTCCTTACACCACCAGCAGGTAATTTGTCTCCATGGGTTTCCATATTGTGGCCTGTGGACATATACCACCACCCACTGAGACCAGACAGAGATGAGTGGCTAGAACTGGAGCTGTGCTCAGGCTTGGTTATGGAAATCACAGCATTCCTACATTTGCAGGCCATTCCAGACAGCTGGCACCTCCAGAAATTTCCTTTTGCTCTAATGGGAATGATGTTTCTCTGTTGCCTCCAAGTATCAAAAAATGCTATTTTAGAAAGGATTTTAAAAGTACTAACACCTGGCTCTAACCCCCCAATATTCTGAGTTTGCTGGTCTGGAGTATGGGCTGGGCATCAACATTTGTTCTAAGTTCTCCACATTACTTGGATGTGCAGCCAAGTTGAGGACCACTAACCTGAGCTGTCCTCTGATAGATGTGACGGTGTTCCCAGGGACCATTCTCTTTTTCCTAACCTCCAACAGGGCTAGCTCATGGACCCCATCCAAAGACTGCATTTTCTAGTCTCCCTCACAGCAAGGTGTAATTGTGTGATTTATTTTCATGAGTGACAATGAGGTATGCCTCTTTTGGCCACCTCTCTCTATTCAGTCCCTTTCCACAAGCAGCAGAGTAGCACACAGTAAGAGCCACAGCTTTGGCCACACTGACAAGAGCTTCTCTCCAGGCAATGGAACTATGATGTAGACATCAGCATTTCCAGGACCCTCCAGAGAGTTTTCACCCACCTGCCCTAAGTTGCTCCCCTCCTTTTATACTGTTACATGGAAGACAAGTTAAATTCCATTGCTCTGAACCTCTGTGGTTTTAGATCTTTTTGTTGAAGCAGCTAAGCCTATATATCCTAAAAAAGACCCAGTTGATTGCTTTTAAATAGGGATGAATGTCACAGTCACCTGAGGAACTTTTAAAAACTACAGATGCTCATGGCACTCCTCAACTCTAGCAAGTCAACATCTCTGAGGACAGATAAAGACCTCTGTAGTTTCTATGTGCTTTTTGTTTGCTTTTAAATTCTTTATTCGTTGCTAACAACAGAATAAAATTATGTTGACCAAATTAATTTGATAAAGACTCAAAGAGCCAATTAGCCACATGCATAGGAAATGGAATACCAACAGGCTAATCACTAAGAGAGATCAAGAGGAAATGTCAGGTGTGCCTGCTCA
Source organism: Lasiurus cinereus (assembly GCA_011751065.1). Classification (NCBI taxonomy): domain Eukaryota; kingdom Metazoa; phylum Chordata; class Mammalia; order Chiroptera; family Vespertilionidae; genus Lasiurus; species Lasiurus cinereus. The sequence continues at coordinate 9,441,335 of JAAGEH010000011.1, read as the reverse complement.
CTGCCTTCCTTCTGTCCTTCCTCTAGTTATTATTGAGTATATACTATCTTATTTTCTATTTTTTAAGACTTAATTTTTTAGGTCAGTTTTAGGTTCACAGCAAAATTGAGAAAATAGTATAGAGATTTCCCATATACCTCTGCCCCACCACATACACAGCCTCCCCCACTGTCCATATACCCTTCTAGATTGGTCTGTCTATAATTAATGAGCCTACATTGTCATGTTATCACTCAATGTTCATAGTTCACATTTAAGTTCACTCTTGGTGATGTTCATTTTATAGGCTTGGACAAATGTATCATGACATGTATCCATCATTATAGGATAATAGAGTATTTTCACTGCCCTAAACATCTTTCCCCCAATTCCTGCCCCCCACAAGTCCTGGCAACCACTGGTCATTTCACTATCTCCAGGCAATGGAATTATGATGTAGACATTTTGCCTTTTCCAAAATGTCATATAGGTGGAATTATATAAAATATTAGAGGCCTGTTGTATAAATTTGTGCATGGGTGGGGTCCCTTGGTCTGGCTGGCAATCGAGGCCTATTGGGGGGCCAGCTGGCAGTGGGGAGGGACTGTGGGAGGTTGGCCAGCTGCCCTCCACTTGGGGCCTATTGGTGGGGGCTGGCCAGTAGTGGGGAGGGACTACGGGAGGTTATCATGTTGGGGGAAGAGGAGGGAAAGTTGGCTATGGGAGTGCACTGACCACCAAGGGGCAGCTCCTGCATTGAGTGTCTTCCTCCTGGTGGGCAGTGCACATCATAGTAACTGGTCAACCAGTCATTCTGGTTGTTCCGTTTTTTTTGTTATAAAGGTTGCTTTAGCATATATATATATGTAAATAACATTTTCAAATTGGCTTCTTTTACTTAGCAATATGCATGTAAATTCCCACCAGGCTTTTCTGTGGATTGACATCTCATTTCTTTTTATTGCTAAACTAGAATCCTGGTACACAAAATGTGTGCACTGGAAGGGATGTCCCCTCAGCCTGGTCCGTGCAGTCACAACCTGGAACACTTTGGGGGATGTCTGCCTGCTGGTTTAGACCTGCTCCCTGTGGGGATCAGGCCCAAGTCAGCAGTCGGACATCCCTCTTGCAGTCCAGGACCCCTTGCTCCTTACTGCCCACCTACTCACTGCTCCTTAGTGCTGCCACAGAGATGGGAGAGGCTTCCACCAATGCTGTTGCACTTGCCAGCCATGAGCCTGGCTTCTGGATGATTGGCACTCCCCTTATGGGAGCACACCGACCACCAGGGGGCAGCTCCTGCATTGAGCATTTGTCCCCTGGTGGTCAGTGCACATCATAGGAGCAGTCGTTCTGGTTGTTTCACTGTAATGGTCACTTAGGCTTTTATTATATAGACTAGAGGCCCAGTGTACAACTTCTCCAGATGACTTAAATGTTCAGCCAAAGGGGGAAAGGGGCATACTCAGCGGGGGAGGAAGAGTCCCTCAGTTTGGCCTGTGCCCTCTTGCAGTTTGGGAGCTGTCAGTTGGATATCCATAGCACTGCCATGGAGGCAGGAGAGGCTCCCGCCACCGCCAATGTGCTCACCAGCCATGAGCCCAGCTTCTGGTTGAGCAGTGCTCTCCCTGTGGGGGTGTACTGACTACCAAGGGGCAGCTCCTGTGTTGAGTGTCTGCCCCTTTGTGGTCAGTGTATGTCATAGCGACCATTTTTTCTGCTGTTTGGTTGATTTTGGTTGCCTTCAATTTTTAGCAATTAGGAATCCTAATATATAAAAAGCCAGGAGCCATTATGAATGAAACAACTGGATGGATGATCGAACAGCAGGCTGCGTGGGGTAACAAGGCTGGCAGGGGGCGACCAGGCTGGTGGGGAGACAGTTGGGGGCAACTAGGCTGGCACGGGGTGGGGGGGGCAGATGAGGGCAACCAGGCCAGCAGGGGGAGGCAGTTAGGAGTGATCAGGCTGGCAGGCAGAGGCAATTAGGGACAATCTGGCAGGCAGGCAGGTGAGAAATTAGGAGCCAATGGTCCTGGGTTGTGAAAGGCATGTCCAACTGTTGGTTTAGGCCTGATCCCTGGCATCAGACCTAAACCGGCAGTCAGACATCTCCCAAGAAGTCTCAGATGGGAGAGGGTGCAGGCTGGGCTGAGGTGACCCCCCACCGTGCATGAATTTTATGCACCAGGCCTTTAGTAAATTATAAACAAGCTTCTATAAATATCCATGTGCAGGTTTTTGTGTGGTCCTCCTAGCTTTTCAACTTATTTGGGTAAATACCAAAACAGGATTGCTGGATCAGAAATATGTAATTCTTAAAACTCTATAGGTGAGTTTAATGCTTACCCTGGTGAGACTCTGGAAGGGAATCAGCCAAGACTGTTTGCTCCCCTAGTCAGATACCCCAGATCTCAAGCATCCTGAAGTGAGACACACAGGGTACTGAGCCCAGGGCTGGGTGTACTCTCACTCCCTTCCCTTCTCCAGTAGCACCTCATGTAGCCCTGGGTTTCTGAAGGGAACTCAGCATGCATTTGCCAGTTGATTCCAGTGAGCCAAGAAGTGAAGATCCATGAAGAAACAAAGAGGGGCATGTGGGAAGTCCCATGAACTCATTTTATGCACCAGGACAGAACTGTCAAAGCAAGTTGTTCTCAACAGGCTGATATTTTGAATTAAAAAGAGGTCTTGCAAGATGTACACATACACATATGTCCTTCTTTTAGTGTAAAAGGTTGATATAAGACCTGTGACTGGGACATCAATTTATGGCTTAGGAGTATGCCAGGCTCTTTGTATGAAGCCAGGTAGACTGCTGAGCCTGTTGCTGCCACAGCTTCTTGTTTTGTTGGCACCTGCAGGGGAAGTTCCCTCAACAGGGAAACTTTTCCAGGACTGAAGATGCTACATTCTCTTCCAAAATGGATAATTAGGCAAGGCAAGCAGCATCTGTCTCCCCAAGATCAAATTTTCTTTCAAAGCCTTCACATATGTGAGCCACCCCAGCCCCAATCTAGTGCTGGCTGTCAGGACTTGGCCTTCAGAATGCCCAAACTCAGATCACCCTCCAGAGTCCAGACAAATAGAGCTGCTCCCTGGGCCTTCCCAGCCCAAGTCTGCTCATACAAACAACCCAATTAACAAAACTATCAGCACTGGTGCTGCCTTACAGGAGGTATACATGCTGCTAATAACTGCATCTCATTGAATGGAGCCCTTTTCTAAATTGTGAAGGCATATAGACACCAAGCTCCATCTGAACTGCATCTTCTGAAACTCAGATGCCTAATGCAGAAATAATAGTAAAATTTTAACAAGGCAGAGATGACATCAAGGGAGAAAATATTGCCTTGATCTTGGTGAAAGTGTTTCCTAAACTCTGAAGGCCAGAGTATTTGCTTTCAGGGCTGATGTCGGAGTCCTTGAATTTGTCCTGCCAGGTGACATGGGAGTGAACCTAGACTCATAGTGTGTTATTTCACCGGCTGTAATCCAAGTGTCTTGAGGATAAGAACTGGGTCTACAATTTCACTCTAAAGAACTATTTCTTTCATATTGGAAACTAATTGGCTGATACTTAGTGACATATAGCTTGGCCTCTAGGTCAACTTTTTCCCTCTGAGATTTTGATCGGATGTCCCAGTGCTTTTGAAGATTTGGCATCTCTCTGCCCCAGAATGTTCCCTCTGCTCCAAGTGGACTGCTTGTGAAATAGCAAAGCTTAGCCCAGAGACAGGGCCCTCAGGGCCTATTAATGCCAATTTCTTGACAAGTTGTCCTCCACACGGAAAATAAAGTAGATTAAGAGATGTGGAAGAGAATCCAAGATGGCGGCATAGGTAAACACCTACACTGCTGCCTCGCACAACAATTTCAAAACTACAACTAAAAGACAAAATGGACATCATCCAGAACCACAGGGAAGCTGGCTGAGTGGAAGTTCTATAGCTAGAAGGAAAGAGAGGGGCTCACAGAGACCCAGAGGAGCTGCAAAAAGCTGAGGTATAGAGACGCGCGCGCTGAGAGAGCGGGTGCCGGAGTACCTGGCTGGCTTTCTCTGGTGGGAGGGAAACGGAGACTCCCAAGGGCATTGAACCCCTTATCCTATGACACTAAACCCCAGATTCAGCCAAACCTCATACGGGGTGAGTTTGGACTGTGAAAAGGGAGAGGTGCACAGAAATTTAGGGGAGTCAAAAAAGATCAGAAGTCTGGTCGCGCATGGCACTGTCCGGAGGACCGACTGCTGATTGTGCTGCTGGCTTTCGCGAGTGGGCGGGAGACAGACCCTCCCAACTGTGCCATTTCTGACTCCACTAAGCCCCTGTTTTGGGTGAAACCCTGGAGACCTAGACTCGTGTGGTCCTGGTGCACAGGGGAGCTGGAAAGGCAGCGGTCTAGAGGCACTGCAGACACGCGCACAAGGACCACTCCAGCGATTACCCAGTCACGTGAGACTCAGGGGCCATGGAGGGCGGGGCCCACTGGAAGGCAAGGCGGTCCCTGAAGCCCTGAGACTCCACCCATCCCAAGCTCAACAGAGGCTTCTTTGGTTTTGCAAGTCTGGTATCATAAGGCTGAATTCAACACAGAAGTTTCCCGGGCATAGTGAAAATGCCGAGACAAGGGAAGGGATCACAAACAAAAGAAATGGAGGAAAAAAAAACGACTGGATATAGAGTTCAAAACCACGCTTATAAGGTTTTTCAACAATATGCTAGAAAAGTTAGATAAACTTAGCGAGGGCCAAGAGGGGATGAAAAAGGACCAACTAGAGATGCAAAAGAGCCAACTAGAGATGGAAAAGGTCCAACTAAAGATGAAAAAAAGACCAACTAGAAATTAAACATACACTGACTGAAATAAAAAATATTATACAGAGTCCTAACAGCAGACTAGAGAAAGGCAAGAATCAAGTCAAAAATTTGAAATATAAAGAAGCAGAAAACACTCAACTGGAAAAGCAAGAAGAGAAAAGAATCCAAAAAAGTAAAGATAATGTAAGGAGAGTCTGGGACAGCTTCAAGCTTACCAACATCAGAATTGTGGGAGTGCCAGAAGAGAGACAGCAAGATAGTGAAAACCTATTTAAAGAAATAATGACTAAAAACTTCCCACATCTGGTAAAAGAAATAGACTTACAAGTCCAGGAAGCACACAGAACCCCATATAAAAGGAATCCAAAGAGGACTACATCATAATTAAAATACCAGAGCAAAAGACAAAGAGAGAATATTAAAAGCAGCAAGAGAAAAACAGTTCATTACTTACAAGGGAGCACCCATACGACTGTCAGCTGATTTCTCAACAGAAACGATGCAGGCCAGATGGGAGTGGCAAGAAATATTCAACGTGATGAATAGCAAGAACCTACAACCAAGAATAATCTATCCAGCAAAGCTATCATTCAGAATTGAAGGGCAGATAAAGAGCTTCACAGAGAAGAAAAAGCTAAAGGAGTTCATCAATTCCAAACCAGTATTATATGAAATGCTGAAAGGTACTCTTTTAGAAGAGGAAGAAGAAAAAGGTAAAAGCCAAAAAATTATGAACAACAAATACATATCTATCTACAAGTGACTCTAAAAATTAAGTGAATTAAAAATTTGATCAACAGAATAAACTGGTGAATATACTAGAATCAGGAGCACAGAAAAGGAGTGGACTGATAATTCTCAGGGGGAAAGGGGTGAGGGGTGTACAGGGAGAGACTGGACAAAAATCATACACCTATTGATGAGATCAATGGGAGGGAGGGAAGGGTGGGCATTCGGTGGAGGGGAGCTATGGAGGGGAAAAAAGAGAAACAAATGTAATAATGTGAATAATAAAAATTTAATTTAAAAAAAGGAGAGAGAGATGTGGAGAGAATCCAAGATGGCGGCATAGGTAAACACCTACACTGCTGCCTCGCTCAACAATTTCAAAACTACAACTAAAAGACAGAACGGACATCATCCAAAACCACAGGAAAGCTGGCTGAGTGGAAATTCTACAACTAGAAGGAAAGAGGGGCTCACAGAGACCCAGAGGAGCTGCAAAAAGCTGAGGTACGAAGACTCCCAATAGCACTGAACCCCTTATCCTACGACACTAAACCCCAGATCCAGCTGAAACTCATATGGGAGGAGTTTGGACTGTGAAAATGGAGAAGTGCACAGAAATTTAGGGGAGTCGCCAAACATCAAAAGTCTGGTAGCGCACAAGGCACTGTGCGCAGAGGACCGACTGCTGATTGTGCCACTGGCTTTCACGAGTGGGCGGGAGACAGACCCTCCCACTGTGCCACTTCTAACTCCACTAAACCCCGGGCAAAACCCTAGGGACCCAGACTCATATGGTCGCGGAGCACAGGGGATCCAGAGGGGCAGCAGTCTAAAGGCACTGCGAGAGAGCGCGTACGCACACAGGGACTGCTCCAGCGATTACCCAGTCACATGAGACTCAGGAGCTGTGGAGGACGGAGCTGACTGGAAGGCAAGGAGTCCCTTAAGCCCTGAGACTCCACCCATCCCATGCTCAAAAGAGAGGCTTTTGCAGTTTTGCAAGTCTGGTATCAGAAGGCTGAATCCAACACAGAAGTTCTCCCAGGATAGTGAAAATGTCAAGACAGGGAAGGGATCACAAACAAAAGAAATGGTGGAAAACAAATGACTGGTTATAGAGTTCAAAACCATGCCTATAAGGCTTTTCAAGAATATCCTAGAAAAGTTGGATAAAGTTAACAAGACCCAAGAGGAGATGAAAAAGAACCAACTAGAGATGGAAAAGGTCCAACTAGAAATTAAACATACACTGACTGAAATGAAAAAATATTATACAGAGACTTAACAGCAGACTAGAGGAAGGCAAGAATCAAGTCAAAAATTTGAAATATAAAGAATCAGAAAACACTCAACTGGAAAAGCAAGAAGAAAAAAAAAAAATCCAAAAATGTGAAGATAATGTAAGGAGCCTCTGGGACAACTTCAAGCATACCAACATCAGAATTGTGGGGTGCCAGAAGAAGAGAGAGAGCAAGATACTGAAAACCTATTTAA
>JAAGEH010000011.1:9415414-9429313 GCA_011751065.1 Lasiurus cinereus | reverse complement strand
TTAAATAGGTTTTCAGTATCTTGCTCTCTCTCTTCTTCTGGCACCCCCACAATTCTGATGTTGGTATGCTTGAAGTTGTCCCAGAGGCTCCTTACATTATCTTCACATTTTTGGATTCTTTTTTCTTCTTGCTTTTTCAGTTGAGTGTTTTCTGATTCTTTATATTTCAAATTTTTGACTTGATTCTTGCCTTCCTCTAGTCTGCTGTTAGGTCTCTGTATAATATTTTTTATTTCAGTCAGTGTATGTTTAATTTTTAGTTGGACCTTTTCCATCTCTAGTTGGTTCTTTTTCATCTCCTCTTGGGTCTCGTTAACTTCATGCAACTTTTCTAGGATATTCTTGAAAAGCCTTATAAGCGTGGTTTTAACTCTATATCCATTCATTTGTTTTCCTCCATTTCTTTTGTTTGTGATCTCTTTCCTTGTCTCGGCATTTTCACTGTGCCGGGAGAACTTCTGTGTTGGATTCAGCCTTATGATACCAGACTTGCAAAACTGCAAAAGCCTCTCTGTTGAGTTTGGGAGGGGTGGAGTCTCAGGCCTTCCAGTCGGCCCCGCCCTCCATGGCCCCAGAGTCTCAAGTGACTGGGTAATCGCTGGAGTGGTCCCTGTGCACGCAGCTCTCGCAGTGCCTCTAGATTGCTACCTTTCCAGCTCCTCTGTGCTCTGGGACCATATGAATCTGGGTCCCCAGGGTTTTGCCTGAAACTGGGATTTAGTGGAGTTAGAAGTGGCACACTTGGGAGGGTCTGTCTCCCACCCACTCGTGAAAGCCAGTGGCACAATCAGCAGTCAGTCCTCTGCATGCAGTGCCATGCGCACCATCAGACTTCTGATCTTTTGCAACTCCCCTAAATTTCCATGCACTTCTCCCTTTTCACAGTCCAAACTCCCCCCATATGAGTTTCGGCTGGATCTGGGGTTTAGTGTCATAGGATAAGGGGTTCAATGCCATTGGGAGTCTCCATTTCCCTCCCGCCAGAGCAAGCCAGCCAGGTTCTCCGGCACCTGCTCTCTGCACGCGCGTCTCCATACCTCAGCTTTTTGCAGCTCCTCTGAGTCTCTGTGAGCTCCTCTCTTTCCTTCTAGTTGTAGAATTTCCACTAAGCCAGCTTTCCTGTGGTTCTGGATGATGTCCATTCTCTCTTTCAGTTGTAGTTTTGAAATTGTTGTGCAAGGCAGCAGTGTAGGTGTTTACCTATGCCATCATCTTGGATTCTCCAGTTCATCAATTTTCATTGCTGAGCAGTATTCCATGATATGGCTGCACTACCATTTTTTACTCATTGCCTGATGGAGATGGACATTGGGGTTGTTTCCATTTTTTGCTATTACTAATAAATGAACATAAACATGCATGTTCCAGAATATATGTGGACATTCGGTTTTATTTTTTCCTGGACAAATACAGTGGCATGGCTGTGCCATATTATGTAGTTGTTTCAGGGGGTTAGGTCAACCCACTATTTCATTGGGGCCAGAAGCCTACTTCAGCATTTTTTGGAGTGCATGTTCTTAAGGCAAGTAAATTAAAGGTACTTGACTTCTCATGCAGAACACTTAAAAAGATATTTATATTCGTACTTCATCTTTTTCTCTGCCTGCACAATTAATTGAATTCCCCTCCTTCCCATGCAAGGGATATTCAGCTATTGCCCTTGCAGAGAAATAGGGTTGTTCCCATTTTAGTAACAGCCTTCATTCTCAAGAACTATATAGTCTAGGGGTATGAGTAGTCTAGGCTGAATGTTTCAGGAAGTGCTCCTCAGAACCTCCAAGCTAGGCTACAAGAGAACAGTTTTGGACATGTAGTCCTCATTGAAGCCAGCTCTGAGCCTCACTTCTGTTCTCATAAAACTTTTATTTTGTGAGACTATTCTGGATACATAAGTACATATCTGAAACTAGAGAAAATGTCTGGGTTTACGGGTAAGCCTGACAATGAGGGCAATTCCAAGATGTTTAGATTCCAGAAAGTTCTGTCAATTTGGGAGTTGCTTTGGGCCTTTGCCACTACCCTTCCCTGTAATGAATTTGTAACCTGTCTAGGAAGGACATGAGTGCCTTCATCCTACCAAGCAGAGACTTTATCTGATGGACCTAAGGTGCAAGGTCCATCTCTCTACCTGCTCAGCGACAGCCTTGCCTCTGTTTCATGGCACTCACTAGCCACCATCACCCGTCAATACTTGTCAGACACCGTACTAAGCATGACCTCATTTCAGCCTCACTGAATTCTATAACACATAGTTATTGTTCCCATTATATAGTTAAGGAAACTAACACTCAGAAAGTTTTCCCAAGATCATTCTTCTAGTAAAGGGCAGAAGCAGGATTTAAAACCAAGCCTAAAATATTATTAGCTGTTAATTTCCAAAAATAAATGACAGGCATCAAACCAAAGGTCCAGGAAGAATACTAGGCAGTAAAAACATAAAAAAACTACACCTTAACATATCACATTCTAATTACAGAAAACAAAGACAGAAACAACATCTCAAAAAAAGGCAGAGGGGGAAAAAATATCTTACTTTTAGAGGATCAAGGATAAGAATTATATTAGCTTACTCATCAAAATCCATGCAAGCAAGAAGAGAGTAAAATAAAATATTTATCTGATATCAGTACAGCCATTCCTGCTCTCTTTTGATTGTTTGCATAACATATCTTTTTTTCTATCCTTTTACTTTAACCTGTCCATATTGTTATATTTGAAATAAATTTATTATACATAGTAAATGGTTGGGTTATGTTTTTTAATCTACTCTGCCAATTTCTGTCTTTTACTTAACATGTTAAGATAATTTATATTTAATGAAATCATTGTTATGTTGATACTTAAACCTGCCACTTGTATAATTTCTTCTAGTATGATTTAGGGGAATATTTTTACAAACTCCTTTGTAACTGTAGATAGTTTGTAGTCCTAAGAAGAAATTAATTCTATGCTCTATCAGTTAGAGTTCTAGGATGGTGTCTTGTGGCTAAAACGTTTATTTTAAGGAATTGGTTTACAGAATTGTGGGGACTGACAGGTCTGAAATATGTGTAACCAGCCATCAAATTGGAAACTCAGGCAGGAGGTAATGTTCAGTCATTTTTAAAAATATATGTTTTTGTTGATTTTAGAAAGAGGAAGGGAGAAGAGAGAGAGAGATAGAAACATCAATGATGAGAGAGAATCATTAATTGGCTGCCTTCTGCATGCCCCCTACTGGGAATCGAGCTAGCAACCTGGGCATGTACCTAGACTGGGAACCATGAACCCCTGGTTTATGGGTCAATGTTCAACCACTAAGCCATGCTGGCTGAGTGCTATAGTCTTTTTTTTTTTAACAAGTTTTTAAAATTGATTTGAGAGAGAGAAACATCGATTTATTATTCCACTTATTTATGCATTTATTGGTTGATTCTTGTATGTGCCCTGACCAGGTATCAAACCTACAACCATTGGCTTATCAGGACAGCACTCTAATTAACTGAGCCACCCAGTCAGGGCAATGCTAATGTCTTGAGACAGAATTCCTTTGTATTCCAGAAAACCTTTGATTTTGCTCTTAAGGCCTTCAACTGATTGGATGGGCACCATCCACATTACCAAGGGTAATCAACTTTCCTTAAAGACAACTAATTGTAACTATTAACCAATCTACAAAATTCAGTATGCCTCATTTTATTGTGCTTCACTTGATTGCACTTCACAGATACTGCATTTTTTATAAATTGAAGGTAAGACCCTCCAGCAGCAAAAAGATTACAACTTGCTGAAGGCTCATATGATGCACTTATGTTTAGCAATACAATATTTTTTAATTAAATATGCTTATAGTTTTTTTTAGACAGAATACTATTTAATCCACACTTGCTAGACTACAGAATAGTGTAATGTAACTTTTATATGCACTGGAAAAACAAATAATTCCTGGGACTGGCCTTAGTTTGAGATCCGCTTTATTACAGTGCTCTGAAACTGACCCAGAATATCTTCAAGGTAAGCCTGTACCTTCACAGCAACACCTAGGTTAGTGTTTAGTCAAATAATGGGTACTATAGGCTAGCTGACTTGAACATAAAGCTAACTATCATACATTTCATCCTTTTTTTTTCTATTTAGCTAAATGTGGAAGCTTTTTTAGAGATGAAATCATATACTATACTAGTTACTAGGACTTAGTAGGTTGTTTTTCTGTTCAACTTAAACATAGCAGGCTATGGAATTGTAGGAGGCTTTGACAGTCTCAGGTGTCGACCTAACATTCCATAAAGTGGAGGGGTGGTGAATATTTTAAAGTCCATAAGGTGAAATATAACTGAATGGTAATTTGGGATCTGAATCTTGTGTTTCAGATGTCTGGAGCATTTTAATTATTATATTCTATATTCAGACTATCTTTTTCTATAATTGCTTTTTGGGGGAAAATACTCCCTGATCTTGGCTCTCCCTGTCAGAATCTGGTGCTACTTGTGTTGTCTTTTTCAAAGGTAGCATAATTTTTTTCTAATACCTTTATCAGTTTTCTGCAACAAACTGGACATGTACAAGTATGTGATGTGCATAATATCCTATATAATAAAAGCATAGTATGCAAATTGTCCCCTGGACCAGAGCTTTTCCCAGAGTTCAACTAGGGAGTGTATTGGACATGGGGGGGAGGGAAGGAGGGAGGTCCTCGGGGTGGCAGACAACCAGGGGGAGGGAGGGAGGCCCTGGCCAGCAGCCACTGGGGACCCTACCAGTGCATGAATTTTGTGCACTGGGCCTCTAGTTAAATTACAAGTTAGTGGGGCTTTAGAGCAAACGACCTGTCAACATTTGAAAATACTGGCGGTCAATAATCTCTTTTTAAGGTAAGTTTTCTTCTAAATTTCAGTTGAAGAATAACTATGTGGCCTTGTGGATGTTAGTGCTTGCATTATAAATTATGCATATATTATTAGAATGTCTTTATCATGACAATAAAAAACAACAGTGAACTCTCAGTCATGAAAAATATCCCCCAAAGTTAATAATTTCATTAGGGGAGGTAAAACCTTCTCATTTGAAGCAATTAGAGAATTCAAGAAAAATAAGTGACTAAATGCAAAATACATGCTATGAAGATGAAAGAAGGTTCAGGATGCTTTGGAAATGAGAGATAGGTTTCCTGGAGCCAGAAACCTTGTAAAGGGACTCAGAGGAGGTAGAACTTGAGTGAGGATATGGAAAAAGAATGAAGCCTTTGATTGAGCTGAAAGTGGAAAGAAGACGTCCCAGATAGGGTTAATGGCATGGGCAAAGGTGTGGGAGGCAGAGTGTTGGATGGGCAACAAGGAGGTGTGATGGACAAAAGAAACACTGCTGGAGGCAGGGCCAACCCACTAAGGAGAAGGACACTGCTTTGGGTCTGGGAGGGTGGGGTGGAGGGAGGAGAGGGAAGAAGTTGATCCACCCCAATCAATGCCTCCCCTCAAATTTCACTGGATCTCAATGTCACCAATAGAGGTGTGTCCCCCAACTAGTAAGTATTTTTCATTCTTTTTGAGATCCCCAAAAAACTTCAAATAGTCCTTGTAGGAGGAACACTCAGGTAATGCCTCAGCTGGGATAGTCTCTGGTGCACGTGGAGCCAGGAAAAGTGGAAAATTTCAATTTCCCAGAGCCTACCTTGCTTAACTGCTTGGAAGAGGGCTTGGCAGTTAAGATCATTTGGGACTTAAAGATGGAAACTGAGCAATGAGGGGAGTTGGGATTTAAAAGCATAGTCTGACCCCTGCTTGTAAGAGCAAAGACTAAAGGTGAGAACCACTCTGTGTAAAGTATTTCACTTGGAGCCACAGGGCCTGAGGCATAGAATGGCTTCAATAAACCCCTGTTGAATGAATGTATGATCAATTTAGGGCAAGTGGATTAGAAAGCAGGCCATTTGTCCCATAGGATCTATTTCAGGAGCATGTAATTTTTTTTAGGTCCAACCCCTTCTGAGGATACTACAAATGTGTTTTATTCCCTCACTCCCCACCCCCCTCCCCCAAAACAACAACAACAACACATTTGCAGTATTACTCATTTCAGAGTATTCAGAGCACTCTTCTGCCCCAGGGACAATCCATGAAACCCTCCTGATCATCTTCAGATATGTAAAGAAATGTTAGGAGGAAAAAGAACAAGTCTACAAGTTGGAGACCAGGAGAGCTGATGTGTGATTCCCATTCAAATTCAAGCCTGGAACCAGGAGAAAACTTATGCCTTGGCTGGAGGACTGTCAGGCCTTTCTCAGCCTTTGTTCTAGGCAGCCTTCAACTGATTAGACAAGGCACCCTCACAGTGGGGAGGGCTATCTGCTTTACTCAGTTTACTGATTCAATTGTTAATAATATCCAGAAATACCCTCCCACGAACACCCAGAATAATGTTAACCAAATATATGAGCACCCTGTGGCATAGTCAAATTGACACATAAAGTGAACTATCATACTCTTGTTCAAAGGCTTTGGGTTGAATTACTAGAAAGGGGAAATATTCATTTCAGTTAGTCCAAACAATCTGAAGAAAAATCAGGGTAATTTCTCAATAGGCTGTTGTGTCACATTAGACTATTAATAAATCACCTGCCATGTATGAAATAAGCCTGGGTCTCTCAGGGGATATGGACACGTGAAATGGAGGAAATGGGGGAGGAGAAGGGAAGGGTTGAATGCAGCTTTTTAGAGCATCAACCAGACTCAGATTCTCTCCATGTACATGGCCATAATTTTTAATTTTTATTTTTAATTACAATTTGCATTCAATATTAATTTGTGTTAGTTTTAAGTGTACATCATAGTGGTTAGACAATCATATACTAAGTGTACCAGTTAATAATGTGGGGTTTTTTCAATAGATAGAGTGACACATATGTTGAGATATATGTGATTTGATAAGTATGCTATTTTATTGAATCGACAGCAAGCTTCAAAACTTCATATGTCAAATCTGCTGAAGGTGTTAACATCATAGATATTTTTACACTTAAAAATGTTGAATTTCATCCAAAAAAAGAGCATTTGCGGGAAGTTTTAATTCATTACTTTATTTTGAAGAAAAAGTTATCATATACTTCGGGAAGCTTGTGTTGAACATGCTTCATCTCAAGATACTTGTTAATGCTGGTGATTTCTATGTGAAAGACAAAGAATGTCCAGGTCAACTAAAAAAGTTTGAAGGCCTACAATTAGAAGCATTATTGGATGAAGATGCATGCCAAACTCAAAAACAACTTGCAGAAAGATTAAATGTTGTTCAGCAAACAATTTCTGATCATTTATGAGCAATGGGAAAGATTTTAATGGAAGGAAAATGGATGCCACATCAACTGGACAAAAGACTAATGGAAAACCAAAAAGTCATCAGTAAAATGTTGTTTCAATAACACAAAAGAAAGTCTTCTTTGCATGGAATTGTGATTGGCAATGAAAAGTAGATTTATTCTGAGAATCCCAAACACACAAAATCATGGGTTGATCCAGGTCAACCATGAACATTGACTATAAGGCCAAATTGCTTCGGAAGGAAGACAATGCTCTGCATTTGGTGGGACCAGGAAGATGTGGTGTATTATGAGCTTCTAAAACTAGGTAAACCATAAATACTGATTGACATTGACAACAAATAATCAATTTGAACCATGCTATGAATGTTCCAGAATGTTCCAGAAGACACTGCAAAGTAATTTTGCTACATGATGGCACACCATCACACACTTTAAAACCAGTTAAAGGCACCTTAAAAGATCTTGCCTGGGAAGAGTTAACCCTCCTGCTGTATTCACCAGACCTTGCTTCTTCAGATTACCACTTGTTCTGATTGATGGCACATGCACTTTCTGAGCAGCACTTAAAAATGTAGGAATAAGTGGAAAGTTGGGTCTCTGAATGGTTTGCCTCAAAACAAGAAAAGTTCTATTTGGACAGTATCCACAAATTACCTGAAAGATGGGGAAAATGTGTAGCTAGCAATGGACATTATTTTGAATAAAGCACTTTTGGTGTTTCTCTTGAAATTACCATGCGTTTTTTTAATTACAAAATCCACCATTATTAACCAGTACAACTAGTACTTTACACTTCTCTCAAAGTTTTAAGTATCCACGTGGCACCATACATAGTTATTATAATACTAGAGGCCCAATGCACAAATTTGTGTATGAGTAGGGTCCAGCCAGGCCTGTTGGGAAGAGGAGATGGTAGAAAGTTGGCTGGCATGCTCACCCAATTGGAGCCTGATGGGGGCCTGGCCGGCTGTGGGGAGGGGCTGAGGGTGATTGGCTGAGGGTGATTGGCTGGAAGGCCCCACCCCCAAATGGGGTGGAGGGGGCTGATCGGGGCCTGCGGCCTGGGGGATGGGCCATGGGTGGTTGGCCAGCCAGCCCAGCCCCTGAGTGGAACGGGGGGGCCGGGCCCCTGATTGGGGGTGGAGCTAACTGTGGAGAGGGGCTGCAGGTCGATCGGGGTGGGAGAGGCCTATCAGGGGCAGGGCCAGTGGGGGAGGGGGTGCCTTTCGAGATTGGCTGATCAGTCCCACCCCCATGAGGCTGGTTTGCTGGCCTTAGTGAGTATAATAGCGACCAGTCATTCAGGTCATTGTGGCATTCCGGCCACTGGCTAGATAGATAGATAGATAGATAGATAGATAGATAGATAGATAGATAGATATTCCTTACGCTGTACTTTACATCCCCATGTCTATTTTGCAATGTATGTGGTTGGATTGCTCTATTTTAAGTCCCAGTGAGCTGGAGTATCTGATCTGATTCACCAACCTCTTCTCTGTGATTTTTTTTTTTTTAACCAGGAACCCAGATCTTTAGGCAAGTTTAAGTGGCCCCAGTGTTCTCACACTTGGCTGCACATTGAACTTACCTGGAAAGTTAAAACAGACGGATTCCAAAAGTTTTGTGTCCATGTGAAACTTATTGAGGTTGTTACCTGTTACGTGGTTTAGAGGAGAATGTCCCTTTCTTGAGAAGTACATACTCAGTTGTGAGGGGCAAAGGACCACAATGGCACTAACCTTCAAATAGTGTGTGTGTGTGTGTGTGTGTGTGTGTGTGTGTGTGTGTGAGAGAGAGAGAGAGAGAGAGAGAGAGAGAGGGAGAAATGATAAAGCAAATAGGTTAAAATGTTCACAATCGGTATAAAGGACAGGTAGATATTCTTTGCCTTAGTCTTAGACTTGCAACTTTTCAAGAAGTTTGAAATTATTTCCAAATAAAAGTTAACAAAAATGTTTAAAATCCAAATTCCTCAGTTTCAAAGGCTTTAATGTGTCTACAGTTCTGCAAAGTCCTCGGGTGACAACATAGTGCCCCAGGTCCTGGAGGAGAGGTGCTCACACCTCCTCTCCAGGCTGCCAGAAACCGGCTTACACAGAGCTGGTGAGTTTCTTAGACCCAGGTGGCTTGGTGACCATTGGGGTAAGCATCTTTTTTAGAGACTTTTGCTACATTGGGGTGTGCAGTGCAGCTTCCAAATACTTGTTACCCTCCTGTTTCCTGCAATATTGTCACATTGTGTGTGACATCTGTCATTTTCTAATTGCTTAGCTGTTTGGGCTGCTTTTATTGGAGGTGGTTTTGCTAGGAAGCCCAGACAGAGGTCACCAGGGTTAGTGAAACTTTAACACCAAGACAATGGCTGGATGGGGCCTGCAGGCTCGGGGAGAGAAAATGAGAGGCATCTGAAGAGACCTCCCTTTCTTCTCCTGGACAGCAGTTAGAGAATGAGCTGGGGAAGCGGGGTGAACTCAGGTGGTAACTTGAGAAGTAGCCCCAGGGGACCCATGTTCCAACTGTATACTTTAGCTGACTTGTCCTTCACACTTCAATTACCAGAAATGCAGCATTGTCTAATCTATCCATCATTCCTTTCACGACCCCCCCCCCCCCCCCCGTCCCTTGAGACCACTGACAAGCATTTGTGAGGTGAGAAGGGCAAAAGGGCTTCATATCAGAGCCTTACTCTGGATGCTATTAGAAGCCCTTAGAGGCAGCTCACCTGGAGCTCATTAATGCCTCTTAAAATCAAGGTGTCAGGTGTAGCTGGCTCAAATTCTGTGTGTGGTCCACTAAGAGTCTCCAGATCTTTGTCAGCCCTGTGTCTTCCTCAACCCTTCATTGGTATGCTTACAAGATTCCATTTTTGTAGCTAGCAGACTTGGAGGCACTGTCTCTACAGGACAGACTCTCCCTGCTCTGTGACCTGGGGTAGGTTTCAGGACCCAGAAGATGACAGTCAGGCTCCTAGAGGGTGGGGAGGTCCTGTTTCTGTTTCACTTTTGTTTGTTTCACCACAGGGTAGGCAACCAGTAAGTGATTATATTGGAACAGAGCAATGACAGTACATCAACCAGATATCAGGAGAAAACAGAGGTGGGGGTGCTAGGGACCAGAGCAGCAAGGCAGACCCAGGCAGCAGATTAGCAGAGGAATGGACAGATCTGAACTGTATGAGGCAGGTATAGTGTCCCCATCAGGCAAGAAGCCACCAATAGTGATCAGCATCCACCCCCAGCAAAGCAGGGTGGTGAGGTCACGCTAAGGAATGCAAAGACAAATGGAACACAGTAAAACCTTCCCACAGAACTGGTTGACGTAAGTACCGAGAACTATGGAGCAGTTAGTGGAGGACAGGGAAGGGATTGGGTGGGGCTGAGATGAGGTTGGGACTTAGATGGCATCTTAAGAGTAGGTGGCCTTTTGGTTGGGCTGCAGTAAGGGAGTGGGGCTTTGTCTGTTGTCAGAGAAAAGCTCCAGACTTGACAAAGGAGTCCTGAACCAATCTCCTGCACTGGCAGGTAGAACTGACACAATCATTTAGGGCCATCTGCCTCTTCCCCTTAAAATGACTTCCAAGAGTGATACAGCTCGAAGAGATCTAGGGCTCTCACTGCTACCAAATCACCTTTTCTTTACTCTCCCTCAGATTCTCTCAAATACCACTCCAGGCATGGTTGGGGAAGTGAGGAATTGATCCAGGTTCCTAACACATTCCAAGGGTATAGACCATGAGATGGGGTAAAATTTTAGAAGGCAGCTTAGCACCCCAGCTCAGCTCATTTGATAGTGTCCAGATCTGGCTCTCCCAGGTAGGGCAGCTGCTGGCTCAGGAAGGCTCTGATAGCCTGAGGATGAAAAATGGGCAGCAAAGCCAGGAGGCCAGAAGCAAACCTCACTTCTCTCCTCCTCCTTTTCCGCTTCCTCCTCCTCCCTCTCCTCCTCCTCCTCTCCTCCCTTTTCTCCTCCTTTCCCCCCCCTTCTCTTTGCATTAGAAATGCACTTGAAAGCTCTTCTAATTCACAACATGTCAGCCCCTTTATTCCTATTTTGGGTCCATGGCTCATACTTTCGTTGTTTGTACATCTTAAAGGATTGCAAACTAACCTTATTTCTCATGTGCATTCCATCACTGTAGTAAACTATCTTTTGGGGAAATGAAAGCATGAGCACAATTCTTGGCTAGGAGGGCAGAGAAGCTGTGAGAGGCCAGCCCTCTGAGGTAGAGAAGAGTAGCACCACCCCAATAGAAGGAACAGAAAGTGGGGGATGGGGCAAGACGAAGTTGCACTGGGGGGCAAGGGGAGGCCAAGGTTTGCAGACTGTATACACTTCCTATCTCAAGTTCAGGTGTTAAGAACAGAGGTGGGACCATACCTGTGACTGGGTGAGCACTGGGCTTAGGGGGACCCTGGGACTATAGTGGGTGGTGGGAGGGTGGCCATGTCTATCCCAGGACTATCTTCCAAGATTAGAGAAGCAACATCTCTTCTATTGCCTAGGCATTTGACACTGGCTTATTATTACCTGTGACACAGTCTTCAATAACTGTGCATGCTGGCAAGTCTCTGAGCTCCTTAGGGATGGTGTTTTTCTTTTCTGAATCTCCCAGTGCTCAGGAGAGCATGGAGCTTGTATATGGCATTCAATAAAGTAGGTAAAAAGAAGTACTTGCTGAACTGGTTCACCTTGAATATGACACACCTCCAACAATGTTTAGAGCTTTGCAGTAAAGTGGCAGAGCAAGGTGGGAGGGCTCACAGCTGTCCAAGACTTGCTAAAACTGAGATGAAAAGAAAAAAAGACCAAAAAGTATTTTGTTCTTGCTCGCTGGGATTAGTACCGAATATCTTCATTGTCGTTTGTGTATAGTATATTTAAGGACAATATATTTTTAAAAAATCCCCACCTTGCATCATTTCTCCAAATCACTGGTGACTATTCTGGTCCTGGTTCCATTGTGAGCAATATTCTATTTTCTTCTCAATTTTGGAAGCAGTGCAGGAGTCCTCAACCTGTCTGTGGGGTGAGAGTTGGAGGGGCCACCCTCTCACACACTTCCTCCAGAAAATCCCTCTCTCATTATACATATCATACCTGACTTGATGTTCATTTTGAGCAAGGTTATTCTGCCCTTAACTGGCCTCTGCTCTCTAAAATGGGTTGTAATATTTAAAGCAGAGATGCCTCACAGGAATGGGAAGGGTTGATGGAACAGTCTTAATAAAGTTTCCTTCCCCCAGTTATTTTCCCAAGGTATTGAAGCCCTGATATGGTTTGATCTTATTTTTTCTGCTATTGATCTTTCCGCTTAGCAGCATCTTGCTCAGAGAAAATTGGACTCTCATTGTTGTCTGATTTCCTCCTCGAGAGCTGAGTTATCCCATTGGGGCAAATATCACAGGGCAATGGAGCTGCTTTCATCAAACCTTTTCTTCTCCACCATTCTATGATGTGGAGTAGAAACCTAAGCTGCTAGTCCCCAGTGCAGCAGGAGCTTTCTGGAGGAGCAGAGTGAAATCCCAACCACACACTTTGCATACGACTTCTCTAACATAAGCACATGTTATGTTATAAATAATAAAATTATAGCCTTGTAACTCCCTTTCTCTCGCAGCACAGAGAGTTTGCCAATACAATCACACCAACCCCTGTGATATTTATGTAAGGCAGGCACAAACCCCTCTCTGGGGTCTCCTCCAGCCCCCATTTAAAGAGATGGGATGAGGAATGTATTGCACCTCATCCCCTCTGTCCCTGCAGCTTGGGCCGGACCTTGCCCAGTTCATTCTTCGAGTTGCCTCTATACAAAGTATACCGTGTGGGTGGGGATAATTAGGCAATATTAGAATGGATTGCTTTACCAATTGAGAAAGAGGAAGTGAAACATTCCCAAGAATTGCATCTCAGAGGGATTAAATACGTTGCAGACACTAATTGTATCTTGGCCATCTGCGCCTGTATTCGGGTCTCCTTTGCACTGGGGCCACCCCAGCATCAGTGTCTACCATGTGGGCAGGATCCAGCTGGTGACATTCAATCCATCACTGCCTCCAAAATCAGGAGACACTTCCTCCGGGACTCAGGCAACTGGACAGCAGTGGCTCCCACAGATCAACAAGGACATGCCTGTTTTTTCAGCAAGTTTGAGCTAGAAGTTAGTGACTAAAAAGTTTTGTTCCTCTTTTTTTTTTTTTTTGTTATTTCTCACTTCCTCTTCCTTTCTTACCCAAGGTTCCCTTCCTTTCAGCCTTTTTCTGACTTTAATTGTTCTTCGAGCTCTGCTGGATCCAACTTCTTTATGCTTTCTCTTCTCAACTCTGTCCATTTCATTTCTCTCATCACTTTTTTTTGACATTTCTGTCTACATATATAAGTGAGGAGGGCCCAATTTTTTAATAACAAGATGACCCAATTTATAATCAGATTTTCTGCCATGTGGTTTCAGTGACCCTTGCAAATTTCTCCCTATTTGTTGACCTGTTCAAAACCCCTGCTGAGCAAGGAGGTGACAGGTACAGAGAGAATGGGTCTGTGAACATTTGGTAGTCAGAACAATTCCTCTTTATACTCTTTTTTTTTTTTTTAGGAAAAATCTTTTTTTTTTT
>JAAGEH010000011.1:9395520-9415314 GCA_011751065.1 Lasiurus cinereus | reverse complement strand
TTTATACATATCTCCCCATTGCCCCCCCTCCCTCCCAGGCATACCCCGACCCCCCAGTGTCTGTGATCATTGGTTATGTTTATAAGCATGCATACAAGTCCTTTGATTGATCACTTATTTACCTCACCTAACTTTAATCTTTCTGCTATAATTTCACAGTCTGTTTGATGCTTTATGATTTTTGTCCTCCTGAGAATTATCAGTCTACTCCCTTTCTGTGCTCCTGATTCTATCATATTCACCAGTTTATTCTGTTGATCAGATTTTTAATTCACTTAATTTTTAGATTCACTTGTTGACAGATGTGTATTTGTTGTTCATAATTTTTTGTCTTTTACCTTTTTCTTCTTCCTCTTCTAAAAGGGTACCTTTCAGCATTTCATATAATACTGGTTTGGAGTTGATGAACTCCTTTAGCTTTTTCTTCTCTGTGAAGGTCTTTATCTGCCCTTCAATTCTGAATGATAGCTTTGCTGGATAGATTATTCTTGGTTGTAGGTTCTTGTTGTTCATCACGTTGAATATTTCTTGCCACTCCCGTCTGGCCTGCATCGTTTCTGTTGAGAAATCAGCTGACAGTCGTATGGGTGCTCCCTTGTAGGTAATAAACTGTTTTTCTCTTGCTGCTTTTAATATTCTCTCTTTCTCTTTTGCTCTTGGCATTTTAATTATGATGTGTCTTGGTGTAGTCCTCTTTGGGTTCCTTTTCTTTGGGGTTCTGTGTGCTTCCTCGACTTGTAAGTCTATTTCTTTTACCAGATGTGGGAAGTTTTCAGTCATTATTTCTTTAAACAGGTTTTCAGTATCTTGCTCTCTCTCTTCTTCTGGCACCCCCACAATTCTGATGTTGGTACGCTTGAAGCTGTCCCAGAGGCTCCTTACATTATCTTCACATTTTTGGATTCTTTTCTCTTCTTGCTTTTCCAGTTGAATGTTTTCTGCTTCTTTATATTTCAAATTTTTGACTTGATCCTTGCCTTTCTCTAGTCTGCTGTTAGTACTCTGCGTAATAGTATTCATTTCAGTCAGTGTATTTATTATCTTCTCTTGGGTCTCACTAAATTTATCCATCTTTTCTAGCATATTCTTGCAAAACCTTATAAGCGTGGTTTTGAACTCTATATCCAGTCGTTTTTTTTCCTCCATTTCTTTTGCTTGTAATCCCTTCCCTTGTCTCGGCATTTTCACTGTGTCGGGGAAACTTCTGTGCTGGATTCAGCCGAAGAAGCCTCTGCTGAGCTTGGGAGGGTGGAGTCTCAGGGCTTAAGGGACCGCCTTGCCTTCCAGTCAGCCCCGCCCTCCACGGCCCCTGAGTCTCATGTGACTGGGTAATGGCTGGAGTGGTCCTTGTGCGCGCGTGCACCCGCAGCGCCTCTGACCGCTGCCTTTCCGGCTCCCCTGCGAACCAGGACCACACGAGTCTAGGTCCCCAGGGTTTCGCCCAAAACAGGGGCCCAGTGGACTCAGAAGTGGCACAGTTGGGAGGGTCTGTCTCCCGCCCACTCGCGAAAGCCAGCGGCACAATCAGCAATCCGTCCTCCGCGTGGTGCCGTGCGCGACCAGACCTCCGATCCTTTGCAACTCCCCTAAATTTCCGTGCACTTCTCCCTTTTCACAGTCCAAACTCCCCCCGTATGAGTTTCGGCTGGATCTGGGGTTTAGTGTCGTAAGAGAAGGGGTTCAGTGCCGTTGGGAGTCTCCGTTTCCCTCCCGCCAGAGAAAGCCAGCCAGGTACTCCGGCACCCGCTCTCTCAGCGCGCTCGTCTCCGTACCTCAGCTTTTTGCAGCTCCTCTGGGTCTCCGTGAGCCCCTCTCTTTCCCTCTAGTTGTGGAACTTCCACTCAGCCAGCTTTCCTGTGGTTCTGGATGATGTCCGTTCTGTCTTTTAGTTGTAGTTTTGAAATTGTTGTGCGAGGCAGCAGTATAGGTGTTTACCTATGCCGCCATCTTGGATTCTCCAGGAAAAATCTTTATAATATTAATATCACTTTCCTTGTAAGGAGAAAAATATATTAAATGGCTAGTGTCAAGAGAACTTTAGATGTTCAAAGAGAATTTTCTTTTTTTTTATTTTGTTACATATATACATACCTCCCCATTGCCCCCCTCCCCTCCCAGGCATACCACAACCCTCCAGTATCTATGTTCATTGGTTATGCTTATCTGCATGCATACAAGTCCTTTGATTGATCTCTTATCTACCCCACCACTCATTAATCTTCCTGCTATAATTTGACAGTCTGTTTGATGCTTTACTGCCTCTGTATCTATCCTTTTGTTCATCGGTTTACAATGTTCTTTATTATCCACAAATGAGTGAGATCATGTGGTGCTTCTCCCTCATTGACTGGCTTATTTCACGAAGCATAAGGCTCTCCAGTTCCAACCAGGTTGCTGCAAATGGTAAGAATTCCTTCTTTTTAATGGCAGCATAGAATTCCATTGTGTAGATGTACCAGTGTTTTCTGACCCACTTATCTACTGATGGGCACCTAGGCTGTTTCCAAATTGTAGCTATTGTAAATTGTGCTGCTATGAACATAGGGGTGCATAAATCCTTTCTGATTGGTGTTTGTAATTTCTTAGGATAAATTCCTAAGAGTGGGATTGCTGGGTCAAATGGGAGATCCATTTTTAGTTTTTTGAGGAAACTCCATACTATTCTCCACAGTGGCTGCACCAGTCTGCATTCCCACCAACCGTGCACAAGGGTTCCTTTTTCTCCGCATCCTCGCCAACACTTGTCGTTTGTTGATTTGTTGATGATTGCCATTCTGACAGGTGTGACATGGTATCGCATTGTCATTTTGATTTGCATCTCTCGGATAATTAGTGACTTTGAACATGTTTTCATGTGTCTCTTGGCCTTCCTTCTGTCGTCTTTCGAAAAGGTTCTATTTAGGTCCGTTGCCCATTTTTTTATTGGATCGTTTATCTTCCTTTAATTAAGTTGTATAAGTTGGCTGTAGATTTTGGAGATTAAACCTTTATCAGTGATAACATTTGCAAATATGTTCTCCCATACAGTGGTCTTTCTTGTTGTTTTATTGATGGTTTCTTTTGCTGTGCAAAAGCTTTTTATTTTGATGTAGTTCCATTTGTTTATTTTTTCTTTAGCTTCCAATGCCTTTGGAGCAGTATCAGTGAAGTAGTTCTTTCAGCATATGTCTGAGATTATGCTGCCTGTGGATTCCTCTAGTATTTTTATGGTTTCCCTTCTAATGTTTAAGTCCTGTATCCATTTTGAGTTTATTTTTGTATTTGGTGTAAGTTGGTGGTCCAGTTTCATTTTTTTGCCTCTTTATACTCTTTATAACAATGACTTTGGTCAAGTCAAGTATGAATGGTGTTTGTACATATTTTACTCTTTTGGCTTAAAAAAGTAGTTAAATCTTGGGTCAGATCCTGTCAGGATTATTCAGCCTTCCTGGGCATGGCGTTTGTGTTTATTCTTGTTATCTGGACTTTGTTTTTTAATCAAAGACATACCAAAGCACAGAAGAAGTTCAATAGAGATCTTTTGAAAGCTGTGTCCATTCACTATGTCAGTATATATCAATTGGTCATTTAAGAAGGAAGACTTTTTTTCTGTTTAACTGATACTAGGTATTCAACCCTCACTGCTTAGGCTTTATAGCAGCGGTTCTCAATCTGTGGGTTGTGATCCACAGGTTGAGAACTGCTAACAGGGATGCCCAAGATCATCAGAAAACACAGATATTTACATTAGGATTCATTAACAGTTATGAAGTAGCAAGGAAAATAATTTTATGGTTGGGGGTCACCACAACATGAGGAACTGTATTAAAGGGTCACAGCATTAGAAATGTTAAGAACCACTGTGCTAGAGGATCATATGCTGGAGTCAGGTGCTTCAGAGAATAACTGCCTATGTAGAACAAAGGGGAGATTCACTGGAACAACAGGAGAAAACCAGAGAAAGTCAAAATCATTGTGATCTTGCCCAGATCCTTCAACCTACCAATCATCCAAAACATGGGCATTTCTGTTTAGTATACAAAATATTTATTGCAGTTTTTATTCTGCCAGACACTATGCTAAACTTTTGTGATAACAAAATAAATAGGACATGTCCACATCTTCAAAGAGTTCTTGATGAAGCAAAGAAGCAAACTAAAATTTTTTTTAACTAAAATGTTCTACTCTCATGTATTGTGTTGTACTGAACTGAATATATATATATATATATAACCTGATGAACCAACCTGGCCAGAGTGGCTCGGTTGATTGGAGTGTCATCTTGTGCACAAAAAGGTGGTGAGGTTGATTCCCAGTCAGAAAACCTATCCTGGTTGCAAGTTCAATCCTTGGTTGGGGTGTGTATGGGAGGCAATGGACTGATGTTTCTTTCTCACCTCTCTCTCTCTCTCTCTCTCTCTCTCTCTCTCTCTCTCTCTCAATATAAATATATAAATAAATAAATAAAACTAAAAAGATAAAAATCTGATGCAGTCAATTTGAATTGTCATTCTGTGTGTGTCTATGTTTTCTACATGTTTGCATTGGCATAGCATAAGAATAGCAGACCATTCTCACAGTCAGTACGTGGAGGAAACACTCTATTTGGGTTGAGTTCATATGTTCTTCTTTTCTTCAATTGTTTGCTCTTGAGTTTTGTGTATGTCAGCATCATTTCTCCCTAGCTGCACCTAGCATCTTTGATGGGAGTTGTCACCAGTAACCTAGCAACCCTTCATTCATATTTGTCACAGAAAGAGCACTCATTGCATGAAGACCTGGCCAGTCTCATTCTCTGACCCCATTGTTACTTTAGGAAAAGGTCCCTTGTCTACAACCTCTCTGAGAAACTTGCTAATGCTTCTGGAGAGGACCATCTGCTGACAGCACGCTAATCAATGAGCTCATGTATTTGTGTTCCATTTCCTGCCCTATCCACCAGTGATTCTTAGCAGAAGAATTGTAGGTCTTGACCATCACAGGAACATGGAATCTTAGAGAGGGATATGATAAGAGAAAACTTGGTTTTCCTAAATTAAATTACAGCAGGTCCAAGAACAGGGGGAGAGAAATGAGGGAGATTAACTAGTAACAGCTGTGGGCAGAAACAGAAGACTATTTACAGTCCTGAGTGGATGTTGAAACTTTGAATCAAGTACCGGATGGCTATTTCTGCTATTAGATAGAGAGTACAGCCAACCATCAGAGGCCACTGCATCCCGCTTCAGTCTAAACGTGTCACACTGTGGCCTATAGCCAATTAACAAGTAACAAGTACTTCTTCCTTTTGGATTATGCACCTATCCCAAGTCCTAGAATCTATCCCAGAATTATCTCTGCCTCACCTTTTCCCGACCCACCCTAAGCCAATGTAAAGGTTTTTAAAACAAATTTCTTCTCCAAACTCATTGTATAAAAGAGCCCCATCAATCCCAGGACAGCAGACATGTTCATCTTTTCCACCCAGTCCTACTGGTGGCTCAGACTGTGTGCCCCCGGACCTGTCCTTTACTGGCTAGTGTGTGTCTAAATAAACTCTTTCTTTCAGAAAAGGCTTCAGCTTTTTGCTTAACAAATAAGACCTTAGCTAACATCTGCCTGATGCTAGCACTCTTTTCTCGTTGCCCCAACTTGTGTCCCGTTAGAGGACAAAGAGCTGTCTGTCTCTAGAGAATGCAGTTTCCAATACTGAGCCCTTTGGTTTGTGAAAAATCTTTTTTTAGAAAGCTGATTTCTTACATTGAGCTAAAAATCACCTCCTTACCACCTACTTCCTATTTACTTCCTTCTGCCCTCCCCTGGACATTTCCTCACTCTTTGCTCCTATTCTTTTACTAAAATAAATCTCACCCATTACTTCTTCCTCACAACTATAATATTTGAAGATAGTATTTCTTAGTTTTCTCCACACCAACACACTCAGAGCCTTTCAACATTTTATGTCTGCTGTTGTTTCTAAAGCCCTCAGCATCTACACCCTTCTCTAGATTTATGTTATACATCTTACATTGCCTTGAATTGAACATATCTTTCAATTGTTCTTTGAACAATGTATATTGTTATTATAACTTATTATTTGACACTATATTTCCAATTAATGCAGCCTATAACCATAATAGCTTTTTAAAGAAACCACTTCACACTAGAAAATTTCCAGGTATTTTGAAAAGAGAAACTGCAGGGAAACCAGGCTTTCCCCGTTATGCCAGTGTGCAATCAATATCTGGACCTAAGTTGTTGGCACAACATCTGCTATATTGACACAAGGTGCTGTTTTCTTCAATGCTTCCAAATTCGTTTCAGCTTATTCCTCTAACCCCAACCCTTCCTCTTGCCCTATACCTGCCAACAAGAATGTAAGGTCTCCAGCCTCAGTGGTCC
The DNA here is from genome assembly GCA_011751065.1 of Lasiurus cinereus. Lineage (NCBI taxonomy): Eukaryota > Metazoa > Chordata > Mammalia > Chiroptera > Vespertilionidae > Lasiurus > Lasiurus cinereus. The sequence goes on along the minus strand of JAAGEH010000011.1, from coordinate 9,408,954 downwards.
CACCTGGACTCAGATGACATTTCTGCTTCTTTTTAAATGTCACTTTGTGCTATGCATAGACTGTGGGAGAAGTCAATTTCTAATTGCTTGTTGGATGATTGAGTGAATGCATCATACGAAGCTTTACCATTAACAGTTCCTTCCCAGAACAGCTCAATGTCACCATTTAATGCAGAATCTCCTCACATGTTTATGTCCTAGTTTTTAGATGAGAATGTGTTTATTCTGGTCATAGAAACCCCCATACTTTCTGGAAGACTTGGGAGGAATTTTCTCTCTTTAAAGGAAGGGCTGGAAGACAATGCTTATCATTATAATTTCATTCCTATAACTGCTCTTTAAGCACCAGGATAGGAATATTATCATTCCAATATGTTGGCAAAAATAAAGATGGAGAGAAGAATACACTGAGCATAATGATAGCCTGAAGCACTAGCAATTTATATCATATAGTGAGAACCATTTCTGTGAGTGCGTTTGTCTTACTCAAGACCAACCAAGCCTTGAGAAAATATTTTCAAGTCATCTAAACCAGCAAATATTGCTCCGAGAGAGGGGAGAGTAGGCCGAGTTTATTCTTCATCCCCATATCCATAATTTTCAGAGCAGTTCTTTTTTGAATATCATGTGGCTTCTAATAGCATGGCAGCACCATTGAGAAAGCTGGCATTACTGATATTTTAGTGAGTTCTGGAATCTCCTCCAGTGAGTTCTGGACTCTAAACTAAAAATATTTTCAAGGGAAGGCTGGTAATTACTGGGTGGAGTAATGTTTTTGCTCATATGAACCTTTGCCCAGGTTAGAACCAGGCTGCCAAGTTATTCCCCTTCGCTGCCTGAAACTACCATGGTGGTCTGCACAATGAAGCCACTTGTCTTCAGAAACCTGCAAGGCCTGTGCCTTATCTAGAAGTGAAAAGGCAACAGGGAATTTTCTTAAGCAAACAGAGAAGAAATTGTCAGAGAGCAAGAAAATAGATATAGTTGGCTCTTAAAAGAAATAAAAATCATAAACGAGAGATGATTTTTCATTTTACTCTCTGCTATCCAGGCCATTCTGCACCTTGGGATGGGAATTCTCAATATCTTGGCCAGTTAGAATGGGCAAAAGGAGCTTAATTTCCTCTTCTATGAAATTTTCCCAAACCTTAGAGTTGATAAGACATTTGTAATATCAAGGGATATTGAATCACTAACTTGAAGTAAGGTTTACACTGTCTGTGCTTCAATATTTTTATTAGAAAGAAAGCAGGGAGTTTAATAAAAAATATAATGCTGCCTCCTCCCCTGCAGTGCCTTTTAGACACTATGGAAATTATCGGGGCATGCCGGGTTAAATTGCAAGAAAGGGAAGCTGCAGAAGGGGTTTGTAGCTCCTGTGTTTTAAAATAGCCATCATCTCTCTGTGCACTGCATGGTTGACTATGTATCTATGCTCTAGTAAGACCATGTTCACTTATAGCAGTTGAAGCTATATGCTTCGAGTCAGCTAGATGTGGATTCAAATCACAGACACACCACTTACTAGCTATAAAATGGTAAGCAACACACTTAAGCTTTCTGGGCCTTGGTTTATCATACTATAAAAAGATGAAATATCTCCCAAGTCTGCTTAAGAAATAAGCCAATTAATGCCTTTTGTGCTCAACACAAAACCTGGCATACAGTAAAAGAATAAAATGCTTTCTAAAACATTATTAGAGTAGGAGCTGAGATACAATATAATTTTGGCAACATGAAGCTAAGCCCAGAGACCTGAATGTATTTGGAGATCTACTACATTGTCAACCCTGCACTGTGTATCAAGCAATGTGCAAAGGGAAAAGCACTCCAGCATCAATAACTCTCCTCTGGATTTTCTGGGTTCACAGAGTGCTGTTCATTAGGAAATTGAAGGTATAACCAGACTCCCCTTTTGGGGGCCAAGATGAAATACTCAGCAAGGGTCATTCAAACCTTTAAACGAACTCACAATATCATATTTGTGTTATTGCTTTCAAAATTCCTCCAGCTCTAAAACATTTTTATAAGAACCGTGGCAAGAAAGATCTGACTTTTGAATATTCCTTTTCTCCCTGATCTTGTCCACCCTACTTTCTGGAGAGCTACTGAGCTGCCCAGTGCAAGGATATGCTGAGGGGCAGCAGTGAGTAAAAGCAGGAAAAAAGATCTAAATATTCCATACACCAATTGTTCACCTCTGGGAAGATGGAGAGCATGAGGTTGTGAGGACGAACAGGGCCACAGCATAGACTCCTGAAGGTTCTTGTGTCTGTTTGGGAGCTAAAAAGTCTGGTCGTTTGGAGCAAATTAATGGGTGGTGTTTTGTTTTTAGTTACTGAGTAAATTATTAAGAGGAACTGAAAAAAGAATTATGCGTGAGACTGGATTGTGGGGGTGATCCATGCAGGTCATATGAGAAAAAGAGAGAAGCCGAGACACACACAGACAGAGATCTCTCAAAGGAACTCAGATCTGGTTCCTTTAGGACAGGGGTGGGAACCTTTCTCCTGCCAAGGGCCATTGGATATTTATAACATCATTCATGGGCCGTAGAAAATTATCAACTTAAAAATTAGCCTGCTATATTTGGTCAAACATTTAACTAACTTACCCCTAATGCCTTGGCAGAGCCAGATCAAATGACTTTGCAGGCCTTCTGTGGCCTAAGTGAGGTATGTTCCTCACCTCTGCTTTAGGACATAAAGCCGAAGTAGTTAACTTTGGGATGAAAGAGCAAGGGAAAGGAATTTAATATTGCGCTTTCTTTAACAGTTAGAGCTTTTTGTTCCTAGACATAGGACACACTCGAATAAGTTCATCCTGAGTTACAAACACCCTGTTTTCTGTGGGCATATGGACTGGAGGGCTGGGTGGGGCTGACATTCACCCTTCTGCCAGCCCTGAGTGTGTCAGCATGGTGGAGATCTCAGGTGCTCCTCACACCAAAGAAACATTTGGGGTTTGCAAAAAGGCTGGACCTCACAGGGGAGCACCAGACCCCTTCCTCTGGACCTGGTCAGTTGGGCAGGGACACAGGTCTTCGCAAGTCCAAGCCTTTAACATCAGTGGTCAGGATGACACTCAATGAGAGAACACTAATCATTTAACTCAGCAACTGAAAATAACACCTTTAATTTACTTCTGGTTTCCAGACCTCCTTCAGCTTTCAAAACTGTTACTAGAGGCTTCAGAAATGTCTGTAGGCCAGTCTTGGTGTTTACCCCTTTCTGCCTGTGAGTCTTCCCTCTGAGCAGCCTCCTGATGGGGAATGATGGGGAAGAATGGGAAAGGCCTGCTTTTCCTCTGAGTGACCTCCAGGGACCTAACCTCTGTTAGCTGCTGCATGGACCTTGGCAGAGTGGGTCCAACATGTGAAAATGTGAAGGAAGGTGCCTCTGAGATATGATGCCTGTTTTCTTTCAAGGCAAGTTTCATTTGGATAAAACCAAGAGTACTTCTCTCTTTTCCTGCTCCCACTTTAAATTTAGGGATGTGAGGTCTTCAGTCCTGAGCTGTGGATGTGGGAGGATGTTGTAGGAGCTACAGGCCTAGGAAGGGGAAGTGGCCAACCACGATTTTGATCAGGACACAGCACAGAGGTGCTCTGAGTGCCTGACAGGCAGTGCAGAAAATTTCACTTCCTGGTACAAGTTGGATCAGGAGGTCTCCAGAGAGAAAACCCAGTGCTCCTGACCATAGAAGAGAATGAGAGGAAGCCCCCTTCCCACATGTTTCCCATCTGAAGCTGGACCCTGCAAGGAATGGGGCTTGACAAACAGGTAGAATGACAAACCTGAGCCAAACATATTTGAGTTCCAGGCCACAGCACATAAGAAGCAGAGCCAAGCCAACCTGAAGGTAAGGGAGAGAGTCTGAGTGTTTCTGACATATCCCTCCTCTGGGCGGGCTCACAGCAGCTGCTCTCTGCACTGGGCGCCAGTTGCTCTTACTGGTGTCCTTGGTCTGCTTGCTGGAGTGACCTGGGCAGAGCACACTGCTGAGTCTCCCCTAGCTAGGAATAAGAGGGGCCGGTTGATCCTTAGACAAACCGGGGTCGGGTTTAGAATGTGGGCTGACCAGCATGACCTCCCCAGCAGGAGAAATGAGCGCAGCTCCAAGCACAACCTCATCGGACACAGTGGGCATCACCAACACTGCTCTGTGACCGGCTCTCTTTAAAGTGAGTCCACTGCTTTGCTGTGCAGGAGCACGGCTTTAATACAAGGCAAATGGTCAGTCATTCACCATGTGTTTCCAAATATGACCCTAGACATGATGACTCAGGGACAGGCCAGGGCGTGGCTGTGGAAACACTGTGACCCAGACACAATGGGAGAGGCACATGAGGTCTCTCCTGAGGGCTGGACCTCACAGGGGAGCATGGGAAGCACAGGGAGCTGTGTGGCTTTGACCAGATCAGTTCTTATGCCTCTCCTTGTGTGAATGCCCCGTGGAGCTGTCGTGCCAGTGTTTAAAGATATAGGTAGTTTTCCCACAATGAGATGTCACCTCATGCCTGTTAGAATGGCTAGCAACAAAAAGGCAAGAGGCTGTGCACTGTTGGTGGGAATATAAATTGATGCAGTATAGAAAACAGTATGGAGGTGCCTCAAAAAAATGACAGCAGGGTTACCATATGATTTAGCAGTACCATTTCTGGGTATTTATCCAAAGGAAACAAAATCATTGTCTTGAAAAGATATCAGCCCCCCTTGTTCATTGCAGCATTATTTACAATATGGAAAAAACAGAAGTGTTTACTATGGGTGATAAAGAAGCAATATGTGTGTATGTATGTATGTATGTATGTATATAGGGAATGGGCAAAGCAGGTTTTCAATTGTTCATATGGAAAATAAAGTAATTAATAAATAAGTAATAATACTCTGTTTCACTCACAACTATAAGTCTACTTTTGCTCACCTTTGTATGTATACACACAATTGAATATAATTCAGCCATGAGAAAAAATCCTTTCATTTGCAACAACATGGATTGGAGGGCATTATATTAAGTGAAATAATATGTCAGATCAAGAAAGACAAATACTACATGATCTCACCTATATGAAATCTAAAAGAACTGAAGGCATAGAAACAGAGGTCATTGGTATTTGCTTGAAGCAGAGGTTGGGGGGCAGAGAGGGAAACAGGTGAAGCCCAGGTTCTCTCAACCATTTAAGAGCTGACTGCAATGTCACTGAACACCAGCCATGGAACTCTCCTGCAGCCACTCCCTCGAGGGGCTCTACAACTACTTTTGTTCTGAGTTCATCGTTTTTTCTTTCCACATTTTACTTCATTTTGTCTGCCCATAACAGTAACACATAGTTATCATAGAAAATTTAGAAAATAAAATATAAAGAAACAAACAAAAACCCTCACTGTTTCCAAAAGCCAGCTTCCTCCTGAATTTCCCTGCCCCATTCTCCCTTCTCCTTCTCCAACCTCCCTGCTCTTAATTCTTGCTAGCAGAAGAGTTCTCTATTATCATTCTCAGGTCTTCCTATCTTAGGGGGGAAATATTAGCTTACAAATTAGCATATTACAACCCAATTACTTTTCAATCACAAGCAATCCAAACCAGATTGGGGGTATTCTTAATTTGCATAAATTTGGCCAAGGCAAAAGAGGCACAGTGAGGAGCTGTGGGGTCTGATGTATCTCCAGGTGAACTCAAGCAGAATTACTGTGGAGAGGAATGTGGCTTGGAAACATCTAAAAAGAAGATGTAATAGGAGCATGTGGCCATTTAACAGCAAAGGAACAGCATCCAGCACTTTGTCCCAAGTGAGCCCTGTTCTGCCCAGACAGACAGGAACCGTTTGATTTCTCAGGTTCCCTTTCAGCCCCTGCCGCCTGGAAGACAATGTAGTTTCAGGGAAATAGTGTTTACTGAAGGGGTTCAGTGGAGAGGGGCCATTTGCTGACACTGTCTTCCCTATATGTGAAGTTCACTCAGGCAGCCTGCCTAGGTCAAGTGGTCATGCTAATAACTTTTTAGACTCTTCACCTCCAGTTTCCCAGGAAGCCATGTGGCTCTCAGAACAATATGTCCTAAATAAAATCTCTGGGCAGATAGCCTTAAGTGGACTAGCACATGGATGGATGGTCAAAGTAACAGAATAATTGAATGGCTGCCACCCCAAACAGGCATGTTGTTTAATTACCCTAAAATCCTAAGACTCTACTGTAAATCTACTACATGGAAAGAGCTACAGTAGGTGTTGCTAATCACAACCACCCTTTTTTGGATCAGCAGGAAAATGACCTCAACAAAAATTCTTTTGAGGAATTCGAATCTAAATATAGACAGCAAGATTTCCTCGAAGAAGCAAAATGAAATTTCCAGTGTTACCCAATGTTGGGTAGGTACAGGTTTTCACCCACCCCCATTCACCTTGAAACAAACAGCACATTGCACAGAATTATATTCCCAAAGAGAAAAACAACTTCACAAAGTATTTGTGAGCACTGTGTGTTAGACTGAACACTGTTAGGGAGTTGAAGAGAAATTTATAGAGCACAATACACACATTTCACATAAAATTTCTTATTGGAGACCTTTCACTTTTTTTTTGTTCTTGGCATTAAGTATTTTTTCTTAAGTGGCTCATTGATTTAACCACCCTTGTCTGGGTAAAAACTCTGTTCCAGCACTGTGCTGAGAGTTCCTGATGTGGGACCAGATCCATGAGTGGCAGAACCAGAGGAAAGTGAAAGTTGCTGTTGGGGTTGGTGAAGGTGTGGAAGGCCAGACCTGTGTGGAAGGTGGGACCTCTGTGGAAGGCAAGACCTGTGTGGAAGGCGGGACCTGTGTAGAAGGCGTGCACAGCAGACAAGGGGCTTGCAGCAGGATGCCAGATTAACAAGAGATGGGACCTTGCACGCACTCTGAAGGTGCTTTGCCTTGCTCTGTAGGGAACAGAAGACTTACTTATTGATCCTATTTCCATCTACATTTTTTTTTGTCCTGGCATCCATATAGGAAACATCTGACCAGCATCCTCCTGAAAGAAACCTGCAATATGTTTGAGAACAACGACATTTCAGCAGTTGATCTTTCCTTGTTAGGTTAAATGGTCCCGAGTCTTTAACCTTTCCTCATGGGACCTCTTTCCCATCTGCATTCTCTCTCTTCACGTGTGTCACTCTTTCTGGGCTGTCTCAAGTTCTTCCCTATTTTTCAAAAGGATAATAATCAAGATGGCATGTGATTGCATAAGTGTTCAACAGGAAAGCACAACAAAGCGACTATTTCTCCTTTTCTCACATTCAGTTTTGTGTTTGTTTGTTTTTTAACACATTCCAGAATCAAGGTGGGGTATTTCCCCCACAGTAACATGGTATACTTGGCATAGAGGCCAGCTTGGCATTACTGTTGTATCCAGACCCCTTCCCCGTATTTCTACCTGCACATCTCCAGCTGCCTTCCCATCAACTGGCACAGTTTGGTCACAGCATACGGCTTGCATATACCCCTAGTTATTACTAACCATGTACCATTTGGTTTTCATCATCTAAGCTTATATTTTACTTTAAATCGTAAGTCCTGGATCTCTTGCCTTCTATCCCTCATCCCCAATAATCTGGTCCTAAAAAATAAGGTACTAGATATGTTCTCATGAGTTGAACAGCACATTGACTAAAAATCTTTGAAATGGCTGAAAACAAGCTCTGACATTCTTTATATGTGAATCACCAGTGTCAAACCTACTTTCTAACTATGTGTCATCCCTCTTTATACACTCGTTATACACTTTGCATTTCTTAGGGACTATTCTGCTTCTTGGGTCTTTTTTGAAATGTTGCTGTCAGGGTTTCTGGAGTTATTTTGAACTTTTCAAAGATCATGACCTCAGGGCCTCTTGATTGAAGACTTTCCATGATCCCTAAAATGATGAATATTAAATTGTTGCTTTTGCAAGGCTATCTTTTTTATTTTAATTGAGAAAAACAAATTTCCTTCCTTCCTGGTGTAAATTTAATTAATCTCACTTATCCTGTTGAGAAGCTGTAATGGTGTTAATTAAATTAAGGGTTCCACACTGATTTGGAGGCCCTTACCAAGAGATGATCTCAGAGACTGGTGAGCAAGCTCAGGAGAGATGGAAACTTAACAGTGATATAAAGACAGAAATATGTGTAAGCAGCCATTAGGCTAAGGAAATTGGTTTGCATATGAATTTTAACTATGAGTTGTGAACTTTTTACTATGTAATGTTCAATTGTGAGGCATTCAGAAAAAATGATGCTGCCTTTTTTTTTTAATCCTAACTAGAGAAAGGTGGAAAAGGTAAGCATACACAAGTGTTTTTCTCCTATTTAAAAAAAAAAAAGGTTTAGCAAGGAGAGAGAGAGTTATAGGAAAATCTGAAAGATTTGTCCTCAGGAAAATTCATTCCCTAGAGATCACATTTGAAGTTCGCAAAGTGCCTCCACATCTGTCGCATGAGAGCCTCTCAGGTGTCCATGGAGGAGAAGCATTGGTCCTACTATGGAGGAACTGAGGCAGAGAGGGCTGAGGGAGGGTCTCTCAGGTCCAGAGGTGGTAGCAGAACTGAAAATACCTTTGTGCCCATCTTGTTGCCAGTACCACCTTCACTCAGCACCATTACTCTACCTGCTCCTTCCACCCCCACAACTTTTCCTCATCCCCTCAGTTAATTCAAATAGAACACTTGGCTTATGATGAGCACTAAAAAATGTCACTATTATGATGAAGAAAGGCAGGATATTGGGCAGGCTCACAAGTGAACATGACACCTTGGCATGCAGCCCTGTCCTCTAAGAGCCACTGGCTGAGTGCCGCCCTGAGGACCTAGGCACTGAACACATGCAGGTGAGGGAGCCCAAGGAAGGAAAAGGCATGGGTGGGGCTGGGGTCTGGGTCTGGTCCCGTGTCCTCACCAGAAGCCTCTGGCAGCAGATGGGAAGAGTTCCTAAAAGTGTGCGGGGAGGGGGTCACTAAAGAGAGGACCCAGGGGAAGACAAGCTTGACTCCACCACCGGCACCTTTGTGTCCACTGGCCCCAACAACGGGCTCCATGCTGTTCACATTTAGGGGGATTTGTGAGGGTGGGGAAGGTCTGAGCACAGCCAGGAGGACACGGGGAGCTGTTCTTTGGCTGAGTTGGGCTAGGTAATTTTACGAACATGAACGATGGAACCCAATCGCTAGACCCAGCGGTTCTCAACCTGTGGGAAGACCATCAGAAAACACAGATATTTACATTAAGATTCATAACAGTAGCAAATTATAGTTATGAAGTAGCGACAAAAATAATTTTATGGTTGGGGATCACCACAACATAAAGAACTGTATTAAAGGGTTGCGGCATTAGGAAGGTTGAGAACCACTGGCTGAGACAGATTCACAGGATAGCAGGTACATCTGCGGCGAGAGCTGACTGATTGGATGAGGCAGTTCTCATGAAGGAGGTGAAGTATCAAACTTCCTGGGCCTCTCCCATCTGCCCTGTATCTGATCAGCTGTAGGGAAAGGCACACATGGGATCCTCAAACAATGTCACACACTCTTCAGTAACCTAGCGAGGAAGCAACCAATATTTATCCTCTGCCTAAGGAGAAAACAGCCAACATAGCATTCCAGAGCTGAACTTTATGTTATAAATATATACATATTTATATTTATATTTAAATTTTTACATAAAGAATAATTACCAATTTCATATATCCAAGCAAGGCCTAGGAGGCAAACCTACCAGATGCTCTCAGGACAGTTCTTCATCTCCAGATATGTCCCTTCATCTGTCTCTGTCCTTCCAGACCTAAATGGGATGGAGAGCTTTGCTGACAAGCCTCATGGTCTGTTTCAATACATGAGGCTCTTATAGAGAAGACATGGTCTGGACCGAGGCTCTTTCATTATTGCTGTCATTGTTCAAAATGTCTCCTGGGCTGATGACATATGGTTAGATAATAAAGAGTTGTTGGTAAAATGCTTTCAGGGTATTGTTAGAGAAAAAAAGAAAATAAAGAAACACACTATGGGATGGGGGTGAGAGAGTAATGGAAGAGTGGGACCTGGGCAACTCTGATTTTTAGCCTATAAAAAAGGGAGAAAGGAAAAAATATAATATAACTCATCTAAAGTGAGGCAGATTGGATTCTAAATAACAGCACTTAACTCAGTAAAAGCTGCTTGATTCAAACAGCTCTCAACACAGAGTAGAATAGTGTCACGTGTGAGGCAGAACACAATTGTGCTAGGAAGTGCCCCTTTTTATGGGGCTAACAGGCTAATAGTGGTGTTGAAAGTAGGGAAGGCTCTTTAAATGTACTCAAAAAGTTAGAGAAATCAAATATTTCCCAAAAGTACCCTGGCCGGTGTGTCTCAGCAGTTGTAGTTGGCCTGTCCATCAAAGGGTCTTGAGTTCGATTCCCAGTCAAGGACACATACCTGGGTTGCAGATTCAATCTTTATCTCTGGTCAGCCAATGAATAGGTCTCTCTCACACTAATGTTTCTCCCTCTCCTCTCTCTCTCCCTCCCTCCCTCCTTTCTACTCTTTCTGAAAAGCAATGGAAAAAATATTCTCTGGTGAGGATTAACCAAAAAAAGAAAGAAAAAAGAAAGAAAGAAAGGAAGAAAGAAAGAAAGAAAGAAAGAAAGAAAGAAAGAAAGAAAGAAAGAAAGAAAGAGGACTTCTCAAAAGCAAAGAGGTAAGGAGAGAGGAAAGGAAGGGGATTTGTAAAGTTTTGATGATTGGTAAATGCTGAGACTATGGTGCTGATGGTAGAAATCATTATTCTAGTTTCCTAGTCACTTGTAAATTTGGAAAGTTCCCTTTAAAAGTTTTAAATGATGGGGAGGCAGAGGAAAGAAAAGAAAAGCTACACTTGTTTGCTTTATTTAAACAATTTCTGCCCTTGTTAGTGAAGTTATTTTGAGCATGTTAGAGACCAATAGTTCATTAGAAATGGGACAGAGGATGGCAAAAATGCTAAGAAGAGAATAGAATTACAGTGAGTAGGGTGGGGTGGGGGAGATTCTGGAGTAGATAGATGGGAGGCCTTGATAGCCATGAGCAAGAGTGAAAGAAACCACTAGAAGAATGCCAGATTTATTTGTTCTTTCAGCAAATATTTACTCTGTTTGGCCCATGACTAAATCCAGGGGACACAGCATAAACCAAGCAGGGCAGTGTCTTTGCCTTCATGGTGCCCACATTCTAGGGAGGTGGCTGGTGAGGAGGGAGCAGGACTTCATGAACGTACCATTCTGCCTGTCTGCTGTGTTTGAGGATCCCAGCTCCCTAATTCAGCCCCTGTTTCTGCTGCTGGTCACCCTTTGATTCTTCTATCTGGGAGGCCAAGAGTGAAGCAGGCCATTAAGACAACAGAAGGGGAACTGAGTTCCAGCCACCAATGTCATCTTACTTCTACTGAGACCTTAGGTCTTCCTCTCCCTTTCTTTTTATAGGTTCATTAAAGCTGAACTACTTTCCTGGCCTACACACATTGGCCAAACCCTGAAAGGTTTGTTTCAAAGCCCAAAACAACGTCTGGCATCATAAGCACAGTATTGAAGAAAGCTGAGCCATCTTGAAAGGTGAGTGTGTGTGGGGGTGGAGAGGGGAAGAATAGAAGTTCGGGGTGGGGTGACAGTCCAAGAGCTCCAGTAGATGCCTAAAACTGCAGATATCACCAAACCCTATATGTACTATGCTTGTCATACACATCTTTTCACTTCACCGCTTCTCCGTGGCATTTCTGAATCGCCAGTGTCACTGCTCCTGTGCTTTGGGGCTGTTACTAAATAAAATAAAGATCACTTGAGCACAAGCACTGCAATACCACAATGGGCACCTGACCACTGAGATGGCTACTAGGTGGCCAGGGGCTCGAGTGTATGCAGCATGGGGCATGGAGCAAATAGGTGACTTACCTCCCAAATAGATGAGCTGGATGGTGCGAGATTTCATCATACTATTTGGAACCGTATGTAATTGAGAACATATGAATTGTTTATTTCTGGAATTTTCTTTTTAATATTTTGAACCCTGGTTAAGAGTGGGTAAATGAAATTATGGAGAGCAAAACCTCAGAGAAGGGAGACTGCCACTATATTATATTTAATACCAACCAGAACCTCATGCTGGTGATGAGAACATTTTACCGAGGCCAGGAAGCTGCTGCAAAGCAGTTTCCAAGTCCTGCCATTCACACCTTGACCTTAATATGATATTCTTAGTCTTCAAGGGGAGGCTGCCTCACATCTGCTAGGCACCCCAGCCTCTCTGTACCCATTGCCCACTGGGTGAGGTTCTACCCCTCTGTTATGCTTTTGTCATCCCTCTCTGAGGCTTTTCTATTTGGGGAGGCTCTGATAGAATGAAAACATGACCAGCTCCCCAGACAGGCAGTTGTGAGAAGGCATCTGCTTCCAGTCTGCTCCTGCTGTGCCAGGTCCAGTGAAAACGCTCAGATTAGAGCTTATCAGCCCATTGTTGAAAAACTGCAGTTGGGCCCATTTATAAGCACAAAAATGAGAAATCCCCAAATGGACAGCCTGCTTTTATTTTTAATATCTCAGAGTTGATGTTTCCAAACACCTATAAAATTGGCTGCTGGCCAGAAGAGGAACAAGCAGAGCTTCCTGGGTGATGCCACTCACATAGTGGAAGGTGGTTTGGGTCAGAGCATAGGATGAAGAGAATGCTTGGTTCTCAGTGTTCTGTCCTGAACGTAAAGAAGAATATTAGTTATCAAAATCCATAGGAACCCTTGGGGACACCTATGTTGGCTGGGGCACAGTGTTCTCTCTGCCACCACTAGTTTTGCCTTATCATTGAGCTCAGTGTGTGCAATGTGCTCTGCAGTATTTGGTCTCTTTTCTCCATTCCTGGCTTTGGTGTTTAGCTTGTAGCATGTAAGCTTCACAGCTAGGCTCCAGCCTGGCTGGCTCATGACCCTCACTGCACCAGGCGTCCAGTCCAAGGCCTTTTTCTCCTTTTCTTTACCCGCATCCTGTTCTCAGGCAGGCTGCTACACACCAGAGCTCTTCTGCTGCCTCCTCTCCTGCCTCTGGGCCACTTTTTCCTCCCAGACAAATGCTAAAGAGGCATTCTGCTTTCCAGCAGAATGGCACACTCCTATATTTAGTCACATTGTGTAATATGTGACAATAATATTTTGTACTTAAGGTGCACCTTTTATCAGAAGGACTCCATGCACTCTGCAAACATCTTCAACACAACACCCCTGGGTGGAAGGAGCATGCCAAGTTGTGATCTCAGGTTCCTAGCTGGAGAGACTGAGGTCTGAAGAGGAGGGTGTGGCCCAGGTCCCCAATGAGTCAGGACCCAGCAAAGGACCATGCCCTGCTCCCTAAGTTTTGGGCTTTTTTTGTGTGTGTATGTTTTCCTTCCTTCCTTCCTTCCTTCCTTCCTTCCTTCCTTCCTTCCTTC
>JAAGEH010000011.1:9236217-9391811 GCA_011751065.1 Lasiurus cinereus | reverse complement strand
AAGAAGAAGAAGAAGAAGAAGAAGAAGAAGAAGAAGAAGAAGAAGAAAAAGAAGAAGAAGAAAAAGAAGAAGAAGAAGAAGAATGTGTGCCCCAATATCCCAATATATGGTCTATCTTTGAAAATGACCCATGTGCACTTGAGAAGAATGTGGATTCAGTGACTTTGGGGTGAAATATTTTGAAGATGTCAATTCTATTTGATCTAGTGAATAATTTAGTATTGATGTTTCTTTGCTGATTATTTTTTGTTTAAAGGATTTATCCAGTGGTGTTAGTGGGGTATTAAAGTCCCCTACTATGATTTAATTGCTGTCAATCTCTCCCTTGATATATTCCAGAAGATTTTTTATGTACTTGGGTGCTCCTATATTGGGTGCATATATGTTTACCATAGCTATATCTTCTTGTTGAATTCCTCCCTTTAGTATTATAAAGTGGCCTTCCTTATCTCTTGTTATGGCCTTCACATTGAGGTCTAATTTGTCAGGTATAAATATTGCTACCCCAGATTTTTTTTTTTTTCATTTCTATTCACCTGAAAACCTTTTTCCATTCCTTCACCATCAGTCTGTGTTAAGTCTTTTTTTTTTTTTTCCTGAGGTGGGTTTCCTGTAGACAGCAGATATATGGATCATGTTTTTTTTATCCATTCAGCTACCCCATGTCTTTTGATTGGGGCATTTAATACATTTACATTTAAAGTTATTATTGATAGGCACTTGTTTGTCATCATTTTTATTCTTTATGGCTGTGTTCCTTCTTCCCTTCCTATTTCTACTTTTTATAACAGACCCTTTAGCATTTTTTGCTGGTAATAAACTCCCTTAGTCCTTTTTTTGTCTGTGAAGCTCCTGATTTCACCCTCATTTTTTATTGATAGCCTTGCTAGGTACAGTATTCTTGGATTCAGACCCTTGCTTTGCAGGAATTTGTATATTTAATTCCATTCTCTTCTAACCTGATGTGTTTCTGTTGAGAAATCAGTCGATAGTCTGATGGTAGATCCTCTGTAGGTAACTTTCTGTCTCTCTCTGGCAGTCTTTAAGATTCTTACTTTGTTGTTGATGTTTGCTAATCCTATATAATAAAGAGGTTATATACAAATTGACCATCACTCCAACACACAAGATGGTCTCCCCCATGTGGTCAAAGGTGGCCGCTCCCAGTGGACAAAGGATGGCTGCCACAAGATGGCCAGCAAGAGAGGGCAGTTGTGGATGATCAGGCCAGCAGGGGAGGGCAGTTGGGGGTGACCAGGCCTGCAAGGGAGGAAAATTAGGGGAGACCAGGCCACAGGGGAAGGTAGTTAAACCAGGCCAGCAGGGGAGAGCAGTTAGGGGCAACCAGGATGGCAGGGGAGCAGTTAGGCATTGATCAGGCTGGCAGGGGAGTGGTTAGGGGGTGATCAGGTAGGCAGGCAGACAAGCAGTTGGGAGCCAGCAGTCCTGCATTGTGAGAGTGCCAGTTGGACATTACTGGATGGGTCCCAGATTGGAGATGGTGCAGCTTGAGCTGAGGGACACACACACACAATTTTCATGCACTAGGCCTCTAGTTTAATTATAATGTGTTCATGGTGTTGGTCTTTTTGGGTTCATCTTGTTTTGGACTCTTCTGAGCTTTTTGGACTTGTGAGAGTTTTTTCTTCCTAATATCAGGGAATTTTCTGACACTATTTCTTCAAACAGGTTTTCTATTCCTTGTTCAGTTTCCTCTTCTTCTGTCCCTCCTATTATATGGATGTTGTTTTGTTTAGTGTTGTCTCAAAGTTCCCTTAGGCTCTCTTCCTGTTTTTTAAGTTTTTTCTAGATGCTGTTCTGCTTGGGTATTTTTTCCTACCTTGTCTTCTAGCTCACTGATAAGGCCCTCAGTTTCCTCTAGTCTACTGCTGATGCTTTCTATTGTGTTCTTTATTGCAGTGATATCACTTTTCATTTCTTCTTGTTTCTTCTTCATTTCTTCTTGTTTTTACACGTTATTGTATTTGTCTTCTATCCTTTTCAACATCCTTATGACCATTGTTCTGAATTCTTTCTCTGACATATTGCTTGTCTTCATTTTGTTTATTTCCTTTTCCAGCAATTCCTCCTTTTCTTTCCTATGGGGCCTGTTTCTTTGTCACCTCATGTTCACTCCTCTCTGGGTGTCTGTTTATGTAGCTCTTTTCTGCATTGCCTCTCTCTAGGCAATCTCTCTTTTCTTAATAAATCTTTATTGTTCAGATTATTACAGTTGTTCCTCTTTTCCCCACCATAGTTCCCCTCCACCCAGTTTCCACCCAATACCCTGCCTTTTCTCCCCCCACTGTTCTCATCCATAGGTATACCATTTTTGTCCAGTCTCTTCCTGCACCACTCATACCTCTTCCCCACTGAGAATTGTCAGTCTACTCCCTTTCTATGCCCCTGATTCTATTATATAGACCAGTTTATTCTGTTCATCAGATTTTTTATTCACTTGATTTTTAGATTCATTTGTGATAGATATGTATTTGTTGTCATTTTGTTGTTAATAATTTTCATCTTTACCTTTTTCTTCTTCTTCCTCTTCTTAAAGAATACCTTTCAGCATTTCACATAATATAGGTTTGGTGGTGATGAACTCCTTTAGTTTGTTCTTATCTGTGAAGCTCTTTATCTGACCTTCAATTCTAAATGATAGCTTTGCTGGGTAGAGTAATCATGGTTGTAGGTTCTTGCTATTCATCACTTTGAATATTTCTTGCCACTCCCTTTTGGCCTGCATAGTTTCTGTTGAGAAGTTAGCTAACAATCACATGGATACTTACATGTAGGTAATTAACTGTTTTTTTCTTGCTGCTTTTAATATTCTCTCTTTGTCTTTTGCTCTTGGCATTTTAATTATGATGTGTCTTGGTGTGGTCCTTTTAGGATTCCTTTTCTTGGGGGTTCTCTGTGCTTCCTGGACTTGTAAATCTATTTCTTTCACCAGGTAGGGGAAGTTTTCTGTCATTATTTCTTCAAATAGGTTTTCAATATCTTACTTCCTCTCTTCTTCTGGCACTCCCATAATTGTGATGTTGGTATGCTTGAAGTTGTCCCAGAGACTCTTTACATTATCTTCATATTTTTGGATTCTTTTTTTCTTTTTGCTTTTTTGGTTGGGTGCTTTTTACTTCTTTGTATTTCAAATCTTTGATTTGCTTCTTGAGATCCTCCAGTCTGCTATTGGATCTCAGTATATTATTCTTTATTTCAGTCAATGTATGCTTAGTTTCTAGTTGGCCCTTTTTCATATCCTTGAGGGTCTCACTAAATTTCTCAGAGGTTTCTAGATAATTCTTGAGTACCCTTATAACTGTGGTTTTGAACTCTATATCCACTCATTGGCTTTCCTCCATTTCTTTCATTTGTGACCTGTTTCTTTGCTCTGCCTTTTGGCTGCTTACCTTTGTTGATAAAGAAGCTATGTGTGCTAAGTGTCCTATAGCGCTCAGTGGCTCAGCCTCCCTAATTACCTAAATTGGACACTCTTGGTGCACCCATTTGTGGGCTGTGTGCACAGTCTTGTTGCATTTTAGCCTTGATTGTTGTTGGTATCACTGGGAGAGATTGACCTCCACGCCAATTGGCTGTGAGAATCAGTTGTGTCTATAATGGGAGAACTTCTGTGCTGAAGATACCCTTATGGGGCAAGACTTGCTTCAGTGGGGCTTTGGTGCTCACTAAGTCTGCCCCCTAAGTGTGTGTCTTCTAGATGTGAAGAGTTGTAATCTGGATGGTCTCACTCTGACCCCTGGGTACACTGGCTCTTGGATTTCCAAGGAGGTGCAAAGTCAGCCACTGCCTGAGTCCACCCAGCAGGAGCTACAAAGAGATCTTCAGATTCCTCCTCTTTGTTCGGGGTTTGGAGGTGTCCAGATGAGGCCCAGCTGTGAAGCAATACAGGCTACTGTCCAGCCTTGGGCCTTCTTTTGGAAGTCTGGGGACCTCTGACCTAGCTGCAGTTTGTTAGGTTTTAGATTGCAAAAGGCCGGGTCATTCATATGCAACAGCCTCTTCACACAGCTTGGGTGGGAAGGGGTCTCGGAGAATTACCAGGGCAGAGCAAACAGCAATGGCTGACCAGCAGCCTTGCCCCAAAGAGGCCTCTGGATCTCTGTGTCCCTCAGCACCTTGCAGGAACAATGATCGCTGCAAACACCTCCAAGAGAAAGCCACCCTCATTTTCTTGCCCTGATGCCAAACAGTCCAGTGTCTCCCTATAGGAGTCTGGGTCCCCAGAGTCTCACCTGGAACTGGAGTTCAGACCAGTCCATAGCTTGAATCTCCCTACCAATTGAAAAAGACAAAAGCATACCCAGTTTCCAGTCCATTTCTGTGTGTACCTCTGTACCTCTGCACTTTACTACTCCACCTCTGCACTTCCTCCCAGTCTCAGTGCACTTTTCTATTTCCTTCTAGTTCTAGAATTTCCACTTAGCCAGCCTTCCTATGGTTCTGGATGATATCTGTTTTGTCTTTTAGTTATAGTTTTGATGTGATTGTATGCGGCAGCAAGTTCAGGTGTTTACCTATGCCGCCATCTTGGTTCTCCTCATTAGGTGATCTCTGACCTTTTCATCCATGGATTGCTCACCAGCTGTGTTTAATTTGCCAATTCCAGGTGGGTGTCATTCTATTCAGCTGTTCCTTCTATCTGCTCTGTGAGAAGACACAGGACTTGGCCGCATACTTGGCTGCCATCTTGTCTTCCCCTGGACAAACAAATTTTAGGCTCCCATGACCAGGGAGGCTAGAGCCTCAGTGTTCATGGGTTCACAGTAAGGTCCCAGGAGGTATCCAAGGTCTTCCTGGTTGAAGGTAACGCTGGGCTTCTGATCACAGCTGCTCTCCCCTTCAAGGTCTCTGTGGTAGAACTGGCAGCTCTGGAAGAGATTTCAGCAGTATTAGAAGCTGCCTGGCCAGGGGAGCCTGGTCTACCAGTCCCTAACTGTCCTGTGTAATACAACTGTCCCTCACTCATAAATACAGTCACTCCCCACACATCCACACACTATCCTTTCACTCTCTCACTCACATAGTATCATGAAGCCTACTGTCTCATTGGCCACCATTTTGGATCTGCTCCCTCTGTTTTTATCAGACTCTCTGATTCCTGAACTTTAGAGCCTGCAGCTCTCCCAAAACTGGTCCTCTTCTCCGACACAGCATTCCTCTGCTCACACAGACATCCCTGTGCCTAGACACACTTGTTACTTGCCTTAAAACTCACCCATGCATATCAATAGAAATGCAGAAATGTTATCTTTGCTGTGGCCAGCATTTGCCTCATGGTGGTATCTCAATGCTTGGGAGATATATATATATTGATTTCAAAAAAGAAGAGAGAGGGGAGAGAGAGAGAAACATCAATGATGAGAGAAAATCATTAATCAGCTGCCTCCTGCACATCCCCTACTGGGGATTGAGCCCACAACCTGGGCATATGCCCTTGCCTGGAATCAAACCTGTGACCCTTCAGTCTGCAGGCCAACACTCTATCCATTGAGCCAAACCATCTAGGGCCATATATAGTCTTTATCCTGTGCAGCCATGTGCACAATTATAAACTGAGGATATGTGACTAAGAAGAGGAAAATGTATATTGGAAAAACAATAAGCAAACAGCCACAAATGCCAAACCCCCTGTATTTTCATACTCAGTAATTGAAAATGCCATGTTTCCAACACAAATCTAGGTAGAGGTTTGTATCAGACACCATTCATCATATTCTCTCCTCCTTGCATCTCTAAGATCTTTGGCCACTTTTCCCGGCCACTACTGTAAAACTGCCCCTATTAGTGGTCAAAATACCAATGTTATTCTTTTTAGAATTAGAACAATAATTCTAAAATTTATATGGAACCACAGAAGACTATGAATAGCCAAAGCAATTGTGAGAAAGAATAAAGTAAGAAATATCATGATCCCTGATTTTAAACTATACTACGAAGTTATAATAATCAAAATAGCATAGTATTGGTACCAAAACAGACACATAGATAAATAGAACAGAGTAGAGAGCCCAGAAATAAATCCATACTCATATGGTCAATTAATTCACAGCAAAGGAGGCAAGAATATACAATGGAGAAATGGCAGTTTTTTCAATAAGTGGTGTTAGAAAACTAGATAGACACATGCCAAAGCAAGAAAGCAAGAAAGCAAGAGGACCACTCTTTTACACCATATTAGTAAAATAAGATCAAAATAGATTTAAGACTAAAACGTCAGACCTGAAACTATAAACTCATATAAGAAAACATACATGGTAAACTTTTTGACATCTGTCTTTGCAATATCTTCTTGAGTATGTTTCTTGGGGCAAGGGAAGCAAAAGCAAAAATAAACAAATGAGACTAAATCAAACTAAAAAGCTTCTGCATCAACAAAATTAAAAGACAACCTATTGAATGAGATAAGATATTCACAAATGATTTATCCAATACAGGATTAATATCTAAAATATATTAGGAATTCATACAACTCAACATAAAAAATCAAATTAAAAAAATGGGCAGAAGACATGAATAGAAATCTCTCTAAAGATATACAGATGCAAACAGATACATGAAAAAATATTCAATGTTAGTAATCATCAGAGATAGGCAAATTTTAATTACAAAGATATCACCTCACACTTGTCAGAATGGCTATCATCAATAAATCAACAAACAACAAGTGCTGGTGACGATGTGAGAAAAAAGTAACCCACTTACATTGTTGGTAAGATTGTAAGTTGGTGTAGTCACTATAAAAAACTGTATAGAGGTTTCCTCAAAATATTAAAAATAGAACAATCCTGTGAACCAAGCAATTCAACCTCTGAAAAAAATAAAAACACTAATTCAATGCACCCCTATGCTCATTTCAGCATTATTTACAATAACCAAGATATGGAAACCTAGGTGTCCATCAATGGACAGATGGGATAAAAATGCTGTAGTTCATATACAATGTGTCCCCAAAAAATATATACATACTTTAACATCTGATAGCTCAACTTTGAAAATAAAATGTATTTTAATAATCACTGCCTTTATAATTATTCAAAGTTTGAGTTATATACTTTTTAAACACATGATATGTAATGGAATATTACTCAGCCATTAAAAAAAGAACAAAATCTTGCCATCTGTGACAATATGGAACTAAAGGATATTATGTTAAGTGAAATAAGTCAGACAAAGAACCATTTCACTTATATGTGGAAACTAAAAAAAAAAAAGAGAGAGAACAAAAAAACAGATTCAGAAATAGAGAACAAACTGATGGTTGCCAGAGGGGGAAAGTATGAAGATATTGATGGAAAGTAAAGAGAAATAAGAGGTAAAATATTCTAGTTATAAAATAAATAAACCATGGAGATACAGTGTACATCACAAGGAATATAGTCAATAATATATAATAATAAAAGGGTAATATGCTAATTAGACCAGACAGTCAGATGACCTCTGGATGTCCTTCCAGACAACCGTCCAGACAAAGCTGGGGCTATGAGAGCTGAGCCCCTTGCACAAATTTTATTCATTGGGCCTCTAGTATTATAATAACTTTGCATGGTGACAGATGGTTACTAGACTTAGTGTAGTGATCACATCACAAGGTATATAAATTTCTAATCACTATGTTGTACATCTGAAACTAATATAATATTATATGTCAACTATCTCTATATAAAAGCATAATATGCAAATCGACCAATTGCAGAATGACCAGTTGCTATGACACATATTGACCACCAGAAGACAGACGCTCAACCCAGGAGCTGCTTCTAACCTGCAGGCCTTGATTGCCCAATTTGGGCCTTCTAGCCAACCTCTTGGCCCTTCCCCCTTGCCGGCAAGCTCTGATAGCCTGATGGGGAACAGGGAACTGAAGGTGGATGGCAGTGGACATGGGTGGCACCAGGCCAAAGCAGGTGTGGGCCCTGCCCATCACCCCACACACAGAGAGTGACCAGCAGTGGGGCTGGCTGCTGGGGAATATGGCCCTGATTGCAGGCCAGGCCTAGGGACCCTACCTGTGCACAGATCTCATGAGCTGGGCCTCTAGTATTTCAATAAAATAATAAAAAAATTAAATTAACCATGAAAATGAAATAAAATTAAGGAAAAAATGGCCCTGCAAGATCAAATAACCAATTGATCTTGACAAGAAGTTGGGGCCAGCTCAGCTGGGCACCCTCTTCTTGGCTCTCTTTCCCTGCATCTAATGCCTGTTCCCTCATTCTTCTCTCCTTGGGATGGCACTCATAACGGAGTAGTAAACACATGAATCAAACCCTCTACCCTTTGGTCTGTGGACCAACACTCTAACCAGTAACCAACAACCAACACTCTAACCAGTAACCAACACTGTCCAGGGCTCTCATCAGCTTTTTTATGAAGAAAATTTATTTGCAGAGTTCATTTTTAATAGACTGAATTGAAAAGATAAAGAAATATAGAGATAAAATCCAGATATTTTACCAAAATAATTCTTTCTTATTTCTCTGCCATGTCCAGTCCCTTGCATTTGGGGTCTATCCTTTGGTGGGCTCATTTGGGACCTTTGGTTGAATTGGGGTTTCTTTACCTCTAAAATGGAACTAAAGTAACACAACCCTTTTCATTGTAATCCAATTCTCACTACAACTTCTGTTCTCAGGAAGGCAAACAATATTCTTATTTATTAAAGAAGAAAAATCCAAATTTAGAAATATCAGGCACTAGGCCCTGCTCCGTATTTTATTCATCAACTTACTTACTTGTGATTTTAAAGCATTTGGGGAATGTCTGACAAAAAAAAAAAAAGCTTAATAACCAAATGATTTTATTTTACAGGGATTACATTAAATGGTACCAGATATCTCCAATCTCTATGACCCCCATTGAGGAGACCCTACTGTTTGCAGCCACCAAAGTGATATACAACAGTGGTCTGTGGTCTGTAGTCTGTGGACCACCTGTGGCCCGTGAAGCACAAAAGGTTGGCAACCACTGGTTTAAGGAAACCTTTGGATCAGTGGTAGCCATAGACCACTGGTAGTCTATGAGGTCCAAAAGTTTGGTGACTGTTGTTATAGAAAATCCAGGTCTGTTCTAACTTAGAAGTTCAAAATCCAATTCAGCAATGACCGTACTTCTGGGAGTGCAACATCCCATGGTTGTTTTGATGTTGCAATCACCCCTTTTCTCCCTTCTACAAAGGCACCATAACATCTTACTGAAAAGGGTTAAAAGATTTAATGTTGTTTTAAGAATATTTAAAACAATTTTTTTAAACCCACTGACAAAATTGAAATAACCCTTGGGCTTGTAAGATATAAAGTGAAGATCATGAACTCTTTTAAAAAGGAACCATCTTTCTCTAAATTTTTCATTATCTCATTTATTTATTTATCCTATATAATAAAAGGCTAATATGCAAATCGACCAAACGGCCTAATGACTGGTTGCTATGATGCACACTGACCACCAGGGGACAGACGCTTAATGCAGGAGCTGCCCCCTGCTTGTTCAGTGCGCTCCCACAAGGGGAGTGCTGCTCACCCAGAAGCCAGGCTCTTGGCTGGCGAACATAGCAGTGGTGGCAGGAGCCTCTCCTGCCTCTGCAGCAGCACTAAGGATGTCCAACTGCCAGTTGAGGGAACCCTCCTCTCAAGTGCACACAATTTGTGTACTGGGCCTCTAGTATAATATATTTTTATTTATTTCAAAGAGGAAGGGAGAGGGAAAGAGAGATAGAAATATCAATGATGAGAGATAATCATTGATCAACTGCCTCCTGCATACCCCCTACTGGGGTTTGAGCTCATAACCCAGGCATATGCTCTGACTGGGAATCAAACCCAGGACTCTTCAGTCCAAAGGCTGATACTCTATTCATTGAGCAAAACTGGCTAAGGCAACATTATCTGATTTATACAACTAGATTCTTTTTCTCTGAAAATTTGTTTTCTTAAGCCAGAATAACCAAATCTCATTTCATTTGTAGTTCTCTAGCTTGTGAATTCATTTTGTCACTAGAGGCCTAATGCATGAGGATTTGTGCAAGAATGGGCCTTCCTTCCCCTGGCTGCCAGCAGTGCCTTTGCTCTGGCTGGAGCCACCTTTCCTCTTTTGACTGGAGCTACCTTTCTGCCTTTCCAGAGACCCAGAGAAGCTGGGGTGGTGTGGAATGCCTGAGTCATTGCCATGACAACGACACAAGCATCCCACCCCACTTCTGGCCAATGGGTGCCTGTGTATACAAATTAACTTGCCATCTTTGTTGAGTTAATTTGCATGCTTACTCCTGATTGGCTGGTGGGCATCCCAAAGGTATGGTCAATTAGCATGTTCCTCTTTTATTAGGTAGATTCTTTTAAATTGGCCACCATAGAATTAATTCAACAAGCCATTTCCTAAGACAATGTCCCATGGTTACACCTTTTGAGTTAGCTGCATTAAAATCTAAGGAAATATTCAAACTTTTGAAAAAAGCATTCATTTTAGTTCTTTCTTCTTCCAGACATAAAAGTTCCTGGCTACCTCCTGAATTACTCTTATCTTCCAAAGCTGACATCTGATTATATGTCATTTAAAGAAGCACAGTTATTTCAAGATGGTATGAACTGCTCCTAAATTATGGCTTTTCTAAACACTCACAGTATTACAATGACTTCCAGGTTGGAGTTTTACCCAATCATGCTTGGTCAGTCATGGCATATTCAGAACACATATTGTAAACAAAAAGTTCCACCCAGCTGCCAGCGGAGGGTGTGCCTCACAGGACTGGCATCAGGTTCACTTCAGGCAGAGGGCACTGAGAAAGAACAGGGTAAAGCCATGTCATCAAGGTTAATAGATGAATTCTAGCTCTGACTTATTAGAAAAATATATATTTTCTTTTCTCCTCCCTTGGCTCCCCTTCTGCTAGTGTTTTTCTAAACCTGAAAAATGTATTTGGTCTTTACAACGCCTACATTCAAAACATAGTCTTGCAACTCAGCCAAATTTGCTGCTGAGCCAGCCGGAGCTCACAGCAACCATAAACATGTGTATGTGTGCATATGTGTTCATGGGTGTGTGTGTGTGTGTGTGTGTGTGTGTGTGCAAATGCAATGCAAACTTCCTAAAACACAACCCACATCCCCACTCCTTTACAAGGAACTGGATAAACAAACTTTGCACACAGAGCCCAAGGAAAGAAATTGGGTATAGATTTAAACCTGCTCTCCCAGTTTTTCATTCTCTGATAATGAAAGAAGGTTGCATTAATTGAGTATCATGATTCAGGCTTCAGTGTGTGATTCCTCTTTATTTTTTCCAGTTTTCCTATTTTATGGGAAGGAAGTGCTTCTCTATGTTTAATGAGCACCAGGGATTTGGGAATTCCTGACAGTTGGGTCCTAACTAGTCAAGTACAGTTTCCATGACACAGAGAGCTTGAAAGGAAGCATTTTTGCCATTCTCGTGTCAGAAGCCAGAGCTTGGGATAGAGCAGACTATGGAGGTATAGTTTGTTGTTGGTCTTTGGTAGAAAGAGTTGTGAAATCCCAGGCTAACCCCTGAGCGAAAATGATGGTGGTGATCTCTGCTCCACCGGCCTCTCACTCATACCACCAGCATTCACTTCCTTATCTGTGAAACAAGGGTGTTGAACTTGAGTGCTGGCTCACCTACTATGTGACTCTACAAAGTTTGTTAGTATTTGGTCAGTATTACTGGAATGCTAAGTTAATAAACAACTTGGTGGCTTAGCATTGAAAATGCCTTATGGCATAGCTAAGGAAGATGCTAGAGGATTCATAGAGAGGGGGATAACATTGGATAAATTGATTTGTTTAATACAAGAAAGTAAATCCTAGGCAAAATTCTGAAGTACCAGAGTTTATGATCAGCCCCTGCATAATCCTTTTTCCTTATCAATCTGAGGAAAGGATTTAAAACTAGTGTCTTCCGCCCAGCTGGTGTGCTTAGTGGTTGAGCATCGACCTATGAATCAGGAGGGGTCACAGATCAATTTCTAATCAGGGGACATGCCTGGGTTTTAGACTCAATCCCCCGTGCGGGGCATGTAGGAGGCAACCGATCAATGATTCTTTCTTATCATTAATGTTTCTATTTCTCCTTCTCCCTTCCTCTCTGAAATCAATAAATATATAATTAAAAAAAAATGTATTTTAATTTAGATGGGTTTGAGAGTCATGTGTTTTTGTTTTTTTTTCATCAAAGGCATATGGGCACTTAAGTCTTATTTTCAATTCATCAGATGGAATGCAAATAATTCTGCCACCCCCACTCCCGACCCCCATCAGGAATTGCGGTTGTGAATGAGGGGCTCAGAAAATATATATAGCAGCTTCAAGGTTCTCAAATCTGATTTTCTTTTTTCTGATGTTGAGGGCTGACAGCTTTTAGAAGTCTTCTCTCTCTCTCTCTCTCTCTCTCTCTCTCTCTCTCTCTCTCTCCCTCTCACAGCTGATAGACTATGATTTTCCTCAAAAAACACACACACACACATCCACATTTTCTGTGGCCACATCATACCAAGTGGCACTGGAAACACATGTCCTGAGCCCCGCAGTGAGATGGCTCCTTCTGAAGAAGGGAGAAGGGCCCTCCTCCCAGAAGACAGATGCCAGGAACCCTGGTGGTCAGAAGGCGGCTCTCTCTCCCTTTGGTGAGCCCCGGGGTGGCGCTGGAATAGCAGGGTATTATGAGAAAGCAGGGCTTTCCTCTCTATTTGTTTGCATTCTATCTGATGAGATGGCTGCAAAACCCTCCAATGTCTCAGCTGCGTGGTGAGCACACTTGACACAGGCTCTAATATGATCAGAGGTGATGAATGTTGCTCACGAGAGTATCACCTGCCTCTAGTCAGAAATTTCATCTGTCCCAGTGGCACTCAGAATATGAAGGAAGGATTTCATAATCCACCACAACCACTCCCAAAGGAATTTTCTTCTCCCTTTAATAGGAAGGTGGAGGGGAGCAGGAAAGACATGGCAGCACTAGGCATTGGGTATTTTAAACAGAGAGAAGCTTCTTGTAAAATAAAGAAGGAAAGTCTGAATCACTATTGGATATGGCAGTCCAAGCTCATAAACCCAATAAAAGAGGGAGTGAGCTATGGTCACCAGCAGGGGGCGCTGGACTGCTCGGCTCCAGAAACAGAGTAGTAAATAGGATGGTTTGGTTTCTAGCTCAGGAAGGACTTCAGACTAGTTCTGACTCAGGCGCTGTGGTTGAAAGGTGTTGATTAGAGGAGTGTTTAAGACAAGAGAAATACTGAATCAGGCTGGGGCACTTAGCTGACCACGTGGTGCTATAATCATGCACTTAGTGAGATTGTGCCTATGCCCTGAGCCATTTCCTGATACAAAACAAATATTTGAGTTGGAAGAGCTGAGTAAAGCTGCAGAATGTTCTGTAGATTCTTCACATTTTCTCAACTGCTACTGGAAGGATTATGACAGCCTTATCAACACAAGAGCCTTGTTGCCATGGATAGTTTGTCTGAGAGCCAAGGACTTCATACATTAAGAATAATCTCCTGGCTAGCTTGCTATCTCCTCTTGCTTTTCTGTTTCATTTATGTAATTAGGGCATAGACAGAATTGTTCAAAGTGTGCCACTCAAAATTGAAGGACCAGGGGATTATGGCCCAGGGACACTCTCCTTCCCAGCCCCTTAGGTCATTCTGATGCTAGCCTGATACCAATCCTGTCTGGGCAATTTATTTAAACTCTCTAGGCATTAGTTTCCTGACCTATAAAAATTATGTGTAAGGTCCCATCCAACTAAACTTAAACTTAAATATGTCTGGACTGACCCCAGGGTACTTTTGGGTTTGCAGGAACAGTTCAAAGTCTGATCTGGGTGTGAGTCCTCTGGGGGTGGGTATGCTATGTCTTCGATCTAAGCCATAACTCAGGCTCAGGGAGAATGGAGCCAGACCTCAGCGCCACATCAACATTTCACAGCCCTTTCATGCAGATTTTTAAGTCATACTCCTGGATCTTCTGGAAGAACAGCAATCACCAAACACCATCCAGATCTACTAAGGGATCAGAGAAATCCTTCAGAGCAACTTCACAACTGTCATTTACTTTCAGATTTCCATTTTTCCAAAACCCACATCTCTAGAACACATTCTCTCTCCCTCCTCAGAGATCAATTTTCCCCTCCCTTTTGGCATTATCTGCCATGTCTCAAATTTAATCAGCCTTTTCTCCCTCTGTCTTAACAGTATAACCACTGAGTTCTACTCTTACTCTGAAGTTACATGAGTCCTGTAGTAACAGAGTCAGTAGGACAGGACGGACTAAGCATTCCCAGATTGTGTACAGTGGGTCCAATTCTCCAATTTTTAGTTTGACATAACTCCCATTGAAATTCAATGCCCAATAACAACTACAATCTTTATATATATAATTATGAATAAAGATTTTTAAAAGGATAGAGGGTAAGAAATGGGAATATGTATCTCTGTATCAGCAATTACCCTGTGCCTATTAATATAATAGACCAATTGTCTATGGTTTCTCTGCTTAGATGGCACAGGCAAGGCAGCCTGTTCCCTCTTGTGCTCTCTCCTAGGCCCTGCTCACTCATTACTAATGGAACTTGGTCCCCTCCCATAATGAGTTAGAGGGGAGGATGTGGAATGGAGGGTTGGAAAGATTTTATGTGCTGATCATCCCCTATGACTCATCACTGCTTTGTGATTTTTTCACTTAGTTTGGTACAGTAAATTATCTTAAACAACACTTTACTATTTTGGTAATAAAAAGGGATACCAAGAGGTATTTAAATGCTGAGTCATCATGGGTGCTTGGAGAAATTTTGAGAACAAGGGGAAATGGACAACTTTGGTATCAACAGCAAGATATTCTGGAGATTGGTTCCCCCAAGATTGCAGCTCTTTGCTCCAGAAATAAGGACTGGAAGAGCATGCAACAGAAATGCTAAACACTCTAAACCCTGACTCTACAGGAGAAACAACCTGGGGAATAAAAATTAGTGACAGCTGGGTCCCACCAGTTGAAACAATTTGTAGAAGGTAGAATCCAGGCATCAGTATTTTAAAGACTCCCTGGGAGGGAGGGGGGGCAATGGGAAGATATGTATACATGTAACACAATAAAATAAAAAAATAGTGTGAAAGAAAGAAATAAAATAAAATAAAAATAAAGACTCCCTAGATGCGCCCTGGCTGGGTAGCCCCTATATGCCATGATTTCAGGTTCAATCCCTGGTCAGAACACATATAAGAATTAGCCAATGAGTGCATAAATAAGTGGAAGAACACATCAATGTTTCTCTCTATCTCTCTCTCTCTCTTTTTCTTTCTCTCTCTCTCTCTCATCAATCAATCAATAAATAAATAGATAAATAAATAAAGGCTCCCCAGATGATGTTGATACACAAGGAGGGCTAAAACACCAAATTATAGAAAAGACTATTTTCTTCACTAAATATGAAAGTTGGGAGATGCCCAAACACTGAAAAGAGACCATTTTAGTATTAAATAAATAAGGTACTGTTGCTATAATGTTGATAGTAGTAGCAATGAACACTTACTGTTGCCAAACTGTGCATTAAGCACTTGATTTGCCTAGCCCAGTGGTCAGAAAACTCATTAGTCAACAGAACAGCAAACCGCAGCTCACGATACGCTTGGGGCTCATGAGCCGCAGTTTGCCGACCACTGGCCTAGGTGCTCTTCATTGAAGGATATCTATTATTACCCCATTTTATGAATAAAGATACCAAAGCTTGGGGAGATGCAAGGCCAACATACCTCCAGATATAATATGTGAAAGGAAGATGTGCCTAGGTAGCATAAAAAATGCAAAGACAAGACATAGACTTGACCCTTCAGGTCCTACCTTCCAGTAGAGGAGCAAAGACATATATATAAATGATTAAGAGTCTGAATGTGCCAACTGTCAGAGCTTCAAAGTGTGATAGAATCACAGAATCATGAGAGAGGGAGCGAGAGGATAAAGAAAGGCTTCACAGAGGAGTTAAACTAAGCTTTGAAGAATGAGCCTTGGATGCTATAGGCAGTGCTGGCAGGGGTTGTGGCAGGAAGAGGAGATATCTTGGGGAGAAAACACAGTGCACAGAAATCTAAGAAAGCATCTGAGAATTGGCAACTAGCCCAATCTGATTAAGGTCAAAAAAAAAAAAAAAAAAGGAAGCAAGGCATGGTGAGGAAGGTGAGTTGCCCTAAATTATGGGATCTACAAGGTCACAGGGCACCCCTGCAAGTGTCTGAGCAGGGCATGTGATGGCACAGTGTTTCATGAGGAGCCAGGCCAGCCAGAGCCTTCAGAAAGGAGCCTTGGAAAGTTCCTCTACAGCAGTGGTTCTCAACCTGTGGGTCGCGACCCCTTTGGGGGTTAAATGACCCTTTCAAAGGGGTTACCTAAAACCAGCGGAAAACACCTATTTCCCATGGTCTTAGGAACCAACAGACTGCTCCTCGGTGTAGCAAAGTGTAGCAATGTAGTTAGTTTACTGTTGTCATATGAAGACTGTTGCCCATGCTACACCACGATTCAAGACAAAATTTCATTTATTTGTAATTAAAATAAATATTTCACAATATATAATTACGTATCGTTTTTGTGATTAATCACTATGCTTTATGTTCAATTTGTTGTAACAATGAAAATACATCCTGCATATCAGATATTTACATTACAGTTCATAACAGTAGCAAGATTACAGTTATGAAGTAGCAACAAAAATAATTTTATGGTTGGGGATCACCACAACGTGAGCAACTGTATTAAAGGGTCGCAGCATTAGAAAGGTTGAGAACCACTGCTCTACAGGGAAATGAAGCAGGTCCAAACCTCTGGGTTCTCTGTGGATTGAAGGAGGAACAAATGCCAAAGATACCTGGGAAGATGTTTAGCATACAGCCCTGTTTTATCTTTCTGGCATTGATTCTATACTCTTCCTCAAAACTATGTTATTATCAGGAACCACACCCTACTGAGTGGGAAAACATCAGGGTTCTGATAGGTCCTACAAGCTTTGTTAGCTGTGGTTGCTGTTATAGGTGTTTACTGTGAAAGAGAGAGAGGGCAGCTGGATTCTCTATATAGACTGACTCCTGTCGTAATGTATTTATTTAGATATTACACTGATTGGCCAGATTACTATGATCTCTGAATGCATAATAATCTGGCCACTCAGTGTATATCCTATATAATAAAAGGCTAATATGCAAATTGTCCCCTCTACTAGGAGTCTGAGCAGCAGACAGGCCAGCCAACCACCCATGTCCCCTTCCCCTGGCCAGGCTGGCTGGACCCCACCCATGTGTGAATTCATGCACCAGGCCTCTATTATTATGAGTGGCCAGATTATTATGCACTCAGAGATCATAATAATCTGGCCAGAGTACATGTTTTCATATATGTTTTCTCAATGTCTATTATGATTTATGATAGTCAATTTTCCCTTCAAGGAAGAAAATGAGAACATGAGATGCTGGCTAGTTGTGACTTCCTCATGTTTTCAGAAGGCAGAGCTTTTCAAACTTTCCACTGGTGAACTTCCATTAGGAATTAGAGTTATGGGGGAATGGCCAATTGCAAACAATTAAAAAGAATAAATTTCTTTGCATTTTGTGTTCCATCTTAAAATTTTATGTAAATTCTGCATTCCCATGAAATATTCATATCTTCCTGTTACTCTGCACCAGGTTTACACTCTAACTCTGGGCGCTCTGGCTCAGCTCCCTTTAACAAGAGGCCTTGGTGATTGTTCCATCTAAAATGGAACAATTTAGACATGAGTCATACTAAAAACAGCTTTAAATTGTCTATTTTGTTATGATCAAAGAAAACAACTTGTCTAACTTGCTTTTATTTTTACTGCATAGGTTAGACATTTGCAAATGTTAACATATGTCATACTAACCAGTTGATTGGAAAATGCTCTTCAATTAAGGATCCTTTCATTTACAACAAGGTCCATAGAGTAGATCGATATTAAAGTCTAAGTATCAACTTTTCCATGGTGCAAAATACACATGTGGGCAAACTGAGGAGGAAAATGAAGTTTTAGAGAGGAGGCATCAGTCATTTAATTGATACAGGTTGAGAGCAGGAAACTCTTTGATTGATTATCCTTGTGAAAATTGGGTACAGTCTGTAGAGCTACATCCTTATACACAATACCACCACTTGCTCCAAAGGTTATGAGTTTCCCAAGTCTGTTTTAATTATTTCCTTCCTTCTCAAGGTCCTGGCTTTCTCTCAACTCTTCAGCTTTTGATCACTAGCAGTCTTTTCAGCCTACCTTTTTTATTATTTTTCTTCTTTGGGCCTTTTACAGCTCATTCACTTTTATTCTAACTTGATGAAGGAGTTAAGAGATTTGATCTCCCCATCCCATTTGTCACTTGTTGTTGTTGTTGTTGTTGTTGTTGTTGTTGTTGTTTCCAGAGATATTACCTCTTTAATGGAATATTAATGTCAGGTTTTCCCCTAATTCCCAATCCTTTTGTTCACTTGTATTGAATCAGGGCCTTTCTTCTCACCAGTTCTTGGCTGCTGGCTCACTCACCTGTCTGTGACAAGGTTGTATGTGGCAGGACTAACCTTAGCTGGGAATCCTGGCTCCTCAATAACAAAGCTTTCCTGCAAAAGAGACTCAAAGGCTCTTTCTACCCCAGACCTGCTCTGGGACACCTCACCTGACACCAATATTCCTCTTGCAATGACTGTGTAGCACAGTAACCACCATGAATTTAGAATGAATTAGGTAATGGAAATGGAATGGTAATGATCCATTCTAAATACCCTTCTTCATGTCTCTAATGCCATCCCATCTCTTTCCTGCTTAAGCTAAGTTACTACAGATACAATACATTAGTCACTTATTAAATATTTCTTGATTTTGATATGCCTCTATCAGAGAATTATAGTCACAGAAACACTCAAACATGAGCCAAGGAGAAAAAAGAAATTATGGCAACTTTCCAATTCTATATATCCTATCATCCACTTCCTGTTTACTGTTCAAAACTTGATGAACCTGTTGCCCAGGGCACATTAAAGTCACCCAAACCCCAGGTAGATGACTATTTGCTATGGAAGGGAAAGAATTGCTACTCTCAGATCTTGAGGACAAGTTTAGGATCACCACCTTCCAGGATTATGTCCTGCCCCCTGTTGGGAAGCAGCTGGAAGGAAGGCAAAAGAGAAAGTACACCTGGATTACAAATGTAGTCTCTAAAGTTTATAACAAAGGAAATGTCATTCAAGGCAGTTGTTACCTGCTAGAATTTCCTGAACATAATAAACTGTTCTGAAATGAAGACCTTCAGGGGGTCTGTTATCTGATATTAGGGTTGGTATAGAAGAATGGTTGAAAGAGGGGTTAGAAGCAGGAAGGAAATAGGTGATGTCTTAGGAGAGGGACTTAGGAAGAAGGGAAGAAGAAATAAACTCTTCAATTCAAAGTTCTAAGTGGTAGATGGTTTGAGTCTGATTCTGTGCCCTGGCCAAGCCCTTCAATTCCTTGTAGGAGTGCAGAAGCTATTCCAGCAGCTGCTCTTGCTCTGGCCCAACCTGAAACAAGAACAGGAGTTTGTAGAGCATCAGGCCAACATCAGAGAGGAGCAATCGAACAGATCCTGCCCAATAGGGCTTTCTCCAGACTCTGTTCCCCACCAACTCCCAGAGTTCTACTGATTGCAGTTGAAAATAATTTACCCAGGATAAGATGGGGAAAAGGCTGCCTTTTTATATTGTAACTGCCCACCATCAGCTTTTCTAGAGAGCAACTTCAAAGCTTTCTACCAAATAATGAAAAATTGTGAATGATCATTTCTTTCCAAAAATAAATGCAATTTCATAAAAAATTTATCCAAACTAATGAAGCTTTGTTTCTGAGTTCTATCCCTGTGCTGGATGAACCAGTTAAATGAATCACATAAGGAGAGCCATTTACAGCAGGCCCATTGAACACTCTGTGAAAAGGGGCCTGGTGTGATATTATACCAAGATTGTCTTGGGTAACCAGGCCTTCTCTGGCACTTGTCAGAATGATTCACCATTCTCTACATGTGAATGGGATTTCTTGTTGTCTTGGTCACAATTAACAGTAATTCATTTCAACATAATGCCATATATATCTACATCAATGGTGACATCAGACTTGACCCTTTTATATCTGAAAAGAAGCACTGATGCCTCTCTTTGGAGGTCCTGTTTGGATTATGAAGCATCCCTAGGCTGCTTTGGGTTTTCAAACAATCACTTAATCCATACTTATTGAAATCTACTATGTGGCAGATGCTATGCTGGTATTAGAGATACTCAAATGAGTAACTCAGCCTTTTCTCATAGGGAGCTGGGAATCTGGTGGGAAATATAAGACTGACCTGCTTGCCATGTAGGTGAGAGAGTCATGAATTAGAAGGCATAACAAATAACAACTCTGCATGGGTACATTGTTTAAATAAGCAGTTCTAGCTTGAGTTATAGCAGAGTACATTAGTTTCCTGTTGCTGTTATAACAAATTACCATAACATTGGGAGCGTAAAGCAACAGAAACTTATTTTCTTATCGTTCTAAAGGTTATAATTTCAACATGGGTCTCAATGGACAAAAATCAAAGTATTGGCAGGACAGTGTCTCTTTTCTGGAGGCTCTAAGAGAGAATCCAGCTTCTTGCCTTTTCCAGCTTCCAGGACTGGCCCACAGCCTTAGCTTGTGGCTCCCTTCCTTCAACATCAAAGCCAGCAATGCTGCATCTCTCTAACCACCCTTCCATAGTCATGCCTCTCTCTTATCATAGTTAGGAAAGGTTTTCCCTTTTTAAGCATTCCTCTGATTAGATTAAACCTGAAGGATAAACAAGGCTACTCTTTTCATCTCACGGCCTTGAACTTAATCACATTCACAAAGTAAACTAACTTAGTCATAGGTTCTAGGGGTTGAGGCATGGACATCCCAGGGGCCACTATTCTGCCTCCCACACTGAGGACAGACTTAGCATCATAGATAGGTTACATATTTATTTGGATTTCTTTTGTGGTTTTTGTTTTCCCAACCATTACCTCTTTGAGTTCTGTTATATATGAAAATACCATTTTCTGTGGTGGTAGATGGAGGGATGTGCTGGAGCCAAGGGGAGGGTTGTTTCAAACTGTCTTGATGAAATCTGGAGTTTGAAAAAGATAAATCAATTTTAGACTTATATTTGAAACAAACATTTTAAGAAGTCATACTCTTGCTCTCATAATGCAAAACACAGAAGGAAAAGCTCAATCACAAGCACCCCATCCCTGCTTGGCTAGTAGAATTAAGCAGAGAAAATGTATGGCCTCTGTCATCTGTGACTGGAGTGGGGCCAGGATGGTCAGGATGCTTCTCTGAGGGTGATATTAGACCCTAAAAGGGGGCTGAAAAGCACTGAGGTAGGCCAGGATAAAAGCCTTTTAACTGTCCCCAATCAAACCCATTTTCCAATTTCTCCACCTAGTTGTGTGCGCCTATGAAGAGCCCTCTGCTAAAGTATTCTATTCATGGCTCGGCTCTCACGTGTGTTTGGCAATGCCGGTTCAGGGCAGAACCTCAGTAAATGTTTGTTGAATGAATCAAATAAATTGAATGACTATTGTTTGTCATTCATGCTCAGAAACATGTCATGGCTCCCTTTTATTTTCCACTGAATAAAATCCACTTGTTTCAAACATCTCCCTTCTCCCCACCAATTCCTTTTCTTTAGCTCTATGTCCCCATGTCACTCTCTTTTTCAAGCCTGTATTAGTTTGCTAGGGCTGCCATATCAAGTACCACAGAATGGGGCACTTAAACAACATAAACTTATTTTCTCACAGTTCCAGAGGCTAGAAGTTAGATAACAAGGTATCAGCAGGGGTGGTTTCTTCTGAGGCCTTTCTTTGGCTGGTAGCTGTTTGTCTTCCGTCTGTGTCTTCACATAATCAACCCTCTATGTCTATCTGTCCAGATTTGCTTTTCCCATAAATTCACCAGTCAGATTGAATTAGGTTATAGCAGCCTTGTCTTAACTTAATCGCATATTTAAATGCATCATCTACAAATACAGCCACATCCTAAGACACATAAATTTGGGAAAACACAAATCAGCCCATATCAAAGGCCCATCTCAGTATTTCTTCTATCATATCCCTGATTTCTCTCTTTTCCTCATCTTGCTGCTTCCATTTTCTCTCCATCAATGTTTTCACACCTTGTACAATACACATACCGGTACACACAGACATGCTAGAAACCATCTCTTTGCTCTGAACAGCCATGTCAATAAATATTTTTCTTCTAGTACTCACCACTTTTACTTTGCATGATATTTCCCTCTGTTATATTTTATCCTGTTTTGTACTCTCTTGTCTCATTCTACAGGGTGGGACAAAAGTAGGTTCCCAGTTGTGAGTATGTGAAACACCGAGTTTATTCTTGTATTATTATTTATTAACTAGTGGCCTGGTACACAAAATTCATGCACATTAAAAGAGGATTAATTAGAGGGAAAATTTTAATATTGCTATTTACCATTTCTCTATAATAGAAGTGTCAGAGATGAAAGAAAATTATTAAAATGTATATGAAAATCTTTCTCCTGTCAGAGTCTGGGGCTCACCATGGGACCCAGAGTCAAGTCCTTGCCCACCACATGTGCCTGGAAATTGCTCAAGACCCAGACCCGGCCGCTCCCACCCCCACTGGGCTAGATCCAGACCCAGCCAGTCCCACCTTTGTCAAGCCGCTCCATGCAGGGTCACAGCCTCAGGTCCCCTGGCCTGCCACCAGGTGAGGGCGTGCAGCCTGAGGTCCCCCATCAAGCTCCACTGGGTGGGGGGTGTGGCCTCAGGTCACCTGTCAAGCCCTACAGGGCTGGGGGTGTACCTTGAGGTCCTCTGTCAAGCCCTACTGGGCAGGGGCTGTGGCCTCAGGTCCCCTGGTCTGCTGCCAGGTGGGGGGTGCATCCTGAGGTTCCCTGTCAAGCCATGCCAGGCAGATGGAGCTGCCTGAGGTCCCCTGGTCTGGCGCTGGGGTGGGGGGCACAGTTTGAGATCCCCCATCAAGCCCTGCCAGATGGGGGGCATGGCCTTAGGTCCCCCAGCCTGGCACCAGGGCAGAGGGAGCGGCCTGAGATCCTCTGTCAAGCCCCATGGTGAGGGGGTTGGGAGAGGCACAGCTTCAGGTCCCTAATGATTGCTCATTAAGGCTCATTATGGGAACTCTGCCTCCACTATGGGTTCAGCTATATTTGTAGTGGAGTAAATAAATATCTGTTAAATAAACAGTTTTCTGTTTATTGCATATTCCCTCTTTATTATATAGGATTATTGTATTATTTTCAATAATACAATATGAATAATTATAAAACTACTTTTGTGTGTATTATATGTGTTATTTGCTCATCCAAAATGTAAGCTCTTTCTGGATATGGTTTGATACAATTGAACATAGTAAATGCTCAATAAATACCTGATGAATGAACAAAGACAGTGAAGATAACTATGAAGTAGTCATTTGAGAATGAGATGAATTAAATATATTATAGATGAATTTATTTATCACTTGCTTGAAACACAGTTCTTTAAGGTAAAGGAACCAAAATTATGTGCAAGTTTGTGATTAATAAATGCTTTCTGACAAGACCAATGTTCATACTAGAAAAGCTTACTGGTCCCATAGCATCATCATTCAGAATGGCTCAGAGACAAGAGATGTGAGTGTCATTGCTGAGTACCAGTTTTGGATCTAGGCTGCCTGAGTTTGATCTTGACTCTGTGATCCTAAAAAACTTGCATAACTTCTCTGTGCCTCAGTTTCCCTATCTATGAGAAATAATTTTTTAAAAATTTTAAAAATTCTAAATGTCACCTCATAGTCTCTTGTGATACTTGGAATAGTACCTGGCACATGGTCACCACTTGGTATATGTTAGCTATTATTATCACCAGTAATCTCAGATGTTTTTAAAGTGCCACTCAATGGAGATCATTATACGTATTTCAGTGCATAAAAATGAAAATTTCTTAAACATGACACTTCTACCCCAGGACCCACAATTAACACTGGATATAATTCTCTTCTCTGCATTTCTGGACATTATATGATGAAGGCAGGTAGAACTTGTTTGTGTCATGGTTAGGCCTTTGTGAAATATGATAGCCAAGTCCTTAATTATTTCTAGAAATGTCAGAACACACTAGAAGCAGTGATAGTTCAAGGGCTAATTAATGCCAAACGCTGCTTCTTAGGTTGCCTTATTCACAATTGTTGGTCACTTATTTTCCTAAGTCTTATTTTAAAATGTCTTCTTGCAGTTTCATAGAAAGTGAAAATGCCTTGTGCAACATCAGTGGGGAAGGGCTTTCTGGCAGGCCTTTGGAGGTGCAGGGGATTTTTGGGTGTTTAGGGGCTGACCTGGAACTGAACTATGCTCAGGAGAGCCGCAGGAAGTCATCCAGCCCAGCATTGAGTTTTTCTGTCTCAGAGGACGCTTCCTCTCTCCTCTCCCTCTCTCTCAGCTGTCTCAAATGAGAGCATTTTCTAAGGCCCCACTCTTTAGGGCAAAAGCCTCATTAAAAAACAAAACAAAAATATGTTACGTTAAGCCAGACACAAAAGGATAAATATTGTATGATTCCACTCATATAAAATATCTAGATTAGGCTACTTCATAGAGACAGAACATGGATTAGAAGTTACCAGGAGCTGGAGGAGGGGCAGTGGGGAGTTACTGCTTCCTGAGTACAGAGTTTCTATTGGAGGTAATGTGATAGAAGGGTTTTAAAAATAGTGGTTATGGTACACAACATTCTGAATATAATTAACGCCACTGATTGTATGCTTAGAAATGGTTAAAATGAGAAATTTTATGTTATACATACATATTTTAGCCCAATTAAAAAAAAATGTTCAGAGGCAAAATAAAAACGTATTGTCCCATGTCTTAGTTCACACAGAGAACTGTCCATGCTCAGACTTTTGCTGATGCACAAGCAGCACCAAATACAAGTAGCTCAGAGCATACGAGATACTTGCTGTCCAGCTTCTGAGCCATTGCACATGCTATTCCCTCTACCTGAAAGGGCATCTCCCTCCTGTCTCTCTGGAAACTCCTGTCATCTTCAGAATTTGCAAGTCAGTTGTCCCCTTCTCTCCCTGGATTTTCTGACATTCTCTCTTCCCCTTCCAGGAAGAGCTAGTTACTCTTCCTTGGTGCCACCTATTCTATTGTGATTTATTTTCTTTTTAAAAATATGGTCAAAACACACACAGTAGAATTTACACTTTTGAGTGTACATTGCTGCCTGTTTTAATAAGTACAGTTAGTACCAAAACCAACACCAACACAGCTGCATTACCTCCACAAACCCCAGCCTCTGACAATTGTTCTGTTGTTGGTTCCTCTAGTTTGGCCTTCTCCAGACTGTTGTATATATAAAATTTATACGCACATATCATGGTCTATTGTGATGATTTTTTAATTCTGTATCTGTCCTTTGTGCGAGACCTGAGTTCCTAATATCAGGGACCTTGCCTTATTCCTCTTTCCCGGAACCAAGCAGAGCATGTGGTCCATGGGACTGCCCTGTGCCTGTTGGTGAAAGGGTTACTTAT
Source organism: Lasiurus cinereus (assembly GCA_011751065.1). Classification (NCBI taxonomy): domain Eukaryota; kingdom Metazoa; phylum Chordata; class Mammalia; order Chiroptera; family Vespertilionidae; genus Lasiurus; species Lasiurus cinereus. The sequence goes on along the minus strand of JAAGEH010000011.1, from coordinate 9,366,188 downwards.
TTTTCTAAGTCTTATTTTAAAATGTCTTCTTGCAGTTTCATAGAAGGTGAGAACATGATGTTTTTCCCTCTTTCTAGTAATAACAAGCTGAGCATGGTGTCCTTGGCTGGCGAATAATGGGAGGTCCCAGGCAGGAGCAGAAGCAGCTGATAGCAAAACAGTCATAACCAGAAACTTCAAAAGAAGGTAGAGTCGACCCAGCCCTTCCTTCCAGGTGACTGACAGGGAGCAGAATGCGGGAGGAAATTGGCACCTGGCTACCTGGTGATCACTGGTTACTCCTGAGCCAACCCCAAAAGGCCACACCCATCAGCCATGGCTCTAGACTGGGCATTCTGGTCCTGACCCAGGGCACCTCCAGTTACAGGTCACCTGCAGGACTCAAGGTCAACCAGCCTCAGGGAAGCCCAAAAGGATCCAAATTGCACTCCTCCTGGACATGATGAACAATAGTCTAGTGGGGAATGGGACCCTTAAAACCAGCTACACCCTCCCCCATTCTTACCTACCCACCCCCTACAGTCACCCACAGGATCCTTGGCTTGCTCTAAGACCAACTTGAATCTGAGAGGAAAAGGCATGATAAGTGGCCATTTGAGTTACTATTTTTCACTATGGTTTTGTGTTTGCCTTTCTGTTTGCCCTCCTTAATAGGAGCTAAATACGGCCTTAATAGGAACTAAAGTCCTGTGTTCTTGTTATTCTCTTTTCTTCCATGCTTTATTAAATCTTTTATTAGCTCTTCATTCACATCTCCTTGAAGGCAGGACATAATCAGGTCCTCAGGTCATTTTGGAAGCATATCCATTATTAAAAGAGATATCATAACAGAGAAGGGCCAGATGGTGAATAGTAAATAAATGTCTGTTAAATAAATGGATTCAATAATTCATGATCATTGAAGCTAACTACATCTTTCTGAGCTCTCAGTTTGGAATGGTTGCTGCCTCTAGATCAAGTTCTGCAGCAGAGATAGGAAGGAATAATTCACTCCTTATGGTACTTGTCATTTCAGTTAAATAATTAATGGACAAGAGGTAGAACTTATAGTTAAAATTAGAGGCCTGGTGCATGAAATTCATGCATGGGTAGGATCTCTAGGACTGGCTGGCAATCAGGACCTTGTGGATGCTAGCTAGGGCCTTCATTCATTCTGCAATACCCACTAGTGGTCAGCACACATCATAACCTGGTTGAACTCCCAAGGGAACACTTGGCATATTAGCCTTTTATATATATAGACTAGAGGCCCAGTACATGAAATTTGTGCAAGGATAGGGTCCCTAGCAGCTGCCAGCCTGGTAGGACTGGCCGGGTGGAGGGGTCACAAGCAGTTGGCCAGCCAGCCCTGCCCCTGGTCGAACGCCTGATCGAACTCCTGGTTGAGGGGACAATTTGTATATTAGGCTTTTGTTATATAGGATGCCCTTTGGAAAATATGGCATGGATGCTAAATATATTTCTTATTATTGCAACAATTGAGAATAGCTTTTAAAATCACTTTATTAATTTCTTTTTCTATAGAAGTGAGTTAAAAAAAAAAGTCTTATCATTAGTCAGAAGACTGTTTACCAGGCTTTTCACATTTGGAGTGACGTTTCTTTTAAAATTTGTATCCCTTGCTTCATCACCCTCACAGAAGTGTTTTGACTTTCTCTTTATCTTTCAGCATTGTTTAGTCTGCAGAAATGAGGAAGTGAATTGTCCCTAATATGTGCTGGTGGTCCTGATCTGGCTATGCTGCTCTCAGAGGCCCTGCCCACATGTGACTACAGTAGTGGCATAGAACCAGTGACCAGGCCTCTGATCCAGGTCCTCATCTCGGAACCATACCACTTGTGAGTGCATTTCATAGCAATGCATTATGCACATTAGATTTAATCTATCAATTCCACAAACATAGACATAAATCCCACAGCCACAATCCTTGAAGGCTCTTATGGAGGTGAAGGCTTGTACCAACAATTGCTTGAGCCAAAGGAAATAGGTGAAGACACAGGGCCACTGCCTCTCCAGAAGCCTGAAACTATCACATGTCTGCAGGCACCTCCTGGTGTGATGCAGGAGGCTGCAAAGGGGTCTCTGGGCCAGCCACTGCCCATCGTCCAGAGACTTTCACCATCAGAGGTGGCCAGCATGAGACTTGGAAAGAAAATAGGTTGCATATGTTTCTTACAAACAGAATGGGAATCCTAGTTCCACTCTAGATTGGCTATGAGATGTTCCATAATTGTGACCTCTCTGAACTTTTTCTGGAATAAGGATTAATATACCCTGCATCCCAGGATGCTCAGAAGTATTCCTCAAAGTATTATATATAAAGATTTCACAAAGCACGTAGAAGGCACAATTCCTTTTCCTCCCCCTGTCCATCTCCTGTCAAAGCTGGCTGTATTACAAGGTGCTGCAATGCAGAAAACCACTGTCAGACAGCAGAGGAAGCACATTTCAGCAGGGACAGGAAGTCAGGAAAAATCTGGAATGTGGCACATGAGACCTATGCTGGAGTATGGAGATAAGCAGGATAATGGTTGTACCTAGGAGCTCACTAAGACAGGAGTGGAGGCCAAAGAGATATGAGGGTATTAAAAATCACCCTGGTCTCCCACCTTGGCCTCCAGCAGCCCTGTATCTCATATGGACCCTGAAACTGGGACCGGGTGAGGCCACCTTGCTAGCAGAGCTCTTATCTCCCTGGTCAGTTCTACACTGGCCAGGCACAGGGCTTGACTTCTCCTCTTGCTCCTCTTTGAGACTATTAGGCCTAAAACAAATCTAGCCAGATGCTCCAGGGGTTCACTGAGAGCAAATTGATGCATATGGGAACAAAAGGCTATTAGAATAGGCAAATGGAAGTTTGTGGAAGTAGTCATTCATCAGGCCATGGAATCTAATTTGAAAAGCCATCTGCCATAGACTTCCATCAGGATGCAAAGCAGGAGCAGAGAATGGCCTCATAGGTGCAACTCCTTCACCCTGGATAACATGCCAGCAGATGGTGACAAGGCAGGAAATATGTGTGGAATGGGGGAGCCACCACTCTGACCAACACAGGGCAAGGGGCCTGGCTTCAAAATCTATTTAATTACAGCTCCCACTGCCCTCAGGGGGCCTCATTTCTCAATGTCAGGTCAAGTGAGCATCTTCACTCTGCTCCCTCTTTGCTTTGTGCTTTTGGCTGCTCAACTTGAATGCTAGGCTGACCATTGAAATGTCTTTATCTCTCCAGAATGACTCTGTGGGTTATTTGTTGCACTGAGAAGACTTGCCTTATGTAAGAATCAGAAAACGCCTAAGAAGTGGGTGACTTTGTCATCTCAATCACAGAACCTGGAGGGTCATGATTTCACTTAAATTTTCCCCCAATTCAGGCTTCATCATGATAAGCCAAATAACTATATGACTGATAGTCTCTCTACCTCATTCAATCACACACATCTGGTAACAGGCATTAGTTTGTAAAGATTGCCAGGATTTTTTGTTTGGTTGTTTATTTGTTTGTTTTTGAATTAACAATTATGAATGGCTCAGAGATAGTCCCAATAAGATAATTGATTTCCTTGGGGAAATTTTCTTCTGATGGTCAATATTGAGCTTGAAACCTTCAGACATATGCAGATTTTGAAAATTTTTTCACCTGCAGCCATAGTTTTATTTGTTTTGCTCTGACAGTTCTGAGTGTTTATTACATTAGCTTGAGGAAATTTGCCACCAATTTCTACACTTATGTGCTCAGTCATCTCATTCTAGGACCTAATGTGAGACCCCTACTGCCTCTGACCACATCTCTGGAAGCAAGAAATGAGAGATGCAGTCAGTGTCATTGGGCACAGCTCCAAAACAGCTTCTTTTTAGGGATCATTGTAAAAGGATATCCACTATAGTTCTCCAGATAAGTCCTGGCATCAGGCTAATGACTAAACTGCCACTGTTACCTCCCAGACCGCCTTAGATTTGATAATATGCACCTAGTTAAAGAGATGAGAGGCCACAGAGACATGCTCTTCATTCCACACACCAAGAGTAAATCAGTGAAGTTCTACAAAATATTCAAAAAATTAAGAAATCAAGATGCAAAGTAAATTCAGCCAATATGAGCCTTCCCAGTCCTTTAGCTGTTAGTCAAAAGACAAATCAAATTGTAGGATTCCTGTAAAACTGTTATACTTGGATAGCCCTGGGCACTCCCCTTATATATATCATGTGATTTGGTTTGGGGTGTGCCACTGCCCAGGGAAGCCAGATTGTGTGTTACTGGTAAATGTGTTTGGGAACAATAATGAGCCCAATGGAGGACTGAGGTCTGGGTTTGAAGGAGCAACCCTCAAAGCCAATGAGACAAATGGGCTGGTCAAATGTAGTTTGACTATAGTTTCCAATAGATATATTTTTGTGGTGGTTTTTCTTCATTTTCAGTGTTAATAGTATGCTTCAGTGTAGGCTTACAAAAAGGAAAGGGCAGCAGGACATATTGGGAAAGCTTTGGGGGATGTGGGAAGTGCTGATGCTTGGACCCACCTGCCACCCCCAGCTGGGCTGGCCCCTCTGCAAGGGTCTGTTGGCTTTGATTCTAAGTGAGTATCACATGTTTAAAAAGTGGCTTTAAAGATAAGCTTTCTCCAGTCCATTTGTTATACCACTTATTGTCAGAGTGTAGTAAGTAGTCCTTTTGAGTTGACTTGTGTCTCCCAAAAAAATATGTTCAAATCCTCACCTTGGGTACCTGCGAATGTCATTTTTTTTGCAACTCAGATTTCATCAAGTTAAGATGAAGTCATGCTGGATTAGGATGGGCTCTAATCCAGTGACTGGTGTCCTTATTACAAAAGCAAAATTTGAACCCAGACAGAGAGAAGGCCACATGACAATAGAGGTTGGGAAGAAAGAGATTGGAGTGATGCATCTACAAGCCAAGGAACACCAAGCATTGCTGAAAGCTGCCAGAGCTAGGAAAGAGATAAGGAATGGAGCCTCCAGAAGGAACCAATCCTGCCATTCTGTTGAAGGAAACCTGGGTCTTCCAAAAGGATCAAGTCTTTGATCTTGAACTTGCAGCCTCCAAAACTATGAAAGAATAGATATCAGCTATTTAAATCCCAGTCTGTGGCATCACATCATGGCAGCCCAAGCAGACTAATAAAATAATCATTTTGCACACACACCAACATAACTAGAATAAGTTGTATTAGAGACTTTACGTGTCAAGGAGCATAATTTGGTTTCAATGATGGCAATGTGTGTTTGTTTATTTGTTTGTTTGTTTGTTTTATAGGACTACTGTCTTCAAAATTTTTTACTGGGTGTGTTTGGAATGCTCTTTAAAAGATAAAGCAATGCACATGCATACAAATATATATTCATCCACTGAGTTGTATTTTTAAAAAATATATTCATGGAGACATTAAAAATGGTGGCAGAGTAAATGAATGCTACACAGACATGCTCCCAAGACCAAACTAGAATTACAACTAAAATACCAAAAAAAATCATCCTGAATAATTAACTGAAGACTCGCTATAGATAACCCTGATAATCAAGAACAGAAAGTGGAGACTGCATAGAGACTGGTAGGAAGGGAGAAAGGGTTGGCAGGGCTCCCACAGACATCAGCTGAAGTTTTGAAGAGATATCTCAGTTGTGTGGAGTTGCCTCTGAGATCTCTGAGGTTTAATTCCCAAGTTAGGCCCCCATCTGAGAGCACCAGAACTGAGAAATGTGCCCATATAACATCTGGATGTGAAAAGCAGCAGGGTTGCTGTCTGCCAGAGAGAAATGGCTGGAAATGCAGTCACACTCTTAAAAAGTCCCTCCCCCCGGCCGCCACCTCTACTGGTTGCTCTGCTTGTTCACCCTAAAGCTCTGCCAAGCAGAGGCTCCGGCGCGGGAGGAGAAGCTGTCAGTGAGCACCTCGAGTTTGCCGTGCTGGATGGTGGAGGAGTTCGTGGTGGCAGAGGAGTGCACCCCGTGTTCGACTTTCCAGGCTAAAATCACCCCTGAATGTGGTTCCACAGGGTATGTGGAGAAAATCACATGCAGCTTATCTAAGAGGAATGGGTTCAAAAGCTGCCGCTCGGCTCTGATGGAACAGCACTTATTCTGGAAATTTGAAGGGGCTGTCATGGCTATAGCCTTGGTGTTCGCTTGCCTTGTCATCATCCGTCAGCGACAACTGGACAGAAGGGCTCTGGAAAAGGTCCGGAAGCAAATCGAATCCATATAGCTACCTTCTACCCTTTTATATGGGTCTTAAAGACTCTCCTCTGACAGAGAAAGTAGAATGGACTTATTTGTGCCCCTGGCATTTTGGGGACTGGGAGGAACAAACAAACAAACAAACAAACAAAAAAACCTTCCATCTTCCTCGTCTAGATCATTAATGAGCAGAATAAAAAGTAAAATAAGAAAAAAAAAATGTCAACACACAAACTTTTGTGTGCAGCCACTCAGCTTGGGCTCTGATAAAGGAAGGGCATAGTGAACTGGAGCTATGAGAGCAGAAGCCGGGGTTGCGGGGGTTAGAGCTTGGAAGAAAGACATCCCAGTTTCTTGTGCTGAGTCATTCCCTCATGCTGAGGAGCTCAGCTTTCAAAGGCAGATCTTTGTTATCCAGACAATTTTTGCCTGGTGGGGAAGATAAAACCCACCCTGTTTCAAAACCTACCCTGTGGAGTTTCTGAGGCCTATTAAGAAACTGAGAATAACAATTAGCCTCTAGGCAGAAGCAATTACCCCACACTGTTGGAAAAACCTCTCCTCATACCTATGGACAATTGTTTGAGGGCTACTCAAGACTGAATCCAATCAGTCTGCAGACAGAGATGGGTATTTGAAGACTTTGAGTCTTTGCATGATCTAATTAGTTAGAAACAGCTTTTGACACTGTCCTGCACTAAATATTGGGAATCATAGCAGTTCTACCTAATACATAGTAACAAATGCAAAAAGGCAGCCCAAATGGGGAGTCAAAAAACAATCCCAAAATGAAAGAACAAGGAAATTATCCAAATGAAGAGATAAACAAATGGAAATAAGAAATTTATTTGATATAGAGTTCAAAATATTGATGGTAAAAATACTTAGAAGAATGAGAAAAGATACAGTAAATATGAAAAAAATAACAGTCAGAAATAAAGAATGACATCACACTAATTATAAAAACACATTGGAAGGAATACACAGCAGATTAGGGGAAGCTGAACATCAGAACAGTGAGTTAGAAGACAGGGTTGAAAATAATCACTCAATCAGAGAACCAAAAAGAAAAACAAAAAATAGGAGCACAGCCTAAGGGAGCTGCAGGACAATATGAAATGTAACATATATATATATATATATATATATATATATATATGCCCAAGGAACCAGCCAACCAGCAGACTGGCTAGTAGCTATGATGGCACTGACTACCAGGGGAGCAGATGCTCAATGCAGGAGCTTCCGAGTAACAGCAACTTTGTAGAGTGCCCTCGTATTCCAGGACCTCTCAGCCCAATCCCCACAGACCAGGCCAAGGGACTCCACCTGCTGGAGGGGCCCCACTCACTTTGCAGATGCCCCAGATGTGGCCAGCCAGGGAGGGATCACAGGAGGTTGGCTCCAGGGCATGTCTGGCAGTCATGTCAGTCCCACCCTACCAGCCACTTTCTAATTAATTTACTTTCAATGTGCACAAATCTGTGCACTGGGCCTCTAGTATTCACATAATGGGAATACCAGAAATGGAAGAAAGTGAGCAAGGGATAAACAATGTGTTTAAAGAAATAATGGCAGAAAATTTCCCTAATTTGATGAAGGAAAAAAATCACACAAGTTCAGGAGGCATAGAGAGTGCCAAGCAAGAAGAACCCAAATAGGCCCAGGCCTAGACAAACCAAAATTAAAATGCCAAAAATTAAAGACAAAGAGTAAAAATTAATGGCAGCAAGAGTAAAGCAATTCTGACCTACAAAGAAGCTCCTGTAAAGCTGTAAGATGATTTCTCATCAGAAACTCTACAGGCCAGAAAGAAATGGCATGAAGTGCTCAAGGTAAAGAAAAGCAAGGATCTGAAACCAAGATTACTATATCAAGAAAAAAGAGCTACCTAGAAAAAAATAAGGGGAGAGGGGTGAGGATGGAGTTTATCACTACCAAGCCAACATTGCAAGAAGTGCTAAAGGAATTGCTTTCATGAAAAGAAGAAATATAGAGAGAAACCTAGGCATACATAATTAAAATTGCAATAAATAAGAACCTATCAATAATAACCTTAAATGAAAATGAATTAAATGCTCCAATCAAAAGACATAGAGTAGCTGAATGAATACAAAAACATGATTCAACTATATGTTGACCTACCTCAGAACAAATGACTCACACAGGATGAGAATGAAGGGATGGAAAAATTTTTCATTCAAATAAAAAAGAAAAGCTGGAGTAGAAATACTCATATCTGACAAAATAGATTTCAAAATGAAGGCCATCATAAGAGACAACAAAAGTCACTACATAAACTAAAGGGATTGACCAAAAGGAGCACCAAAATATATAAAAAACTTCCGGAGGACTTAAAGGGAGAGATCAACAACAATACGGTAATAATAGGGTAATTTAACACCCTGCTGATTTCACTGGATAGATCTTCCAGTCAAAAAATTAATAAGGAAACAGTGACTCTAAAAGATACACTAGGTTAGATGGATTTAATTGACATTTATAGAATATTTTACCCCAAAGCAGCAAAATATACATTCTTCTCAAGTGCACATGGGTTATTCACAAAGATAGATCACATGCTAGGATACAAAACAAGTCTATACAAGTTTAAGACCATTGAAATCATATCAAGCATCTTTTTATATCACAATATAATGAAATTAGAAATCAACTACAATAAAATCACCCAAAAACATTCAAACACATGGAGGCTAAATAGCATGTTATTAGACAATTAGAGGCCTGGTACACAAAATTCATGCATGGTTGCAGTCCCTAGGTCTGGCTAGTGATTAAAGAGCAAGCATCTGGCATGGAAGAGCAGGTCCCAGCTGACCTCTGGGTCCTAGGCAGCACCTAGGGCCCTGGATCCCTGCACACCCCTTTCTGCCTGAGTCATGGTGCCTGAGTCCCCATACGAAGATGTGGTAAGCACAGCCAGATGCTGCAGGCTGGGTCGCAATGTGGGCCTCTGGGCCGCCCAGCAGCACCACACAGAGCCAGGCAGGCAGTGCTCTCTCCCATCATGCATGAACCCACAAGCCCGACTAGCCCCTGTGGTCCTGATAGCTGCAGCCCTACTCACCCAGTAGCCCATTGAGGCTGTCAGCACCTCCACTGCTGCCTGCTGCCAATGCCTAATCACTGATGCTTGCTGTGCTCTGTGCCATCCCCTGGTGGTGCACATCATACCAAGCAGTGGAACTCCTGGTTGAGGGGACAATTTGCATATTAGGCTTTTATTATATGGTACTAGAGGCCCAGTGCATGAAATTTGTGCATGGTGGAGGGGGAGTAGGTTTCCTCAGCTTGGCCTGCAACCTCTCCAATCTGGGACCCCTCAGGTGATGTCTGACTGCCGGTTTAGGCTTGATTCCACATGGCAGTAGGACATCCCTCTTGCAATCCAGAACTGCTGGCTCCTAACCACTCACTTGCCTGCCTGATCACCCCTAACCACTCTGCATGCCTGCCTGATTGTCCCTAACTGCTCTCCCCTGCCAGCCTGATTGCCTCTAACTGCCTCTGCCTTGGCCCCCACTGTGGCTTTCTCTGAAAGGATGACCAGAAGATGTCTGGTCAACCTGGTTTAATTAGCATATTACCCTTTCATTAGTATAGATTAGTTAGTTCAGACAGCCATAACAAAATATCATAGATTTGTGTTTCCCTGCACTCCTTCCTTTTCATAACCATCCAGACTCCCCCATATGAGTCTCACCCAGAATGTATTTTTCTCACAGTTCTGGAGGCTGGAATTTGGGATCAGAGTACCAGCATAGCATCGTCCCATACACCAGAAAATGGTGGATCAATTTCCAGTCAGGGCACATGCCCAGGTTGCAGATTCAATACCCAGTCCAGTGAGTGCAAGAAACAATAGAACAATGTTTCTCTCTCTCCCTTCTCTCTGAGATCAATTAAAGTGGATGATAAATAAATAATGTTCTCTAAGTATGATTTTAACAGGAAAGACATTAGTGATCTATGAAGTGAAAAACTTGTTATAATACAGCATGACCCCATTTATAAAATATATTTATTGATTTCAGAGGAAGGGAGAAGGAGAGATAGATAGAAACATCAATGATGAGAATCATTAGTCAGCTGCCCCTACTGAGGATCAAGCCTGAAACCAGACCAGGAATCATATTGTGACCTCCTGGTTCATAGATTGATGCTCAACCACTGAGCTCCACCAGCCGGGCCCCATTTTTATCAAATCTAAGCACGTGAGGTACATTGGCAAGATCTCACTCCTAGATGAAAGTCTGAAATTGCCCAAACTCCTTTGGAGGTAGGTTTTTGGATAAGAATTCATTTCTGCCAATTGGATGCGCTTGCACAATATTTTGAAGGTAGAAGTGAGCAGAGTCATCTTCCCGCAGTTTGGGATGTTTGCTGCTGGTGATCATGTTTGCAGAGATGTGGAGGTTTTCTGCAGTGGAATCCAGGCTGTGCACAGGCAGTTGTGGCAGAGACAGTGTCCAGTGACTTGTTTTGTGGAACTGGAGGGCACTTGTTGGGGCAGCAGTTTCCTGTGCCCAGGTCACAGGTGTGCCAGAATATCCTAGAATTCAGTTGTGGCTGAGGGAGCAGCTCATCCCGCTAGGCAGGGAGTCTTTCCTGGGGGCCCAGCCTAATACCACCAGCTTTCCGATGATTTCACAAGTACTAATTCCTTGTGCTAAATTATTTCCTGCCTAAAATAGCAAAGATATAAAAATATTTTGGATCCTCTACTTTCAACAAAAACAATTCTGCACAGGGTCAGGTCTGAGAAGTGGGTGAGGTGTTGCTGATGGTTCCCTTCTTTGAGTCTCAGCTTCCTCTTCTGTAGAACTTAGGCCAAAGATTATCTGTTCATAGTTACTAAAGACCGTGGCAGCTGTATTTCCTAAAGATGGCTACAACATTTTCTATCCCTGCTGTGGCCTTGCCACTTTCCACCATGTTCTCTCTCTTGAAGTGGGCTGACCTCTGAATTCCAAGGTCAAGGCCAAAAAGGCAGAGCTTCCGGCAGGGTTCCTCCCTGCCAGGGTGTCCAGTTCCCTGTCCTTGCCACTTGGGGCTCTACCTAGCGCAGGGCCTTGCCCTTCTGGCTTGCTTCCCCTTGTTTGTGGCCCAGCATCTCACTTCACTTCATGGCCCACCTGCTGGTGCTGCTAGGCCCAGTGGGTGGGGTAAGAGCCCAAGTTGGGCCTCACACCTCCTGTCTCCTGTGTGCTGCTGCTCCCTATGCCCCACAGCCTCTATTCCTGCTGCTGTTCCAACTGGGGCCAGATGCCCAGATGCTGTGCTTGACCCACAGGGACCACTGTGGCCCCAGGAAAGCCTCCTTACCCCATCCCTGACTCCATCACCCTGATCCTGGGTCCACTTCTGCCAAAGGAGAGCTTTGCCCATGCAGCTGCCCAAGACTGAGACCTAGTAACTCCAAGGTCCCCTGACCCCAAATTTCTGCCAGCCAAGGTGGTTGGCCAGCTGGCCCTGCCCTGATTGAGGTGTTGGGGGCAATCTGGCCTGGATCAGGCTGTTTGCTGGCTGCAGTGAGTGTCATAGCAACCAGTCCTTAAGTTGTTATGGTCACAACAGTGTTATGATCTCTGGATTTATATATACATACATATATATATATATATATATATATATATATGTATATGTGTGTGTGTGTGTGTGTGTGTGTGTGTGTGTGTGTGTATATATATATGTATATATATAGTAAAGGGTCAGTGCATGAAATTTGTGCATGGGGGGGCTGCCCTTCAACCCAGCCTGCTAGCTCTCCAATCTGGGACCCCTTGAGAGATATCTGGTTGCCCATTTAGGCCCAAACCTATCTGGATCAAGCCTAAATGGGCAGTCAGACATCCCTCTCACAATCCAGGACTGCTGGTTCCCAACTGCTCACCTGCCTGCCTTCCTGATTGCCCTTAACTGCTTCTGCCTGCCAGCCTGATCACCCCCTAATCACTCCCTGCCATCCTGATTAATGCCTAACTGCTCCCCTGCCAGCCTGTTTGCCCCTAACTACCCTACCTAGTGGGCCTGGTCACCCCTAACTGCCCTCCCCTGCAGGCCTGGTCCCTCCTAATTGCCCTCCTCTGCAGTCCTAGGTCCCTCTGCAACTGCCCTTCCCTGCAGGCCCAGTCACTCCTCTGCTGGCCTGGTCACCCTTAACTGCCCTCCTCTGCAGGCTTGATCACCTCCAACTGCCCTCCCTTGCAGGCCTGGTCCCTCCCAACTGCCTTCCCTTGCAGGCCTGGTTCCTGCCAACTGCCCTTCCCTGCTAGCCATCTTGTGTTCACATGGGGGCAGGATCTTTTGACCATATGGAGGAAGTCATCTTATGTGTTGGAGTGATGATCAATCTGCAAATTACTCTTTTATTAGATAGGATAGAGGCCTGGTACACGGCTGGGGAACAGCTGGTCTGCCCTGAAGGGTGTCCTGGATCAGGTTGGATGTTCCCTTGAGGCATGGAGCGGCCTGGATGAAGGGCCTGTGGTTGGTTTGCAGGCTGTCCACGCCTCCCGGAAACCCAAGTGGAGACCCTGGTATCTGAGATTTATTTATCTTCTACAATTGAAACTTTGTAGCCTGGAGCAGAGCCAAGCCTTCTGCTTGCTCAGTGGCAGCAGCCATTGAAACTTTGTAGCCTTAAGCAGAGGCCTGGGCTGGCCAGGGTGTGTGGAAAGCTTGGCTTTCTCCATTGCCAGGGACAACCCAAGTCTCCCTCCTGCTCTCTCTGTGGCCATAGCCATCTTGGTTGGGTTAATTTGCATGCTCACTCTGATTGGCTAGTGGGCATGGTTTGTGGGTGTAGCGGAAGTATGGTCAATTTGCATATTACTATTTTATTTGATAGGATGAAGGTAGATAGATAGATATCTTCCATTGATTTCAGAGAGGAAGGAAGAGGGAGAGAGATATAAACATCAATGATGAGAGTGAATCATGGATTGGCTGCCTCCTGCATGCCCCACACTGAAGATCAAGACCACAACTGATCTTGATTTGACTTACAGGTAGTCAAATCTTGACCTCTTGAGTCATGTTCAACCACTTAACCATGCCCACCAGGCTCTTGTTCTCATTTTAAAGGAGAGAGAATTAACACTCCAGAAGTCAACTTGCCCAAAACAACCAAGTTATTCAGTGGCAGTGTTGTGGGGGAGAAAGGGGGCCGGGTCTAATAGATGCACTAATGAGGCCTTTGTGTTAATCAGTTCAGCCAGAGGAGTCTAGGTAGACAGACTCTGTCTCTGGATCTTTAAGCGGCACTTCCTCAAGACCCTCAGATTCTCTGCACGACTCCCCACCCTCCCTACTTGCCATTGGAGCTGAGGAGGGCCAAGGATAGGAAAGGCCATTTGTGGTTCACCTGGAAGGGGACATGAGAGAGGGAAAGAGGGGCAGAGCTGAGAGTACCACAAACCCCTGATGGGAGTTACAGGCAGTGATCTGGATGCTGATCGCTCTATCCCAGCATCTCAGGAGCATTTCTTTCTCCAGAAGCACTGCAAGCATTACCTTAGGCCTCAGGACTTGGGGGGTTGGTCTCGACCATTCTGTTTTGTAGTGCAGGATCCTCTCTGTCCTGGAAACTGGAGTTTGGGGTTGGAGTTGGACCACCTGGGCAAGCCCTTTGCATTAGACCCTGAGCCCTTTTGTGTGGGTTCCAGGCACAGCTGATTTGTGTGTCCACAAGGGGGCTTCATTTTCCTAGTTTTCAATGTTTGCTTTCCATAATACTGTTTTGGTTTTTTTGTACCAAAAATAAAACCATTTGCTTGTTTCCGATAAGTACTTGTCATCACTGAAGAGAGACTGGGGGCCGGGGGCGGGGGGAGGGTAGGAGAGGGGAGCGTGGAGTGATTAGGGCAGCCAAATGGGAGTGACCCGCCTCCTGTACATCAGGGTGGGAGTCTGGTTATGAACATTCCATGTCCCTTGTGTGGAGCTCAAACTAAGGTCTGAGTTTTGCAGTCAGACCTTCAAAACGGACAGGATCTGACCCCAGGCTCCCTGCCAGCAGCTGGGAGTGGGGCCTCCTCTCTCTACCCCCACACATCGTTCCTCATGCTCTGGCTTTCCTGCAGCACACCCCAAAGCCGCCACCTTGGCTGCTAGTTTCCAGTCTCTGCATTGCCCTTGGGGAGGGTGCTGTCGCCTCCTGCTGTCTCCCTACTTCCTCTTTTCCCTCAATCTTCTCCAGATACAGAAGCCAGAGGGTCCTCACCTACAGCCCTGGGGCCTCCCCCTACACTCAGAGGATGCCAAGTTCTTACAGGCCCTCGATACATGCAGGATCTGTCTCCCAACCCAACCTTGACCCGCTTCCACTCGGCCTCTTCCTTGTCCTGCTGCCCCATCCATGGGCTGTCCCCTCTGCCCAATGCTATTCTCCAGGTGTCTGCCCCATCTCCTTCATCTGTTCAGTTTCCCTTAGTGAGCCTCTCTTAGCTCCTTACCTCACAGAGCCCCTATGTGGCTTCATTCCCATGTTTTCATGGTGTCTGTGCCCTCTAACGGCTGCATCTCACGTCTTTCCAAGGCTGTTTCTGCCCCACACTTCCATCCTCTCCTGGCAGAATGCAATCTTAGTAGTACAGGGCGGCTGGTTCTCTGTTGCTCTATGAGCACATGGGCATGCCTAGGACACACGGGAGATCAGTCAGTGATACAGGTTGAGTAAGATGCTCAAGCAGTGGTGTTACATGGCAAGGCCATTGGAAGGCAGACTCACTTGGAACCAAGGGCCAGTGAGCTCTCTCCAAAGTGCTCAAGGTGGGGCTGTGGGAGCCAGTTGTTCCTTTCCTGGCAAGAAGGCAGGATGAAGAGAATGAAAAAGGAGCAGTGTGTGTTTCCCCTAAACTGCTTAAAAGCTGATGATCTCATTCCATTCTTAAAGCTATGAATAGAAACCCTTAGATCAACCCTGTGAGGTGGTTCTGAGATTATCTGAGATTCCATGGAGAGTATGTGGACTTCGTCTGCCACAAGGATAGTGTTTAGTAACTGCCAGCTTTTAGACCTGTGATTCATACACTGGTGGGGGGCAGCCTGCTGGGATTAGCCCACTGTGGGATCACGCTTATCCTGGTCAGCCTACCGGCTGTGGACCCATCTTCTAAGCAGCTGCTTCTGCTATGGGAATCCCACACACTGATCACCAGGGGGCAGCTCTTTCATTGAGCATTTGGCCAACCCGTCATTCTGGTTGTTCCATTATTTGATCACTGGGCTTTTATTATATAGTATGAATGGGTTACCAATGAGATCAAGAAAGAAATAAAAAACTTCCTGGAAACAAATGAAAATGAACACACAACAACCCCAAATCTCTGAGACACAACAAAAGCAGTTCTGAGAGGGAAGTTCATAGCACTACAGGCCTACCTCAAAAAACAAAAACAAAAAAATAATAATGAGACATTTAACCCTACAACTTAAAGAATTAGAACATGAACAACAAGAAAAGCCCAGAGTAAGTAAAGGGAAGGAAATAATAAAGATTAGAGCAGAAATAAATGACACAGAAACTAAAAAATAAAAATAAATAAATGAAACCAAGAGTTGATTCTTTGAGAAGATAAACAAGATTGGTAAATCATTAGGCAGTCTCATCAAGAAAAAAGTGAGAGGCCCCAAATAAATAAAATCAGAAATAAAAGCCATGAAGTAACAACTGACACCACAGAAATACAAAGAATTATAAGAAAACTAGAGGCCTGGTGCATGAAATTTGTGCACAGGGGGCGGGGGGAGGGGTGGTCCCTCAACTCAGTGTGCAGCTTCTCCAATTGGGGACCTCTTGTGGGATGTCTGACTGTCATTTTTGGCCCGATTCCTGGGATCAGGCCTAAACTAGCAGCAATCATATCTCTCACAGTCTGGGATCACTGGCTCCTAACTGCTCACCTGCCTGGTTGCCTGATTGCCCCTAACTGCCTCTGTCTACCAGCCTGCTCATCCCTAACTACCCTCTCCTGCAGGCCTTATGCCTCCCCCAACTGCCCTCCTCTGCTGGCCAATTTGGTTCTGATTAGTCGGTTCCTATGCCAGTATCAAAAGCTCTGCCTCCTAGACAGCCATTAGCTTCCCATAGCACCCACCTTAGGTTGTGATTGGTTGGTTACTACGCCAGTCAATATCAAAAAGCTCCACGTCCTAAGGCAGCCATTGGCTCCCCACAGCACACAGATTTGGTTCTCATTGGTCGGTTCCTATGCCAGTAAGCATCAAAAGCTCTGCCTAATAGGCATCCATTGCCTCCCCACAACACCCAGATTTGGTTCTCATCGGTCAGTTCCTATGCCAGTCAGCATCAGAAGCTTCACATCCTAGGCAGCCATTGGTTCCCCATTGCACCCACTTTTGGTTCTAATTGGTTGCTTCCTATGCCAGTCAGCATCTCCAGGCCTATCTCTGGGCCTGATCAAAGAGGCAGGGCTTAACAACAGCCCCCTCCCCCCCCTGCAGAGGCCAGGAGAGAAAGAAAAGTCTGGCAGCTGGCAAAAATCAGAAAGAAAGAGGGAGAGAAAGAGAGGTAAGTACATTGATCAACAGCTTCCCCTGAGGCTGCAGATCAGACCCTGACTCACTTTCTGGGTCTCAGCCACCTGGGCAGTCAGTGGTGGGTTTCCAGTCTGCAGCTGGGCAACCCAGCACCAACTACCGATGGTCTGCATTTGGTTGCAGGCTCAGCCCCTTCTCAAGCCTAAAGCCTCTGCGCCAGGCTTTAGGCTTGGGAAGCAGGCACCTGCACCCCTTGGATTGCAGGCTCAGCCCCTTTCTAAGCCTAAAGCCTCCGATTGCAAGCTTAGGAAGTCCCCTCCTCCCCAATGGCTGGCTGGGAGTGAACTGGGTGCCGAGGAGGTTCCCAGGACCCAGGTGTGTATGCAAATTAACCTCCATCTTTGTTGGATTAATTTGCACACTCATTCTGATTTGCTGTGGGTGTAGCGGAGGTATGGTCAATTTACATGTTTCTCTATTATTAGGTAAGATATTATAAACAACTATATGCCAACAAGTTGGACAATGTGGTTGAAATGTACAGATTCCTAGAGAAATATTATCTCCCAACACTGAATCAGGATGAATCAGAAAACCAAATAGGCCAATAATAACTGATGAAATAGAAGCAGTAATAAATAAAACAAAACAAAAACTCCCAGCAAACAACTGTCCTGATCTGGATGGTTTCACTGGGAAGTTTTTCCAAACTTCAAAGAATTGACACTTTTACTACTCAAACAATTATAAAAAATCCAAAAAGAAGGAACATTTCCAAGCTCTTTTTATGATACCAGCATTATCTTAATTCCAAAACCAGATAAAGCCACTACAAAGAAAGATAATTATAAGCCAATATTCATGATGAACATAGATGATAAATCCTCAACAAACTATTAGAAAACTGGATCCAGCAATATATCAAAAAGATCATACACCATGACCAAGTGGGATTTATTCCATGGATGCAAGGCTAGTACAATATTCACAAATCAATAAATGTGATGCCTCACATAAACAAATTGAAAGACAAAAATCACATTGTCATATCAATAGACACAGAAAAAGCATTTGACAAAATCCAACATCCATTTTTGATAAAAACTTTTAGCAGAGTGGGAATAAAGAGAGCATATCTCAATATAATAAAGGTTATGCATGACAAATCTATAGTGAACATCATAGTCATTTGGAAAAAACTAAAACCATTTTCCCTAAGACAGGGATGCCCACTTTCACCACTCTTATTTAATACTAAAGGCCTGGTGCATGAAATTCATACATGGGGGAGGGGGTGTCCCTCAGCCCAGCCTGCATCCTCTCCAATCTGGGACCTCTCAAGGGATGTCCCACTGGGATCTGGCCTAAACGAGCAGTTGGACATCCCTTTTACAATCCAGGACTGCTGGCTCCCAACTGTTAACCTGCCTGCCTTTCTGATTGCCCCTAACTGCTTCTACCTGCCAGTCTGATCACCCCCTAACCACTCCCTGCCAGCCTGATCGATGCCTAACTGCTCCCCTGCCAGTCTGTTTGCCCCTAACTACCCTCCCCTTCAGGCATGGTCACCTTTAACTGCCCACCCCTGAAGGCCTGGTCCCACCCAACTGCTCTCCCTTGCAGGCCTGGTCCCCCTCAACTGCCCTTCCCTGCAGGCCCAGTCATCCCCAACTTCCCTCCTCTGCTGGCCTGATCACTCCTAACTGCCCTCCCCTTCAGGCTTGATTTCCCCCAACTGCCCTTCCTTGCAGGCCTGGTCCCTCCCAACAGCCCTCTCCTGCTGGCCATCTTATGTCCACATGGAGGCAGCAATCTTGTATGTTGGTGTGATGGTCAATCTGCATATGACTCTTTTATTAGATAGGATAGAAGTCTGGTCCATGGGTGGCAGCCAGATGGTTTGCCCTGAAGGGTATCCCAGATCAGGGTAGGGGTTTCCTTGGGGTATAGAGTGGCCTGGACAAGGGGTCTTTGGTGGTTTGTAGGTGGGACACACCCTCCAGTGACCCAAGCAAAAGCCCTGGTATCTGGGATTTATTTATCTTTACAATTGAAACTTTGTAGCCTTGAGCAGAGCAAAGCCTCCTGCTCGCTTCATGGTGGCAGCTATTTCTGTTAAGATTTATTTATCTTCTATAATTTAAACTTTGTAGCCTTAGCGGAGGCCATGGCAGGCCAAGGCTGTAGAAGCTTGGCTTCCTCCTTTGCCAGGGCCAACCCTAGCCTCCTGCTCTCTCTAACTCTGTGGTTGCTGCCATTTTTGTTGGGATTTATTTATTTTATATAATTGAAACTGTGTAGCTTTAGTGGAGACCTGGGTGTGTGGAAAGCTTGGCTTCTTCCATTGGCAGGGAAATCCAAGCCTCCTTCCTGTTCTCTCCGTGGCTGTAGCCTCTTGTTTGGGGTTAATTTGCACACTTGCTCCTGATTGGCTTGTGGGTGTAGCAGCGTGATGGTTAATTTGCATATTACTCTTTTATTAGATAAGAGAGTACTGGAAGTCCTAGCTACAGTGATCAGATAAGAAAAAGAAATAAAAGGCATCTAAATTAGAAAAGAAGAGGTAAAACTGTCATTATTCACAGATGACATGATATTATACATAGAAAACCCTAAAGACTCTACCAAAAGAACTACTAGAGTTAACAAATGTACCTAGCAATATAGCAGGATACAAAATCAACATCCAAAAATCAATAGCTTTTTTATACATCAATAATGAACTCTCAGAAATAGAAACTAAACAAACAATGCCATTTACTATTGCAACAAAAAAATTAAGATACTTAGGAATAAACCTCACCAAGAAGGTAAAATACTTGTACTCAGAAAACTACAGGGTGTTGAAAAAAGAGACAGAGGGAGATATAAACAAGTGAAAGAATATACCATGTTCATGGATTTGTAATATTAACATCATTAAAATGCCTATACTATGCAATGCAATGTATAGATTCAATGCAATTCCTATTTAAAATGCCAATGGCATATTCCACAGATTTAGAACAAATACTCCAAAAATTTATATGGAACCAAAAAAGATCTCAAAACCTTGCAGTAATCTTGAGAAAGAAGAACAATACTAGATATTGAGTTGTACTACAAAGCTACTGTAATCGAAAGAATCTGGTACTGGCACAAGAACAAGTAGATAGATCAATAGAACAGAACAGAGGAACCAGAAATAGATCCAAGCCATTAGACTCAATTAATATTTGACAAAGGAAGCAACAACAAAAAATCAAGTCAAGAAAGTCTTTTAATAAATGGTGTGAAGGAAATTAGACAGATACATGCAAAAAAAAAAATGAAACTAGACCACCAACCTATGCCATACACAGGAATAAACTCAAAATGGATAAAAGATTTAAATGTAAGTCATGAAACCATAAAAATCCTAGAAGAAACTATACTGAGTGACCAGATTATTATGCTCTCTGAATGCATAATAATCTGGCCACTCAGTATATATATATTAGAGGCTTGATGCATTAATTTGTACATGGGTAGGGTCTGGCCAGCCTGGCTAGAGGAGAGGACATGGGCTCTTGGCTGGCCTGCCTGCTGGTCAAACTCCTGGTGGAGGGGACAATTAGCATATTAGCTTTTTATTATATAGGACATACACTGAGTGACTAGATTATTATGCATTTAGAGGTCATAAAAATCTGGCCACTCAGTGTATAGGCAGCAAAATCTCATAAAACTCATAGCAATATATTTACAGATACACCTCCTAGCACAAAGGAAACTAAGAAAATAAACAAATAGAGCTGCATCAAAATAAAAACTCCACAGCAAAAATAAACCAACAACAAAATGAAAAGAGAACCCATTGTATGGGAAAACATATTTGGTAATAATACATCTGATAAAGGGTTAATATCCAAAATATATAAGGAACTCATACAACTTAACAAAAGGAAGACAATCCAATTTAAAAATGGGCGAAGGGCCTAAATAGACACTTCTCCAAAGTGAACATACAGATGGATAAGAGACATATGAAAAATTGTTCAAAGTCACTGATCATTAGAGAGATGCAAATTAAAATGACAATGAGGTATCACTCACACCTGTCACAATACATACCATCAGGAAATCAACAAATAATAAGTGCTGGTGAGGATGTGGAGAAAAGGGAACCCTGGTACACTGCTGGAGGAAATGCAGACTGGTGCAGCCATTATGAAAAACAGAATGGAGTTTCCTCAAAAAATTAAATATGGAGCTACCATTTGACTGTGATCCCACTTCTAGAATATATCCTAAGAAAACCAAGTTCTAGCCAGTTTGTCTCAGGGGATAAAGCATCAACTTCTGGACTGAAGAGTCCTGGCTTCAATTCTAGTCAAGGGCACATGCCTGGGTTGTGGGCTCAATTCCCAGTGTGGGGCATGCAGAAGGCCAATCAATGATTCTCTCTCATCATTGATATTTCTATCTCTCCCTCTCCCTTCCTCTCTGAAATCAATAAAATTATGTAAAATATTCTTTTAAAAAGAAACCTGAAACATCAATCAGAAAGAAAGTATGCACCCCTATATTCATAGCAGTGCAGTTACAATAGCTAAGATCTGGAAACAGCCCAAGTGCCTATCAGTAGACAAGTGAATAAAAAAGTTGTGATTATTTATACCATGGGATACTATACAGCAATAAAAAGAAAAGGATCTCTTACTCTTAGAGACAGTAAGAAGGGAGCTAGAGATTGTTATCCTAAGTAAAATAAGCCAATCAGTGAAAGACAAGTATCACATGATCTCACTTATATGTGCAAATAAATAGAAAGTGTGTATCTCAGCACATTATATTTAGACTTAAACTTTTAAGACAATAAAAGTATAAAATTAATAGAGAAAAATAAAATATATATCTGTGAATTTGTTAGTTTAGCAAATAAATAATTTCTGTATATCTGCAGAAAGGTGACCTATGTTTACATTTTTTAGCATCATATTTAACAGTGACAGTGTGGAGTTACTGCATTCTCTAAGAATGCTAATAATCCCCAGCCAGTTCCCTGTGCTATCAGAAGTGTCTGCTTATCAGCTTTGGATAGAGAATGAAATTATCCTCTGACAGAACTGATGAGGCACCACTTTACTTAAAGGCAATCTGAAGAAGAATTGGAGAGTTAAGACTTTGATTCAAATCCTCTGGAAATTACACATTGCTACCCATACCAGAGGACATACCCATCCATCTTACTTTATACTGACCACTATTTGGTGATCTATGTAAGTGAAGACTCACCAAACTTGATAACCTCAAGTTAATTTTATTTTAGACTTATTATCAGGCTGAAGGATTCATTTTTAAGTGATTGTTCTGATTTTTACAAACATGATGTCATTTTCATTGGCTCATTGCAATAACCTTGGAGTTAGATACTGAATGGAATTCAATGCAGCCTTTTGCACTTTCTTTCCTACCATTGTTTTGTTTTAGATTTTTTGGTTTGTTTTGTTTTCTGCCTATAACCAACCTAAAGAAAAATCAAAGGGCCCAGCTAATGTGGTTCGGTGGTAGAGCATTGACCTATAAACCAGGAGGTCATAGTTCGATTTCCTGTTAGGGGATATGTCTGGATTGTGGGCTCAATCCCAGTAAGGGACATGCAGAAGGCCGACAATCAAAGATTCTCTCTCATCTTCGATGTTTCTGTCTCTCTCTCCCTCTCCTTTCCTCTCTGAAATCAATAAAAATATATTTTTTAAAATGTTAAAGAATCAAGGGGAGATTTTTTAAAGTAACTCTAGGAAAAAACAAGATGGCAGCATAGGTAAACACCTAAACTACTGCCTTACACAACAATTTCAAAAATACAGCTAAAAGACAAAATGATCATCATCCAGAACAACAGGAAAGCTGGCTGAGTGGAAATTCTACAACTAGAAGGAAACAGAGGGGCTCACGGAGACTCAGAGGAGCTGTAAAAAGCTGAGGTACAGTCAAAACCAGTTTGGCTCAG
Source organism: Lasiurus cinereus (assembly GCA_011751065.1). Lineage (NCBI taxonomy): Eukaryota > Metazoa > Chordata > Mammalia > Chiroptera > Vespertilionidae > Lasiurus > Lasiurus cinereus. The sequence goes on along the minus strand of JAAGEH010000011.1, from coordinate 9,343,498 downwards.
TGGATAGAGCATCAGCCTGTGGACTGAAAGGTCCCAGGTTTGATTCCATTCAAGAGCATGTACCTTGGTTGCAGGCACATCCCCAGTAGAGGCTGTGCAGAAGGCAGCTGATTGATGTTTCTCTCTCATCAATGTTTCTAACTCTCTATCCCTCTCCCTTCCTCTCTGTAAAAAAAAAACAATAAAATATATATTTTTTTAAAAAAAGCTGAGGTACAGAGACATGCATATGGATAGGAAGGGCAGCAGAGGGCATGGCAGCCTTCCTCTGGCTAGAGGGAGACAGAAACTCCCGACTGCACTGAACCCCAGTACCTACTGCACTGAACCTCAGTTCTGGGCAAGATTCATACGGGAGGGAATGCACTGTCGAAAATAGGGAGGAGTGCAAGGAAACTCAGGGAAACTCAGGGGACCACAAAAGGCAGAAGTCTAGAGGCGTGCGCTGATGGCTTTCTCTAGCAGGAAGAAGACCGAACCTCCCAACTGCACTTCACCCAGTTGCAGGCGAAACCCTGGGACCCAGATTCATACGAGTCCCCAGAGTGCACAGAAACTCAGTGGAGCCACGAAAGGCAGAGGTCTGGAGGCGCGCAAGTGCATGCAAAGAGGGCTGCAGCAATTACTGAGGGACACTGAGATCCAGGAGCCTCATAGGGCAGGGCTGTTGGGAAGCCAAGGCTGTTTTCACAGCCCTGAGATTGCACCCCATCCAAGCCAAACACAGAGACTTTTGCAATTCTGCAAGTCTTGTGTCATAAGGCTGACTCCAGCACAGAAGTTCTCCCTGCATAGACACAGCTGATCCTCCAAAACAACTGGCTTGAAGGTCAATTACCCCCAGTGATACCAACAACAATTAAGACACAGGGATGCACCAAGAGAGTCTACCTCAGGTAACTGGGAAGGCAGAGCTCCTGGGCCATATAGGACACCTAGCACACAAAGCTATTCTACCAACTCAGGGAAGCAGCAATAATGCGGAACCTAAAGAAAGAGATCACAAATGATAGAAATGGAGGAAAACAGACGACTGGATATAGAGTTTAAAACCATGGTTAAAAGGTTTTTCAAAATTTCCTAGAAAAGGCCGATAAATTTAGTGAGACCCAAGAGGAGATGAAAAAGGACCAACTAGAAATTAAACATACACTGACTGAAATAAAAAATGTTATACAGAAACCTAGCAGTATACTAGAGGAATTCAAGAATCAAGTCAAAGATTTGAAATACAAAGAAGCAGAAAACACTCAACTGGAAAAGAAAAAAGAAAAAAGAATCCAAAAATGTGAAGATTGTGTAAGGAGCCTTGGGACAACTTCAAGTGTACCAACATCAGAATTATGGTGGTGCCAGAAGAAGAGAGAAAGCAAGATACTGAAAACCTATTTGAAGAAATAATGACTAAAAACTTCTCCCACCTGGTGAAAGAAATAGACTTACATGTCCAAAAAGTGCACAGAACCCCAAACAAAAGGAATCCAAAGAGGACCACACCAAGATACATCACCATTAAAATGCCAAGAGCAAAAGACAGAGAGAATATTAAAAGCAGCAAGAGAAAAACAGTTAATTGCCTACAAGGGAGCACCCATACGATTGTCAGCTGATTTCTCAACAGAAACTATGCAGCCCAGATGGGAGTGGCAAGAAATATTCAACGTGATAAATAGCAAGCACCTTCAACCAAGATTACTCTACCCAGCAAAGCTATGACTCAGAATTGAAGGGCAGATAAGGAGTTTCACAGATAAGAAAAATTAAAGGAGGGAGAATCCAAGATGGCGGCATAGGTAAACACCTATACTGCTGCCTCACACAACAATTTCAAAACTACAACTAAAAGACATAACGGACATCATCCAGAACCACAGGAAAGCTGGCTGAGTGGAAGTTCTACAACTAGAGGGAAAGAGAGGGGCTCGCGGAGACCCAGAGGAGCTGCAAAAAGCTGAGGTACGGAGACGCGCGCTGAGAGAGCGGGTGCCGGAGTACCTGGCTGGCTTTCTCTGGCGGGCGGGAAACGGAGACTCCCAACGGCATTGAACCCCTTATCTTACGACACTAAACCCCAGATCCAGCCGAAACTCATACGGGGGGGAGTTTGGACTGTGAAAAGGGAGAGGTGCATGGAAATTTAGGGGAGTTGCAAAGGATCGGAGGTCTGGTCGCGCACGGCACCACGCGGAGGACGGATTGCTGATTGTGCCGCTGGCTTTCGCGAGTGGGCGGGAGACAGATCCTCCCAACTGCGCCACTTCTGAGTCCACTGGGCCCCTGCTTTGGGCGAAACCCTGGGGACCTAGACTCGTGTGGTCCTGGTTCGCAGGGGAGCCGGAAAGGCAGCGGTCAGAGGCGCTGCGGGTGCGCGCGAGCACAAGGACCGCTCCAGCCATTACCCAGTCACGGGAGACTCAGGGGCCGTGGAGGGCGGGGCCGACTGGAAGGCAAGGCGGTCCCTTAAGCCCTGAGACTCCACCCTCCCAAGCTCAGCAGAGGCTTCTTCGGCTGAATCCAGCACAGAACTTTCCCCGGCACAGTGAAAATGCCGAGACAAGGGAAGGGATTACAAGCAAAAGAAATGGAGGAAAAAAAACGACTGGATATAGAGTTCAAAACCACGCTTATAAGGTTTTGCAAGAATATGCTAGAAAAGATGGATAAATTTAGTGAGACCCAAGAGAAGATGATAAAGACACTGACTGAAATGAAAACTATTATGCAGAGTACTAACAGCAGACTAGAGAAAGGCAAGGATCAAGTCAAAAATTTGAAATATAAAGAAGCAGAAAACATTCAACTGGAAAAGCAAGAAGAGAAAAGAATCCAAAAATGTGAAGATAATGTAAGGAGCCTCTGGGACAGCTTCAAGCGTACCAACATCAGAATTGTGGGGGTGCCAGAAGAAGAGAGAGAGCAAGATACTGAAAACCTGTTTAAAGAAATAATGACTGAAAACTTCCCACATCTGGTAAAAGAAATAGACTTACAAGTCGAGGAAGCACACAGAACCCCAAAGAAAAGGAACCCAAAGAGGACTACACCAAGACACATCATAATTAAAATGCCAAGAGCAAAAGACAAAGAGAGAATATTAAAAGCAGCAAGAGAAAAATAGTTTATTACCTACAAGGGAGCACCCATACGACTGTCAGCGGATTTCTCAACAGAAACGATGCAGGCCAGACGGGAGTGGCAAGAAATATTCAACGTGATGAACAACAAGAACCTATAACCAAGAATAATCTATCCAGCAAAGCTATCATTCAGAATTGAAGGGCAGATAAAGACCTTCACAGAGAAGAAAAAGCTAAAGGAGTTCATCAACTCCAAACCAGTATTATATGAAATGCTGAAAGGTACTCTTTTAGAAGAGGAAGAAGAAAAAGGTAAAAGACAAAAAATTATGAACAACAAATACACATCTGTCAACAAGTGAATCTAAAAATTAAGTGAATTAAAAATCTGATCAACAGAATAAACTGGTGAATATAATAGAATCAGGAGCACAGAAAGGGAGTAGACTGATAATTCTCAGGAGGACAAAAATCATAAAGCATCAAACAGACTGTGAAATTATAGCAGAAAGATTAAAGTTAGGTGAGGTAAAGAAGTGATCAATCAAAGGACTTGTATGCATGCTTATAAACATAACCAATGATCACAGACACTGGGGGGTCGGGGTACGCCTGGGAGGGAGGGGGGGGCAATGGGGAGATATATATAAAAAAATTAATAAAAATTAAAAAAAAATTAAAGGAGTTCATCAACACCAACCAGTATTATATGAAATGCTGAAAGGTACTTTTTATGAAGAGGAAGAAGAAAAAGGTAAAGATAAAAATTATGAACAACAAATACATATCTATCAACAAGTGAATCTAAAAATCAAGTGAATAAAAAATATGATGAACAGAATAAACTGGTGAATATAATAGAATCAGGGGCATAGAAAGGGAGTAGACTGACAATTCTTAGAGGGAAAGGGGTGAGGGGGGTGAGGGGAGAGACTGGACAAAAATCATACACCTATGGATGAGGACAATGCGGGGGAAAGTAAGGATAGAGAGAGGGGTGGGAGCCGGGTGGAGGGGAGATATGGGCGGGGAGATGAACAATTGTAATAATCTGAACAATAAAGATTCATTAAATTAAAAAAATAAAATAAAAGTAATTCTATAAGAGTTTATGTTATCAAGGGGAAATATAATATTTTAAAATGAAAAATGTAGAATACAAAATCAGCTTATGATTCTAAGTAAGCTCAATTTTAATCAGCTTTCTTTAAATTGGAAAGTTTTAAATTTATTTTATCAAAACAATTTTTAATCTAGATAGAGAGGACTTCTGGTATCTTCACACCTAAGAACGTCATATGCCCTGGCATTAACAAGAGAGACTGTAATACTCCTCACAGTTCAGTTGCCGCAGCAGAATGAAAAAGATAGTCTTAAATAGTCTTCCTTTTCTGTAGAAAGTGTGTTTTGCAGAAGATATAGATACATATTCATCACATATATATTAAACACAAAAAATCCTGAGCTTAGAAACTGAACTGAAAAAGAAATACACAAAATGTCAATATCAACAGTGTTCTTTTGGGGTGGTAGGAATATGAGTGATTTGTCCCTTTTTTCTACTCTACCGTATTGCATATAGAAATATGTTGTTCTTTTCCAATGGTAACACATAATTATAATTAATTCTTAAAATGATCTAAGAGCAAAGATGCTATGAAACATGCCCACAGACAGCTAGGAAAGAACCATGGTTGATGGAACCTGCTGTTACACTGTTGTCAAAGATGAGGAGTGGTCCAATTTGGTTGAAAAATGGTCCTACCAAGGCCAAAAGACAGGCCAGCAGCAGCAGGTGCTCCAGGTGAAGTCCCAGCTGGCCAATGGCCCAAGACCAACTTTTTCAAGGCTGAAGTGTCATGATGTCCAATCTGGCACCATTCTTGTTGGATTAAGCTCATTTTGTCTTTAATCCTGCCTGATTTGATGTGTTTAAATGAAATGCTGGAATTTTTAGAGCAGAGAAAGCAATGAAGAATCTGGCTCCTCAATATGTCCATCTGTATAGACACACTCTGAATCCAGAGAACTTCTGGCATCTTCACAGTTGAGAACTTCATGTGCCCTGAAATTAGTGAGAGAAACGAACTACTTGTCATAGGGTATTTGACCTGGTAAAATGAAAAAGATTATTTTCAAATTAAAAACAACAACAACCCAGTAGCCTTTCTTTACATTATTGAGTACTTATAATATGTGGAAGCTCATTGTATATACCTATAAAATGAAAACATCAATCCTAACAATATCAAAGACCCTACTAGGAACTTTCATTCATTCATTCCTCATTCATTCATTCACACAAGCGATCATTAATAACAGCTGTGTGCACAAATCCTTAAAGCAATGGTTCTCAAAGAATGGGCCCTGGAACCAGCAGCATTGACATCATCTGAGAACTTGTTAGAAATTCCAATTCTCAAACTCAACCCCAGAACTACTGAATTACAGTCTCTGGAGTCTAGCAATCTGTGTTTTAATAAACTCTCTACATAATCCCTATGGCTGCTAAGGTTTGAGGATCACTGGTCTTGAATATGGATGGATGTATTGGTTGAGGAGGAATTACTGAAAAGCATTTCCATTAAAAGTGACAAGAATAATCTGTGGAAGGAGCTCATTGTTCCAGGAAATCACACTATAGGGGCTTTTCAAAAACTATTTCCTTGCATTAAATGCCCTGATTCGGTGTTTATTTGTGTGAAATTTAGTGATATCACTCTCAGGATGTCAGAAAATATGTGGTTTTCTCAGTCCAATATGGTATTAATTTGAAGTATTTTTTCTCAATTAACTTCTAGAATAAGACAAAGGACCCAAATTTAAAATATCTCTATTCTTTCTTGCTGATGTTCTCTGATCAGAATGTCTTTGTGCTCTTATGAAATGGCTATATGCCAGTCCTCCTGGCCCAGTGTAGGTTTCCCAAAAAGTATCCTGGAAACCCTAAACGGCTATCAAAGATGTCATTTGATAGGTTCTAGATCTACATAGCTCACATAGACCAAATAGTTCTTACTACTTACAATGACACGCATTTCTTTTCTCTTTTCCTCTTCCCTTCTTCCTTCCTCACTGCAACTTCCTTAGTAGTAATTCTGCAAAGTAGCCCTCTGATCAAATTGAACAGGCCTGAACATAGCTGTGTGGGAAGCAAGGATGCCTGGGATGGAAGCCACTGCCAGGATCTCCTGGGTGCAAAGGACTTGTTCTGCTGGGCAATCAGTTGTGTCTAGCATGTTTTCTGCTTCTCTGAAGAAAGATGTCCAAAGGGGCATGACTGAGCAGTTAGCACAGCTACACAGTGACAGCTGGCTACTTACTTCATTATCTCATAAGGAATTTTGGATCCTGTTCAAAGCCCTGTTTGGAATAGGAAATGCACAAACAATTCATTTGAGGCTGCTTTTGTTGCCTCTGTGGTGGACATCCTAGTTTTAGGGCTCAGCTGGAGGACTGAGGATCTGTTTCCACTGACTAATGCACATATTTAATTTACATCCCATCACAGTAGAACCTAATTTGTATAACCAATCACAATAGTGGAAAATAATATAACAACTTTCATTTATTGAGTGCTTACAATGTGCTAGGCATTATGCTGTTACTTAATTTAAGCTCACAACAACTCTCTAAGTTTTACTACCCTCTTTTTGTAGCTATGGAATCTACAACTAAGAAAGGTCAGTTTGTTCAGGATTTACAGCAAGTGAGGTGTGGGACAGAGATTTGAATTCAACTCTGATTGACCCCTTCATGCGATGGGTCCTCTCTGGTGTGCTTATAGTAAAAGAACAGAACTATGATAGTTCATTCAGCTGAAGAACACACTGATTCCATCATTTATAAAATTCCCTTGCCAGGGCTCAGATGAAGCTGTCTATTTAATGACTGCATTACTAAGATTTCTTAATTGAAAGGGAATTCACCAATATATGATAGATTCCAGAGCTGGCAAATAAGTTTCATCTCACTAATTCTGATTGTTATTGGGTTCCTGGACTGCTGTATTGAGAAAAAGTCTGAGGCCATATGAAAGACCAAGAGTCAGAAGTGCTTTAATGTTTGAGGAATATGAGGCCTGGCCTCAAGGTACTAAAAGCAATTCCAATAAACCTATTGCAGTGTACTTCCCATCTTTGGTGCATCCTGGTGGGTGTCAGGAGTCTTAAAATGTAGGCTCATACCTTGAATTTAAAGCATGTGAATTTAAGTCAGTAATTATCAAAGAAAATTAAGTATTATGGAAATGGGCTCAGTAAAATGTGGTGGTGTTCACTGTTCTATGTAACATTGGAACAATGGAACACCACAGTAGATGAGATTGGAATTAATGATACAGGAGTCCCTCATTTTTAGGAAGACTAATTTTGAAAACCTGAACTCATAAAGTTATAAATAAGGTTCTCAATTATGCAAAAGAATTGTTGAGATGTTTTATTGTTTTATTTTAACAAATTTTTATTAAATTTTTAGTATTTTTATTTCTAAAAATTCCTTATTGTTGAGATTATTACAGATGTCCCCCTGTTTTCCTCTTCACCTGCTTCCTGCCATGCCCTAGGCCTTCACCATCCTATTGTTTGTGTCCATAGGTAAGGCATATATGCATATGTTCTTTGATTAATCTCTTCTAGCCCCTCTTCCTTCTGTGATTTATCAATCTGCTCCATGTTTTCATGCCTTTGGTTTTATTTCCTTCCTAAGTTTATTTTTTTCATTAGATTCCTTATTTGTTTGTTTGTTTTAATTTTTAGATTCAATTATTGATAGCTATATATTTATTGCCATTTTATTATCCATATTCCTTCTTCCCCTCCCCTCCTTCCTCCTTCGTTTCCTCCTCCTTCTCCTTCTTCCTTCAAGAATACCCTTCAACATTTCATGGTTTTGTAGTAATGAATTCTTTTGCTTTTTCTTATTTATGAAGCTTTTTATCTGACCTTCAGATAAAAAGATAGCTATGACTTGCAGGCAGTGTCAGTATTTGTGAGTGAGGGACAGCTATATTCCAAGGGACTGTTGGGGACTGGCGGACTGGCTCCCCCCTGACTGGGCAGCCTCTACTATGGCTGAAATCTTTCCCAGAGAAGCCGGCTCGTTCCATCCTGAAGGGGAAATGGCTGTGATTGGGAGACTGTCTGTGATTGGAACCCCAGTCTTACTTTCAATAGAAGAGATCTTGTATACCTCCAGAGATCTTACAACCAAAATGCCCAGGGATCAGTTACCTCAGCTGCAAGTCCACGAATGCTAGAACTCCAACCTCCCTGACCACAGGCACCTCGAAGGTCTGCTCAGGGGGAGACAAAGCAGCACAAATTCACGGACAGGCCCTGAACCTTCTCACAAAGCAGAAAGAACAGCTGAATCAAAGAGTACTCATCAGGAACTGGCAAATTAAACACAGCAGGCAATCTGCAGGTGGAAAGGTCATATATTGCCTAGAGAAGGTGAGATTTGGGATCCAGGATGGAGGGAGAAACACACGCAGCAGGAACTACGGCCCCAGAGGAAGACTGCCCCCCACAAAATCCACAGCTGTTGGGGACAGTGTAGCCCTCAAATGTGGATGGGGGTGCACAGGGCTGCTGGCAAAAGGGGATTCTAGATATTAACCCACAGCTGGACTGGACCCAAAAGGCTGCCTGAAATTCTGTACCGGCTGCACAAAGCCAGGAGGAAAAGACAAACACAGATGCTCACACAGAGTTGCATGTAGAGCCAGGGTAGAGGGGTCTTTTAGCCCAGGATATTAAGACAGAAACACTGCCACCCAGGGGCTGAATCAGATATAGACTCTTGTGTATAAATACAACTAAAGGCATGTTGAGAACCAAAGAGAGCAGAGAGATCCTGCCTGCTTGAAAACAAGGTTGTGGCTTATGACACAGAGGAGCGGTGAATCACAGGGAACTTCAATACTGTGCTGACTACCTGCAAGAAAACAGTTGTGGCAAGCAGAACAGTGAACGACCTTCACTGCTTCATATTTTTCTTTTTTATCTTGTACTTAAGAAACTAATTTTTTTTTCTTTCCTCTTACTTGATTTTTCCTTGTTTTTATTATATTTTTATTTTTAACTATTAGTATTAATACTATTATTTTACCCTTTTTAAAAAGTTTTATTTTATGTCATTTTCAGATTAGCATTCTACATTCTATTTTTATTTTCCATATAGCATTATTTTACACTACCTCAATTTTTTCTTTATGCCAACACTCTCTTCCTCACTTTTCCTCTCTTTTTGTCCTGTTTCTCTTACCCTGTTCCTGCATTAGATTTTCTCTACCCTTTCTTTTTACTCCTGTTAAAATTGATTTACTTATAGATCTAATTTCTTCTCTCCTGCTCCAAGGCCATACATACCTCTCTCTTCTCTTTCTTCACTATCCAAATTTTTTTTTTTGCCTTTTTATTTCTTTCTATCTTATTGTTGCTTATTTGATTGTTGGATAGGTTTTTGTTTGGTTTGCTTCTGTCTTTCCTTTCCTTGCTTGATCTCTTCTTCCTTAATAGCTTAATTAATTTGAATCACCAAATCAGGCCTATCCTATCTATTATCTATTCTCCTTTCCAATAGTATACAAATACATGAATAGATAAATTAAAGAAGGAGGAAAATTTTAAATATATATATACATATGTATAAATATATGTATATGTATTTTTTCCTTTTTGGTATTAAGTTTTTTACTTTTCTCCTTTTTAAAAAAAATATAATTTATTGATTTTTTACAGAGAGGAATGGAGAGGGTTAAAGAGTTAAAAACATCACTGAGACAGAAATATCAATCAGCTGCCTCCTGCACACCCCACACTTGGGATATGTCTGCAACCAAGGAACATGCCCTTGACAAGAATCAAGCCTCAGACCCTTGAGTCTGCAGGCTGACGCTCTATCCACTGAGCCAAACTGGTTAGGGCTTTACTTTTACTTTTTCTATTTTTTTAATTTAATAAAACTTTATTGTTCAGATTATTACAATTGTTCCTCTTCTCCCCCCCCCCAAAAAAAAAGCTCCCCTCTACCTGGCTCCCACCCCTCCCTCTGTCCTTATCTCCAACCCATTGTCCTCATCCATAGGTGTATGATTTTTGTATCCCCTAACCCTCCACACCCCTTTCTCTCTAAGAATTGTCAGTCTACTCCCTTTCTATGCCCCTGATTCTATTATATTCACCAGTTTATTCTGTTCATCATATTTTTTATTCACTTGATTTTTAGATTCACTTGTTAATAGATATGTATTTGTTGTTCATAATTTTTATCTTTACCTTTTACTTCTTCCTCTTCATAAAGAGTACCTTTCAGCATTTCATATAATACTGGTTTGGTGTTGATGAACTCCTTTAATTTTTCTTATCTGTGAAGCTCTTTATCTGCCCTTCAATTCTGAGTCATAGCTTTGCTGGGTAGAATAATTTTGGTTGAAGGTGCTTGCTATTTATCACTTTAAATATTTCTTGCCACTCCCATCTGGGCTGCATAGTTTCTGTTGAGAAATCAGCTGACAATCGTATGGGTGCTCCCTTGTAGGCAATTAACTGTTTTTCTCTTGCTGCTTTTAATATTCTCTCTGTCTTTTGCTCTTGGCATTTTAATGGTGATATATCTTGGTGTGGTCCTCTTTGGATGCCTTTTGTTTGAGGTTCTGTGCACTTTTTGGACTTGTAAGTCTATTTCTCTCTCCAGGTGGGGGAAGTTTTCTGTCATTATTTCTTCAAATAGGTTTTCAGTATCTTGCTCTATCTCTTCTTCTGATACCCTCATAATTCTTATGTTGGTACACTTGAAGTTGTCCCAAGGCTCCTTACACAATCTTCACATTTTTGGATTCTTTTTTCTTTTTTCTTTTCCAGTTGAGTGTTTTCTGCTTCTTTGTATTTCAAATCTTTGACTTGATTCTTGCATTCCTCTAGTATGCTATTAGGTCTCTGTATAATATTTATTTCAGTCAGTGTATGTTTAATTTCTAGTTGGTCCTTTTTCATCTCCTCTTGGGCCTCACTAAATTTATCGGCCTTTTCTATGAAATTCTTGAAAAACTTTATAACTGTAGTTTTGAACTCTATATCCAGTTGTTTGTTTTACTCCATTTTGTAATCTGTTCCTGTGTCTCTGCATTTTTGCTACTTCCCTGAGTTGGTAGAGTAGCTTTTTATGCTAGGTGTCCTATATGGCCCAGTAGCTCTGCCTCCCCAGTTACCTGAGGTGGACTCTCATGGTACACCCCTTTGTGGACTCTGTATATAGCCTTATTGTTGTTAAGTCTTGATTGTTGTTGGTATCACTGGAGGTAATTGACCTCCAAGCCAATTGGTTGTGAGGATCAGCTGTGTCTATGCCGGGAGAACTTCTGTGCTAGAGTCAGCCTTATGATACAAGATTTACTGAAGCTTCTGTGCTCAGCTTGGATAGGCTGGAGTCTCAGGACTGAGCAGACAGCCTTGCCTTCCCTTCAGCCCTGCCCTATGTGGCCCCTGGTGTTGGAAACCAAATATTGTTCTCACTAAATAGATGTAAACAGGAAACCAGAAGGCTGGTCAATCTTAATTGCTCTGAAAGGTCAGAGCTAATTACTCACTGTTTAGTTGAAAACATTGTTAGCTGAAGCATCCTCTACCTGTTTGTTTCATGTTAATTTCTGTTTTGTTATTTCCTGCCTAAAGGCTAGGGGTGTGTCCAAAAGCCTTAATAAAAGGGAGAAAAAGGCCAGAGCAAGTGGTAGTCCTTTCCACTAGAGCAGTGGTTCTCAACCTTCCTAAGGCCGCGACCCTCGCATACAGTTTCTCAGGTGGTGGTGACCCCCAACCATGAAATTTTGCTACTGTTATGCATTGTGATGTAAATATCTGCATTTTTCGATGGTCTTAGGCAACCCCTGTGAAAGGGTCATTTGACCCCCAAAAGGGCTGCGACCCACAGGTTGAGAACCGCTGCACTAGAGGAAGGCTCCAGCCTGGCCCCCCCATATCGCCAAATTAATGTTTTTTAGTCTCTCATTTTGTTTGTGTGAGGCCTCCTTCAGAATCTGAACCCTGAACCGAGAACCCTGAACCACGCGGGACGTGGAAAGGGGCTCCCACATATGGCGCCCAAACAGGGATGCAGAAGGAGGTGCCCACATCTGGAGCCTGACCACGGGACGTCTGGAGGAGAAGGTATTATTCGCCTAAGAGTGAAAGAAGGAAAATTCACCAAGGAAAATGGTGAGGGAAGATTCACCTAGGAAAAGGTGAGGGGAATTCAACGTACGCAAAGCCCATGGATTAACTGCAGAGTCTCGATCTGTAAGTAGGGTGGGAACGTCTTTTGCAGCCAGGCTAATGGGGAAAAATTAGGTTATAAAAGTAAACTTTATTATAGACTTTTGGTTTGCATGCTTAAATAATGTGGTTTCTTGTTCAAATTAAAATCTTAGTTTGTATTTGGAATCTGAAATCTGTTATAAGTGAAACTCCACTGCTGAAACCGCCTCTGGTACGGAGAAATTCAAAGGTGGCAGGAGAGGGCAAGGTTCTCTGCTCTCCTGCAATGAGATTAGTTAAGGTTTCATTTAAAAATTATAGAAGAAAACTCACAGGGAAATGCTAATCTTGGCCAAATTAGGTGCTAGTTATTACTTCGGAAAGTGAAAAAGAAAGAAAAATTTAAGATCTGTCTTTATCTTTTAAGCATGAAAAGAAATTGGGCCAGATCTGTTACTGATGCTTTCCCCTGAAGTAAGGAGGATGTGGAGGAAGAGAGAGACACATGGCAATCCAAATGAAAGCCCACTCTCCCAGTATCCTAATCTAAAGTCTCCTTTCTCCCAATGAAAAAGTTTTAAAAATTTAGAGATGTGTCTGGAATTTCTGTACTCATGAGGAGAGAAGCCCGGCTTAAAAAGAAATGCGCACAATTGTCCACCTTTTTGGACATATTAGATAAGGTTTTAAGCTGTAATCTCTCCGCAAAAGCTGCAGAAAAAGAAAAACACAGAACTAGTCTTTATTTTTTAAGAAAAATGGCTTAAAGGAACCAAAAAGAGAAGATTTTGTGTTATTAATCAAGGTTTTCAGCTAAATGCAAATTAAATTGGAAGAAAATAAAATAAAATTTCTCTAATTAGGAATTCCAAATATGTTGTTTATTGGTCTAATAAAAAAGGATTAATTCTGTGATTTCCAACTGAAAATGTTAATATAAAAAGTTTAAAGATATAATTGATATCTTAAAAAATTATAAAAAGTATTGTAATCTTTAAATCATATATGAATATATATATTTGATGGTTTTTTCCATGTTAAAATTTCAAGGCTTTAACAGAGATGATTCTTGGAAAGCTCAATGGGCCTGGAGTAATACAAGAAATTTGTTCTTTCTTCTTAAAGGAAACTTCTTAAATTTAACCGTTCTAAATACTTGAAATTGCATGGAAAACTTTATCAAATAAGAATTAATAAATATATTTTAAATGTTGTGAAGGTTTTGGCTTCTAAGAAGGTCACAAGGTAGCACTCCAGGGAGAGGCGTAAACACTCAGCCTCTGAGAGATCCAATCTCCCGGTGTCCTAGATGTCAAAGAGGTAACCATTGGGCAAGACAGTGTAAATCAAAATTTCATAGAAATGGGCAGCCTCTAAATCAAGATATAAGATATGATCAACCGCCGGGAAACGGCCAGAGGGGTGCTCCCTCAGCCCTGTTATTAATAGGGGAAACCTGCCCTGCAAGGCCCACAGTGGATTCCCCTCATCCGAGCAACTCCAGGAAGCGCAGGCCTGGATCCTAACAGCACTATAGTGGTCACTTTGACTCCCGATATTGCTCTGCAAGCTATTCCTACAGGAATTTGGGGTCCTATGTCACTGGGAGCATGGTAAAGAGGACAGTACAGACGCCTAAGAACGTCTTTCTTGCAATGCCAACAGTTATTAGCTGTATGGTACATGGGGAAGTATTTTTGACTTATATTCCTGACCCTTCATGGGTAAGAACCCTTAGGTGTGCTGATTCCCCTGCCTCTTGAAGTCTCTAAGAAGGGCAAAATTAAGTAACTAAATATTTCTTAAAATTCCAACAATAGAATTAAAAATGACAAAAAGCCCGTAGCTGCCTGTATTCTTAAGCTAGAGGCAGGGCAACATTTGTGGCTTGTGAATCAGACATAAAAACTTACTAAATTTGTTTTGCTTTTTAAATTAAGATACCTACTTTAATTAATAAATTAGCTTTTTAAATAAAAACCAAGGTTTTCAGCTAAATAAAAAGCCAATGTCTTTGTAAGCAATTTGATTAAGTATTCTAATAAAGTAACTAAGACCTTGTCTATACAAAAAGAAATTGATAGCCAGTTTAAAATTGAATTGCCATGGCCTAGAACAAAAGAATATCCTTACATGATATTATTCTACAATGTCATTATAATTTTTTGACAAATATCCCAAACAAACTTACAATCTAATTCTTTGAATATTTGGTAGCAATTTTAAAAATAACATAAAAGGAATCAAGGCAGTGAGAAGGCACTTGGCTTTTCTTGCTCTTTTTGCCAAGAGGCACTCTCCCACAGCTGTTGCCTGAGCTTTCTGTTCATGCTGAGGTTGAAGCCTCATGTTGGCTGATACCATGAATCTGTCTCTCATACAGTGGTGTGAGCTGGGCCCTCCCTGGAGAAGAAACCTGGGTTCCCCAAGATATGTGATCAGTGCTGGGACCTTGCCAGCAGATGAGGGGATTCCCAAGGCAGGTACTGGGCGTGGAGGCCACAAAGGCATTGGCTACCAAGGAGACGGAACTGAACCTTTACATCAACCTGCTTGGCCCCGGAGGATGGCTGGTTAGCCAGTGACGGGTAAGATTCCTCAGAGGAGGAACAACCTAAGACAGGCACAGTCGCAGAGGGGCCATCAGGAGAAAACATGGGGATCAACAGAGGTGAGGCACAGATTCTCACACACACACACACACACACACACACACACACACACCCTAACATTGTAGGGGCTTGAACCTTTGCCCCTTCTGAGGGAGGTCTCCTGCCCCATGGCTGCTTCACTTCCCACGTCCAGCTCCGATTGGGACCCAGGTGACAGACAGAGATTTGGCCCAGCTCAGTTCGGACACAGGTGACAAACAGAGATTTGGCCCAGCTCAGTTTGGGACACAGGTGACAAGACAAAAATTTGGCTTAGCTCAGTTCGGGACACAGGTGACAAAGATTTGGTGCAGCTTAAATTGGAACCCAGCAACAGACAGACTTGACTGACAGCTGCCCTATATTCTAAATCCAACTTAACACCAGGAATGCTCAGGGCCTATTCAAGAATGCAAATAATCCTTTCCACTAATATTTACAGGATAAAACTAAGATTGTTGTTAGAATATAAGTTTTCAAATTAATTTAATTGGCTAATTGAAATAAGTGAATATTCAAGAAAATTTAATTGTACTGGAAAAAAGTTGTTCCTAAAGTATTAACTAAAATTTCTATTGGTAGTTCATTGCATGGTAAAATTACTTAACATGCAATAAATATAAAGCAGTCATATTTGCATTATAAAAATTTTCCAAAAGCCTCCTAATAATTAAGTCAAAAAAATGGGGGATAGTACAGTAATATTATGTAAGAAAAAGTAAAAGCAAATTACATCTAGAAAAAATTTTTTTATTTAACAGCAAGACACCTATGAAAAACATACATAGTATTAAAATAAGCCAAAGGAAAATCATTTGGGCAAAATAAAAAGGATCCAAAGTCAAATTTATAGAAAAAATTCCTTTACTAACTTTTGGTCAAGAATTTTTGTATATTTTCAGAAAAACAGCTCCAAGACCATGTGAATTCCTACAACAGAGAATGCCCCAGATATGAAGACAAGAGGAGAAACAGTCCAGAGATGGAAGATGCTGACGACACCTTGCCATCCTAACAGTCAGCAGCTGTGCATCGATGCAGGTTGGCCAGGACCAAACCAGAGAGGGTCGGACCTGCATTGCCACCATTTGTCCACCATCCAGAACTGAAATATCATTGCTAACATGTACACTCAAAAAACTGTTGGATATTGAAACTGGGACTCAAAGGACTATTGGCCCAGAAAGAAACTTACTACAGACTTATTTATTTACCTCTTAGCATAGCCATTGTTGCTTGTCTGATTTTTTGTTCTTAATGTTTATTTCTAGTCTGCAGATGCAAGATTTTTTAAAGGAAAGAAAACAGGGGAGATGTCAGAAACCAAATATTGTTCTCACTAAATGGATGTAAACAGGAAACCAGAAGGCTGGTCAACCTTAATTGCCCTGAAAGGTCAGAGCTAATTACTCACTGTTTAGTTGAAAACATTGTTAGCTGAAGCATCCTCTACCTGTTAGTTTCATGTTAATTTCTGTTTTGTTATTTCTTGTCTAAAGGCTAGGGGTGTGTCCAAAAGCCTTAATAAAAGAGAGAAAAAGGCCAGAGCAAGTGGTAGTCCTTTCCACTAGAGGAAGGCTCCCGCCTGGCCCCCCAATATCGCCAAATTAATGTTTTCTAGTCTCTCATTTTGTTTGCATGCGGCCTTCTTCAGAACCCGAACCCTGAACCGGGAACCCTGAACCACGCAGGACGTGGAAAGGGGCTCCCACACCCTGGGTCTCAGTGTCCCTCAGTAATAGCTGCAGCCCTCTCTGCAGGCACTCATAACTCACAACCTTCTAGACCTCTGCCTTTCCAGCTTTCTTGAGTTTCTGTGTGCTCTGAAGACCCATATGAGTCTTGGTCCCAGGGTTTCACCTGAAACTGGGATCAGGACAGTTGGAACTGGATTTCAGCACAGTTAGGAAGTTTGGTCTTCCTCCTGCTAGAGAAAGCCAGTGGAACAATCAGCAGTCAGTCCTCTGTGTGTGCACTTGTGTGCGCCTCCAGACCTCTGCCTTTTGCAGTTCCCCTAATTTTCTGTGCACTCCTCCCTTTTCACAACAGTCCAGATTGCCCCCATATGAGTCTCACCTGGAACTGGGGTTTAGTGCAGTCAGAACTGGGTTCAGTGCAATTGGGATTTTCTGTCTCCCTTCCGCTAGAGGTAGCCAGCCAGGCACTCTGCCACCCATCCTCTCCACATGCGTGTGTCAGTACTTCAGCTTTTTGCAGCTCCTCTGCATCTCTATGAGCCCTTCTCTTTCCTTCTGGTTGTAGAATTTCCACTCAGCCAACTTTCCTGTGGTTCTGGATGTTGTCCATTCTGTCTTTTAGCTGTAGTTTTGAAATTGTTATGTGAGGCAGCAGTTTAGGTATTCACCTATGCCACCATCTTGGTTTCTTCCTACTTTTCTTTTTATACACTCATTCTATTTCTACCTCCCTATACTGAATTGTGGTATTTCCCCATTCACTCAATTCCTTGACTTTACCTTCTGGAAATAAACTCTGCCTCCTCAGATTCATCTTAGTGTTTGTTGTTCGGAGTTTTGTTGTTCGCTTTTTTTTTTGATTAGTTGTTGTTTGTAGTTTGGATTTATCTTTGGATGTTTATTGATTGTATTTTTTGGATTAGGTTTTTGAGGGGGGACTTTTCTCCAGATTTACATATATTTCCCCCTTCTTTTTTCTTCTCTTTCTTTTCTCTCTTACATTTTTCACATTTCTCAATATCATTTTTGCACTCTTCTATTCCCTAATTCTCTTGTCCCTTGTGGTCACCTTTATTTTGGGGGTATTAGTATTGTGAATACATTTGTGTTTGGTGCCCTGTGTGTTGTGTCTTGTTGTGTTTTATTTTGTGCCTTTATGTCAATGCATGGGAGAGAGCTATATAACCAGAAACCATGAGAGGAGTGATCGTGGGGAGACAAAGAAACAGCCTGCATATGAAAGAAAAGAATGCATCATAAGAAAAGGAAGTAAATGAAATGGAGGCAAGAGATATGAGAGAAGGAATTCAGAGCAGTGGTCATAAGGTCTCTGAAAAGAAGGTACAGAAGTACTGTGTAAGAACCAAAATGAAATGAGAATAACCAAGAAGAATGAAAAATGACATAGCTGCATTAAAAGACTCAATATAAAGCATTAACAGTAGAATAGAAGAAGTGTAGGACTGTATCTGTGAGCTAGAAGACAAAGTAGGAAAAAATACCCAAGCAGAGCAGCATCTGGAAAAAAACTTAAAAAACAGGAAGAGAGCCTAAGGGAACTTTGGGACAACATGGAACAAAACAATATCTGTATAATGGGGTGCCAGAAGGAGAGGAAACTGAGAAAGGAATAGAAAACCTGTTTGAAGAGATAATGATAGAAAACTTCCCTGATATTGGGAAGAAAAAACTCACACAAATCCAAGAAGCTCACAGAGTCCCAAAGAAGATGAACCAGAAAAGACTGACACTAAGACACATTATAATTAAATTGGCAAACACCAACAACAAAGTAAGAATTATACGGCTGCCAGAGATACAGAAAGTTACCTACAAGGGATCACCCATCAGACTATCAACTAATTTCTCAACAGAAACACAGCAGGCCAGAAGGGAATGGAAGGAAATATTCAAAGTCATGCAAAGCAAGGGTCTGAATCCAAGAATACTGTACTCAGCAAGGCTGTCAGTCAAATTGAGGGTGAATCCAGGAGCTTCACAGACAAAAGAGGACTAAGGGAATTTATTGCCACCAATCCAGCAATGCAAGAAATGCTAAAGAGCCCTAATCAGTTTGGCTTCATGGATAAAGCATTGGCCTGCAGACTGAAAGGTCCCAGGTTTGATTCTGGTCAAGGTTAGGTTGATTGTGAGCACCCCCAGTTAGGAGGCTTGCATGAGGCAGCTGATTGATATTTCTTTCTCATCAATGTTTCTAGCTCTCTATCCCTCTCCCTTTCTCTCTGTAAAAAATAAATAAAATATATTTTTAAAAAAGAAATGCTAAAAAGTCTGTTGTTAAAATAAGAAATAGGAAGCAAAGAAGAAACATGGCCATAAAGAATGAAAATGGTGACAAACAAGTACCTATCAATAACAACTTTAAATGTAAATGAATTAAATGCCCCAATCAAAAGACATAGGGTAGCCGAAACCAGTTTGGCTCAGTGGATAGAGCATCAGCCTGCGGACTGAAAGGTCCCAGGTTCGATTCCGGTCAAGAACATGTATCCTGGTTGCGAGCACATCCCCAGTGAGGGGCATGCAGGAGGCGGCTGATCAATGTCTCTCTCTCATTGATGTTTCTAACTCTCTATCCCTCTCCCTTCCTCTCTGTAAAAAATAAATGAAATATATTTCTTTAAAAAAAGACATAGTGTAGCTGAGGGGATAAGAAAACATGACCCATATATCTGCTGTCTACAGGAAACCCACCTCAGAAAAAAAGAACTCACACAGACTGATGGTGAAGGGATGGGAAAAGGTTTTTCAGGTGAATAGAAATGAAGAAAAAAAATAAAGCTGGGATAGCAATTCCTATATCTGACAAATTAGACCTCAAAGTGAAGGCCATAACAAGAGATAAGGAAGGCCACTTCAAAATACTATAGGGAGTGCTGAGACCGGTTTGGCTCAGTGGATAGAGCGTCAGCTTGCGGACTGAAAGGTCCCAGGTTCGATTCCGATTGGGGGCATGTACCTTGCTTGCGGGCACATCTCCACTGTAGGGCGTGCAGGAGGCAGCTGATTGATGTCTCTCTCTCATCAATGTTTCTGACTTTCTATCTCTCTCCCTTCCTCTCTGTAAAAAATCAATAAAATATATTTTTTAAAAAATGCTATAGGGAGTAATTCAACAGGAAAATATAACTCTGGTAAACATTTATACACCCAATGCAGGAGCACCCAAATACATAAAAAAAAATTTTTTTGGAGGATTTCAAGGGGGAGATTAACAGCAATACAGTCATAGTAGGGGACTTTAATACCCCATTAATACCACTAGATAAAAATTCAGCAAAAAAGCATTAATCCTAAATGACTCACTATATCAGATAGAATTAATTGACATCTTCAGAACATTTCACCCCAAAGCCACAGAATATACATTCTTCTCAAATGCACATGGGTCATTTTCAAAGATAGACCATATATTGGGGCACAGGCAAAGGCTTTCAAATTCAGGAAGATAGAAATCATATCAAGCATCTTCTCAGATCACAATGGCATAAAACTAGAAATCAACTAGAATAAAAACAATTTAGGAGAAACCAAGATGGCAACATAGGTAAACACCTGAACTTGCTGCAACTTTAAAACTACAACTAAAAGACGAAATGAACATCATCCAGAACAACAGCAAGGCTGTCTAAATGGAATTTCTACAACTAGAAGGAACGAAAAAGGCACACTGAGACTCAGAAAAGGTGCAGAAGTCATGTGCAAAGGTATGGAGGCACACTGGCAACTGAGGATGCAGTTATCTTTTTCAATCAATCAGGAGGAGACACAAGATCTTGACTTCTCTGAACTCCAGTTCTGGGTGAGACTCTGGGGAATCAGAGTCATATGGGGGGAAACTAGACTCTCTGGCATCAGGCTGGAGCACAGGGCAGCTTTCTCTCAGAGGTGTTTGCAGCAATTACCTTGGGACACTGAGACCTGGGGGGACTCTTAGGGCAGTGCTGTTTGCTCTGCCCTATTGATTCCCTGAGACCCAGCCCCACCCAATTTACAACCCCACCCAGCTGTGGGAAGAGGCTTTGCATATGAATGGCCTGGCTCTTGAAATTCTAAAATTACCTAACAAACTGCAGCTGGGTCAGAGAGCCCCAGAATTTCCAAAAGAAAGCCCAAGGCTCCATAGCAGCTTACATTGCTTCACAGCTGGGCCTCATCTGGGCACCTCCACATCCCAAACAAAGAAGAGGAATCTCCAGATCTCTCTGTCACTCCTGCTGGGTAGCCTCAAGCAGAGGCTAAATTTGCACCTCCTTGGAGACCCAAGAGCCAGTGTACCCAGTGATCGGAGTGGGACTATCCAGATTATAACCCTTCAGATCCATAAGGACATACTCAGGAAGCAGACTCAGTGAGCATCAAAGCCCCACTGAAGCAAGTCTTGCCCCATAAACGTTTCTCCAGCACAGAAGTTCTCCCATCATAGATACAACTGATCCTCACAGTCAATTGGCATGGAGGTCAATTCCTCCCAGTGATACCAACAACAATCAAGGCTTAACTACAACAAGACTGTGAACCCAGCCCACAAAAGGGTGCATCAAGAGGGTCCACCTCAAGTAACTGGGGAGGCTGAGCTACTGGGCCCTATAGGACACCTAGCACACAAAACCACTTCATCAACGCAGGGAAGCAGCCAAAATGCAGAGACAAAGAAACAGGTCATAAATGACAGAAATGGAGAAAAGCAAACTATTGGTTATGGAGTTCAAAACCATGGTTATAAGGTTATTCAAGAATCTTCTAAAGAAATTAGGATGATCTAGAAGATGGCAACTGGCAGGAAAGTAGGAAGGGAGAGAGTGTGAGAGAGCAAGGGAGCCATAGAGGAGAGTGTAGATGTGGTGTGTGTGTGTGTGTGTGTGTGAACTAGGGACAGTTAGATTCTGCAGGTCTTCCAAGGGCTGCCAAACCAGGCAGTCTTAAAGGGCAGAGCCCAGCACACAATGAAGACACTTTTGGACAGCCAATGCAGGAACAGAGACCACACCATCTTGAGAAACAGGGCTGCTTGATACTAGGATCCTGGCCTCAGCACCACAGACATGTCTCAGACACAAACCAGGACCCTGCAGCCACTGGGGACAGAGAACTACAATTACAGCTTCAGATCAACAGACAACAAGAATCCAGACATCCCAGGCCCAGATTTCTATGAGTCAAAGAGCCTATCCCCATCCCCACAAGCTCATGGATAGCGCCATAGTAACTGATAGACCTGCCCCTTGCTAGGGCTGCAGTGCCCCTACAGGAATTGGAGCTCGGGAGCTCTTGCACAGGCCATAGCACTGCTATGGGAATTTGAGCCTGTGCATGCACAGAGACTGGATATCTGCTCCCCACGACGCAATCAGGTAACCAAACCCAAAGCCCACGCAAAGCGGCAGTGCCACCTAACTTCGATTCTGGGCAAGCACACAGGGAAGTCTGTTTTCCACAGTGCACATGGAAGTCTTTTTTCCTAGCATAAGCATGCCACAGGCTACTGTGCTGCAAGGTGACTAGGACCCAGATTCTCCCAACAAGAGGCAACACTGAGCATAACTGACTTCACTCTCTTTCTTAGCGCATTCACACTAAGAGCCATTGACTCCAATTCTTGGTGCATGCACACACAGGGACCCCGATTCTCAGGGGTGAAGCCATACGAGGCAACAGAGACTCTGATACTTGATTCTTGGTGCAGACATAGGGGAACTCTGACTCCTGGCACATGCTAAAGGACTCTGATTTTCAGCACACACCAATAGCATGGTGCAGGCAGGGTCCCTGTTTCTAGGTGCACACATAAACATACACTGAATGCTGGTAACACTGATCCTGGGCGAACCTAGTCCCAACCAACCCAAGTCAGCCACACGTCTTAGTGTTGGAGCACTAAGCTCCCATGGCACATAGCCCAGGTCCACTTGAGGTTTGAAGCTTCTGGTGATAGTCAGAATGGAGAGACGACACAATCCCCAGAAAAAAAGAAACTGAGGAGTCACCAAGAAAGGAAATTAGTGAAATTGAAGCATGCAACATGACCAAAAAATAATTCAGAATAATGGTCATGCAATACATATATTGCATGGATGAGAAAATCAACAACCTATGCAAGAATCAGGAAAGATGAGAAGTGACATAGCAGGAGAATCCAAGATGGCGGCATAGGTAAACACCTACACTGCTGCCTCACACAACAATTTCAAAACTACAACTAAAAGACAAAACGGACATCACCCAGAAACACAGGAAAGCTGGCTGAGTGGAAATTCTACAACTAGAAGGAAAGAGAGGGGCTCACAGAGACCCAGAGGAGCTTCAAAAAGCTGAGGTACGGAGACGCGCGCATGGAGAGAGTGGGTGCCGGAGTACCTGGCTGGCTTTCTCTGGCGGGAGGGAGAGGGAGACTCCCAACTTCATTGAACCACTTATCCTATGGCACTAAACCCTATGTCCAGCCAAAAATCATACGGGGGAAGTTTGGACTGTGAAAAGGGAGAAGTGCACTGAAATTTAGGGGAGTTGCAAAAGGGCAGAAGTCTGGTGGCGCGCACAGCACTGCACACAGAAGACCAACTGCTGATTGTGCCGCTGGCTTTCATGAGTGGGCGGAAGACAGAGCCTCCCAACTGCGCCACTTCTAACTCCACAAAACCCCAGTTTCGGGCGAAACCCTGGGGACCCAGACTCATATGGTCCCAGAGCGCAGGGGTGCCGGAAAGGCAGTGGTCTAGAAGCACTGCGCGAGCGTGCACGCACAGGGACTGCTCCAGTGGTTACCCAATCACATGAGACCCAGGGGCCGTGGAGGGTGGGGCCGACTGGAAGGCAAGGCGGTCCGTTAAGCCCTGAGACTCCACCCATCCCAAGCTCAACAGACAGGCTTTTGCAGTTTTGCAAGTCTTGTATCATAATGCTGAATCCAACACAGAAGTTCCCCTGGCATAGTGAAAATGCGGAGACAAAGGAAGAGATCACAAACAAAAGAAATGGAGGAAAACAATGACTGGAAATAGAGTTCAAAACCATGGTTATTGTGGAGGGGCAAGGACCAGACTGCGTTTCCCCATAAAGAATGACTCAGGGTCAGGGTGCCCTCAAGCCTGGGGGAAAGAAGGAATGGGGGGTTTCCCAGATAAACATCCTGTGACATAGAACAGAACACCAGGTGCTTGAAGGCACCCCTGGCCTTGAGAAGCCATGAAATCTGACAAACAACTCCTTCAAGGACAACTGCTATCTAGACTGCTTACTTGCATAACCAAAAAGCTTAGACAAAGAGTCAGTATATGAAATTTAGTAATGCTTAGCCAATTAAAATTTGCCAAGTCCTCCTGCACTGAGGATAAAAAGCTACAGAGGTTTGGGGCTCTCATGCTTCCCTGCTGTGTCAGTGGAACCGTGAGCCCGGACTCGAGTTTGTAATAAAGGCTTCCTAAATTTTCTAATTGGCTGTCTGGTGGTCATCTGTCTCGGGTCGCCCCATTACAGTTATAAGGTTTTTTAAGAATATCCTAGAAAAGATGGATAAATTTAGCAAGACCCAAGAGGAGATGAAAAAGGACCAACTACAAATGGAAAAAGGACCAACTAGAGATGGAAAGGGGCCAACTAGAAATTAAATATACACTGACTAAAATAAAAAATATTATGCAGAGACCTAACAGCAGACTAGAGGAAGGCAAGAATCAAGTCAAAAATTTGAAATATAAAGAATCAGAAAACACTCAACTGGATAAGCAAGAAGAAAAAAGAATCCAAAAATGTGAAAATAATGTAAGAAGCCTCTGGGACATCTTCAAGCGTACCAACATCAAAATTGTGGGAGTACCAGAAGAAGAGAGAGAGCAAGATACTGAAAACCCATTTGAAGAAATAATGAATGAAAACTTCCCACATCTGGTGAAAGAAATATACTTACAAGTCCAGGAAATACACAGAACCCCATATCAAAGGAATCCAAAGTGGACTACACCAAGACACATCATAAAATACCAAGAGCAAAAGACAAAGAGAGAATATTAAAAGCAGCAAGAAAAAACAGTTCACTACCTACAAGGGAGCACCCATATGATTGTCAGTTGATTTCTCAACAGAAACTATGCAGGCCATATGGGAGTGGCAAGAAATATTCAACATGATGAATATCAAGAACCTACAACCAAGAATACTCTATCCAGCAAAGCTATCATTCAGAATTGAAGGGCAGATAAAGAGCTTCACACATAAGAAAAAGCTAAAGGAGTTCATCAACACCAAACCAGCATTATATGAAATGCTGAAAGGTACTCTTTATGAAGAGAAAGAAGAAAAAGGTAAAGAAAAAAATTATGAACAACAAATATATATCTATCAACAAGTGAATCTAAAAATTAAGTGAATTAAAAATTTGATCAACAGAATAAACTGGTGAATATAATAGAATCAGGAGCACAGAAAGGGAGTGGACTGATAATTCTCAGGGGAAAGTGGTGAGGGGAGTGCAAGGACAAAAATCATACACCTATGGATGAGGTCAAAGGGCGGGAGGTAAGGTGAGAGGGAAGGGTGAGAGCTGGGTGGGGGGAAGCTATGGAGGGGAAAAAAGAGAAACAAATTTAATAATCTGAATAATAAAGATTTAATTAAAAATAAAAAAATAAAAAGTAGGCTTGCACACAAAAAAAAAAAAAAGAAAGAAAAGTGATATAGCTACAATCAAAAAATACCATGGACAGTTTCAACAGTAGACCAGAAGAAGCAGAGGGTCAGATTAGTGTAAGGTAGAGAAATAAACTCAATCTGAATAGCAACTGGAGAAAAAATTAAAAAGTAGCAGAGCTTAATGGAGCTTTGGGACAACATGAAACAAAGTAACATATGTATAATAGGGCTGCCAAAAGGACAAGAAGAGTAGCAAGGATTAGAAAAACTATTTGAAGAAATAATGACAGAAAATTTTCCAGATATGGAGGAAAAAATATTACACAAGTCCCAGGAAAGATCAATCTCAAAAAACCCACACTAAGACATGTCATAATTTCAATGGTAACTATTAACGACAAAGAGAGAATCTTAAAGGCGGCAAGAGAGAGACAGTTACCTAAAAAAGATTCCTCATCAGATTATCAAATGATTTCTCAACAGAAACACATCAAGCTAGATGGGAATGGAAGGAGGTATACAAAGTGTTGCAAAGCAAAGGACTGATCTAAGAATACTCTATCCAACAAGACTATCAATGAAAATTGAAGGGGAAATCAGGAGCTTCGCAGACAAAAAAAAAAAAAAAAAAAGGCTAAGGAAGTTTATCACTACCTAATAAATGAATTTGGCAATGAAGCAGGATACAAAATTAACACCAAGAAATCTATGGCCTTTTTATACACTAATAATGAACTCACAGAAAGAGAAGTGAAAAAAAACAAACCCATTTACTATTGCACCAAAAAAAAATTAAGATGCTTAGGAATAAAGTTAGGTAGTAAGAGATGGCATTAAATAAAGAGATAGAGGAATTTATAAACAAATAGAAGTACCATGCTCATGAATTGGTAGAATCAACATAATTAAAATGTCTATACTACTCAAAGCAATCCCTATTAAAATACAAATGGCATATTTCAAAGATCTAGAACAAACTCTCCAAAAATTCATCTGGGATAAAAAAAGACCCCAAATAGCCATAGCAATTCTGAGAAAGAACAAAGTTGGAATGATCACAATACCAGATTTCAAGCTCTATTACCAATGGAAGAGAGCAAGAAGGAGGCTCAAGAGTGCCTCATCCTACATGACATATCATAACTGCGAAACATTTTTACATGTTACCTGTTATATAGCCAATGTAGTGCTGAGCCTATTAAGTTTTCAACACATACCTGATGGGCTTATTATAGATATTTAATTTTGAAAGTTGTTTTAAGAACACTTTAGCATTAGAATTATTCCAAAGCATGATCATCCATCATAAATTAAAAAAAAAAAAATACAGCAAGTTTTCTTCTGCATTTTTGGCTTAATGAGTCAAAATCATCCTTTCCACATCCTTACCTTCATTTTATTCACTCATTTGTTTATTTATTCATTATATAGCTATTTTGTGTGCCTACTCAGCGATGTCATCTCTGCAGAGGATACAAGTTGAATAATACCCCTTGGTCTAGAAACTTGAAAGGTGACTATGGAATCCAAAATGGGATTCACAACTTCTAGAATGGACTGTCCTTGCCTTGCTGTTCTTGATTTGTAATCTCCACCTCAAATTCCTGAATCCCACTCTGTTCATTAGATTTCATCTTAGGTTCCTCTTAACTGAGGAAACCCTAAATAGCAGTGGCTTACACAAACTTAATTTCTCTTTTAGGTAAAAAATCAATTAGCCTCCAGGACTAATATGGTGACTCCTCTGGAACCCAGGCTTCTTTCTTCCTCAGGTTTTGCCAATCTTACTTAATTTATTATCTAAAAGTTGCATTCTAAGTAGCAGAAAGAAGAAAAAGGAAAGAAGAGCATCTCTTTACACTTTCAGGAGGCTTCCTCTTTACCTCCCTGGGCTGAATTTAGTCTCACGGCCATCCCTCACTACAAAAAAGAATTAAAAGTTTCAGCTTTTCTCTATCAGGCTTTTCATCCAAAAAAGCAAGTTTGTTCTGGATGATAGGGTCATACTAACAATCTCTGCCACCAGCCACACACTGTGCCTAAGGCACAGTGCATCAATGCAAAGGTAATGATCTATGCCCTCTGGTGATGGAAACAAAAGCCATTAAGCTCCAAAGATATTCACATGACCAACATTCTTTCAACTGTATACAGTGATACCTGGAGATACCAGTTTAATTCATTCCGGAACCTTTCTCGTATATCAAGTTGCTCGTATCTCAAAGCAAATTTCCCCATTGAAATCAATTGAAATGCTGTTAATGCATTCCAGCCCCCAAAATGCCACCCCAGTTGTTCTTGTTACATGTTTTTGAATAAGAAAAATGTATTTATAAATGACAAATATTGTATAACAACATAATAAAAGAGAATGTAAAGGAATAAACTGGTTTTATAAAATGTATTTACCTACGCGTTACACTCTTAATGCTACACTTTATCCCTAAACTGAATGTAACTTAACTAATCTTCACTGAACTTAATTGCTACTGGTCTTTGCATTTTTGGCCGATTTAAAAAAAAAAAAAACGTGTCCAAGGAGGTTTGCCTCTTCCTCCCTTTCAGAATGTTTCTGAAATGGGTGAGGCAAGTTTCATTGAACAGCTCCTATGCACGACCAGTAGCAACTTTTTCAGGGTGTTTCTTTTCCACGAAGTGTGACACCCTCTCCCACATTCCTAAGATCTCCTTTATCTCACTTGTAGAGATCTCCTCCACCTCTGGCTCCTCCTCGAAACCAATTTCTTGGAGAACCTCTGCATGTTGCTGAGACTGAAACTCTTGTAACTCCTCCGTGGTGAGTTCCAGAGAGTGCTCCTCAACGAGCTCATTCACGTCTCTCTCATCCACCTCCAGGCCCATGGATTTTCCCAGAGACACTATCTCCTCCTCCACTGGCACCGGGGGTTGGAATCCTTGGAAGGTCCTTTCGGCTACGGCCTCAGGCCACAGCTTCTTCCATGCCGAGGTCAAAGTCCTCGTTGTAACACCCAGCCAGGCCTGATCAATAATTCTGAGGCCTATCACGATGTTAAAGTGGTTCTTCCAGAACTCTCGAAGGGTGAGGTTTGTGTTCTCCATCACCTCAAAGCAGCGCCGGAACAGGTGCTTGATGTACAGCTTTTTAAAATTAGAAATCACCCCTTGATCCATGGGCTGCAGGATAGGAGTGGTGTTGGGAGGTAGGTAGACAACCTTTATAAACTTGAACTCTTCGAGGAGTTCATCTTTGAGGTTCGCTCGGTGGGTGAGCAGGAGCATTGTCGAGGACGAGGAGGGCTTGCATGGTTAGGTTGTTTTCCTGTAGATATTTCTTAACAGAAGGGCCGAAAACCAGGTTTACCCACTCCACAAAAACTGCCTGGTGACCCATGCCTTCGGGTTTGCCCTCCACATAACTTGCAGTTTATCTTTTAAAATCTTATGTGACTTAAAGACTCTGGGGTTTTCCGAATGGTATATGAGCAGAGGCTTGATCTTGCAGTCGCCACTCGCATTGGCACACAGTGTGAGAGTTAGCCTATCCTTCATGGGTTTGTGGCCTGGCATCGCCTTCTCCTCTGCCGTTATATAAGTCCTATTCGGCATCTTCTTCCAGAAAAGCCCTGTCTCGTCACAGTTGAAGACTTGCTGGGGGATATATCCTTTGGCTTCTATCAGTTCAGAAAAAGTTTTGAGGTAATCCTCAGCTGCCTTCACATCCGAACTTGCTGCCTCACCATGCCTGACAATGGAGTGAATGCCGGACCTTTTCCTGAAGTTATCAAACCAGCCTCTACTGGCTTTAAATGAGTCTTTCGATGCTTCATCCCTGGAAGTGTGCGGGGTCTGCTCCAGCAAATCACCGTAAATCGCTTGCGCCTTCTCGCATATGATGCCCTGTGTTAATGTATCTCCTTTAAGCTGCTTCTCTGTCACCCACACCATCAGTAGATTCTCCATCTTTTCATGGAGAGAGCTACGGAGCTTAGAAATTATTGTAATGCCCTTAGCTGGTGTTATACCTTTTATCGACTCCTTCTTTTAAGCACAGTGCATATCGTGGAAGTACTACGCCCATACTGCCTCGCCAAGTCAGCCGCTCGCACACCTTGCTCATATTTTTCTATGATTTCACGCTTTAATTCAATAGACATCATCCTCTTCTGAGCACTGACCTTTCCACTTGCTTTCTTCGGACCCATGGTTATAAAAAGAAATGTGATAAAGTATGTAAATGCACAAAAGATGCTTCAACAACGAGGTAAACAAGCACACTGACTGAGGTGTGGGAAAGTATGAGATGCTTGAGTCGCGGTAAACTGGTAGGTTGTGTGCAGCCGGCCGATCCGCGCGATTACTCGTATCTCAAATGTTGCTCGTATTTCAAAGCAAAAAATTGCTCGCTCGAAGGGTCGTATCTCAAAAATCTCGTATGTTAGGGCACTTGTATCTCGAGGTACCACTGTATATTGCAAGGTTCTAAACTCATCTTTTGTATGCTTACTAGTTACTGTAAAATAAGAGTAAAATGGATGGGCAGCAGACACAACTATTAAAACTTTTCACATATATTAAGACAAAACCCTTGCAGAGAACACAACAAAGCCATAAAATACTAAAATCTATAAAATTAGAACAAATAAGTTTTTATTAAAAAAAAGGAAGAAAACATTAAATTGGTCAAATTGACCCTGGTATTTTAAATTTTCACTTATCTTGCTAATTGCAAAATCTTAGAACAGGACATGGAAAATGGGGAATATATTAATGTTACCATGAGAACCCAAACTTTTTAGCCATAACTTTAAGATAACTTTGTGCTTTTAGTTTTGATGCATAAAATGAAGAAACAGAGCAGAGTGAAAAATGCTGGCATGTGTAATACTCATGGTGACAAAGTCCATGAAGGCTTTTATATTAATATCTGACAGAGTTAAAAAAGGAACAGCACAGGTCTGGCAGGCATGGCTCAGTGATTAAGCATCCACCTATGAACCAGGAGGTCATAGTTCAATTTCCTATCAGGGCACATGCTCAGGTTGTGGGCTGATCCTCAGTATGGAGTGAGCAGGAGGCAGCCGATGGATTATTCTCATCACAGATGTTTCTATCTTTCTGTCTTCTCTCTTTCTCTCTTTTTTTTTATTTTTTAAAGAGGAACAGCTCAGTCCTTAACCTTCTGCTGATATTTGATTGGGGATTATTAAACCACCATCAAGCTTCCAGAGAAGAAAAGAGACATTTTCTCAAGTAAAGAAAAGTCCCTTTGTAAGTTCTGCCCAAATCATACCCTAGACACATAAAGAGAACTTCTCTTTAAAACTGGGATTAGTAAAGCTTTAATTGTTTGTAACCAATCTTTCACTTGTTTTCACTCCAATGGGTAACATAGGATCCTGGCCCAATTCTCTGTCTCCAAGTGTTTCTGAGAGTTGTGTGCTCTGTGCTCCCAGAAAAGCCTAGTTGAATTTTGGGGGGCAGCTGTGGTAGTGTTACTTTTTTTCAGGCTCCTCAGTGTCCTGCCCTATCCTCCCTCCACAGAGTGTCACTTCTTCAGGCCAGTGACTGGTGGCCATGCCCATTAGTGCTGTGGTTCCTCAGGCATCCTGCCAGAACTGATGGTCGCTCATGGGCTCTCCAGTCTTCCACCTTATTGACAGAAATCATAGGCTTCCAGCCAGTACTGCCTATAAAATTGATAAAAATGCTGAGATATGACTGAACCCAAACAGCTGAACCATCTTTGAGGGGAGCTGGAATCCAGCGGCAGACTCTTGTTTCTCAGCGTTCTTTCTCTCACTATTGCATAGTAATAAAATTCATAATTTTTGTAAAAGAAAATAAAGACAACACTTTCTAGCTTTTCCTGCAGTTAAGTGTAAGAATTCATGCCTAAGCTCTGGCCAAAGGGATATAAGTGGAAATGGAAGAGAGGTGTCTAGCCTTCTTTTCTGCCTTCTTTCTGATGGTGGGAATGTGGATGCAATGGCTGGAGCTCTAGCAGCAATCATAAGCCTTGAGATGGCCTGGAGAATGGAAACTATACATGCAAAAACAATCAAACAAGCAAAAAAGAGTTTGAGTTCTTCTAACACTATCTAGTTAAATTTAGCTCAGAATAAATTATCTCCAGACTTACAGAAAAAATAATCTTCTTTCTTGCTTAAGTCACTATTATATGTTACTCAGCCAAATTTGATTCTAACTATATGTTACAATTATAGAGCTAGCCATAGTCAAATAGCAACTAGATGAATTGGTTTTTCATCTTCTAGGCTCTCTTTCACGATTCTTCTCATAGAGCCTACTGTCCTCTGATGCCCTCTGTCTGCCTCGGCACTAATGCCCTCCACTGAAGTGCTCATGCTCTGCAATTTTTCTAATTACTTTTCTATGTGGACATACCAATCCTACATCCTGCCAGCTCTGGGATATGACAGGTAATGTGATAATGAAATGTATACTATGTTTTTATTCTAATAGAGCATTCTAGTGGGGGTTAGGGTGACCAGACCACAGGAATGATTAACATAGGTCTTCTAGCAGACAACTAACTATGGCAGGTATTTTCAGGCAGGCAGGCTTTTAAACATTTGATATATAAGAAATATATCAGGCAGTTCCAAGTTCAGGCAGCTCCAAGTTCATCCATAGCATGGTGGATTCAATTAGTATTCCAAGATACTTATATTACTACTTGTATAAAACTTGTATCCTATATAATAAAAACCTAACATGCAAATTGACCAAACATCAGAATGACCAGCTGAACAACCAACTGCTATAATGTGCATTGACCACCAGGGGGCAGACACTCAATGCAGGAGCTGCCCCCAACCTGCAGGCCCCAGGACAGCTGAGGAGGATGCCAGTGGAGTCCCCCAATTGCCCCACCAGTTGCCCCACAGAGGGAGGCAACCAGTGGTAGTGGTGGCAAGGCAGGGGGAGGGGGAGGAGGGCAGAGCCAGTGAGCAGGCAACGCCAGGCCGGCCAAGGCAGGTGCCAAGGGGGAGCCCTGATTGCCTTGCCAATTACCCCACAGATTGGCCCTGATCATCAGGGCCATGCATGAATTTTGTGCACCAGGCTTCTAGTTCAAAATATGATATATGGAGGTTGGGTGAGAAGAAATGTGAAAGTTAACACTTTAAAACATTTCAAGTTTTCAGAAATGACATTCTTTTGATTTTCCTATCATTGAAATTAGAAACAGTGTTTGAAAAAGGTCCTTACATTTAACACAACAATGTTTGTTGAAAAGTCTTTGGTTCCTCCATAATCTCCATCAGCTAGTCCTCTACCATGCAAATAAGCATGCACTCTAAGGAAAAAACAGTGTGCACCATATGGAAACACCACTTCTGGACAAGTCCCCTGGCTCCAGTTCAACCAACAAAATTGCCATCCCAATGCCTATGATTTGGAAATTATGGAGCTATCATTGATTGACACAATATTATACTTTTTTGCTTCCTTGAACCATCAAAGCCAAATTGCTAATTACTTATGAAATAGTAATGATTTGTTGTTATTTCAGTAGCTTATATATTAATAGGCTTTACTCTAACTTTGCATAAGTCAGAGCTTGCTAATAGTCAGGGAAACATATTAAGAGGAAATACAGGAGACCACTTGAGTCATCAAATACTGCCTAAATAAACATCCACTTTTCTTTAGCCACCACTGGTATCACTTCCACTAAAAATACAGTAATGTGAGCCTGTGTCCTGGACCCCAAAGGAACAGCTTATGACAGACATGTAATTGTAAACCAACTTCCTTGAAGATAGCAGTGCCTTGAAATGAAAGGCTGGCCTTGGAAAGTAGGCAAGCAAGTAACCTCATGGTAACCTTTTATTTTTCCTTTCAGTGCCTCTTATCTTACCATCCTCTTCCTCATCCCTCTCTTTTTCATCTCACTGCTGTTTACAAATGTCCCCTGGCAGGAAATGAGTTTAAAACACAAACAAAAAAAGCTATCAAAATATCTTGTTACTACATTTTTAAGAATCTTGTTTTAAGAATCTCATTTTTAAGAATCTTGTTACTTTCCCCTTTTAAGAAATGTCCCTTGCCGAAACCGGTTTGGCTCAGTGGATAGAGCATGGGCCTGCGGACTGAAAGGTCCCAGCTTCGATTCCAGTCAAGGGCATGTATACTGGTTGTGGGCACACCCCCAGTAGAAGGTGTGCAGGAAGCGGCTGATCGATGTCTCTCTCTCATCGATGTTTCTAACTCTCTATCCCTCTCCCTTCCTCTCTGTAAAAAAATTAATAAAATATATTGGGAAAAAAATGTCCCTTTATTGTATAATTGCTGTTGTTATTTTGGGGTGTGAGTGTGTGTGTGTGTGTGTGTGTGTGTGTGTGTGTGTGTTTTCTAGGCCTTTATCCTCTAAGCTCACCAAGTTGGAGATCAAAGACCAGGACACAGAGTTCAGGGGCAGAAGCACACTTGGGACTGACTTGCACTCTCCTAGGCATGTAAGGAAGTGATCATCTGGAGACATGACTGCCAAGGTTGACTGGTAGTCTTCTTGTGGGAGGCAAGACAGAATGAATGAAACAATTAGAAAACAATGTAAATTGAAGATAACTAACAATGATGTCATGTTTGAAGTCAGTCCTTGAAATAACAATGTACATATCTAAAAATAGAGCTCAGGTGAGTAAGGAACTAGGTGGGTAGAGAGGTTTAAGAACTGAAAAGATCCAGTCAGGGCAAGGTAAGCCTAACCAACTTCAGAAAGAGCTCTCAGAACTTCTGAAGGCTATTGTTTGGGCCAGAACTTGATCTGATTAAGGTCTTTGCAAGGTTTCAAAATTGAGGCATTCAGTACTGATTTAAAGGAAACAGACTCTTATGTATGTTCCTTCTTCTCTATGAATGGGAAACCCACTCAGGTTACTGCATGGGAATGACCCTTAACTCTCTTCTGTGCCCACCTGTAAGAGTGCATGGATTTTCTTCTTCAGTAAAATCCTTTGAGTTACAAGGAGAGGAAATAACAACAAACACTTCCACTAAAAAGCTACTAGAGGGAAATAAATGAAAACAAAATGAGGTTTTAATCTTATTTCTAAACCACATTATGTATATATAATGTCTAATCTTTTTGAAAATGAGTAATAACTTAGATGCACTGTACTCAATATTTAATTATCCATGAGTTTAACATAAATTTGTCCTTTTGCAAATGTAAAATTCTTGCTATTAGAGGAAAAATCCAGTCTAAAGTGAATAAAAGTTTTGCTTCTAATTCTAGGTATAAATAAAGCTTCCCTTTAAACATGGTTTAAATGGTTGAGTTCATCAGTTTATGACTTTGTGTTCATTGAGATAGAGACAAAATGTCCAGCATACTGACTGACCATTTAAGAGCAAATGTCCAGCATATTGAAGTGCTCAATAAACATTAATTTATTATTTTCAATAAAGCTGTGTAATTAAGCTACAATCTGCAGTAATGTAGATTTATTGAATATTTCAAATTTTTCATTAACTCAGCCCATGTTTTTCCACTTAGATGAGTTTAAATGTACAATGGGAACTATATGAAAATGTTCAGTTTTTTTAATTATACTGGACCTTCCCTAATACTCTTCTCTCAAGGTTCTGTATTAGAACTAATTCTCCCTTTGTACCATATTATCTCAGTCGTGATCTCCATTTGCAACTTGTCATTATCTCACCAGTCAAACAGGTCTTCATGGACAGACAAAACCATTCTACTTCTCAAGGCGGGGACCTTTTAGCGCATGTGGTGGATGTCTATATGTCATTCATTTTTAAAGAAACTGCTTCCAACCTAGTTGATTTCTGTAATGGTTTTAACAGCTGTTATCTTTCCAACTTTCTTTAATGATTGGTTAGCATCTTTGGCCATATGCAAGAGATTGTGGGCTCTCACTATAAATTAAATGTAGGTAAACCAACTTATTTTAAATGCAATTGAGCTTTCAAACAAATCCTCTAGGTTATGACCCACAGGTTGAGAATCGCTGCTGTAGAGCCTAAGACCATCAGAAAACCCAGATATTTACATTATGATTCATTAATAGTAGCAAAATTACAGTTATGAAGTAGTAACAAAAATAATTTTATGGTTGGGAGTCACCACAACGTGAGGAGCTGTATTAAAGGGTCACGGCATTAGAAAGGTTGAAAACCATTGTATTAAGGTTGAGAACCACTGTGTAAAGGTTGAGAACCACTGTAGTTGCTCCTTTGCAAAGTGAAGGATTCTTTCACAAAGCCAATAATCACTTCCTAATGCATGGGTTTTGCAAATCTGGAATTTAATACATCAGATTTGTTAAAAATAGGTAACCCGTCTTTATTTGCTTCTTTAAGGGTTGGTCTGTTGGCTTAATTTTAATTGAAAGAATAACAGAATCAAGACCAGATTGCTCTAATCGTGTTTTGATTTGGGTAAGGTTCACGACTAATGTGTAAAGAGCAATTTGGTATAAATGGGATGGAATGGAATGTATGGGAGTGGGCTGGGGGGACTGTGCCCTCAGATCAATAAGTTCAAGATCCTAGCAGAGCTAAAGTTTGAATACCTTATATTTTCTTTTCAAATTTATCAGGCTCTTTGCAACATTGCATCACACAAAAATAAACCAAAAAAATGCAGTATTTCACAACTGATTCTGTACAAGGAGTGGTAGCAACAGAAGAGGATGACTCCAGTACAGAGACATATAGGCTGAACAAGGAAATGCCTAAGTTGATATTGTAAAACAAAACTACACACATGGAAAAGGACAAGTGAGTTGGAGAAGTATGTTTTTCCAATCTAAAGAATAGAAAACTAAAATAAGACCTCCTTCCTATCAAGAAAGGCTGGCTGTGTCCTTTAGAATTCCCCTTGGTGACCCTTACTTCCATGCTTCCATCTGTTGTGGCCACCATCCAATCCTCCAGGGAGAAAAAGAATTTTGCTTTGTCCCTGCCAGACCTTCCAAGCAAATGCAGCCTTTTGTTTCAGAGTTCTTTCACCTTCACAAAATGCTGAGACAGTTTCTACAAATCAGAGGAAATTTGATGGTGGGAGTGGGGCAGATTTGCAGAAAAAGAATTTACCTTCCTGCAACCAAGACAGGATACATTTCAAGTAACTTCCTCTGGAATAAAGGCTGACCTGTAGATGGTCTAGACTCTGCATGCTTTCAGGCCTCCTTTCAGGGACTTTGTGCCAAGCAATGTAGGAATTAAGGACAAAAAAATCTATCCCACTTAAATGCTTTGCTCTCTAGCTGTCTAAATTTTTCTCGAGATTTTTAGCTGAATGCTCTTTAAGGAGATGCCTTTTCAAAAGGAAACCTCCAATTCTGACTGCTCAGCTCAGTCAACCTCTTTGAACTTCCTTTTTCAGTTCTCTGAATTCTCAGTGTGCCTTTCTGTTTGACATTGAGCACGAAGGCATTTCAGGGGATCCATCAAAGGTAA
This sequence comes from Lasiurus cinereus, assembly GCA_011751065.1. Classification (NCBI taxonomy): domain Eukaryota; kingdom Metazoa; phylum Chordata; class Mammalia; order Chiroptera; family Vespertilionidae; genus Lasiurus; species Lasiurus cinereus. The sequence goes on along the minus strand of JAAGEH010000011.1, from coordinate 9,306,734 downwards.
TAAAAGAGATCAGGGCTTTCATAGTTTAAAAGAATGCTGTTTTCAGAAATTGTGAACAAGAGCACTATTATAAAATTTTAATTATTTCTATGTATGCATTACAAATTCCTCCATCACTAGAATTAATAACTAAAAATGGTCTTATAATGAAATGTAAATGAATTTCATTCCATGAAAATGAGACTTCAAAGTTAGCCAGGCAAACAATGGCATTTTTTTTTCCTGTTGGCTCCTCAAACCTGCAGTTCCATCAATACACAGAGGAATGTTATTCCCATCATGTAAGACATAATCCTATATAATAAAAGGGTAATATGCAAAGTGTCTCCTCAACTAAGAGTTTGACTGGAGTTCGACTAGAGGGCTGACCAGCCTGCCAACCACCTGGGTTACTTCCCCCTGGCCAGCCAACCTCCCACATCCCCTCCTCCTGGCCAACCCAGCCCAATTGGCCCCTACTGGGGCAGGCTGACTGGATCCCGCCCCCATGCACGAATTTGTGCACTGGGCCTCTAATATTAACATAAATTTCACCATAGTTCCAAGACCCTAATTATGTAATATTCTGGAGTAAGTCCAACTACTTCAAGGATGTTGGAAAATCTCCCCCTCAAAATAAAAACTTTAAAAATATAATATACATTTCTATACCTTAATCAAAAAGGTAGACAGGTGGTGTGAATAAATTTGGAGGTGAAAACATTAAATCATCAATTATATAAATACTAGAAGCCCAGTGCATGAATTCATGAACCAGTAGGGTCCCTTGGTCTGGCCTGTGGGATCGGGCTGAAAATCGCTCTCCAACATACTCTAAGAGGTTCCAGATTGCAAGAGTTTGCAGGCCAGGCTGAAGGATCCCATTGGTGCACAATCAGGGCTGGGGAGAGATGAGGGAGGTTGGCCAGCCAGGGAGGGATTGTGAGAGGGCTCCAGGGTGTGTCTGGCCCTTCTCACTCAGTCTTGATCAGCCAGTCCCCAACAGCAAGCTAACCTACCTGTAGGAACATCAGCTCCGCTAGTGGTCAGTGCACATCATAGTGACTGGTTGACCGATAGACTATCTGCCCCTGGTAGTCAGTGCACGTCATAGTGAGCAGTTGAGCAGCCTTAGCATACATATCATTAGCATATTACACTTTGATTGGTTGAATGGCATACCAGTCAACCAGACACTTAGCATATTAGGCTTTTATTATATAGGACTAAAAGTTAGGTGCATGAAAATTCATGCACTGGGGAGGGATCCCTCAGCCTGGCTTGTCCCCTCTCATAGTCTGGGCGCCCTCAGGGGATGTCCTACTGATGACTTAGGCCCACTCCCCTTGGGGAGAGGGCTTAAGTCTCAATCTGGCCTCCGTCTGGGGGAGGCAACTGTGCCAATCAGGGAAAGTGCTGCCCCCATCACCCCACTGCTGATGCTACTGCTGGCCACAGCAGCTGCCAGCCCTCAGCCCTCACAGCCACCATGGCTGCTGGCCCTCAGCCCTCATAGCCACTGTGGTGTTTTCATCAACAGGGACTCCAGTCCCTTCACCATGGAAAAATGACAACTTTCTTTAGGCATTTTCAAGATGTTTCTTTCATAGGATATGACCTTTCTTCCTTACCTCCCTCCTTCCTTCCATTTCTCTCTTTCTCTCTCTCTCCCCTCACCTAAGGATATTTTTCCATTGATTTTTAGACAGTGTGAAAGATAGAGGGAAAGACAGAGAGAAATATCAATGTGAGAGGGACACATCGATTGGTTGCCTTCTGCATGAGCCCTGACCTGGACCTGCCAGGGAGGAGCCTGCAACCTAGATACATGCCCTTGACCAGAATTGAACTGGGTCCCTGTGGTCTTCCGGCTGAAACTCTATCCACTGAGACAAACTGGCTAGGGCAGTATATGACATTTCTTAACCCCTCCAGCAGTAAACCTCCTTTTTTTCCTCCAGGAAAAAAATCACCTGTGTTACTTCCCCCTAGATCACCTTCTTAGATTTTTATTACCCAAGTTACCAAGAACGCTGTGAATGGCTTACCACAAGCTTAGCCAATGAACAGTCAAAAAAGGTGTTTGCTATGCAGCTCACATGCAGAGGCAGACCCTCACAGCAGCTGCAGCTGCCAGGCCCTCTCTAGCCCTCACAGCTGCTGCGGCTTTGTCTGGAAGGACATCCAGAAGACATCTGGTCTAATTAGCATATTATCCTTTTATTAGTATAGATATTTGTTCTTTACCAATTGCCAAGAACCCAAAGGCCTGCACTCTGAAGGATGCTAGATTGTGCTTTGCAGATAAAAGGCAAAAAAATAAACATTTATATACATTTAACTTTGACTACTTAAAGGTTAATTATACAATAGAGGAACCTTTTCTTTTTCCTCCTGATTATACCTGTATCTTGGGCAATTGTTCTTTAGGCTCTTCCCAAGATGCTGGGTTCAGCAAGCGAGAGGATATGAGTGTATTTAATTGTTCTTGCTCAGCTAAAATTATTAATGTGTTGTGTAATGGCCTTCTGATGGAACAATATGGAGCCACTAACTATGATATTTACAAAAAGTTGTGATGTTGGCAAAGTGTTTACAACCATGAAAAATAAAGGCAAGATTTAAAACTGTATATACAATATAAGTCCAAATATTTTTTTTTAAATGTAGAAAACAAGATTTATGGGAAGAAAGAGGAGTTAGTATTATGGGTAGAATTTGTCAGGCTTTGTATCTTTTTCACATTTTTCAATTTTTCCCCCTCTGGTTTTCTTTTCCACATTGTTACTAAGGGGTAGATTACTTTTGTGTTTGTGATTTTTACATAAAGTTTTAAAAAACAAATTAGTTTCTATGCCTTTTTTGGCCACATTCATTCTTTGTTGTTGTTGTTAATTCTCACCTGAGGACATTTTCCCATTGATTTTTAGAGATAGATGGCAAAACTAAAATTCCACTAAATGAAATTGTGAAATGTGCTCTAGGAGTTTACCAGATATAACAAGATTTCTGTACTTCTCTCTTCCACAGGATCTTGACCTCACCGAAACAAGAATATTCCTACATTTATGTCACTTGGGCATAAGATCAGGGATGGGAAAGTGACAGAGAAAAAATAAAAACTAGGAAACATACAAAGGAACACTTAATAAAATCCTAGCCACAAAGACAAAATAAATATCCCTCCCCACATGCCCATAGACTTTTGAAACCTTAAGAAGGGTTCATACCCAGGAGCCAGTTAACAGTTGTGTCTATAAATCAGAAACATAGAAAATCCCCACTAGCTCTATTTTCCTGGCTTACCTAAGACAATTAGAGGAATCTTGCAAAGCAATATTTTCCCAACAGAGAATGCTAGGTGAGTCCTAAAAGATGCTGAGTCCAGCTCTGGAGCCTTCCCAGTTTCTTCTGTTTAACAATCCAATTCAGCATTTATTGAGCAACTACTATGTACTGGACTCCAATAACATGCCAGGTAAGGTTAAGATTTTAGACATTTGTGCATTAAACTTCCTTTAAGTGAGAAGAACCTGGAAGAATCTGTCCCTTATCTCTTCACTAGGTTGACTCCCTCTTTTCTCTCAGGTCTCAGCTCAAATGCCTTCTTTTCCAATACTTCTCTGACTATTCATTCTAGAGCTGCCTCCAGCCTCCTGGCCCTTTACTCTTTATTTTGTTACTCCATTTTAGTTTTGTTTTCTTTAAAGATTTATGATAATGTGAAATGATCTCATATATTCATTTCTTTATTTGTGGCCATCTTCCCAACAAAAATTAGCTACATGGGAGCTGGGCCTCTCCTGTCTTATCCATGCACTCACCAGATTTCTGACACATAGTGTGCAAATGGAGGCAAAAGCAGAGTACATACCTACCAAAGAAGTATCATTCAAATGATACACATGGCTGTCCCCAGTGTCATCCACTGATCCTTCTGAAGCTGACACTATGATTGAGGTTTGGGTGGAGTAACAGACTACTTTGGGAGGACACTGAGTTTCTAAGGATCAGTAGCACTAGCCAGGTGATGACTCAGGAAAAAGAGACACCAGGAAGGAGGAAAAACTCATACAAAGACATGGATGCCAGAAAGAATTTACCAAATTTCAGGTTTGCAAGTTTTTTGTTGTAACTAAAGCAGGCATTTAAGGGTAAAATCAGGTTAAAAAAAAATTAAGTGAGAGAAGGCACAGGCCAAACACTGATTGAGACAAGCTAAAGTATTGGGGGTATAATTGAGAGATTTTTAGGCAAGGAGACAAAAAGTATACTGGTGATGATCAATCAGTGGCTTCTGAGTGAGTGAAACCTAGGTCCAAGTCCCAGTTCCACTATTTAAAAGCTATATCAGGAGAAACCAAGATGGTGCATAGGTGAACACATAAACTGCTACCTCGCACAACAATTTCAAAACTAAAAGCTATATGACCTGCTGCCTGTGCCATCTCGAAAGCAAGCATAGAACCCACCTCACATGTTTGTTGTGATGCAAAATTACTGTGCCCTGTATTAGACACATAAAAGTGTGCAATTGCTTTTAACTCTGGTGATGATTATTGGGAATGACATGATTCATTTATATATCTTAGAAGGAGTCTTCTAGAATCAGTGAAGAATAGCTGTAATAAGCTTTCAGATTTCATGACCTGAAAAAACATTTTTAAACTTTATTCAGATACAGTTAATGCATAATAAACTGCTCATTTTGAAGTATACAGTTTGATAAGAAAATTTAAGAATATTTGGAGACAAATATAGAATGCTAATTTGTAAAAAAGAAAAATAATGATGATGACTTACTATTAACTGCTTCAAAAGCAATTATTTTAACACCATAAAAGCAAGAAGAACATTCTCTCCAAACAAAAGGTGAATATTTACATGGGGAGAGAAATTGCTTTATGAAAACTCAAAACATTATTTTCAACATTTTTTCATAGATCTCTGAGAACGCATCGTGCACTGGTGTGTTGGAACTTCTGATATTTGGATTTTATTGTGGAGTTTATACTCCCTAGATGTGGGAGGCTATATGAAGAGATGAACTAAGGTTGTAGGATTGGGGGAAGAAATGTGGGTGATGGTTTAAAGAACACTAAGAGAGTAAAGGTTAAAATTAAACAGTAGGGCTTGGGTGTTGAGTGATTAGGGAAAGGTCAAGGCTAGGTCATGGGGAGAAGGAGGCACAACATGGGAGGTTTGGAGGTTCGGTAGAGAAGCAGGTGATGCTTTGGTTTGTAATGAATTAACTTTGGAGTTTCCGTGAGACATTCCAGAAGAGAGGTATAACAAGACAGCTGGGATGGATGGATCTGGAGTCCTGGGAAGCAGTCTATACTTGAGATATAAAAGTGGACACCATCAGCTCAATAATGCATTTGAAGCCACTGGAATAGAGGGTGTGCAGAATAGAGAGGAGAGCAAAGGTGAGAGAAAGAGCCATTGGTATTTTTTATTCCCTTCCTTCTAGGAAATTTTAATGAGCAGTCAGGCAGAGAAGCACTGTTGAAGGGAGCAGGTGAGATATTAAAGTTTGTTAGGAACACCTCATGTTTATAGAGTGATTTAGAGGTTACAAAACTTTTTTGGCATATATAGTTTTTTATTGAATGTTTCAATCAGCCCCTGAGGTAGAAAGTATATCTAGGTAAGGAAACAGGATAAAATCAACAATTAAAAATAAAATGTAGTATAAAAGCTAGTGGAAATATAAAAGGGAGCAAAGAGGTAGTTGGAAAACCTGGAAAGGAAGATATTGCAGAAACAGTTTTTAAAAAATATAATGATAGTGAGCATTTCTAGAGTGACATATTTATTAGGCATTGTGCTAAATATTTTACAACTATTTCACTGGGCCCTGACAACAACTCCATGAAGTTACTATTATCAACCATATTTTATAGTTGAGATGCTCCAAATTTACACAGATTATATAAACTTGCTCACAGTGCTATGATGGTAGAGATGGAATCCAATCCCATGAGATCTGACTCCAGACCTATCCAAGAGCAAAAGAGTGGCCAGTAGTGCCAAGGGCTCAGAGAATTGATGGAGGATGACCAGGCTTAAAATGTGTCCATGGCATTTGGCAGTTAAAAATCTTAGCTTGAGAGTTTGAGTGAAGTGTAAGGCTTCTCTATCCACTCATTCATGTGTGGTTGGGATAATTGTGCATCACACATCTTCAATTATGACAGGAGTCACTCCTCTGGAATTGTGAGGTATACAACCAGCAGAGCCTTATGTAGAGTCCTGAGTGGAGTTGAATAGAATTTATGGGACATGGTGCCCTGTACTTTAAAGAAGCTGATGTTGAGGAAGAAACAAGATGGGGTATGAGATAGAGAAGAGCATTAAGAAATGAGCCTATATTTTTGTTTTAAAATATGGGAGTGATTTGACATATTTTCTTGTGGGAAACTTGTTGTGCTTGATAGCCATTTTGTAGTAAGCTCCAGCCACATTAGTACTAACCTCAGGCTAGGTTTCTATTACCCCAAACCCTATCTCTTTCCCGTAAGCCAGGCGTTTCGCCTTAGGGCTAGGAATTTTCACTAACTTCCTCATTCCTCCTTCTCCCTATAAATACCCTGAATTCCTCATGAATAAATGAGACTTGATCAGAACTTTGTCTTGTCTCCATTCCTGTGTCTCTTGTCCCTTTCATCTCCACTCCCCCGCTAGGGTCCTCGTTGACTTAACCCGCGGGTCGGGACAAGTGGCGCCCAACGTGGCTCGAGAACGAGGGATCCAGTGAGGGACGCTGTCTGGAGAGCTGGCACAAAAAGGAGAAGACAGAGGATAACTTGACTCGGGAACCTGCTGCATTTCCTACACCTCGGTGAGTAGACAGCAATTATGGGTCAAGAAATGAGTCAGCATGAGATTATGGATCAAGAAATGAGTCAGCATGAAATGTTTGTTAATGGACTTAGAAAAGCTTTAAAGGCACGAGGAGTAAAGGTTAAAATTAAACAGTATGTGATTTTTTTTTATTATATCCAAAATATTTGTCCTTGGTTCCCTATTGAAGGAACTATTGATAGTAAGAGATGGAAAAGGGTTGGAGATACCCTTAGGGATTTTTATGAAAGATTTGGGCCTGAAAAGGTTCCTATAAATGCCTTTTCATACTGGAATTTAATCGATGAGGTCATATCACAGAGGCATCGGGATCCTATAGTTGCTAATGTAATTGAAAAGGGAGAAAAAATTCTTCAAATAGATAAAGAGGATTTAAAAGAACAGCAGAAATTAGATCAAAAAGAAAAAAGGATTGAGAAAGTGAGGACCTCATGTCTTTCTTTTTTTTAAATTTATTTTTTTTATTAATTTTTTATACATATCTCCCAATTGCCCCCCCTCCCTCCCAGGCATACCCCAACCCCCCAGTGTCTATGTTCATTGGTTATGATTATACGCATAGATACAAGTCCTTTGATTGATCTCTTATCTACCTCACCTAACTTTAATCTTCCTGCTGTAATTTCACAGTCTGTTCGAAGCTTTACTGTCTCTGTATCTATCCTTTTGTTCATCAGTTTATAATGTTCTTTATTATCCCCCAATGAGTGCGATCATGTGATGCTTCTCCTTCATTGACTGGCTTATTTCACTAAGCATAAGGCTCTCCAGTTCCAACCAGGTTGCTGCAAATGGTAAGAATTCCTTCTTTTTAATGGCAGCATAGAATTCCATTGTGTAGATGTACCACAGTTTTCTGATCCACTCATCTGCTGACGGGCACCTAGGCTGTTTCCAAATTGTGGCTATTGCAAATTGTGCTGCTATGAACATAGGAGTGCATAAATCCTTTCTGATTGGTGTTTGTAATTTCTTAGGATAAATTCCTAAGAGTGGGATTACAGGGTCAAATGGGAGATCCATTTTTAGTTTTTTGAGGAAACTCCATACTGTTCTCCACAGTGGCTGCACCAGTCTGCATTCCCACCAACAGTGCACAAGGGTTCCTTTTTCTCCGCATCCTCGCCAGCACTTGTCGTTTGTTGATTTGTTGATGATTGCCATTCTGACAGGTGTAAGATGGTATCGCATTGTCGTTTTGATTTGCATCTCTCGGATGATTAACGACTTTGAACATGTTTTCATGTGTCTCTTGGCCTTCCTTCTGTCATCTTTTGAAAAGGTTCTATTTAGGTCCGTTGCCCATTTTTTTATTGGATCCTTGATCTTCCTTTTATTAAGTGGTATAAGTTGGTTGTAGATTTTGGAGATTAAACCTTTATCAGTGATAGCATTTGCAAATATGTCCTCCCATGCATTGATCTTTCTTGTTGTTTGGTTGATGGTTTCTTTTGCTGTGCAAAAGCTTTTTATTTTGATGTAGTCCCATTTGTTTATTTTTTCTTTAGCTTCCATTGCCTTTGGAGCAGTATCAGTGAAGAAGTTCTTTCGGCATATATCTGAGATTGTGCTGCCTGTGGATTCCTCTAGTATTTTTATGGTTTCCCTTCTAATGTTTAACTCCTGTATCCATTTTGAGTTTATTTTTGTATTTGGTGTAAGTTGGTGGTCCAGTTTCAATTTTTTGCATGTATCTGTCCAATTTTCCCAACACCATTTATTGAAGAGGCTATCTTGGTTCCATTGAATGTTCATGCCTCCTTTGTCAAATATTAATTGAGCATAGTGGTTTGGGTGGATATCTGGGTTCTCTATTCTATTCCATTGATCTATATGTCTGTTCTTGTGCCAGTACCAGGCTGCTTTGAGAGCAGTTGCTTTGTAGTATAGCTTGAAGTCTGGTATTGAGATCCCACCTACTTTATCCTTTTTTCTCAGAATTGCTGTAGCTATCCGTGGTCTTTTTTTTGTTCCAGATGAATCTATGAAGAATTCTTTCTAGGTCTGTGAAATATGTCATTGGTATTTTAATGGGTAGTGCGTTGAATCTGTAGATTGCTTTGGGTAGTATGGACATTTTAATGATGTTGATTCTCCCAATCCATGAGCATGGTATGCTCTTCCATCTGTTAACATCTTCCTCTATCTCTTTTTTCAGTGTCCTGTAGTTTTCTACATATAGGTCTTTTACCTCTTTAGTTAGGTTTATTCCTAGGTATCTTAATTTTTTTGGTGCGATGGTAAATGGGATTGCTTTTTTAGTTTCTCTTTCTATAATTTCACTGTTAGTGTATAGAAATGCCACAGACTTCTTAGTATTAATTTTGTATCCTGCTACATTGCCGAATTTATTAATTAAGTCAATTAGTTTTGGAATGGAGTCCTTTGGGTTTTTTATGTACAATATCATGTCATCTGCAAATAAGGACAGCTTTACTTCTTCTTTTCCAATTTGGATGCCTTTTATTTCTTCTTGTTGTCTAATTGCAATGGCTAATACTTCCAGTACTGTGTCGAACAGGAGAGGTGAGAGTGGGCATCCCTGTCTTGTTCCTGTTCTTAGGGGAAATGGTTTTAGTTTTTGCCCTTTGAGTATGACATTAGCTGTGGGTTTATCATATATGGCTTTTATGATGTTGAGGTATGATCCTTCTATTCCCACTTTGCTGAGAGTTTTTATCAAGAAAGGATGTTGGATTTTGTCAAATGCTTTTTCTGCATCAATTGATATGACTATGTGATTTTTATCTCTCAATTTGTTTATGTGATGTATCACATTTATTGATTTGCGGATATTGAACCATCCCTGCATTCCTGGGATGAATCCTGCTTGGTCATGGTGTATGATCTTTCTGATGTACTGCTGGATCCAGTTTGCTAGAATTTTGTTGAGGATTTTGGCATCTATGTTCATGATAGATATTGGCCTATAATTCTCTTTCATTGTGTTGTCTTTATCTGGTTTTGGTATTAGGGTGATGCTGGCTTCATAGAAGGTGTTTGGTAGTATTCCTTCTTCTTGAATGTTTTTGAATAGTCTGAGGAGGATAGGTTTTAATTCTTCCTTGAATGTTTGGTAAAACTCTCCTGTGTAGCCATCTGGACCCGGGCTTTTATTTGCTGGAAGCTTTTTAATTACTGCTTCAATTTCTTCCATAGTTATTGGACTATTGAGATGTTTGGCTTCCTCCTCATTGAGTTTTGGGAGGTTATATTTTTCTAGGAAAATGTCCATTTCTTGCAGGTTGTCCAATTTGTTGGAATAGAGTTGTTCATAGTATTTTTTAAGAATACTTTGTATTTCCACAGGGTCTGTTGTTATTTCTCCTCTTTCATTTCTGATTTTGTTTATTTGGGTCTTCTCTCTTTGCTTCTTGGTGAGCCTGGCTAGGGGTCCATCAATCTTGTTTATCCTTTCAAAGAACCAGCTCTTTGTTTTGTTGATCTTTTGAATTGTTTCTTTGGTCTCCAAGTTGTTTATCTCAGCCCTGATCTTCACTATTTCCTTCCTTCTGAGTACACTGGGCTTATCTTGTTGCTCACGTTCTAGCTCTTTGAGTTTTAGGTTTAGGTGATTTATTACCATTGTTTCCTGTTTTTTTGCAGTAGGCTTGTAGGGCTATGAACTTCCCTCTCAAGACTGCTTTCACTGTGTCCCATAAATTTTGTAATGTTGTGTTGTCATTGTCATTTGTTGCCATGATGTTTTTTATTTCTTCCTTGATCTCTCTGGTTACCCAGTCATTGTTTAAAAGCATGCTGTTTAGTCTCCATGTGTTTGATTTCTTTCTATTGTTTTTATTATAGTTGATTTCCAGTTTTATGCCACTGTGGTCTGAGAAAATGCTTGATATGATTTCTATCTTCTTGAATTTGTAGAGACTTTCTTATGACCCAACATATGATCTATCTTTGAAAATGACCCATGTGCACTGGAGAAGAATGTATATTCTGTGGCTTTGGGGTGAAATGTTCTGAAGATGTCAATTAATTCCATCTGGTCTAGTGAGTCATTTAGGATTGATGTTTCCTTGCTGATTATTTGTTTAGAGGATTTGTCCAATGGTGACAGTGGGGTATTAAAGTCTCCTACTATGATTGTATTGCTGTCAATCTCTCCCTTATTATCCTCCAAGAGTTTTTTTATGTATTTAGGTGCTCCTATGTTGGGTGCATATATGTTTACCAGAATTATTTCTTCTTGTTGGATTGTTCCCTTTAGTATTATGAAGTGGCCTTCTTTATCTCTTGTTATGTCCTTCACTTTGAGATCTAATTTGTCAGATATAAGTATTGCAACCCCAGCTTTTTTTTCATTTCCATTTGCCTGAAATACCATGTTCCATCCCTTCACCCTCAATCTGTGTGCATCTCTTTTCCTAAGGTGGGTTTCTTGAAGACAGCAGATATATGGATCATGTTTTCTTATCCAATCGGTTACCCTATGTCTTTTGATTGGAGCATTTAATCCGTTTACATTTAAAGTTATTATTGATAAATACTTATCTTTTGCCATTTTTAGTCCTTACCCCCGAGTTCCTTCTTCGCTTCCTCTTTCTTTTTATTACAGCAGACCTTTTAACATTTCTTGCATTGCTGGTTTGGTGGTAATATATTCCCTTAGTCCTTTTTTGTCTGTGAAGCTTTTGATTTCACCTTCAATTTTGATTGAGAGTCTTGCAGGGTACAGTATTCTTGGATTCAGACCCTTCCTTTGCATGACTTTGTATATTTCATTCCATTCTCTTTTGGCCTGACGAGTTTCTCTTGAGAAGTCAGTAGCTAGTCTTATGGGGGTTCCTTTGTAGGTAACTTTCTGTTTCTCTCTGGCTGCTTTTAAGATTCTTACTTTGTCGTCGGTGTTTGCCAATTTAATTATAATGTGCCTCGGTGTCGGTTTGTTGGGGTTCTTTTTGCTTGGGACTCTGTGAGCTTCTTGGATTTGTGTGGGTTTTTTTCTTTTCTATATTGGGGAAATTTTCTGTCATTATTTCTTCAAACACATTCTCTAATCCTTTTTCAGTTTCCACTCTTTCTGGAACCCCAATTATGCGGATGTTATTTTGCTTCATGTTATCCCAAAGTTCCCTTAGACTCTCCTCTTGCTTTTTAACTTTTTTTTCTAGAAGCTGCTGTACTTGGGTATTTTTTCCTACCGTGTCTTCTAGCTCACTGATGCGGTCCTCTGCTTCTTCTAGTCTACTTTTGATGCTTTCTATTGTGTTCTTTATAGCAGTGATGTCATTATTCATTTCTTCTTGTTTATTCTGCACCTCCTCTAGTTTCTTCTGCATTTCTTCTTCATGCTTCTTCACCTCCTCTAGTCTCTTACTCATATTGTCAAATTTGTCTTCCATTCTTTTCAACCACATTATGATAATTTCTCTGAACTCTTTCTCTGGTAGGCTTATTTGTGGTTCTATTTCGTTTACTTCCGTTTCTGGTGAAACCTGCCTTTCTGTCTTTTGTGGGCTATTTCTTTTTTTGCCCATGGTCTTTCTTCTCTGGGTGTCTGGTTATGTAGTGCTCTCTCCTTCGTTGATTGAAAGGCACAAACTACAACACGACCAGGTACAGCACACAAGGCATTGAGTAGAGATGTATTCAAGATGTTAATAATCACAAATAAGGTGACCACCAATGCAGGACACATTAGGGGTAAAGAGAGAAAGAAGAAGAGGAAAATAAGGAAGAAAGAAAAGAAAGAAGTGCGAAAATCAAATTGGGAGAGTGAGAAAAAAAAAGATAAATAAATGAACAATAAAATAAAATAAAATAAGAAAATAAAATAAAAAGGAGAAAAAGGAGAAGGAAAGAGGAAGAGAAAAAAGTCAGAGAGAAAAAGAAAGTGTATAAGAGAGAAAAGAGGAACAAAATATAGATGTCAGGAGACAACTCCAATAGAACAGTCACTAATCCCAATAAAGGCCAGCAACCAGTACCTAGAGATTAATGCAAATTGCAAATAGCAACTGGTATCGAGGGAGATGAGGGAAAAGAGAGGTAGAAAACAAAGCAAGCAAAAAGCAAAATAAAACAAGTAGAATAAACTAAAACAGTCTCTCAAAAAATTTTTCAAAAAATCGATATAATCACTTTTCAGGCAAGTAGCAACAAAAGGACATAGAGAAAAAACAACTTTTTGGCTAGGGAAGACTAGAGGGGACAGGTTTGTGTGGAATGTAGTAGGGGATTTGAAATTAGATATATAAATGGGGTGAAATTTTAAACAGGTAAAGAGAAAAATAGGGAGAATCAAAAGTTGGAAAAGGGAAAGAGAAACAAGACAGCAAAATGGGGAAAGTTAGGAGGAAAGTGTTGGCATAAAGGTGGAGTTGAGTTGGAGTAAAATTATGCTAAAGGGAAGATGAAATTAGAATGTAGAACTCTAATCCCGAAATAAAATAAAGAGAAAACAAAATGACACTTTTTTTTCCAAAAACGGTAAAGTACTAGTAGTAATTAATAATACTAGTTTAAAACAAAAATGTAATAATTATAAAGGTAAAATCAATTGAGGCAGAAAGAAAAAAAATCTTTTAATTAAAATATGTGAAAATGAAAAATAAAGAATTAAAAATTAAAAAAAAAGAAAAAAGAAAAAAGGGAAAATAAAAAAAATAAAAAAGAAGAAAAATAGAATGGTCCTTCACTTCCACTATTATTCTGCTTGGCACTCCTGTTTCCCAGTAGGGGAGGTATTGCAGTTCCCTGTGTTCCCCTCTTGGTGTTTTAATCTCTTTATTCTCTTGTGGTTATGCGAGAGTCAATTTGTGTGTCATCCATTGGGTGGCAGTGTTTCGGAATTGATCTCTGAGACAAAGCACAGGACCTCTCTAGGCTGTGCTCAGATCCTGCTACTCTGTGGTTCCCAAAACCAGTTTGTGGGGGTTTTGCAGCCTGGACACTGCAATAACTCCCAGGTTGTCCCTCTGCCACAGAGAAAAAGAAAAGAAAAAAAAAAAAGAGTCGTTTTCCGGAGCTCTCCTCTGTCAACAGCTCAGAGGGTTTGCCTTCACACTCAGGGATCACTCCCTGACCACCTCTGCGGACCTCTCCAGAGGCAGCTTTCTCGCAGCCCGGCTCCCGCAGTGTACGAATCTCTGCCCTGCGGGGGTAGGAGACCGCACCCTGGCCCAGGCTAAGTCTGACCCTTCTGCGCGCCCTGTGGATCTCTGAATCCTCCGCCTGCGCGTCTGTGCCGCATGGGAAGCTGCGCTCTGGGTCCTGGCTGCTCTGTGGGTGCCTCCGTCAGCCGCAGCTTTCAGACCTCGGCAGACATCCACCTCCCCCTTAAGTCACGCGCAATCTGACCTTTCCGTGTGCTCTGTGGATCTCTGATTCCGCCAAGTGTCTGCGCCGATTGGAGAGCGGAGTTCTGGGTCCTCGGGTTCCTGGCTGCTCGCTGGGTGCCCAGCCGAAGGCTTCAGACCGCCGCAGACATCCACCTCCCACTGCAAGATGGCTCGGGCTCCGCGTTCGCGCTGGTGGCTCCGGCGGACAAAAACCCCGTGGCAATGGGGCTGCCTGGCCAGGAGAGCCCGTTCCAGCAGTTCCCCGCCTTCCCCTGGAGGACAACTGACTCCTAGCTTGCCAACAAACACTCCCAATGCGACTCTCAGCCGCTCTCTCTCCCTCTGCCCAGCGACAAAGCTCCAGACGCGTCCGTCTACTCCGCCGCCATTTTCTCCTCCGACCTCATGTCTTTCGATAGCAATGTTGAGGAAGAAAGAGGAACGACCCAAGGAACTGAAAAGAAAAAACTTGAAAATAGAGAGCCATCCAGGGGCCAGAAGCGTCTTTTGCAGATTTTGTTCATCGTTTAATTACTGCAGCAGGCAGAATTTTTGGTAATGCTGATGCAGGCACGGAATTTGTAAAACAATTAGCCTTTGAAAACGCTAATGCTGCTTGCCAAGCGGCCATTCGGCCCTATAAGAAAAAGACTGATTTATCATGCTACATCCGCCTTTGCTCTGATATCAGAGCCGCTTATCAGCAGGGCCTCGCCATGGCTGCTGCCATGCAAGGATGTCTCCTTGGAATACTCCTATCTTTGTCATTAAGAAGAAGTCAGGTAGATGGCGTTTGTTACAAGACTTAAGGGCAGTAAATAAAACAATGGTGCTAATGGGAGCCCTACAGCCTAGACTCCTCTCTCCTGTTGCTATACCTTTAGGGCATTTTAAAGTAATCATAGACTTAAAAGATTGCTTCTTTACCATTCCTCTACACCCTGAAGACCAAAAGTGCTTTGCCTTCAGCCTACCCTCTATCAATTTTAGAGTTCCTATGAAAAGGTTTCAAGGGCATGTTCTCCCACAAGGTATGGCTAATAGTCCCACCTTATGTCAATCTTTTGTTGCTCTTGCAATACAAGCAGTAAGAGATCATTGGCCAGAAATGTATATTATTCATTACATGGATGATATTTTAATAGCTGGGAAGGATGGTGGTGAGGTCTTGAGATGTTATAACGAGTTAAAAAATGCTTTACAAGATAAAGGATTAGAGATCGCCCCTGATAAAGTCCAATTAACAGATCCATATACATATCTTGGCTTTCAAATGAAAGGACCTCAAGTCTCCTCTCAGAAGTTAGAATTAAGATTAGACAAGCTCAAAACTTTAAACGATTTTCAAAACCTCCTCGGAGATATCAACTGGCTCATGTCCTATCTAAAGCTTAGTAAAAGTGATTTAAAACCTCTTTACGATATTCTACACAGGGATGCTAATCCCACATCTCCCCGTGAGCTGACACCGGAAGGAAGACAAGCCATACATATAGTAGAACAAGCCATTCAGTCACAAACTGTTACATTTATAGACTATGATAAACCTTTGAAATTCATCATTTGCAAAACAGCTCTTTCACCAACCGCTGTTTTTTGGCAAACAGCACCCCTAATGTGGGCTCATCTGCCTGCTATACCTAAAAAGGTCATTGGGCCATATTATCAAGCAGTATCTGATCTTATAATCCTAGGCAGGGAACAAGGGAAAAGATATTTTGGTAAAGAACCAGATTTTATCATACAGCCTTATACCAAAGAACAAGTTAATTGGCTCATGCAGACTACTGAATTCTGGCCTATTGCCTTAGCTTCTTATACTGGCATCCTAGATAATCATTATCCACCAGACAAACTTATTGCTTTTGCTAATAAACATGAATTAGTATTCCCTAAAATCACCACATTTACCCCCTTAAATAATGCCCTATTAGTGTTTACTGATGGCTTTTCTACAGGTATAGCTGCTTATACTTACCAGGACAAGGTGATACAATTTACCACAAACAGCTCCTCCGCCCAATTAACAGAATTACATGCTGTTATTGCGGTCCTATCAGCATTTCCTAATCAGTCTCTTAACATCTACACAGATAGCGCTTACATCGCACACTCTGTACCCTTATTAGAAACTGCTGGCCAAATTAAGGGCATCTCTAATACTGGAGACTTATTTAGACAGCTACAGGTGCTTATCACAAAAAGAACGCACCCCTTTTTTATAGGGCATTTACGTGCTCACTCTGGGCTTCCTGGTCCTCTAGTGGAAGGAAATCGGAAAGCAGATCTGGCCACTCGCCCACAAGCCCATATTTCTGCATTACCTGCTATCAATGCTGATGACTCTTCCCTAAAAATTGCTCAAGCACAGAAAAGTCATCAGTTACACCATCTCAATGCACAGACTCTCCGGCTTATGCATAATATTACTAGGGAACAAGCCAGACAAATTGTCAAAGATTGCCCTTCTTGTGTCATACATCTCCCAGTATTACATCTCGGAGTCAACCCTAGGGGGTTAGTACCTAATGCATTATGGCAAATGGATGTTACCCATATCTCTGAATTTGGTAACCTCAAATATGTACATGTAACTAAAGATACTTTTAGCGGTTTTATTCATGCTTCCCTCCAAACCGGTGAAGCCACTAAACATGTAATTAGCCATATGTTAACTGCCTTCGCAGTCTTAGGATGTCCACAGCAATTAAAAACTGATAATGGCCCAGGCTATACCAGCTCAGCCTTTTCTCAATTCTGTAAGCGCCTCAATATCCATCATACAACAAGTATTCATTATAATCCCCAAGGTCAAGGAATCGTTGAAAGGGCACATCTCTCTTTAAAACTCACAATAGATAAAATAAAAAAGGGGGAATGGTACCCCACAAGGGGTCACCCAGAAATATATTATCTCATTCCTTATTCTCAATTTTTTAAATTTGGATGCAAATGGACAATCAGCAGCTGCTCGCTTTTGGCATACAGAAACTCAGAGACAATTTGCTTCAGTACTATGGAAGGATCCTTTGACTAACTCCTGGCATGGCCCAGATCCAGTTCTTATCTGGGGCCGAGGATCAGTATGCATTTACTCTAAGGAAATGAAATCTGCAAGGTGGCTACCAGAACGCTTAGTTAAACAAATCAGTCAAACTCAAGAAGTTGAGGCTAATCACTCAGATAACTCCAGGGACGAAAACTTGCCCTGAGAATATTTCCCCTATTAGTAGTATTAGGGGTTTCTGGAGCTTTAGCTACAGGAACAGCAGGATTAGGAGTTGCCATTCATTCATATACTAAACTCTCTAATCAGCTGATTGATGATGTTCAGGCCTTATTCAGTACTATTAATGATATTCAAGATCAGATAGACTCCTTAGCAGAGGTAGTCCTCCAGAATAGAAGAGGATTAGATTTATTGACAGCAGAACAGGGAGGGATCTGTTTGGTTCTACAGGAACGCTGCTGCTTTTATGCAAATAAATCGGGCATTGTTCGTGATAAGATAAAGAAGCTACAAGAAGACCTAATAAAAAGAAGAAGAAAACTATTTGACAACCCCTTGTGGAGCAGGCTAAATGGAATATTACCCTACCTCCTTCCCTTATTAGGACCTCTGCTTGACTTACTAATAATCCTATCACTAGGACCTTTTCTTTTTAATAAATTGATGGCTTTTATTAAGCAACCAATGGATGCCATTAAGATGCAATCTATACAGGTCCATTATCATAAACTTGAGATGGCCAAAAGGGAAAGTTGCAAACTCCTTGAAAAGGAAAAATACGATAACATTCAATAGAGTAATTGAGGTAATTACTCTAATATTCAAGGAATACGATGACATTCAATAGAGTAATTGAGGAATTACTCTAATAGCAAACTTTCCACCTTGGTGCGCTGGGCTAGTTAGCCAGAGACGGGCAAGTGGAACTTATACGTGATATCAACCACCGCCTAAGCCAGGAACTGGGCCTTATGCTGCCCTGCTTTCCAATGACGGGTAAGGTGGGTTGGTACCGTATGGTACTTCCTGATCCAAGACAGGCACAGTTCCCTCAAGGATATTCGGCCTTTCAAAGTTTAAAGAAAAGGGGGACCTGTGGGAAACTTGTTGTGCTTGATAGCCATTTTGTAGTAAGCTCCAGCCACATTAGTACTAACCTCAGGCTAGGTTTCTATTACCCCAAACCCTATCTCTTTCCCGTAAGCCAAGCGTTTCGCCTTAGGGCTAGGAATTTTCACTAACTTCCTCATTCCTCCTTCTCCCTATAAATACCCCGAATTCCTCATGAATAAATGAGACTTGATCAGAACTTTGTCTTGTCTCCATTCCTTGTGTCTCTTGTCCCTTTCATCCCTACTCCCCTGCTAGGGTCCTCGTTGACTTAACCCGCGGGTCGGGACATTTTCTTAATAAAGAGAAATTTCCCTGGGGTCATCCCAGCTTTCTGAGGAATTATTTATTATTTGTTTTTTTTTTGTTAATCCTCGCCCAATGATACTTTTCTATTAACTTTTTAGGGAGAGTGGAAGAGAGAGGGAAAGACAAAGAGAACCATAGACATGAGAGAGATACATCAATTGGATGCCTCCTGCACGAGCCCCAACCAGGCCTGGGCTGGTGAGGAGCGTGCAACCAAGGCATTTGCCCTTGACCAGAAAGGACCCGGGACCCTTTGGTCGATAGGCCAGCACTCTATCCATTACCAGTGGTTGGCAAACTCATTAGCCAACAGAGCCAAATATCAAAAGAACGATAGAAATTTTTTTTGAGAACCAAATTTTTAAACTTAAACTTCTTCAAGATAGACTTGCCCAGGCTGTGGTATTTTGTGGAAGAGCCACACTGAAGGGGCCAAAGAGCTGCATGTGGCTAGCAAGCCACATTTTGCCGACCACTGCCTTAGACCAAACTGGCTCGGGTTGAGGAATTTATTATTTATAGTGCTTCTTTTCCTTTGACCTTTCCTGGTTAGGAAAGCACATTATATGGTCACCCTAAAGAACTTTGGGACAGGAAAGGTAGAAGTAAGAGAGAGAAGGACAGTGTTTGTTGGAACAAAGTACTGAGACAGGGGTGGCTCCTAGGCAGGTTAGAGAGCTGAATCTTGGAAGGAGGTTGCTAGGGCTTCCCTTAAAGCAGGAGGGTGATGAGATAAAAATAAGTTAGGGACTGCATATAAATTTGTGAGCAATCTTAATTGACTCCTTTTCTGGCCGGTATGGCTCAGTTGGTTGGAGTGCAGTTCCATACACCAGAAGGTGACAGGTTTGATTCTGGGTTCAAGGCACATACTCAGGTTGTGGGTTTGATCCCCAATTGTGTGTGTATAGGGGACAAGCAATCAGTGTTTCTTTCCCATCTCTTTCTCTCTGTTTTCCTCTTTCTCTCTCTCTAATAAAAAAGGAAGAATTTATTCCTTTTCTTTGTGAAGTAGGAAGCCAGGAGGTCAGTTTAAAGTTCAAATTCCATGTTCAATTCATTTTACATTATTAGTGATGAGGCTAACAACCTTTTCATAAATTCTACAACCTTTGCATAAACATGGTTCCTTTGGTCTCTATAAAAAAGGCAGACAAATGGAGATAGATTTGATTTGAGTATCAACAAATAGCTGAAAACACATGCCTGAACGAAAGTTGGTTTAGTCATGTCACTATCATGTATGAAAATGTTAGCATAACAGGCGAAGCATCCTCCACTATATCCCACTTCATTATGATAATTATAATAGTAGCTTATTATTGAGAGCTTATTTTGTGCAAGAAAGAGTTTTGTTTTAAATGTATATATTTTAGTGTAATATTCTAAATATACTTTTCCAATTCTTTTTTGAGAAAATTGAGTAAGTCACCCAGTTTTACTCATATAGTAATTTAAATCCAAAGCCCACATTCATAACTAATATGATGTTCCCCTCCCCTTCTCTTTCACTATAATCTGTTGATGTAAGTTCATTTCAGGTCTTCTAAGTCAAAGCTTGTTGTTGTGATAAATTAATCATGTCTGAGTCCTCCCACAAAAGATGATATAGTAATCTGATTTGAAAGCTCCTGGCATGGTAGACTAGATGCCCAGGCAAAACAGAGCAGTCTCTTTCTGCTGCTACCCTTACAAGACTGTTAGGCAGCTCCCCTGTGAAATCTCTAACAGGCATGCTGGAGGAGGCAACTGCTAACTGGATTACTCAGTTTAGAAAACAAGATCATGAAATTCAACCATATAGGCCAGTGGTTCTCAAACTTCCTAATGCTGCGACCCTTTAATACAGTTTCTCATGTTGTGGTGACCCCCAAACATAAAATTATTTTTGTTACTACTTCATAACTGTAACTTTGCTACTGTTATGAATCGTAATGTAAATATTTGGTATGCAGGATGTATTTTCATTGTTACAAATTGAACATAATTAAAGCATAATGATTAATCACAAAAATGACATGTAATTATGTATTGTGAAATATTTATTTCTAATTACAAATAAAGTTTGTCTTAAAGCATGGTGTAGCATGGATAACAGTCTTAATATAACAACAGTAAATTGCTACATTGCTACATTTTGCGACAGTATGCGTAAAAAGCCAACATTAGTGTGAAGATTGAGATTGCTTCTTTCTCACCAGATCAGAAATTCTCGGGGCAGTCTTTGCAAGAGCACAATGAAGATCATCTTCCACAACAAATCTATTTCTGTATTTAGATTGATAACCAACAAGCTGGAAAACCCTGTTTCACAAAGACGTTGGAAATGGAAGAAGAAGGCGCAACACAGTCTCAGACAGAACAGGATATGACTGCAAACACGATCCTGAATTTTGTAACTGGCATTGTAGAGATATCCGTTCTTCCTACATTGCTGTTAATAAGTTCAAAGAACTCCTCTTGTGCTGTCTCAGGAACATCTTCAACTTTGACTATGAATGGGTTTCTGGCAAGTGCAAATGGGGTGTCAGGTAGATTTGGAAGTACAATGAAATTTCATCTGCAAGCATGTGCAAGTGGTCTTTCACAGAACTTATCATAGTAATCCTTTAGTCTGGTTCAACGTCATTTTCCTCAAAGGAAGAGATTAAGGTAGGCAACATGTAAATTTTATTTTCATCCAATTTTTTTTTTGTTTTTTGCCAAAGCTGAAGTTTCATTTGCAATGATCAGATCTTTTCAGACCTATCAAGGCATGTTGCATTTGGTCCTTGCAGTGATAAATTTAACTCATTCAAGATGGCAAAGATGGCAACCAAGTAAGCTATTTTCTGCAGTTCACTTTTATTACTGAAAAGTGCATAGAACTGTGGTCTTGCTTTGTGATTAAAAAACATTTTGAGTTCATCACGAAGCTCAAAAACACGTTTTAAAACTTTTCTTCTTGGCAACCATCTCACTTCAGTGTGAAATAGCAGAGCACTGCTTGAAGCATCCAACTCATTGCACAGTTGCAAAAACAGTTGACTGTTTAAAGCCTTTACAAAACTGACAGAATTTATGAGGTTTTTCATTACTTCTTGTAACTCTTGTGGCAGTGTCTCCATTGCTAATATTTGCTGATAAATCATACAGAGAGTTCCGATGACCTTGGTGACTCATTCAGTACCAAACGTTGAAATCCAGATGAACATCCTAGCATAGCTAGAGCACCATCTGTGCAAACACCACAAACCTTTTCCCAAGAGGTCAAATACACCATGTGCAGTAGTTGTCGTTACAAGAGATTTGCAAAAAAGAAACTTATCTTTAAAGTCGCCATCATTAATAAATATACCTCAGGTAAACCAGTACCTGTGAACAGTTTGCAACATCTAGATTCATCAAGCTGGATACTAAATATTGGAAGTAGAGCAGATTAATTTCCTGGATTACCTGATCAAGAATATCAGCAGACATGTTTATTCTTCTGTGGACAGTGTCATTAGATAAGGAAATTGCACTCAATTTTGTAACAAATTCGTCTCTGATCATAACTTGAACAATGTCTTTGGCCTCTGGCAATAGTAAGTCCTAAGCAATGGTGTAAGGTTTCATAGCTCTGGCGATTCTGAGTGTCATCAAATATGATGCTTCAATGTCTGCTAGGTTTTGTTTGTGGTACTTGCCACCAGTGTCACGTCTGGCTTTCTTGAGTCCATCAGCTTTGCTTCTAAAATAGTTGGTATCCTTGCTGGCAAAGTTTGGATGCTTGCTATCAAAATGGCATTTTAGTTTGTTCGGCTTCATAGATTTGGCTGATAGAACTTCACAACAAATAACACATTGTAGTTTTTCAATTCCTGCTGTAATTATTGAGGTAAAACCACACTGTAAAAAATCCTCATTGTATTTTCTTTTCTTACCATTCTTCTCTACATGATCCATTGTCATGGGATGGTTTGCTAATAAAAATAATATATAACAATGGCTTAAATATACAAAAGATGATACATGGCATAGTTCAGTCAATTCAGTTCATTAAAGTTTCCTATGATTTACCATCTCTGTGTTGTTTTTGACATACCGGTTACTATCACCAGGGGGTAGTATTCACATTAACCACAGCTGAATATAAAAAGACCTATCAGCATCCAGATTAAGTTTCCATGGTACAGATATTTTTTTTTTAGTAGTTGATTTTACAGTACATGATTTTACATTTACCCAGTAATTATAATTTATGAAGTGTAGTTTTACCTCCAATACTGCTGCTTTCAATATAGTAGCTGCTTTTAACAGAGTAGCTGCTTTCAACACAGCAGCTGCTTTCTACACAGTAGCTGCTCTCTATACATATGTGACTGGTCCGCATAAGTACCTTATGGTGCCAACCCTGTCACATATACTCGTATTTGTACTGGGTGTATGTGAGGGGTTTGCGTGATGATGTCATCATGCTGGGTACTCATATGTGGGTGTATCTGCATGTGGGCGGACCCTCCTGGAGACTGATAGAGGAGCAGTATTTTGGTTCCTAAGACCATCGGAAATATGTGTTTTCCGATGGTCTTAGGAGACCTTGTGAAAGGGTCATTTGACCCCTAAAGGGGTCTTGACCCACAGGTTGAGAACCACTGATATAGGCAGTTTCCCAATAAGGCCTGACTTAAGTACTGAATCAGCATCAACAGAGGCTTCCCTTTGGTAACTTCCCTGTCTATGTGACACATTGCAAGGCTTGAGAGTAAGCACAAGGTTTTGGAGAAATCTCTCTTTGATTCCTTATTCTGCTCTTAAATCCTATCTAATAAGAAGGAAATATGCTAATTGAGTGCCCCACACTTAAAGATAGTATCCACAGCCACAAAATGGTGGTACCCAGTCCCTTCAGCCCTGCTGGGGTGGCAGACGTGCAGCACGGCTAGACCTGCCCCCATGCAGGCCCAGCCACTCTTGTGAGCCTGCCTCTGGAGTCCCCCAGTCCCCTCAGCCTCCCAACCATCCAGGGCCACCCTGAGGTGCAGACAAGCCTTGGATGGCGGCTACCCAGCCGCCAAAGGCTGCCCAAGGCTCAGGTAACCAGGGCCAGCCAAAGCTTGTGCTGCTGGCTGTGGCAGCACAGAGGTGTGATGGGGCGTCGCCTTTCCCTGATTGCCAGGTCACCTCCCACCCCTGAGGGCTCCTGGACTGTGAGAGAGGGCAGGCCAGGCTGAGGGACTCCTCTCCAGTGCATGCATTTTTATGCACTGGGCCTCTAGTGTTAATATAATGCACAATATGTTTATTGATAAACAGTAAAGTTACCCCCTTTGGTGAAAGGAAAAACACAATTTGAACAATGTGAAGTAATGATGGATCAATCAATCAATAAAAAAACTAGTATAAAAATAACTATGGTGAAGGTTACTAGGATAGAAGAAACAAAATTTATAGCTTATGCCACAAGATTAGTGTTAAAGAGAATTTTTTAAAATTTTTCTTTTATTTTTATTAATTTTTATTAATTTTGTATACATATCTCCCCATTACCCCCCTCCCTCCCAGGCATACCCCAACCCCCCAGTGTCTGTGATCATTGGTTATGCTTATATGCATGCATACAAGTACTTTGATTGATCACTTATCTATCTCACCTAACTTTAATCTTTCTACTGTAATTTCACAGTCTGTTTGATGCTTTATGATTTTTGTCCCCCTGAGAATTATCAGTCTATTCCCTTTCTGTGCTCCTGATTCTATTATATTCACCAGTTTATTCTGTTGATCAAATTTTTAATTCACTTAATTTTTAGATTCACTTGTTGATAGATATGTATTTGTTGTTCATAATTTTTTGGCTTTTACCTTTTTCTTCTTCCTCTTCTAAAAGAGTACCTTTCAGCATTTCATATAATACTGGTTTGCAGTTGATGAACTCCTTTAGCTTTTTCTTCTCTGTGAAGCTCTTTATCTGGCCTTCAATTCTGAATGATAGCTTTGCTGGATGGATTATTCTTGGTTGTAGGTTCTTGTTGTTCATCACATTGAATATTTATTGCCACTCCCGTCTGGCCTGCATCGTTTCTGTTGAGAAATCAGCTGACAGTCGTATGGGTGCTCCCTTGTAGGTAATAAACTGTTTTTCTCTTGCTGCTTTTAAGATTCTCTCTTTGTCTTTTGCTCTTGGTATTTTAATTATGATGTGTCTCGGTGTGGTCCTCTTTGGATTCCTTTTATTTGGGGTTCTGTGTGCTTCCTGGACTTGTAAGTCTATTTCTTTTACCAGATGTGGGAAGTTTTCAGTCATTATTTGTTTAAATAGGTTTTCAGTATCTTGCTCTCTCTCTTCCTCTGGCACCCCCACAATTCTGATGTTGGTACACTTGAAGCTGTCCCAGAGGCTCCTTACATTATCTTCACATTTTTGGATTCTTTTCTCTTCTTGCTTTTCCAGTTGAATGTTTTCTGCTTCTTTATATTTCAAATGTTTGACTTGATCCTTGCCTTTCTCTAGTCTGCTGTTAGGACTCTGTAGAATAGTTTTTATCTCAGTCAGTGTATGTTTAATTTCTAGTTGGTCTTTTTTTATCTTTAGTTGGACCTTTTCCATCTCCTCTTGGGTCTCACTAAATTTATCCAACTTTTCTAGCATATTCTTGAAAAACCTTATAAGCGTGGTTTTGAACTCTATATCCAATCGTTTTTTTCCCTCCATTTCTTTTGTTTGTAATCACTTCCTTTGTCTCGGCATTTTCACTATGCCAGGAGAACTTCTGTGTTGGTTTCAGCCTTATGATACCAGACTTGCAAAACCGAAGAAGCCTCTGTTGAGCTTGGGAGGGGTGGAGTCTCAGGGCTTAAGGGACCGCCTTGCCTTCCAGTCGGCCCTGCCTTCCACAGCCCCTGAGTCTCATGTGACTGGGTAATCGCTGGAGCGGTCCTTGTGCCCCAGCGCCCGCAGTGCCTCTAGACCACTGCCCCTCCGGCTCCCCTGCACACCAGGACCACACGAGACTAGGTCCCCAGGGTTTCGCCCAAAACAGGGATTTAGTGGAGTCAGAAGTGGCACAGTTGGGAGGATCTGTCTCCCGCCCACTCGCGAAAGCCAACGGCACAATCAGCAATCTGTCCTGTGCGCAGTGCTGTACGCGCCACCAGGCCTTTGATCTTTTGCGACTCCCCTAAATTTCCATGCACTTCTCCCTTTTCACAGTCCAAACTCCCCCCGTGTGAGTTTTGGCTGGATCTGGGGTTTAATGTTGTAAGATAAGAGGTTCAATGCCTTTGAGAGTCTCCGTTTCCCTCCTGCCAGAGAAAACCAGCCAGATACTCCGGCACCCGCTCTATCCACAAGCGCGTCTCCGTACCTCAGCTTTTTGCAGCTCCTCTGGGTCTCTGTGAGCCCCTCTCTTTCCCTCTAGTTGTAGAACTTCCACTCAGCCTGCTTTCCTGTGGTTCTGGATGATGTCCATTCTGTCTTTTAGTTGTAGTTTTGAAATTGTTGTGTGAGGCAGCAGTGTAGGTGTTTTACCTGTGCCGCCATCTTGGATTCTCCTCCAAAGAGAATTCTTTGCCTCCACTTATGTAATGCTTATGTATGCATAATTGTGTGATGTTTTAAAAAATTTAATTGGGTTGAATTTTATTACTCTGGGTATTCAATTTTTTTTTTCATTGACTAACCCTATGATGGTGAGACAATAAAAACCAGGAATATTGATTGTGTTTTAGGATATCAATTTGATAATACATTTTATACTTATTTAGGATATTTGTCATTTTTAAGACAAAATTATGTAATAATTTAACAATTATATAAAGTCAGTAGGAATCATTCTGTCTTTTTGTTTCTTGGAACATTTTAGAGGCAACTCATTCTCATGTACACTTGAAAATTACAGAGAAAATGTGGCTGTTTTTCAAGAAGTTTCTATTTCCTCATTTGTTCAAAAAGAGAGAGATGACATCATGTGTATAATTCTTTCTAGCTTGAACATTGGCTGATTCAACAGTACCAGCAAAAACTTTGAGGCATGCTGAAACCATTAAGGAAGGCATTATGGAATGCCAGTAAGAGGCAAACACTTTTCTGGTGGCCTATGAATTTAAATTGCATTGCCTCCATTGTTGAATAGTTGCATACACAAAAATTGCTTAAAACTTGTTACCATTAAAAACATAATTCTTATTTTTTTTTTTGAAAAATGAACTTCTTTTCACATAAAATTTGTTTTCCTTTCCATTCCTTAATTTAGTCATGGGGAAACAACTGAGCAAAACCTTGAATATCATTTTTGTGCTCATGAAACAAATTCCTAGATCTGAACATTATAGTGAAAAATAGTTCCTGACTTTACAGAATCACAGAACTGGGAAAAGCTTTAAAAGATTCATCTCTATAATGTACTATTAACATGGTTTCTTGGGTTTTATTAATTCATTATGTTAAGCTTTGAGGATACAAATACCCTTAAAATTCCATGGTCACAACAGTGAGTCTAGATTCTAGAATTTATATATCATTGATATTAGTTTTTACTTTAAAAATAAAAGAGAAAATACATACTTGGTTGCATATATTATGCAGTAGAGTGATTAATAGTCCTTCTTGTTTTTATAGAAGTTAAGGGATAGTGGGATAAGCTCTGTATTAGGAGTCAGCTTGATCTCCTATTAAACTAGTAGCTTCCAGATCTGTAAAGTAAATATTTGAGATTTGATCATCTCAAAGATCCCTGAAGCACTTTTAAGTTATCTGAATCTAAAAGGTCGTACAAATGACAACTAACTCCCAAAATATAGACAAAATATACTGTTGGAATTCAGAGACCTTTTCCCATTTTTCTATCAAAACAAATCTTATCTCAACATTCCCTAGTTTAAAACCTTGGATTTGCTGTCAGAGTAAATTCAAACTAATTTGCAAAACCTAAATTGCAAAGCCCTTAGTGATTGGTCAGTTTCTCTCTTCTGCCCTTTTCTTATCCTATTCCTGTTCCACGCCCATGTAGCATTCTGGATTTCAGCAACTTCCCCTCCCTGTATTCTTTCCTGCTAGTGTAGATTTTGGCCCATCTGTTCTCTCTTCCTGACTATACTATTGAATTGTGCACTTAAGAACATAGTAAATTATATATATATATATATATATATATATATATATATATATTATATATATATATTTTTTTTACCATAATTTCAAAAATAAAAAAATAAATCCACCCATTTAACATGTTCAATTCAATGGTCTTCAGTATTACTTATAGAATTGTGCAACCATCATCATAATCTAATTTTAGAATATTTTCATCACCCCTCTAAAAGAAAAACAAACAAAAAACACCCATATAGTCATGAGTAGTCACTTGGGGGGGAGATAACAGGCCATGGGTGTCATGTGATAGTTTTCTGGGACTTGACACTCAGAGACCTAAAAGGGACTTTAGAGATTTAGTTCAACTTCCTCAGATAAAGAAATGGAGGCTCAGAGAGGCAGTGTATTGGCAAAGATCACACAGCTGATTTGTGAAGACCCAGGTCTTTTGATTTCCTGTGAAATTATTTTTCCTAATACAAAATTGCTGAGTCACTTGCTTCCTTCAGATTGATTCTGACAATGGGATTAAGAATATGCTATTGGATTTAGAGATCAAAGGGAACCAAGATGGCGAGTAGTTAAATGCAGGTACTCAACACCGCCCACAATCACATCAAAATTACAACTAAAATACAGAACAACCACCATTCAGAACAGCCTGAAATCTGGCTGAATAAAAGTCCTATAACTGGAGAAGTAAATAAAAAAGAACATTGAGACTGGTAGCAAGGGTGGAGGCATTGAACAGGCTGTACCAAAACCTGCTTATGAAGTTTTTATAATCAGGAGGGATTTCTTTGCTACAGATGTCTCCCATGAGAAGCAAGGGGTTGCAACCACACACCAGCCCCCCGAGCCCAGTGTCCCAGAGCTGGGAAGAGTAACTTCATGCTGTAAAAATCAGTGGGGATTATGACTGAGTGACACAGAGGGTGCTAGAGACCCAGGTTGTTGTTTTTTAAAGGGCCAGTGCACAAACTTACACAGTATGTTTTCTCTGAGATCCAGAGACAAGCTTTGGCTTTGGGGCTTCCAGGACATACAAGAAAGAATTGGATTGTCTAGCATTGAGGCAGGAAATTGATGGTAGCTTTCTCCCAGACAGGAGTGCTCACAGGAGTCATTTTACCTGTGCTGGGACCTCACCCATTGCACAGTTGACTGGAAGCCATATATGAGCTTCCATCAATGTGTCCCACACTGCCCCCTCCACCCTGGTGATTTCCTGAGACCCCGTCGCATCCAATAAGCATTCTCGCCCAAGCTGTTTGCAGTGGCTTTTCCATAATAATGGTCTGTCCAGGCTCAGCCTTCAGACTTTGCTAAATTCTCTCAAAGAAGAAGCAGTTGGCATCAGCATGCCCCAAACCTATCAATAAAAGGCCCAAAACCTGGCACTAGCATTAGCCTGCCTTGCTTCACAGCTGAGCCTCTCCCAGGCCTTTCCAAGCCCAATACGAGTAGTAGCCATTTGCAGATCTCTTTGTAACTCCTACCAGGTGGCCCCAGGCAGTGGCTGGCTTTGCATCTCCCAGGAGACTCTAGAGCCAGTGTACCCAGTGGGCAGCTTCAGGCCATACTGGATTACAACTCTACATATCCACAAATTACACACTCATGGATCAGACTCAGTGAGCACCACAACTCTATTGAAGCAAATCCTGCTCCATAGGGATGTCTCCTACACAACATGTGTGTAGCTGTTCCACCATAGTCACAGTTAGTTCTCACAGCTAATTGGCCTGGAAGTCAATTCCTCCCAGTAACACCAACAGCAATCAACTACAACAAGACTGTGCACACAGACCAGGTAACTGGGAGGCTGAGCTACTGGACCCTACAGGACACCTACTACACAAGGTCACTCTATCAATTCCAGGAGACATAGCAACTCTACTTAAAGCATAGAAACAAACACAGGAAGCAGCCAAAATGAGGAGACAAAGAAATACGTCACAAATGAAAGAAATGGGTGCAAGCAATCTATTGGATACAAAGCTCAAAACAATGTTCATAAGGTTATTCAAGGGACTTAATGAGAGATAAATTAAGTCATTGATTTATCTCTTAATTAATGACCAGATAAAATGGTCACAAGGTTATTCAAGGGACTTAGTGAGACTTTTGATAATCTTAGTGTGAATTTCAAAGACATGAAAAAGAATCAGTCAGAAATTAAGCATGCACTAACTGAAATAAAGAATAATTTACAGGGAATTAATAGTAGAGCAGAGGATTATGAGAATCAAATCAATGATTTGGAATATGCAGAAGCAAAAACACACCCAAGCCTAGTTTGTTTGGCTCAATGCATAGAGCATTGACCTACATACTGTAGGGTCCCAGGTTCAGTTCTAGTCAAAGCAACATGCCCAGGTTGTAAGCTCAATCCCAAGTGGGGAGCATGCAGAAGGCAGCTGATCAATGATTCTCTCTCATCATTGATGTTTCTATCTCTCCCTCCTCTTCCCTCTGAAATCAATAAAAATATATTAAAAAAATAAAACACCCAATCAGAAAAGAAAAAAGAAAAAAAATATGAAGATAGTGGAAGGAGCCTCTAGGACAATTTTAAGTGTACCAACATTTGTGTTATGGGGGTGCCAGAAGGAGAGGGTAGAGAGCAGGATATTGAAAACCTATTTGAAGAAATAATGACAGAAAACTTCCCCTACCTGGTGAAAGAAATAAACTTACAAGTCCAGGAAGCACAGAGTGTCCCAAATCAGTGGAACCCAAAGAGGCCCACAAGACATATCACAATTAAAATGCCAAGGGTTAAAGACAGAGAGAGAATCTTAAAAGCAGCACAAGGAAAACAATTAATTACCCTCAAGGGAGTGCCCATACAACTATCAGCTGACTTCTCAGCAGAAACTATGCAGGCCAGAAGGGATTGGCAAGAAATATTCAAAGTGATGAATAACAAGGACCTACAACCAAGATTAATCAATTTAGCAAAGCTATCTATAATGATAAAAGCATTATATGCAAATTGACTGAAAGACTGAACAGTGGAATGACCATCTGGATAACCACACTATGCACCTACTGGCACCAGGCCTGCCAAGGCAGGTGCGATGTGATTGGTTGGGGACTCCCCTATGATCATTGCATAGAGGGAGGCCCAGGCTATTGACTGTCAGGCTGTGGCAGGTGGGTGGGGCCTCCCTCTTTGGGGCAACCCATCACAGAGCCCCAGCCAGGTGGGCATGAGCTCCCACACTGTGAGAGGGTGCAGGCTGGGCTGAGGAACCCCTCCTTCTCCCAAGTACAAGAATTTCGTGCACCGGGCCTCTAGTCATTTATAATTGAAGGCCAGATAAAGCGCTTCCTAGACAAGAAAAAGCTAAAGGAGTTCATCACCACCAAATCAGTATTAAATGAAATGTTAAAGGATATTCTTCAAGAAGAGGAAGAAAAATATTAAAAATATGAACAATAAAATGGTAATAAATACATATTTATCAACAATTGAATCCAAATATAAAAATAAATAGATAAGAAATGTAATGAACAAAATAAACGGATGGATAAAATAGAATCAGAGGCATGGAAACATGGAACAGACTGATAAATCTCAGAAGAAAGAAGAAATCTAGAGGAGATTAACCAATGATTTTTATATGCATCCTAGAGGCCTGGCGCATGAATTCGTGCATGGGTGGGATCCCTCCACTTGGCTGTCTGGCCGCAGGAGGTTGTCTGTGGGAGCACACTGACCACCAGGGGGCAGCTCCTGTGTTTAGCATCTGCTCCTTGATGATCAGTGCATGTCATAGCTACCAGCCGGTCATCCAGTTGTCTGGTTGACCAATTGTAACAGTTGCTTAGGCTTTCATATATAGATATGCATTACCTAAGGAGCCAGACAATAGGGTGGTTGAAGGCCTGGGATAGGGTGAGAACTGGGTGGAAAGGGGCAACATGGGGAATATAAGGAGACATCTGTAATACTCTCAATAATAAAGATTTTAAAAAGAAAGAAGATGCTACTTTGCCCTGCTGTGGACAACTGTGCTCTTTCTGCAGCCTCCTGGCTCACTTGTTTGAGTCTGGAGGCAGAAAGTAAAGACAAGAGAATCTACTTTGTGTTCAGTAATGCTCTCATATCCTAACTCACCGAACAAAGAGTTACAATGAGTTTTACTAAGAATAATGTCTCAGCTGTTTTATAAGAGTGATTGGAAACACAGCTAGGTGCAGTGACTTTACTTTTGAAAAATGTGGTCTCTTCTAGTAGTGCACAGGTAGCTGGCAGCAAACAGTAACATTTGTTGGAAATGTCAAGGTCATGGGCTCCCTTGGTGGTTGTTACACTCTTGCCGTATGGCCCTTAGAAAGCAGCAAAAGAGGTGTGAATTAAAGCTTGCATAAGTCCTGCCATTTTATGCTCCTTGCCTTCCTACTTATAGTAGCATGGAGGCCCAACAAACCTCGACCAGGGTAGTCATTAGATGAAAGTTGGTGTGAGGGGTAGGTTGGGGACTAACTTTGTGAGCAAGAGAAGTAAAGCATTTTCAACTGTCTTTATTTCTGAAGGACTGGAAAGGGGACTCTTTGCTTGCTAAACATGGTGAATGAGGAACCATGGAAAGTCATGTAACTAGAGACTTGGAAATGTTTAAACAAAGTCCTGAAGCTTAATTGTGGTGTGATTGGGCATTTATTTCCTTTGTCCTTTTGTTTCTCTGGATATTTGCTATATCCTCCTGCCTGGTTACCAACCTAACTCATCATAGAAAGTGGTAGACTGAAGGAGTGCTTTGAATTTACCAGGCTACTTAAGAGGCAGGCACTCTACATATCCTGTGAGTTTCTATCCTGATGAGACAAACCTGATTGGTTGCTATGGGGAATCATAAGCTGTCAGACAGTGAGTCCCCTGTGCACAGTGCCTGGATTATCCATTTTTATACTCCTGATGCCTAGCAGTGCCTGGCACAGTTGTTTGCTGAATGAAGGAGTAGTAACACTTCATATCAAATGATGCATTATTACTTACAAAGTAATCTATTTTTCCCAGCATGAAGTCATTCTACTTTAAAAGTGGAAGGTAGGCAAGACTGTCTTACAGACAAGGTCACATAACTATAGGTTGGAGAGGTGGCTTTCAGACT
This sequence comes from Lasiurus cinereus, assembly GCA_011751065.1. Taxonomy (NCBI): domain Eukaryota; kingdom Metazoa; phylum Chordata; class Mammalia; order Chiroptera; family Vespertilionidae; genus Lasiurus; species Lasiurus cinereus. The sequence goes on along the minus strand of JAAGEH010000011.1, from coordinate 9,273,986 downwards.
CTAAGTCTGCTGGCATTTTTACACGTGTGTTATTGAGACTGATCTTCCTAAAATATGCTGCCAAAGCACTAAGAGAGATAGGAATATGGATTCAGAGAGACATTTGTGTTTTCTGCATTTTGTTCCTAATTCTGGGGTAGACATATTCTTCATGTGTTTCGAATGGTATTATTTAATGCTATTTGCTAATCACTGCAGGTTTATAGGTTTTCAATTACATTTTGAGTTAAATAGAATTTAGATGCTGGCCTAGTAAACAAATGAATCCTCGCTTAGTTTGTAGTAGCCATTTCCTGATGTAGATTTGGCATTATTCACTATTACAGTTTTTAGTAATTTCAATTAATTAGATAGTAGCCCTATGGTCCTGCGTCTTCAGTAAACACATGTTCAAACATTTTCCCTGCTTAATAAGATCCATGTTCCTGTTGAACTTGTACAGCCTCATTGGAAATCAATGATTGCTTCGGATCTTCCAAATGTAATGTTGAGACTCAGGAAATCACTACACAAAATGCTTTCAGATTGCAGGATGTGGAGAGCTCTGTGATTAAAACGAATGATCCTGCTTAGAAGTAAACCATATTTTACATCTGTATGTATATTGTATATGAGGGAACTTCTCTGTGCAATTACCACACCCCCTCCCGCCAAATAAATTCTCCAGGTCACACCTAACTTCTGGGCCACAGCTTGGCAAAAGCTAGCTTTCCTTTCCCAGCAACTATTACTAGGAGAGGCGTGGCTTCGAAGTCGGGCGAGGGAGCGTGAACTACAATTCCCGTGATGCTCCAGGGTGGCCTCCGTAGTGATGCACTCGGTGTCCCCGAGGGGGACGGGGGCGACGGCCGCTAGTGGGGGGCGAGCTCCCGGAGTCCCCGACTCGCGTTCAAGCAGCTGCAGCCGCCATGTTGGCTTGAAGGGCGATGGCAGGAGGCGGTTGCGGCGTTTGGCACTGAGAAGTGGAGGCGAGACAAAGCTCTGAGAGGAAGCCGTTCCGGACTGCGGAGAGGGAGGACCGACCTCTTCCGGGGACCGGCTGGAGTCGGTGTTGTGGGACCTCGCAAGGCCGGGGAGGACAGGGGAGGCCGGTGAGGCGAGCGGAGCAGCGAAGACGATGCGCCCCGAGAGCCGCTGCGGCCCGGAGGCGCCCGCGGCCTGAGCCCCGAGGGGCGGTGGGTCCCTGCTCGGCGCGAGCTCCCGTCCCCCGCGTGTCGCCGCGGGCTTCGGGCCTTGGCTCCCAACGAGTTAAATGCCCTTGAGCGCGGCTTGGGGCGGCCCGGCCCCTGGCCCCGGCGGCTCGAGGTAAGCCGTTTCCCCCGCCGGCCACTCAGAGCTCACGCGTCCATGTGTAGCCGCATAGTTATCTGTGTACCTCCAGCCGGGGCATTTTGCTGCTTAATGAGGACTGGACTCGGGCGCGAGGGTGAATCACTGCCGGCCCACGAAGGAGGAAGGCGCATTTAACCCCCTCCCACCGCTCCATGCCCGTGTGTCACTCGGCTCTGTCCACCTGGCGCGGCTGGTCTTGGGGCTCCTGCTGCTGACGACGAGGACCGGGCCGCTCCCTCCCGAATGCCTGGTGCTCCAGCCCCTGGGCTCCTGGTGATCGCTCCTCCGCGCAGAACCTCGGCCAGGCCGCGACTTTGGCTTCCCAAACACTTAGTTTTTGGAAAGCACATCACGAACTAATCGAGATCATCAACGGTGATTTCTGTGGCTTGAAGACGTCTGCACCTTTTGTTTGTTGTGGTTTTCTTTTTTTTCGTCAACGTCTGGGTGTATGTCAAGTGGCAAGATGTCCAGTAATGTCCCGGCGGACATGGTGAGTGAAGGCCAAGTTACGACACACTTGATTTAATTGTGGTTTCCAATCTTATTTAATCAGAAAGGATGCAGATGTGGGGCGAGTTTGCAGGAGACTGTTAAAAAGCCGTCGTGCTGGGAGATTGGGAGAAGTTGGAGGTTCTGGTTTCCCCCTGTTAGCAAGTAGTGCTTTCAGTATGGGGTTTCTCCCTTGGTTGCGTTTTTCAAGTCACTAAAGGCAATGGAGAGTGGAGAAGTCGGGAGAATGTAACGAGGTAGCTTTAAGTGGAGAAGATCTCTTTGCTAGAGGCCTCTGAACAGTGTATCTTGTATCTTAAAGCTTCGGAAAACGTCAGTGACAATGGGCAGAGCCCAGGGCGGATGTCCCCACCAGATACTGAGGGTGACAGGAAAAGGGAATCTGTGACACTGACGAGCGCATTAATGCACGGGGTGCAAACTTGATGTTTGCGAGAACTGTGTCGTGTATCTCGTCAAGAAAAAGTCCAAGAGAATTTGCAGTGACTTTTTTGAAGTGTCTAGGTAAACAATTATGGCAACAGATATTAAGATGTTTGGGAATTTTCACAAAACTAGGCTCACCGTATATTGGGACTTTTAATGAATATTACAGGACTTTTAGTACCAAATATTTGGCAGTACCCATTACATCATTGGACTTTTAAACGCTAATAAAACACGTTATTGAGCTTTGATCCTTGACTGTTGAGAACTCGAAACAAAAAGTATTCTTTAACGTTGCTTTTCTTTTTGTTTGTAAACGTTAAGTTTGTGTGTTTGTTGACCAACAGTAGTAACCATGTAGACTTACAGTGCTGGAGGTGGGTTTGTGTGAGTGTGAAAGTACATTTTGCAATGTACTTTAGAGACAAACATAATGCAATTAGGAAGAAGATGGATAATCTTGTTTATAAAAGAATTGCTGTTAACATAGTTGCATTCCATTTGAGTGTTCATGTATTCCAGCAAAAAAGTAAAATTGAACTTTATTGGTTACATTTTAAAATCTCAGATGTTTCTATAGGAGCAAACCTCAGTTACAGATTTTAAAATAATTAAAAATAAATAAATGACCCTAAGTGGTGTATTTTGACCTTGGTTTAAAGACATTTTGCTTATGTTGGATTTCCATTTAAGGTGCTATTTAAATGTGAAAGAACCACAACATTCTGACTTTTGGGTGACCAGGCAGCAATCTTACACTCACCTTCCTGTTTTAAAACTCTGGCTTTGTCCTTTTGCTTTTCCCTTTCCTCCGGCTGTGCTCACAGAAGAATATTCTTCTGCCCACTTAAGGAGATAACTGGACACGGTTTCCTCTACCCCTCTCTAGAAGTTGCCTGGAGAGGTCTCTGGACTGAGCTAGGAAATGCTGTTTCTTGTTTGGTAGGTGCTTGGGCTCATCACCTCCAGCAAAAATTCGATCTCCATGAGGCCACCATTTTATATCATCCTGCACCTTGCAAGATATGTGCACTATTGTATCAGAGAGTTAGAATGAAATAGATTTGTGTCTTCAAAACAGTAAATGGTACTTCTTTAGCCCCAGTGATGATGAAAAGCTGAAATGTGCATAGCATCATTCACATTTAAATGATTTGGGAAATACTGTTTCCATGTCAGAGGGAAGGTTTGGAAGCTAATGTTTGGATCATGGGACTGGGAAATAGTGGCAAGGTTTTTATTAATAGCTGCATTTATAAAATGTAATTATTTCTGTTCTAGACCTTATTTTAAGGCCTTAATGATTCTGTGGTGCTTTGAGATCCTTTGATTAAAGGTGATATGCAAGGGCACAGCAGTATTATATAATAAACACATAATATCTTGATGCTGTTTTAGAGTATATCTAAGGTACAGCTCAGATGAGGTTGTTTGCGTATTTCTTATGTCTTGTTTTCTAGCTGTTGAACTTGTTGAAGGCCCATAGATTCCCCCCACCCCACCCCTGTTAAAAAGCCTTATAAGCCTTTATTTGTTATTACTTCACATTTTTATTTAAGAAATACTTTCATTTGATATGCTTTTAGAATTCTTGACTTTTTGAAATATAACATGGTAAATACTGGTTAGAAGTTGTTGATTAAGTGGTTCATATTTTTAAGTTCTTCATAGCAGTAATGGCAGTTAATTTTTATTTGTGATTTGAAGTGGGAACAATTTTACCACTGTGAAAAGCCTCAGCCTTTCCACCCCTGCCACTTTCTACAATCTGACTTTTTTTTTTTTTTGCAGCATAACTCTGAATTGATCAGGATATGAGCTCTTGCAAGTATGAATATATACATTTTTGCTAGGTGTAGTAAAATTTTCACTGTTTTCTGAGTGCTGACAGGTAGTATGTGCTACTTAGAAATAAATGTTGAGCTCTTTTCCATGATAATGCTGCTTGTCAGTTGTAAAGGAAAGTCCTATTTAGGAAATGAGGTGGGCCAGTGAAGTTATAACCCTGCCATGTTTTCATTACAGATAATTTATTCTTGAGCTACAGTAATTGCTAAATCAATTGATGTTTTTGGAAAGTCTTATGGCATTGATTGTGATTCATTTTAAAATAGATTTTTAGCATCTTTATTTTATAAATATAACTCACATTATAAAATTTATTTTTAAACATTCAGTGAATTTTTGTGTTTACCATAGGGATTCTCTTTTTATATTCCAAATTTAGCAAGTTGATTTTTTGGAAGGAGAGTAGCATCCCAAGGGAATGGATTTGCTGTACTGTTTTTAAAAAATAATTTTGCAGTTGATGCTTTTCCTATTAACATTCTATAAATAATATACTTGTGTTTTTATAAAATATTGGCTTTTCTTTTGCTAAGAGTGATTGAGTTTGAACAGATTTACTTACAGCATAATAACTTGTGAAAAAAAATCTGAGAATATCTGAACAGAACATTGTATATAAGTGAGTGATTCACTGCCTTTTTTTTTTTTCCGAGCCAAATCATAGGTCATGATGAGACAATATTCATTGTTTATAATTGTAGCGTGAATGATGTTAATGACTGTAGGTTTTCTGAAAGATAAAGTTTACTGTTTGTTAGTAATAAGGCCTAAATCTAGTACTTTTATTTTCTGGATTAGGAGAGTTATTAATAAATTGTATTTATTAAAAGTATTATATAAAACATTTGATTTACTATTTAGAGCTTTGGACTTAAAATTGTATTTGATGATATCTATAAAATTGAAAAATCTACCTGAGAGAAATCAATAATTAGTTTGAAAATAATGGCAAAGCAATTTTGGTATTTGAAACATTTTAGGTGATAAATTAGTTTAAAAAGCCCTGTATCCTTTTGAACTGTTAATGTAGAAATTGTAGCAGATCCAAACATGTTAGTCTAGGGTTAAATGAGATGATAATTTGAATTTTTTCAGTACTTAATGAATTTATTGTAATGTTATATATCTTCCATTTGTGGGAGAAATAAATATCGGAGCCCTCTGGTGGACAGGAAATTACTGAAATGAATTTCTTTTCAAAGTGAACTTTTACCACTTTTCCAACTTAAAGTAGAATGACAGGTATAGAATATATTAGGGGAAAAGGCCATGCTAGAAAAAGGTCCAGAGAATAGAAAATTGTTAACTTTGACAAAAGAGTATATTAAGATCTAGTGCACCAAATTTTCCATTTACTTATAGCTCCTTTTAATTTTTCTTTCTCTTGCTAGAGCACTTATTTTAAGACTAAATTGAGTGGTTTTATGAATGAAGCTAAAGGGTATCAGTTTTATATATAAGTGACGAACATACAGCTTAATAAATTATGAGTCTCATATGGAAAGTTTCTCTAAATTGTTTTACTCAAATTGTCTTATATTTGGTGTTCTGAATTATTTGTTTTTATTAACACAAGTAGACAATTATTTCCCTCAGCTTTCAATGCCCTTTCTGGCTCTGAATCCTCCAGTTCATGTCCCTTTCCTGTGAAAATAGTTTTTAGTTCATCTTTCCTTCCTGTAAAACATTTTCTATCAGTATACTGTATTTGAGATTCTTTTATGATGCCAAATTTATATGGATATGCATCTTATATCTTTTGTACTTTCTAATGCAGAATAGACATTTAAAAACTGGTTGAGTGATTTCTTGACTCATGAAGCATTATTTTGTTACCTAGGAAAAAGTAGATTTGTTTTATACAACAACAACAATTACAACTACTACTACTACTACTACTAATGGTGTTAAATATGAGTCTCTGATGTTTGCTTCTATTACTACTTTGAGTATTAAAAATATTTTAATATTAAAGTTTGAAGTTATTTAAATTAGTGTATAATGTACTAAGGGCTCCTGGTTTTCATAATTGGAACAGTAAATGAATTTTAGGAGACTGAAATATATGCTTCTTAAATATGCTTTTTAAGAATTCCTCTCATTCGAGGGTAAAATTGAAAGAGACTATAGAATTCATGGTAACTGGAATTGCTGGGTGAGAGATTCTGAATCAGTAAATATTTGAATATATGAAGGTTGTTTTTGGAAATATCTCAATCTAATAATTTTGAATGACTGTCCTGTTAATCCTAATATGTATGCATAATTTAACTTACATTTGGTGACTTAGAGCCATTATTTGAATATTATTGATTCAATTCAATTATTGTTCATTGAGTACTTCTCTGTGTAATGAAGTATCATTCTATAAACTATAACTGTCATACCCTCTGCACCTAATATAAGTTGTGAAGCTTTGTGCTCCTTCACTAATTCAGTAATGTACTAAGTTTGATGAGGAAAGTCAACTGAGATATAAAAATTAAAATATTAGAACTTCTGCTTAATTTTTGCTCCAAAAATGGGGAAGAACTGGCTTTTATTATGAATTATAGATTGGCTCTAAGACTATTTTAGGTTCACATCCAGGTGATTACAATGGCTGAATGTGGTTTGTTGATGAAAGATGTGGGAATTCTATAATATAGAGATCAACAATAGCACCATGAACTTCTCCAAGTTCTTGCATTTTTTCTTTTATAATATACTAGAGGCCCAATGCGCAAAATTTGGACAAGAGTAAGCCTTCCCTCACCTGGCTACTGGCACCAGCTTCCCTCTGGCATCTAGGACCCAGGCTTTCCTCTGGCCACAGACAGCCCAACCAGGACCTGGGCTTCCCTCTGGCCTCCAGCAGGCACCAGGGTCTTGGGCTTCCCTCGTAGCCCCAAGTTCATCCAGATGGTTATCCGGAAGGATATCTGGTCTAATTAGCATGCTATGCTTTTATTATTATAGATTATTTTAGACTAGAGGCCTGGTGCACAGATTTGTGCACCAGTGGGGTCCCTCGGCCTGGCCCGTGCCCTCTTATAATCTGGGACCCTTTGGGGGATCTCGGACTGCTGGTTTCGGCCCAATCCGTGTAGACCAGGCTGAGGGACCCCACCTGTGCACGAATCTGTGACCTGGCCTCTAGTATGCGTATAAGATATTTGATTAATCTCTTCACAGTCTACCCCTTTCCCTCTGAGATTCATCAGCATGTTCCATGTTTCCATGTCTGTGTGTTGACTGTCTGCCCATGGTGGTCAGTGCACACTGAGTTGAATGGTTGAATGGTCACTTAGACTTTTATATATATAGATTATATAATTACTTTTAAAAAAGTGTTTTAAAAGTATATATACTTTATGTTGAGATAAGAGCAGAGATTCACTGTAAAAATATTTAGAAGAGTTGTAGAACTCTAAGCTGCATTATGTATTTTTATTTTACAAAAGATTAATATTCTAGATGCTGATTTTTTTCAGGTTGACAAGAAGCTATCAGTAGTGTGCTACCTAGCAGATATTTTTGAGAAAGCAAATACTAGGTTGTTTCTTCAAGACAGAATTGACATTTCAACCAATAAATGAGAAAGTAACTTCTTTTTAGATGAAACTAATGTTATGGAGAGAATATTTTAAAAACATGTTTAGATATTTCCAATATGTTGAAAAATCTTCCTTACAGAGAATTTCAGTGGACTTTGAATCTGATTTTTTTGAAACATAAAAAGTAACACATTTTGCTTAGTTTGCAAAAATATCTGCCATCAAAAACAATTTTTTAAATAATACTGACATCAGGTAACTGACTTTTAATAAAAACTTGTGCATGTTTGGTGATAGAATAGAAGAGTGATATGATTTAGTAAACCGATAAGCGACATATTCTTTTATATTGATTTATGCCTCTTAGTGAGCTAGGTTTTTCAATTTTGACTATTTCAGCTCTTAAATGTCAAAATACATTGAACTTTGCAAACTTGGGAACCAAGATTTTAAAAAACAGAAAAGAATATTCAATAACAGTGCTTTGACTTAACATATTAATAGTATTTTTAGTGATTGAAAGATTAAAACATTAATATTTTGAATAGTTAATATATCCTATCTAATAAAAGAGTAATATGCAAATTAACAATCACTCAGCTGCACCCACAAGCCATAACCACCAGCCAATCAGGAGTGAGTATGCAAATTAAGCCCGACCAAGATGGCTGCAGCCACAGAGGGAGGCAGGAGGCTTGGGTTTTCCTGGTAATGGAGGAAGCCAAGCTTTCCACATACCCTGGCGGGCCCAGGCCTCCACTCAAAGCTACAAAGTTTCAATTATAGAAGATAAATAAATCCCAGATACCAGAGCCTCCACTTGGGTCACCAGGGGCATGGCCAGCCTACAAATCACCACAGGCCCCTGACCCAGGCTGCCCCATGCCCCAAGTGAGCCCCCACCCTGATCTGGGACACCCTTCAGGGCAAACCAGCTGGCCCCCACCCATACACTAGGCCTCTAATCTAATAAAAGAGTAATATGCAGATTGACCATCACTCCAACACACAAGATGGCTGTCCCCATGTGGTCAAAAGATCCTGTCCCACAGGTGGACACAAGATAGCTGCCACAAGATGGCCAACAGGGGAGAGCAGTTGGGAGGGACCAGGCCTGCAAGGGAGGATAGTTGTGGGTGACTAGGCCAGCAGAGGAGGAAAGTTGGGGCAACCGGGTCTGCAGGGAAGGACAATTGGCGGGGGGGACCCAGTCCTTCAGGAGAGGGCATTTAGGGCTGACCAGACCTGCAGGGAAGGGCAGTTAGGAGCAAACAGGCTGGCAGGGGAGCAGTTAGGCATCAATCAGGCTGGCAGGGGAGTGGTTAGTGGGTGATCAGATTGGCAGGCAGAAGTAGTTAGTGGCTATCAGGAAGACAGGCATGCTAGTACTTGGGAACCAGCAGTCCTGGATTGTGAGTGGGATGTCCGACTGCCCGTTTAGGCCCTGGGCATCAGGCCTAAACAGGCAGTCGGACATCCCTCAAGAGGTCCCAGATTGGAGAGGGTGCAGGCTGGGCTGAGGGACACCACACTCCCTCTCCCCGCCCCGTGCATGAATTTCGTGCACCGGGCCTCTAGTATAATTTACATAAATACATGATTTTTAAATGAATATGCATATAACAGAGGTATGTGCTCAAGTACTTTATAGTTGGAATTTTCAGTCAAAAATTTTTTTTGAAGCCATTGCATAAGATAACAAAATTGTCAAGTATTTTAAGATCTTGTGCTTGATAATTATAGTTTTTCTATCTCTTGCCTTGTTGAGCAATTAAATTTTTCTGTGGTCAGTATGCCTACTTATCCCTCTATAATTACAATTGCTGACTCTTATTTGCTCTGGTGTGGAAACCAGATTTTCAAAGTTTATTAGAATAAAGTGAGTTAAAACTGAGGAAATAGTGTCTGAATAGAATTTTCAGGAGAACCCTGTGGCAGAGTGTATGATCTTTATTTCACGGACAACCAAGAGATCTCTTTACTTGAGGGGCTTATTTTTTTTCTTAAATTTCTTTATTAATTAAGCTATTATATGTGTCCTTATTCCCCGTTACCCCCTGCAACTCTCATTCATGCCCTTACCTACTGTTGTCTGTGTCCATTGCATGCATACAAGTCCTTTGGTTGATCTCTCCCTCTCCCTCCCCAACCTTCCCTCAGGTTTGACATTCTGATCGATATATCTCTCTGTCTTTGGATCTGTTTTTTTTTTTAATTTTTTTATTAATTTTTATTAATTTTTTATACATATCTCCCCATTGCCCCCCCTCCCTCCCATGCGTACCCTGACCCCCCAGTGTCTGTGATCATTGGTTATGTTTATAAGCATGCATACAAGTCCTTTGATTGATCACTTATTTACCTCACCTAACTTTAATCTTTCTGCTATAATTTCACAGTCTGTTTGATGCTTTATGATTTTTGTCCTCCTGAGAATTATCAGTCTACTCCCTTTCTGTGCTCCTGATTCTATTATATTCACCAGTTTATTCTGTTGATCAGATTTTTAATTCACTTAATTTTTAGATTCACTTGTTGACAGATGTGTATTTGTTGTTCATAATTTTTTGTCTTTTACCTTTTTCTTCTTCCTCTTCTAAAAGGGTACCTTTCAGCATTTCATATAATACTGGTTTGGAGTTGATGAACTCCTTTAGCTTTTTCTTCTCTGTGAAGGTCTTTATCTGCCCTTCAATTCTGAATGATAGCTTTGCTGGATAGATTATTCTTGGTTGTAGGTTCTTGTTGTTCATCACGTTGAATATTTCTTGCCACTCCCATCTGGCCTGCATCGTTTCTGTTGAGAAATCAGCTGACAGTCGTATGGGTGCTCCCTTGTAGGTAATGAACTGTTTTTCTCTTGCTGCTTTTAATATTCTCTCTTTCTCTTTTGCTCTTGGCATTTTAATTATGATGTGTCTTGGTGTAGTCCTCTTTGGGTTCCTTTTCTTTGGGGTTCTGTGTGCTTCCTGGACTTGTAAGTCTATTTCTTTTACCAGATGTGGGAAGTTTTCAGTCATTATTTCTTTAAACAGGTTTTCAGTATCTTGCTCTCTCTCTTCTTCTGATGTTGGTACGCTTGAAGCTGTCCCAGAGGCTCCTTACATTATCTTCACATTTTTGGATTCTTTTCTCTTCTTGCTTTTCCAGTTGAATGTTTTCTGCTTCTTTATATTTCAAATTTTTGACTTGATCCTTGCCTTTCTCTAGTCTGCTGTTAGTACTCTGCATAATAGTTTTTATTTCAGTCAGTGTATTTATCATCTCCTCTTGGGTCTCACTAAATTTATCCATCTTTTCTAGCATATTCTTGCAAAACCTTATAAGCGTGGTTTTGAACTCTATATCCAGTCGTTTTTTTTCCTCCATTTCTTTTGCTTGTAATCCCTTCCCTTGTCTCGGCATTTTCACTGTGCCGGGGAAACTTCTGTGCTGGAATCAGCCGCAGAAGCCTCGGTTGAGCTTGGGAGGGGTGGAGTCTCAGGGCTTAAGGGACCGCCTTGCCTTCCAGTCGGCCCCGCCCTCCACGGCCCCTGAGTCTCACGTGACTGGGTAATGGCTGGAGCGGTCCTTGTGCGCGCGCACCCGCAGCGCCTCTAACCGCTGCCTTTCCGGCTCCCCTGCGAACCAGGACCACATGAGTCTAGGTCCCCAGGGTTTCGCCCAAAACAGGGGCTCAGTGGACTCAGAAGTGGCACAGTTGGGAGGGTCTGTCTCCCGCCCACTCGAGAAAGCCAGCGGCACAATCAGCAATCCGTCCTCCGCGTGGTGCCGTGCGCGACCAGACCTCCGATCCTTTGCAACTCCCCTAAATTTCCGTGCACTTTTCACAGTCCAAACTCCCCCCGTATGAGTCTCGGCTGGATCTGGGGTTTAGTGTCATAAGATAAGGGGTTCAATGCCGTTGGGAGTCTCCGTTTCCCTCCCGCCAGAGAAAGCCAGCCAGGTACTCCGGCACCCGCTCTCTCAGCGCGCGTCTCCGTACCTCAGCTTTTTGCAGCTCCTCTGGGTCTCCGCGAGCCCCTCTCTTTCCCTCTAGTTGTAGAACTTCCACTCAGCCAGCTTTCCTGTGGCTCTGGATGATGTCCGTTCTGTCTTTTAGTTGTAGTTTTGAAATTGTTGTGCGAGGCAGCAGTATAGGTGTTTACCTATGCCGCCATCTTGGATTTTTTTCCTGGATCTGTTTTTGTTCCTCAGTTTATATTGTTCATTATTTTCCATAAATGAGTGAGGTCATGTGATATTTACCTTTCTCTGCCTGGCTTATTTCACTTAGCATAATGCTTTCCAGCTCCATCTATGATGTTGCAAATGGTAAGAACTCCTTTTTAACTGCAGTGTAATATTCCATTGTGCAGATGTACTTCAGTTTCTTAATCCACTCATCTGCTGATAGGCACTTAGGCTGTTTCTATATCTTAGCTGTGGTGAATTATGCTGCTATGAACATAAGGGTGCATGTATCCTTTCTGATTGGTGTTTCTAGTTTCTTGGGATATATTTCTAGAAGTGGGATGAGTGGGTCAAATGTGAGATCGATTTTTAGTTTTTTGAGGAAATTCCGTGCTGTTCTCCACAGTGGCTGCACCAGTCTGCATTCCCACCAGCAGTGCACAAGGGTTCCTTTTTCTCTGCATCCTCTCCAGCACTTGTCCTTTGTTGGTTTGTTGATGATAGCCATTCTGTGAGATGGTACCGCATTGTTGTTTTGATTTGCATCTCTTAGATGATTAGTGACTTTCAGCAGGTTTTTATGTCTCTTGGCCTTCCTTCTGTCTTCTTTCGAAAAGTACCTATTTAGATCTGTTGCCCTTTTTTTTCTTTTTCATTTTCCCACCTTTTTAAAAATTATTATTAATGTATTACATGTGTACATATCTTCCCATTGCCCCCCCACCCCACTCCCATGCATGCCCTAACCCCTCCACCCCCCAGCGTCTTGCGTCCACTGGTTATGCTTATATGCATACATATAAGTCCTTCGGTTGATCTCTTATCTATCCCACCTTTCCCTAACCTTCCCACTGTAATTTGATGCTTTACTGCTTCTGTATCTATCTTTTTGTTCATCAGTTTGTAATGTTCTGTATTATCCATAAATGAGTGAGATCATTTGGTATTTTTCTTTCATTGACTGGATTATTTCACTTAGCATAATGCTCTCCAGTTCCATCCAGGTTGCTGCAAATGGTAAGAATTCCTTCTTTTTTATAATAGCATAGAATTCCATTGTGTAGATGTACCATAGTTTTCTGATCCAGTGATTACTGACGGGCACCTAGGCTGTTTCCAAATCTTAACTATTGTAAATTGTTCTGCTATGAACAGAGGGGTGCATATATCCTTTCTGATGGGTGTTTCTAGTTTCTTAGGATATATTTTTAGGAGTGGGATTACTGGGTCAAATGGGAGTTCCATTTTTAGTTTTTTGAGGAAACTCCATACTGTTCTTCACAGTGGCTGCACCAGTCTGCATTCCCACCAGCAATGCACAAGGGTTCCTTTTTTTCCTCATCTTTGCCAACACTTGTCCTTTGTTGATTTGTTTATGATTGCTATTCTGACAATGTGGTGGTATTGCATTGTCGTTTTGATTTGCATCTCTCAGATAATTAGTGACTTTGAGCATGTTTTCATGTCTCTTGGCCTTTCTTCTGTCTTCTTTCAAAAAGTATCTATTTAGGTCAGTTGCCCATTTTTTGACTGGGTTCTTTATCTTTCTTTTGTTAAGTTGTATGAGTTCCCTGTAAATGTTGGAGGTTAAACCCTTATTGATGACATCATTGGCAAATATGTTCTCCCATGCAGTGGGCTTTCTTATTGTTTTGTTGATTGTTTCCTTTGGTGTGCAAAAGCATTTTATTTTAATGTAGTCCCATTTGTTGGTTTTCTTTTTAGTTCCCATGGCTCTAGGAGCACTATCACTGAATAAATTGCTTTGACATATGTCTGCAATTTCGCTGCCTGTGAATTCCTCTAGTATTTTTATGGTTTCCCATCTTATGTTTAAGTCCTTGATCCATTTTGAGTTTATTTTTGTGTAAGGTGTGAGTTGTTGGTCTAATTTCATTTTTTTGCCTGTATCTGTCCAGTTTTTCCAACACTGTTTATTGAAGAGACTGTCTTGACTCCATTGTATGTTAATGCCTCCTTTGTCAAATATTAATTTCACATAGTGGTTTGGGTCGATTTTTGGGTTCTCTATTCCATTGATCTATATGTCTGTTCTTGTGCCAGTACCCAGGCTGTTTTGAGAACAGTGGCTTTGTAATACAGCTTGGTATCTGGTATTGAGATCCCACCTACTTTATTCTTCTTTCTCAGGATTGCTGCAGCTATTCAGGATCATTTTTTATTCTATTTGGATGTTTGCAAAGTTTGTTCTAGATCTGTGAAATATGCCATTGCTATTTTAAATTTATAGATTGCTTTGGATAGTATGGACATTTTGATGATGTTGATGCTACCAGTTCATGAACATGGTATGTTCTTCCATCTGTTTATGTCTTCCTCCATCTCTTTTTTCACTGCCCTGTAGTTTTCTGCATAGGTCTTTTACCTCCTTAGTTAAGTTTATTCCTAGATATCTTAATTTTTTTGGTGCAATGGTAAATGGATTGCTTTTTTAGTCTTTCTGTAAATTCATTATTGGTGTATAGAAATGTCATAGATTTCTTGATGTTAATTTTGTATCCTGGTACATTTCTGAATTCATTTATTAAGTCTAATAATTTTTTGATGGAGTCTTTAGGGTTTTCTATGTACAGTATCATGTCATCTGTGAATAAGGACAGTTTTACTTCTTCTTTTCCAATTTGTATGCCTTTTATTTCTTCTTCTTGTCTGATCCCAATGGCTAGTACTTCAAGCACAATGTCGAACATGAGTGGTGAAAGTGGGCATCCCTGTCTTGTTCCTGTTCTTAGGGGAAATGGTTTGTCATATATGGCTTTTATTATGTTGAGGTATGTTCCTTCTATTCCCACCTTGCTGAGAGTTTTTATTAAGAAAGGGTGTTAGATTTTGTCAAATGCTTTTTCTGCATGAATTGATATGAATATATGACTTTTATCTCTCAATTTGTTTATGTGATATATCACATTCATTGATTTACGAATATTGTACCATCCTTGCATCTCCAGGACAAATCTTACTTGGTCATGGTGTATGAGCTTTCTAGTGTACTACTGGATACGATTTGCTAGAATTTTGTTGAGGATTTTGGCATCTATGTTCATGAGGGATATTGGCCTGTAATTCTCTTTCATTGTGTTGTCTTTATCTGCTTTTGGTATTAGGGTGATGCTGGCTTCATAGAAGGAGCATGGAAGTGTTCCTTCCTCTTGGATTTTCTGGAATAGTCTTAGGATAGGTTTTAATTCTTCCTTGAATGTTTGGTAAAACTCCTCTGTGAAGCCATCTGGTTCCAGGCTTTGGTTTGCTGGAAGCTTTTGGATGATTGCTTCAATATCTTCCAAAGTTATCAGCCTATTGAGATTTTTAGAATCTTCCTGAGTGAGCTTTGGAAGGTTGTATTTTTCTAGGAATATGTCCATTTCCTCCAGGTTCTCTATTTTTTTATAATAGAGTTTTTCATAGTATTTTTAAACAATCTTTTGCATTTCTTTGGGGTCTATTGTTATTTCGCCTCTTTCATTTCTGTTTTTATTTGATTCCTCTGTCTTTGCTTCTTGGTGAACCTGGCTAGAAGTTTGTCAATCTTGTTTATCCTTTCAAAAACCAGCTCTTGGTTTCATTGTTCTTTTGTTGTTGTTTTTTTGTTTGTTTTTTTGTTTGTTTGTTTGTTTGTTTTTTGTTTTGTTCTGTTTTTTTTGGTCTCTATGTTATTCATTTCTGCTCTGATCTTTATTATTTCCCTCCTTCTGCTCACTGTGGGCTTTTCCTGTTGCTCTCTTAATTCTTTGAGTTGTAGAATTTAGATGCTTTATTACCATTAAAAAATATATTTTATTGATTTTTACAGAGAGGAAAGGAGAGGGATAGAGCGGCAGAAACATCGATGAGAGAGAGAGATCGATCAGCCGCCTCCTGCACACCCCCTACTAGGGATGATGTGCCAGCAACCAAAGTACATGCCTTTGACCGGAATTGAACCTGGGACCTTTCAATCCACTGAGCCAAACCGGTTTCAGCTATTACCATTTTTTTCTTGTTGTTTTAGTTAGGCTTGTAGAGCTATAAACTTCCCTCTTAGGTCTGCTTTCATTGTGTCCCATATCATTTGCATAGTTGTGTTTTTATTGTCATTAGTCTCCAGGATGTTTTTAATTTCTTCTTTAATGTCATTGGTAACCAATCATTAATGACATACTGTTCAGCTTTCTAGTGTTTGAATTTTTTGGAAAGTTTTTATTGTAGTTTATTTCTAATATTATGCCATTGTGGTCTGAGAAAATGCTCAATATGATTTCAATCTTCTTGAATTTGGGGAGATTTTTGCTTGTTCCCCAATATGTGATCTGTTTTTCAAAATGTTCCATGTGCACTTGAGAAGAACTTATATTTTGTGGCTTTGGAGTGAAATGCTCTGAAGATGTCAATTAGGACCATCTGATCTAGTGAATAATTTAGAATTGCTGTTTCTTTCCTGATTTTTTTTGCCTAGAGGATTTATCCAGTGATATCAGTGGTGTATTAAAGTACCCTATTATGATTGTATTATTGTCTATCTCTCCCTTGATATCTTCCAGAAGTTTTTTTTTTTTAATGTATTTGGGTGCTCCTGCATTGGGTGCATATATGTTTACCAGAGTTATATCCTCTTGTTGTATCGATCTCTTTATTACTATGAAGTGGCCTTCCTTAACTCTTCTTATGGCCCTTACTTTGAGGTCTATTTTGTCAGATATAAGTACTGCTACCCCAGCTTTTTTTTTTTTTATTTCCATTTGCCTGAAAGATGTTTTTCCATTCTTATTTTCAATCTGTGTTAGTGAGGGGCTTATTTTTTGGCATTTAGCATGTTTTGCAGAGATGTAGATTCTTGATAGTGACAAACTATGTAGATGATTAAAAAATAAAATTACATGTGTATAGCTTTATTTTATACTCATAGGGGAAAGAAGCTAATAGTGGTTCTGTACTTGCTATTCACCAGGCAGATTCTTGGCATTTTACATGATAACATTTCCTCTAATCTTCACAGTGATCTAGAGTAAGTACAGTTGGCATATAGATTAAAACTGCTACTGCCCTCTAGGTGAAGACCACTAGGGATGCATCTGTAGTAGAACACATTAGGTTTGTTGATTTGCTGCAGCAGGGAAGAATGCATACCTGAGAAACCCTTAGTAGTTTCAGGAAGAGGGATTGAACAAATTTTTGGTAACAGTAGAGACCAGGGTAAGTGGAGACTAGCTCTGGATGGAATGCTGTCACCCATGAAGTGGAAGGATATTAGTGATTAGATGTCATAGCTATGTTTGTTTAAGAGGCAGGAGAAATGAATGGGTTTGGGGGAGATCTTTAGTCATTTTGGAGCTGTAGTATGGCCTTGATAGAAATTGTTATCGATGGTTTTCTGTTGGCCTTGTCTGTTTTTAAGAAACATCACAGTGTGATATCAGCAGAGATAACTTTACTTTCTCAAAGCCTAGGTTCATAGAGGGTAAGGAGCTTCTTTGAGCTCATGTAACTAGTAAAACGTAGATCTAGGATAGAATTTGAATCTGATGGTAATAGTGATAAACATTTTAAGCCCTTATCCCCTGCCGTACATGAGCAAATCTTGCTAAATCCTTCAGGTACACTTTCCTAAGCAGAATATCTCAGATTCCCCTCCCCAAGACCTTGTTTCATGCAGTCACTGCTGATTACTCTGAGCAAGTGTGGTCCAGTAGTAATAACACTTACTTACATGTTTGTAAACTACTATATATATGTACACATACATACATACATACATATATATACACACACACACACACAATCTCTGGGTTGGAATTATTTTAATGAAGGTAGATTTTTTTATTGCTAAAATTAAAGGGAGTTTTTTTTTTTATAGTCTTTGGAGCTTTGAGTTCTCTTGTGTATTTCATATATAGAAAAAAATTTTTTCCTATAAACTTACCACTTTGAATGCAGAAACTATATTATTTTATATATGTAAAACAGATTGATATGCAATGATTTAGTGCTTTTAGGGTATTTTGTTTTTGTCTTTATGCTATAACTGCTTATGTATAATGCAAATTTTCTATTCATTTGTTTAAAAACGATTTATGGTGTAAATAAAATACATACATGGGCAATTTTCTATGACTAGATTTTTGAGAAGGAAATGTTCTTTCCACTAAAGAAAATTGTCCAAGTTAGGCATTATATTTTTTGAATTTAAATTAAGATGGCAATTGTTCTCTTATGATACATGTTTAATTTTTGTTACTTTCAAATAAAATTAGTGCCTTTGCCTTATAAATATTCCTGCTTTTGTATCCTGCCTCTTCCATTTAGTAATATTCAGGAATAGCCACCATACCTATAATTATAGAATCACATGATTTTGAATGGGTTCTGATAGATGTACATAAATTGTTTAGCTGAGTCCATAGTCATGGACATTTAAAAGTTATTATAAACAAAATAAAGCATATTTTAAAACATATCTTTAATTGTCAGATAATTTTCTTAGGACGAAATTCTTAAGAATATAGTTTACTATGTGTTGGATATGTGTTAAAAATTTGGTGGGTTGGAGGAGACACATATTTACTAATTTCAAATATCCTTGAATTTCTGGATAAACCTCACTTCATTATGCATTATCTTCTTTATATGCTAGATTATATTTCATTTATAATATTTGCAATTTTCATGAACAAGATTGACTAGTAATTTTAATTTCTTGTAAAGTCTTGACAGATTTAGGCATCAGGGTTATGCTGAATTTATAAAATAAGCTGGAAGATGTAATTTTTACTCTCTGGAAAAGTTTGTGAAGATGGATTTTATTTCATCCATTAATGTTTGGAAGAATTTGCTAGTGAAGCCATCTGGAGTTTTCTTGGGGGATATTGATTCAATTTCTTTATTACATATTGGACTCTTCACATTTTTTGTCAGTTTTGACAAATTTTGATTTTCAAAGATTTGTCCATTTTACCTAAATTTTCTTAGTTGGCTTAAATTTTTTCACAATATTTTTGTTATCTTTTTGATGTTTGTAATAGTATCTGCTTTGTAAAATCTGTTGGTAATTTTGTGTTTTCTGCTTATCAGTCAGTTTTTTAAAGCCAACTTTTAGATTTAAATATTTTTTTAAATTTTCTATTGGGTACTACTACTTTTACCTTTATTCTGTTTTGTTTTTTTTAATTGCTGTTATTTTTCAGGTTTCTTTCCTTTTTTTATTGATTAAGGTATTACACAGGTGTTCTTACCCCCTTTTACCCTCTACCCCACTCTTATTTATGTCCTCACCCCCTTGGTGTCTATGTCCATTGGTTATGCTTACAAGTTTCTTGAGATGGGTATTCAAATCATTTTTTTTTTAATGATGGGTACTCAAGTCTTCTTTTTTTCATTTATGCATTTAAGTCTGTTATTTCCATATAAATGCAACTTTAGCTGAATCTCACAAGTCTGATATATTTTTATTTATCACTTAATTCAAAATATTTTGAAAATTCCACTGTGATTTCTTCTGTGGTTCATGGGTTATTTAGAAATAGTATAGTGTACAGTATCTAAGCATGTGGGGATTTTTTTTTTTTAGCTATATTTTTGTTGTTGATATTCAGTTTAATTAGTACTTTGGTCTTAGGATTATTTTTTTCTGTGATTCCAAATGTGAGTAACTTGTTATTTGCTTTATCGTTAGTTTTAGAAAATTGAGTGTGGTGAGCATAATATTTAAATAAAATTTTTAAATTATGTTCAAAGCCTTATTTTGGAGGGTTTGTAATCAATTTAGAGAAGTGTGTTAAAATCTTCAACTGTGTGAGGATTTTTCTCTAGAGGCTAAGTTAATGGCTGCAAATAAATTTACAATAGTTCAGCATCTCTTGATTGCATCATTTTCTTTTGTGCTTAATTTAATCTCGTGTTATTTTGTACAGTAACAGGCTTATGGCCTCGGTGTAATAGGCTATAACATATGGCCTCTTTACTAGGGCCTGGATGTTGTTTTCTGTGCAGTAGTCTATGCCATACCGGTTTGTGTAAGCTCACTCTGTGATTGTTTACACAGTATGAAATAATATGATACATTTCTCAGAACCTATCCTATGGTTAAGAGGTAACTGTATTGTGAGCTTATGTGTGGCTTTTATTGTAATTCTGCTTAGCATTTGTAGAGTGTCTTGAAACTATGGTTTGTTATCTTTTTTTCACTTTGGAAATGTTCTAAGCTGGTATTCTTTAAATATTGTTTCTATTTAAATTTTCTCCTTTACTTCTGGGACTACAGTTTCATGTATGTTAGAGCATTTCAGTTTCCATCCTCCCTTTCCCCACTGTGTATTGATATTTTTTACTGATCTATCTTCAAGTTCACTTATCATGTCTTTTCTGTCCAGGTATATCCAATTATTGAGTCCTTAAGTGTGGATTTTGTATTATCAGTCTTAAAATTTACACAGATCAAGTTCTCATGATGTTTTCATCTACTTTTTGGTTGTATTAATCATTGTTGTAATATTCTGTCTGATGACTGTAATACTGTATCTAGATCATCCATGATCCTATTTCAGTTGTCTGGGTTTTCAATCATTTGATCCTTTTTTGTAGAATGCCTGGTAATATTTTATTAATATTGTGGTGAAAATTATAGAGGATCAGAATGATATCTTTCTCTCGATAGGATTTCATATTCTCTGGCAGGGCAGTTAAAAAAACATGTATCACTTTGATTCATCAGTGATTGATATGACATGAAGCAGAATTCAGGGCAATCAGGAGATTCAGATATACTCACTCATAGTGCCTAGTGCTTATGAGGTTTCACTTGAAAGTTTGGAGTATTTACTAAGATTTGTCTTTTTTGGCAGGCCCTGAATTCCAAGTGGTGTGAAGCTGATAAAAGCTGTGCTTAGCTTTATTAGCTTCTCTGCAGCATCTTTTCATTGAGTTTTCCTGTCTGTGAGTTCTGCTGTCTATGATTCAGCACATTCCTTCTGGAAGGGCAAAAACTGAGCAGAATATAGGGCTCATTTGTTTATATAGGAGCCTCAATTTCTGGCTACTGTGGTAATGCATGACTTCAATTTTTGTCTTCCTTGCCCAGTGAAACTGATACCAGGGCCTGGATGTTGTTTTCTGTGTGGCTCTGTGCCCTGAACTGGTAATTGGCAGATAACTCGAGGGAAAAAAGTAGGGATCTTCTTAATGTGTTCCCTTCTCTAGGATCTCTTGACCCCTAATGTCCTGGGACTCTTAATTGCTCTTTCCATATCTCAAATAGCAGGGCTTTTTGTTTATTAGTTTTGTATTTTATTTTTCACTTTCATAATTGTTTTCAGTGGGAAATTTGGTCTGATACTGATATTGCTATTCTGTCATAGCTTGACCAATTTCCCTTTCTTTTTGTATAGCTAAAATTAATTAAATAATTAACCATGGCACCATCAGCTAAACAGTTTGCTTAAGTTAGACATCTGGGAGTCATCCTTGATTCCTCTCTTTCCTTCATCCCCCAAATTCGATCCATTTAAAAATATATCTGGAATCCATTGACTTTTCTTTATTTTCATACTATCACCCTGTTGTAAGCCATCTCTCTCTCCTGGACTGCTGTATTGGTCTTGAGACTAATTCTTCCATTTCTGTTCACATTCTCCTGTAATACATTTTCTAGAAATAGCTTGAGTGATCTTTATGAGACATAACTTGAGTTATCTTTTTCTCTGAAAAACAGGAAATTTCAGCAGGTTCTCATCGTATATAATAAAAGCTTAATATGCTAAGTGTCTGGTCATCCATTCAGTCAGTCAAAGCGTAATATGCTAAGGCCACTCAACTGGTTTTTATCATGTGCACTGACCACCAGGGGGCAGACAGTTGACTGGTTGACCAGTTACTACCATGTGCACTGACCACCAGGGAGCAGATATTCCAACTGTTAGGTTAGCTTGCTTCTGGGATCCAGCTGATCAGGACTGAGCGAGATGGGCCAGACATATCCTGGAGCCCTCCTGAGGTCCCTTCCCAGCTGGTCAACCTCCCATGTCCCTCTCCAGCCATAATCGTGGGTGGGAGGTAATCAACCAAAGACCATCCTATATAATAACAGGATAATATGCAATTTGACCTAATGGTGGGATGACTGGTCACTATGATGCACACTGACTACCAGAGGGCAGACACTCAATGCAGGAGCTTTCCCCTGATGGTCAGTGCTGCACTCCCACAAGGGGGAGCACCACTCAGCCAGAAGCCTGGTTCATGGCTGGCGAGCACAGCCCTGGTAGTGGCAACCTCTCCCACCTCTGTGTCAGTTGGACATCCCCCCGAGGAATCCTGGACTATTAGAGGGTGCAGGCCAGGCTGAGGGACTCCCCTCCCCTCACCCCCAGTGCATGAATTTTGTGAACCAGGCCTCTAGTTGAAAAATAAATTCTTGTGGCATAAGATCACAGATCCTTACCAAGGCCCTGCAGAGTTCTATAACATCTGGTTCCTGTGTGTCTCTATGATCTTACCTCATTGGCTTAATATGCTTCTATTATATTGGGTTCCTCTCAGTTCCTCACATAAGCCAAAAGCTCTTCTTATAGCTGGGCTGAGCTTTTGCATGTATCATCAGTCTTTTGCCTAAAACACCAGTATACTTTGTGTGTGTGTGTTCAGGTCTAGGACTCATTTTGCGTTAATTTTTGTGACACTTTCACACCCTTGTATTGGTAATGCTTTCTTAGGTTTTCTGTACTCAGAAACACTTTTTAAAAAAATATATTTTTATTGATTTCAGAGAGAAAAGGGAGAGAGAGAGAGAAGGAGATAGAAACATCAATGATGAGAGAGAATCATTGATTAGCTGTCTCCTGCATGCCCCCTATTGGGGATAGAGCCCGAAACCTGGATAAGTGCTCTAGACCAGAATCAAACCAGGGACTCTTTAGTCTGCAGGCTGACGCTTTATCCACTAAGCCAAACCGGCCAGGGCAGAAACACTTTTCCTGATCACATTTCAAGTTGAATTTTCTCTCTCCCTTTCTGTCTCAGATCCTTATTGGCTTTCTCCATAGCACTTGTCACACTTCATAATTCGTTTGTTTTCTTTCCAGTAGGCCATACATTCTGAGAGTAGGTATGTGTCTTTTTCACTTGACACTGTAGCTAGCATCTGGAATGGCACCTTTTGTGTAGTAGGTAGTTTCTTCATGAATATTTGTGGATTAAAGGAGTAAATGACTGTGATAGACACTATGCCAAACTTATTAATTAAGATATATTTAATCCCCCCCAAAAAATCTCAGAACAAGTCTATCAGGTAGTAGGTGCTAATGTTAGCAGCATTTTATTAATGAGGAAAATGAGGCATAATCATTTTGTTCTTGGATTTTTTTATTTTTCTAACTTTTTGGCCATTCTTTACCTTCCTTATGTGATATCCTTTTCCTATATCACTATATCTTAAAGCTAATGGCTATGATTATAATAATATTCCGGTATTTCAATTTTAGCTACTTGCCTTCGCTTATATTTAATAATAGCCAAAATGTCAGAAAATAAATTAGAAATTTGGAAAATTGAGGAAGTGTTAATACTTAAAGTGGTATAATTGTGGAGTGGTATAATTGTGGTGTGTCCCCCATCAAGTCTTGTGAATGATGTTTCAAGCTATAAAATTCTCTCATTGTAACTGTAAGTAGACTGTTACAATTAACTGTTACAATTAATTATGTATACTTGAATATGTTATATGTATATATATAAAATATGTATTTTAAGAAAACTTTGAGCCTTTTTTTTGTAAAAGACTGTTTAGTTATATACAGATTTTTAATTTTGGCACTCAAAATAATCAGTAGAATTTCCATGTTACATATTTTATAAATATAGTCTACTGGTAAAAATCCTGCTCTTTTTATTCCTCTTTGCATTATTCATTCAATCAAATCAACAAGTATCTGTTGAACACATGCTATATGCTAGGTAGGCACTGTTTTAGGCTTTGGTGTGGAGCAGTGAATGAAACAAAACAAAATAAGTAAAATGTATAGAATGTTAGATATTGATAAGTACTATAGATAAGAATAAAGAAGGGGAGAACATTGGAAAGTGCTAAGAGAGTATGCCTGTGTTGTCCAATTTTAAATAGTATGAGATCACTAAGATGTTGACATTTGTACAGATGTCTGAAGGAGATGGGGAACAAGCCATCCATCCAGATATCTTGCGGAATCCCCTTACAGAGAGAAGGATTATTGCCTCTTGATTTCTTGGTTCCTTTATAGTTTCTCTCACACTTTCTTCGTCCTGTCCTTCCCTTAAATTTTTGTATTTCTGGGGGTTTTTTTGTTTTCTGCCCTTCTCTGTGATCTAAGTGGTCATTATCTTACTCAGTAATTTGTGCCACAAACATTTATTAGACACCATTGTGCCAGATAGATTCTTTCTGGAGTTAGAACCAGTTTTTTTCTAATGTCTCTCAAATCAATTTTCTCTTCTTTACCTTCAATCAGTCTTCATCCAGATATGTTCCTTTTATTTATCTGCCACTGTCTGAATTTCACTCTTTCCCCAAATTTGTCTTTTGAAAACACAAACCTCATCAGTTGTTGATTTACTTAATAAAGGCTGGAAGGCAGGGTAGATGGGTGGGAAGAGATCAACCAAAAGACTTGTGTGCAGATACAGTGTAGTGAAGGCCTGGGGTGGGGAAGGAACTTGGTAAGGTGGGCTAGAAAGGGTCAATGGGGAAAAAAATGGAATAGATGTAATACTTTCAACAATAAAGATTTTTAATAAATGAAATTGTCTGTCACTTACAGACTGGTCCAGGACAAGTGTCTAGATGGTGGTTTTAAGAGTCTTAGTAATTGGGCTGTGATCGAGACTTATCTTCTGCTGTTGTCCCCTTGAATGTACCTTACATTTGAGTTGTAATGAATCCTCTACTTGCCCACAAATCTTTCTATTAACTTTTATGGGTACTTCTTGCATCCTGGCTTCTTAGCCTTCCCTTTCTGCTTAGAATGTACAGTGGTACCTCGAGATACGAGTGCCCTAACATACGAGATTTTTGAGATACGACCCTTCGAGCGAGCAATTTTTTGCTTTGAAATACGAGCAACATTTGAGATACGAGTAATCGCGCGGATCAGCCGGCTGCACACGACCCACCAGTTTACCGCGACTCAAGCATCTCATACTTTCCCACGCCTCAGTCAGTGTGCTTGTTTACCTCGTTGTTGAAGCATCTTTTGTGCATTTACATACTTTATCACATTTCTTTTTATAACCATGGGTCCGAAGAAAGCAAGTGGAAAGGTCAGTGCTCAGAAGAGGATGATGTCTATTGAATTAAAGCGTGAAATCATAGAAAAATATGAGCAAGGTGTGCGAGCGGCTGACTTGGCGAGGCAGTACGGGCGTAGTACTTCCACGATATGCACTGTGCTTAAACAGAAGGAGTCCATAAAGGATATAACGCCAGCTAAGGGCGTTACAATAATTTCTAAGCTCCGTAGCTCTCTCCATGAAAAGATGGAGAATCTACTGATGGTGTGGGTGACAGAGAAGCAGCTTAAAGGAGATACATTAACACAGGGCATCATATGCGAGAAGGCGCAAGCGATTTACGGTGATTTGCTGGAGCAGACCCCGCACACTTCCAGGGATGAAGCATCGAAAGACTCATTTAAAGCCAGTAGAGGCTGGTTTGATAACTTCAGGAAAAGGTCCGGCATTCACTCCATTGTCAGGCATGGTGAGGCAGCAAGTTCGGATGTGAAGGCAGCTGAGGATTACCTCAAAACTTTTTCTGAACTGATAGAAGCCAAAGGATATATCCCCCAGCAAGTCTTCAACTCTGACGAGACAGGGTTTTTCTGGAAGAAGATGCCGAATAGGACTTATATAACGGCAGAGGAGAAGGCGATGCCAGGCCACAAACCCATGAAGGATAGGCTAACTCTCACACTGTGTGCCAATGCGAGTGGCGACTGCAAGATCAAGCCTCTGCTCATATACCATTCGGAAAACCCCAGAGTCTTTAAGTCACATAAGATTTTAAAAGATAAACTGCAAGTTATGTGGAGGGCAAACCCGAAGGCATGGGTCACCAGGCAGTTTTTGTGGAGTGGGTAAACCTGGTTTTCGGCCCTTCTGTTAAGAAATATCTACAGGAAAACAACCTAACCATGCAAGCCCTCCTCGTCCTCGACAATGCTCCTGCTCACCCACCGAGCGAACCTCAAAGATGAACTCCTCGAAGAGTTCAAGTTTATAAAGGTTGTCTACCTACCTCCCAACACCACTCCTATCCTGCAGCCCATGGATCAGGAGGTGATTTCTAATTTTAAAAGCTGTACATCAAGCACCTGTTCCGGCGCTGCTTTGAGGTGACGGAGAACACAAACCTCACCCTTCGAGAGTTCTGGAAGAACCACTTTAACATCGTGATAGGCCTCAGAATTATTGATCAGGCCTGGCTGGGTGTTACAACGAGGACTTTGACCTCGGCATGGAAGAAGCTGTGGCCTGAGGCCGTAGCCGAAAGGACCTTCCAAGGATTCCAACCCCCGGTGCCAGTGGAGGAGGAGATAGTGTCTCTGGGAAAATCCATGGGCCTGGAGGAGGATGAGAGAGACGTGAATGAGCTCGTTGAGGAGCACTCTCTGGAACTCACCACGGAGGAGTTACAAGAGTTGCAGTCTCAGCAACATGCAGAGGTTCTCCAAGAAATTGGTTTCGAGGAGGAGCCAGAGGTGGAGGAGATCTCTACAAGTGAGATAAAGGAGATCTTAGGAATGTGGGAGAGGGTGTCACACTTCGTGGAAAAGAAACATCCCGAAAAAGTTGCTACTGGTCGTGCATAGGAGCTGTTCAATGAAACTTGCCTCACCCATTTCAGAAACATTCTGAAAGGGAGGAAGAGGCAAACCTCATTGGACACGTTTTTTTTTTTTTGAAATCGGCCCAAAATGCAAAGACCAGTAGCAATTAATTTCAGTGAAGATTAGTTAAGTTACATTCAGTTTAGGGATAAAGTGTAGCATTAAGAGTGTAACGCGTAGGTAAATACACTTTATAAAACCAGTTTATTCCTTTACATTCTCTTTTATTATGTTCTTATACAATATTTGTCATTTATAAACACATTTTTCTTATTCAAAAACATGTAACAAGAACAACTGGGGTGGCATTTTGGGGGCTGGAATGCATTAACGGCATTTCAATTGATTTCATTGGGGAAATTTGCTTTGAGATACGAGCAACTTGATATACGAGAAAGGTTCCGGAATGAATTAAACTGGTATCTCCAGGTACCACTGTACCTCTCTTCTCCCTTTTTGCTCCATTAGCATATGAGACTTGTTTTCAATTGAAGCTTTAATTTCTTGGTTATGCCTTCACACTTTGCCACTGTTGGTACGGCATATGCTGGGAGCTCCAGACCCAAGTGACAGTTGAGGCAAAGCTGCCTCCTAGGATGGACTAAGGGAATATAGCCAAAGTGGTAGAACAGCTTCCCCCCTGCCAGCCTGTTTGCCCCTAACTGCTCTCCCCTGTGGGCCTGGTAACCCCTAACTGTCCTCCCCTGCAGGCCTGGTCACCCCTAACTGCCCTCCCCTGCAGGCTTGATCACCCCCAACTGCCCTCCCTTGCAGGCCTGGTCTCTCCCAACTGCCCTCCCCTGTTGGCCATCTTGTTGTGGCCATCTTGTGTCCACATGGGGGCAGGATCTTTTGACCACATGGCGGCAGTCATCTTTTGTGTTGGAGTGATGGTCAATCTGCATATTACTCTTATTAGATAGGATAGAGGCCTGGTACCCTGGTGGGGGCCAGCTGGTTTGCCCTGAAGGGTGTCCTGGATCAGGATGGATGGTCCCTTGGGGTGTGTGGTGGTTTACAGGCCAGCCACGCCCCCCAGCAATCCAAGAGGGGGCCCTGGTATCTGGGATTTATTTATCTTCTACAATTCAAATTTTATAGCCTGGAGCGGAGACAAGCCTTCTGCCTGCACAGTCATTGAAACTTCGTTGCCTTAAGCGGAGGCCTTGGCCCTTGTGGGGAAAGCTTGGCTTCCTCCATCACCAGGGGCAACCCAAGCCTCGTTCTTTGGTGGCAGCCATTGAAACTTTGTTGCCTTAAATGGAGGCCTCCCCTGGCAAGGCTTTACAGAAAGCTTGGCTTCCTCAATTGCCAGGGGCAACCCAAGCCTCTCTCCTGCTCTCTCTGGGGCTGTAGCCATCTTGGTTGGGTTAATTTGCATACTCATTCTGATTGGCTGGTGGGTGTGGCTGCTGGGTGTAGCAGAGGTACAGACAGTTTGCATATTAACTCTTTTATTAGATAGAACTAGAAGACCGATATATGAAGATTCATGCTAGATTGGGCTTTCCTTCCCCTGTCTGCTGGCATTGCCTTTCCACTCTGGCCCACCCCCTTTACGCTCAGGCTCTGGAGCTACCTCTTTTTGCTCCAGGAGCCACCTCTTTCTGTTCTGGGAGCTGCCTCTTTCTGCTCTGAGAACATTCTCTTTTCACTCCGGAGCAGCCTCTTTCTGCTCTGGCCCCGCCTTTCCACACTGCCCAGAGGCCCTGAGAGACCAGGGGTAGGGCAGAATGCCTGTGTTGTCACCATGGCGCCTATGTATGCAAATTAACCACCATCTTTGTTGGGTTAACTTGCATATCACTTCTGATTGGCTGGTGGTGTAGCGGAGGTATGGTCAGTTTACATTTGTCTATTATTAGGTAAGACTAGAGGCCCAGTGCAAGAAATTTGTACATGGTAGGGGGGTGATTCCCTTATCCCAGTCTGTACTGCCTCCAATCCAGGACCTCTCAGGGGATGTCGGACTGCCTCTTACAATCCAGGACCACTGGCTCCTAACCGCTCACCTGCCTGCCTGATCATCCCTAACCCCTCTGCCTGCTTACTTGATTGCCCCTAACTGCTCCCCTGCTGGCCTGATTACCCCTAACTGCCTCTACCTCACCTCGCACTCAGGACCCAGGATTCTCTCCTCTGGCCGGCTGCAGGCACCCAGGACCTGAGCTGGCTTTGCCTGGGCTGGCTACGGCCACAGGGGACCATGGGCGAACGACCTCGCCCGGGCCGCAGCCACAGGCACTGACGCCCAGGACTAGAATGGGAGGATTGTTTCTCTCCCGACGCAGCTGCTGGTGCCTGGGACTGTAGGGACCATGGGACCATGGGGCATGTGGATTGTCTCTCTCCCAGGCCGCAAGCGCAGGCACAGCTGCTGGTGCCCAGAACCGTGGGGGCAGCTTGTCCCTCTCCCGGGCTGCAGCCTGGCTAATTCCCCATTCCTCTCTCTTGAGCTTATTTTTTGCCAGGCTGGTCCCTATTCCTCTTCCCCAGTTTTGAGTGCCTGAACCGTTATGGCATGATGACGATTTGCATGTTAGCTCTTTATTATATAGGGTTGTCATCAAGTTTATAGAATTCTTTTTTTAAAATGTATGTTTTTATTGATTTTTTTTGAGAGACAGATAAATATATATATATATATATATATATATATATATATATATATAGAGAGAGAGAGAGAGAGAGAGAGAGAGAGAGAGAGAGAGAGAGAGAAATCCATTGGCTGCCTTCTGCATGTCTCCCACTGGGGACTGAGTTCTCAACCTGTGCATGTGCTCTGACCTGGAATCCTACCTGTGACCTTTTGGTGCATGGGATGATGCTTAATCCATTGAGTCACATCAGTTGTGCTAGAATCCTCTTTTTTAAAAAACAGATACTCTAAGAACCTGGGAGTCATCATTGACCTCTCTTTAACCACTAGTAAGAATGTGAAATTAGCCCTCAGGAAAGAAGAGAGGGCTAAAAATATAAATTAGTGTGGGCATTTAATTGAAGAAAAAATAGTTCCAATATGAGATTACATGAATTCACCCAGAAGAGGGAGGGCAGCCTAAAAGTACAGTGGAGAGTTTTAAAAGTGACTAAAGTAATAGAGTTACAGGAAAGGTAAAAAAATAAAATAAAATTATATATATAGCCGAAACCAGTTTGGTTCAGTGGATAGAGCCTCGGCTTGTGTACTGAAAAGCCCAGATTTGATTCCGGTCAGGGCATATACCTTGGTTGTGGGCACATCCCCAGTAGGGGGCGTGCAGGAGGCAGCTGATCAATGTCTCTCATCAATGTTTCTAACTCTCTATCCCTCTCCCTTCCTCTCTGTAAAAAATCAATAAAATATATTTTTAAAAAATTATATATATAAAATCTTGAATGCCATTCAAGGATAAACTCAGGGAGGAGGAGTGGTTGGGTAAAGCCTACACTGAAGTGTAGTGAAGAATAAGGACTAAAATCCATCTTGTGTAATCTGGTGGAGGCTGTATCTTAACTCATCAAGTATGGTCAAACAGTGTTTTGTTTTAATTACCAGCTTTCTTTCATATTGAAGTGTTAGGCATAGGAGAATTAAGTATGTCCATTTTTTTTGAAGTTAATACTATTTTTGCAGTTAATGTGTTCATATCTAACTTTTCTCAACCCTTTCTATTTGTTTTGAGCCTGTATATAATCTGGACAAGTATTAATAATATTTGCTTTTTGCTCTGAGATTGAGCCTTTTAAAATGCTGAAGAAGTACAGAACCTAATAGGATTGTTGGTTTCATAGCAACCATTCAGTTCATGTTTTAGTGCAGGGTTTACTAAGAGATGTTGTGTCTTGTTAAATTCTCTATGTCCAGAGAAAGACATTTTACTAAAAAATTGGGACATCTTGCCTTTCAGAGGTGTTGTCAGAATTCCAGCTGGCATAGGAGGCAGCAAAAGGCTCTTTCATTTCCCTGAGTACTGTCCACTTTACTCTTTTGGGACTTAGGACAGACAGCCAAGAAAAATAAAAAGATGGGAAAACATTTTCCTTAAATATTTTTATTATAAAGTAGAGGTGAGTTCACTCTTAAGTTGTGTATAGTACAGCTTATTATTACATCTTTTATATTCAAATTTGCCAATACATGAGTCATTTGTGAAATGTCATTTCTTAATTAGAACCATTAGATATATTGCTGAAATCTTCCTGGGCCAGTTCAAGTGGCCATCCCAGTTGGACAAAAGGGAGAGCAGTCTATCCTGAAATTGTAAAATTATTTTGTTGATTCCCAGGTGACTTGAATAACTGTGTAAATTATAGTTACCTGTGAAGTACAGCAAAGATAATCAAAAGGACAAAAAGATGTCCCAGAATATGTACATTAGATAGTACTAGTACAAAGGCAAGAACTGTAATACCCTTTTACTCTTATTTGAAAACAGTCACATATGTGGTCATTTATTATTATATTTTGCTAAAGAGTTAAGTTTCTAAGATTATCCTTATTTTGTTAATCTTAGCATCTGATAGTTTTAAAAAATAAAATATTTAGATTAAGGAAAGGTAATCATAATAATGCAATATCAAGTAGGTTAATATGATTGCCACTCAGTAATAGGTGAAATGTAGCTCATCTCTATAGTGAATTGAATGACATTTATCCTTTCTGTGATCTCTTGATATATTTGACCTTTTCTAAAGGGAAATGTTTATTTGGCTTGCCTTATTTTGCCCTTTGTTGGCTATAGTTTATTTATTTTATAAATTTGTACTTAAATATAAATCTTTTTTTGGTCTTATTCTAATTGTGTTACTGACGAGAAAAACAATAAGATTATTGTAAAATAGGAAACATTTTAAAACATATAATGCCATTTATAAAATTTTGTTATGTAGTATAAATGTTATGAATGCTTTGTTCTCTGACCTCTATCTAGACTTGGTAGGGGGGAGTGTTTGTACAGTTGATGATTCATTTTTATATGTTCTGATTTGGGGAGGTTTTAAAGATTAAATTTAATTATGTGTAGGCAGTTTGTACTTATTCACTCATTAGAAACCTTTAAATCTTTGAGTTTTTCCAAATAATAAAATTGGCTTCTTTTTAACAGATCTTATCTGTACCATTTTCCCCTTTTTTAATATGCAGTGTTCTTTTTAGGGATTCTGTAGAGTCTAATATGGATGTGCCAGTGTCAAGAAACATTTTGCTAATTTTAATTCATGAATCCTTCTAAAGTTAAAGCAAAATAAACATTTGCCTAAACAAGAATACTTTATTTCAATAGAATCAGGAGGGGGAGTTTGAGTTTATGTATATTTGAGACTGCAGAAATGATTATTTTAGAAGTCCTTG
The DNA here is from genome assembly GCA_011751065.1 of Lasiurus cinereus. NCBI lineage: Eukaryota > Metazoa > Chordata > Mammalia > Chiroptera > Vespertilionidae > Lasiurus > Lasiurus cinereus. Next base: position 9,241,980 of record JAAGEH010000011.1, on the reverse strand, counting down.
GGACCTCACAGAAGGAATTAAGGAATTTTTTTTTAAAGTTCCTTGCCCTCCATTAATACTTTATATTGTCTATCCTACTTACAGGTTTGGAAATACATATATATGGTATATAGATACAACGCCTATGAGATAACCATACACTTTAATAAGTCCTATAGTTTATTTACTCCCCTTTCCACCTGTCTAAAGTAAAAAAAAAAAAAAAATCTCTTAATGTATGATTTACAGAATTTATACATTTTGTTTAGGAAGTCAACCAAAGAAGTTAGGACTTCTCAATCAGATTATTCTAATCTCTGTTACATCTCTTTTGTAGGGTCACTAATATACCACTGTCACTAATGTCTTCATTTAGAGAACCTTCTTTACAGAAACAAAACAAAATATTTGGTGCTGGAAGTTAAGAGACATTGTTAGGCTTATCTGAACACCATAAAATCATTCTATTAAGCTGACATGTAGAATCAGTGACATTTCTGAAATGGTTGAATTTTACCCTTGCAATTATCTGTAGAAAAATTTGGGGAGTAAGGCATGAGAAAAATGGATTATTCTTGAGTTATCACCTGTGATAGAGGTCTCAGGTCTTTTAATCAGCTTTGACATTAGTGAATGTTGCTCATTAATTCTTTTGAGAAGAGGTCCTTGGATTCTTTCAAAACCATCTCTCTCCAATTTGCTAATATGATATTCTCTCTCTCTCTTCCTCTCTCCCTCCCTTCTTCCCTCCCTCCCTCCCCCTCTCTCTCCCTCCCTCCCTCCCTCTCTCTTGTTGTTAAATGATGTCCTTTTTGGTAGAAAGAACACATTTTATTTTAGAAAACTGCTCATGAAAATCCTATATAATTTGTAGTGCCCTAGTATTTTAATTCATTATTATAAGTAAACAGTAATTATCCAGGATTGGTTGCTGAAAACATAACTGCTTTTATTAGATCAAATCTAATTCCATGAATAGGTAGGTTAATTTTTTTCCAGGTATATGATAGTACTGTTATAGCAATCTCCTTAATTTATGCTCTTGGCTCACTCTTTTATTCATAGGCAGCTATATTTCTTATGAACTCTATAATTATGTTTTTTTATTCCAGGATTTCTATGGTGGATGTTACATACTACAACCAAACAACTTTACTTAGCCTTTCTCTTCCGTCTTACATTATTTCTCATTTCCTGTCCCAAAGCTAAACTACTAGTTTTACAGTTGGATTTAACTTACTTATTTATGTACTAGAGGGCTGGTGCATGACATTCATGCACTGGGGAGGTGGGGGGCAGGCCCTCAGCCCAGGCTGCTCCCTCTTGCAGTCCGGGACATCCCCCAAGGAGTCCTTAGTTAGCACTGCTGCAGAGGTGGGAGGGGCTCCTGCCACCGCTGCTGCTGCACTTGCCAATCTTGAGCCTGGCTTCTGGCTGAGCAGTGCTTCTCCTGTGACAGTGCACTGACCACCAGGAGGCAGCTCCTGCGTTGAGTGTGTGCCCCCTGGTGGTCAGTGCATATCATAAGACGGATCCTTCCAGTTTGGTTGATTTGCTTATTAGGGTTTTATTATATAGGATTTGCTTTTTATTTTTATCAATTTACTTTTTATTTCATAATTGCATTCAGTATTAGTTTGAATTAGTTTCAGGTATACTACATAGTGGTTATATAGTCATATACTTCACAAAGTACTGCCTCCCCCCCTGCCCCATATTTCCAGTACCCACCTAATACAATACATAGTTATTACAATCTTATTGACTATATATTTACTATGCTGTACTTTTCATCCCTATGACTGTTTTGTAACTACCAATCTGTACTTCCCAATCACTTCTCAACTGTTTTACCAGTTGAATCAACTCTTTTAGATTATAACATTGAATCACTTGGGTGGGATTTTGTAAGCACTGTTTTAACTTTTATGAAAAATTTCAGACAAACACAGAAGTGGAGAAAATAATATAATGAAATCCATGTACTCATGTCCCAGATTCAACAATTATCAACTAATGGTCAATAATTTTTCATCTGTAATCTGTGTACTTGCCCTTCCTGGGTTATTTTTAATCAAATCCCAATTATATAGGATATTTTATGTATATGTATGAGATATACACCTCTTTAAAAATAACTATAATATTCATCACAGTTTCAAAGTTAACAGTAATTACCTAAACTATTATAAAACATACAGCTATAAAGCACATAAAGACCAATTTTATGCTAAATTTTAGCAATATGAAGACATTAAAAATTAACATTTCAAAATATATTTAGCATTAAAGTGTTTTTTTGTCTTATGAACGTTGAGAAGTGGAGAAGGCACAGGAAAGACAGTATTCTTTAGTTCTCTGTTTTTCTATCTTATCTCTAAAAGAAGTAAAAAACATTCTGACTTTGCTGTCTGAATTTACAAACTATTATATGTTGGCCACTAATGTTGAATACAAGCACATTCGCGACTATAAAATAAAAACTTTTAAAATAAATAACACTATTTTTGAAAGGTTAAAAATTGTTAAGATTTAGTTTTTGAATAGGGAAATACCATTCAGGAAATTGATTGGCTTTGATTTGGGAAATCACTAGATTGCTGTTGCCCTCTTTTATTGGAAAAGAAAGGGTAGCATCTGTACCTCTGGTCAAGTGACCTAGTTTGTTCTCTCTTTCCTTTGCTCTATAATAGATGAGTGGTTCTTTAAATAATTGATATTAAGTGTCTCTGAATCCGTGTGGTTTGAAGGCTCTATAAATACTATTAACTTTCTTTTCCTTACTAAAAAGGATGTGTTAGTATCTTTGTTTCCTTAGTCACTCTAAATTTAGACTTTTTGATCATGAATTAGAAACTTGTGTGTTGACTCTAGCTGTTTTCTTATTTTTAGCTTTTTTTTCTTCTCTTTTTTTCATGCCTTGATACAATTAAGGGTTAATGGAGGGTTACAAATAAATGTTTGCAAACAGTTCAAACTAGAAGTTACTTTCCTATTGCTCTTGAACTGAATAAAAGAAAAACTAGAAGAAGTTACTTTCCTATTGCTCTTGAACTGAATAAAAGAAAAAAATTTAAAATATTCTCTGAATCAAGTTTCATTTGGAGTCCTTGGTTTACAGAGAAAGTGTTTCTTTATTTCAGGCTGCCATTTTACTTAGCTGTCTACTCTCCCAGTCTCTCAAAACTTTGGCCCAGTTCTGGATTAGAGTAGAGATTGAACACATGCACAAGAACATACATGCTTGTGTTCATGTACATGGAAATTTGCACTTGAATTTCCTTTTAACAAATGATAATGATCTGTTGACTGGAGTTTCATTTTTTTGTGGTTTGTTTTTTAATCTGTGATTACTTTCTGATTTTAGAATTGGATCACAAGATTGACATTTAAAAAATAGAATACCTCAAGAACCCTGTCCTTTGTAATACATTTAGGCTATCTTTTTTATGGCCCTTTTCCTGTTCCTTCCCAACCTATTATCTCATCCCCTTCAGTGCAGCTAGCCTTATTATATCACTAGAGACCTGGTGCATGGAATTCATGCACGGGAGGAGAGGGGGAATCCCCTTAACCCAGCCTGCACCCTCTCCAATCCAGAACCCCTCAAGGGATGTCTGACTAGATCACAGTCTGGGACTGCTGGCTCCTAACTGCTCACCTGCCTGCCTGCCTGATCACCCCTAACTACCCCGTCTGCCAGCCTGACCACCCCTAACCACCTCTGCCGCTCCCTTCCCCCTGCTGGCCTGGTTGCTTCCAATTGCCTCCTCACCAGCCTGGTTGCCCCCAACTGCTCCCCTCTGCTGGTCTGGTCACCCCTCACTGTACTCCCCCGCTGGCCTGCTTTCCTCCAACTGCCCTTCTGCCCTATTGGGGCCCCACAAAGCCTGCTGTTCATTCCGTCATTACTGTTACTATGATGGCATCCCAGACAATTTGTATATTCCGCTATTATTAGTATAGATAACCCTGTACCCTCAATCTTCAAAGGTGGAAAGGGTCTAAACCCATGATTAAAACATAGGAGCAAGGCTGGGTGGCTTAAATCATATGTTTAAAAATTCAAGGTTTCGCCGAAAATGGTTTGGCTCAGTGGATAGAGAGTCGGTCTGTGGACTGAAAGGTCCCAGGTTTGATTCCAGTCAAGGGCACATACCTTGGTTGCAGGCACATCCCCGGTGGGGGGAGTGCAGGAGGCAGCTGATCGATGTCTCTCTCATTGATGTTTCTGACTCTCTGTCCCTCTCCCTTCCTCTCTGTAGAAAATCAATAAAATATATTTTTTTTAAAGTTCAAAGTTTTTGCTGCTTCTACAGATTTGTCAAACAGGAGGCAAAGTAAACAAACAAATTTAGGGGTTACCTTATATATTTTCATTTTAAATACTATAGCATCCTGAGCTATAGTAACTAATACCTTTTCCCACATTGACATTAAAATCTAAGACTCAGAAATGCTTTTGTTTCTTTATTCCAGAATGTATAAAATATAGTAAATAAGAAATTAAAATACTCACCTACCCATACTTTCAGAGATTGAAGTAGTATTTTGCACTGTAGCTTGGAATTGAACAGTCAGTCCTTAGCACAATATGTTGGAAATAAAGAGGAAACAACACAGCATCTTTGCTACCATTTTGGTCTTGATCTCGAGGGTTATTAAATGCAGCTAAGATCATGTGTGTTCCATATTTTGAATTGAGACATGATATTTAGAATAAATAATGTCTAATTTAGGTAGTGGTTATCTGTATAGCAAGCCCTGTTACCTAGAGCATAGCCAAGATAAAAAAAATAAGTCTCCAAACAGCAAAAATTCTTGTAACCAACTTGGTATACTTTATTCCTAAAAGATTTTCAGAATTCAACATTAACAGCATAGTTGTTTTTAATTTAGACACAATTTCAAACTGATTAACTCAGCCCATAATAAGACATATGCTCTCGAAGTAGCCACAACTGGTAGCTTCTCTGCTAAAAATTTCTTATTAGTTGGTTTCAAAACGTTGTTCATAAAATAAAACTATGCCAGTTGCTTAGGAACAGGAAATTTTTTTCTCTTGACAGCGAAGTCTGAGAGAAATTTCTTTTAGATCTTTTTTTTTATTGAATAAATCTTTATTGTACATATTATTACAATTGTTCCTCTTTTTCTCCCACATAGCTCCCCTCCACCCAGCTCCCACCCCACCCTCTACCCTTACCTCCATTGTCCTCATTCATAGGTGTATGATTTTTGTCCAGTCTCTCCCTGCACCTCCCTTATCTCTTTCCCCCTGAGAATTGTTAGTCCACTCCCTTTCTATGCCCCTGATACTATTATATTCAGCAGTTTATTCTGTTCATCATATTTTTTATTCACTTGATTTTTAGATTCAGTTATTGATAGATATGTATTTGTTGTTCATAATTTTTTGGCTTTACCTTTTACTTCTTCTTCCTCTTCTTAAAGAATACCTTTCAGCATTTCATATAATACTGGTTTGGTGGTGATGAACTCTTTTAGCTTTTCCTTATCTGTGAAGCTCTATCTGCTCTTCAATTCTGAATGATAGCTTTGCTGGGTGAAGTAATCTCGGTTGAAGGTTCTTGCTATTCATCATTTTGAATATTTCCTGCCACTCCTGTCCAGCCTGTATAGTTTCTGTTGAAAAATCAGCTATCAGTCATATGGGTGCTCCCTTGTAGGTAACTAACTGTTTTTCTTTTTCTGCTTTTAATATTCTCTCTTTGCCTTTTGCTCTTGGTATTTTAATTATGATGTGTCTTGGTGTGGTCCTCT
>JAAGEH010000011.1:9098776-9236207 GCA_011751065.1 Lasiurus cinereus | reverse complement strand
TGCCCTTCAATTCTGAATGATAGCTTTGCTGGATAGATTATTCTTGGTTGTAGGTTCTTAACTATTCATCACATTGAATATTTCTTGCCACTCCCGTCTGGCCTGCATCATTTCTGTTGAGAAATCAGCTGACAATTGTATGGGTGCTCCCTTGTAGGTAATGAACTGTTTTTCTCTTGCTGCTTTTAATATTCTCTCTTTGTCTTTTGCTCTTGGTATTTTAATTATGATGTGTCTTGGTGTAGTTATATGGGGCTCTGTGTGCTTCCTGGACTTGTAAGTCTATTTCTTTCACCAGATGTGGTAAGTTTTCAGTCATTATTTCTTTAAATAGGTTTTCAGTATCTTGCTCTCTCTTCTTCTGGCACCCCACAATTCTGATGTTGGTATGCTTGAAGCTGTCCCAGAGGCTCCTTACATTATCTTCACATTTTTGGATTCTTTTTTCTTCTTGCTTTTCCAATTGAGTGTTTTCTGATTCTTTATATTTTAGATTTTTGACTGATTCTTGCCATCCCCTAGTCTGCTCTTAGGTCTCTGTATAATATGTTTTATTTCAGTCAGTGTATGTTTAATTTCTAGTTGGTCCTTTTCCATTTCTAGTAGGTTCTTTTTCATCTCCTCTTGGGTCTCGCTAACTTTATCCAACTTTTCTAGGATATTCTTGAAAAACCTTATAAGTGTGGTTTTGAACTCTATATCCATTCATTTTTTTCTCTCCATTTCTTTTGTTTGTGATCCCTTCCCTTGTCTCGGCATTTTCACTATGCCGGGAAAACTTCTGTGTTGGATTCAGCCTTATGATACCAGACTTGCAAAACTGCAAAAGCCTCTCTGTTGAGTTTGGGAGGGGTGGAGTCTCAGGGCTTAAGGGACCGCCTTGCCTTCCACTCGGCCCCGCCTCCATGACCCCTGAGTCTCAAGTGACTGGGCAGTCGCTGGAGTGGTCTCTGTGTGCGCACACGCGAGCTCTTGAGCTCTCACAGTGCCTCTAGACTGCTGCCCCTCCGGCTCCCCTGCACTCTGGGACTATATTAGTCTGGGTACCCAGGGTTTCGCCCGAAACCGGGGTTTAGTGGAGTTAGAAGTGACGCAGTTGGGAGGGTCTGTCTCCCGCCCACTCGTGAAAGCCAGCGGCACAAGCAGCAGTTGGTCCTCTGGGCACAGTGCCTTGCACTTCACCAGACTTCTGATCTTTTGCAACTCCCCTAAATTTCCGTGCACTTCTCCCTTTTCACAATCCAAACTGCCCCCGTATGAGTTTTGGCTGGATCTGGGGTTTAGTGTCATAGGCTAAGGGGTTCAATGCTGTTGAGAGTCTCCATCTCCCTCCCGCCAGAGAAAGCCAGCCAGGTTCTCCAACACTTGCTCTCTCCACACGTGTGTCTCCGTACCTCAGCTTTTTGCAGCTCCTCTGGGTCTCTGTGAGCCCCTCTCTTTCCTTCTAGTTGTAGAATTTCCACTCAGCCAGCTTTCCTGTGGTTCTGAATGATGTCTGTTCTGTCTTTTAGTTGTAGTTTTGAAATTGTTGTGTGAGGCAGCAGTGTAAGTGTTTACCTATGCCGCCATCTTGGATTCTCTCCAGAAATTATTTTTTAAAGTTGCAGAAAAATCACCCATATTATTCCCACCTAAAGATGACCAGTGTAAATATTTTGGTTTATTTGTTGCTAATTTTGCAAGTAGTTTTTAAAAGTAAATCTTGAATCAACTTTGCCATCTTTTATTCAGAGTTCTTTAGATTCCCCCCTCCCCCATCAAACTACACTATAATAAGCAAAGCTGGTTATTGTTAGATCAAATACAGCCCTCAAGGAAGTGGTGGTGCAAATTTCTACTTGACAGTATGTTCACAATTACTAAACTAATTCATATTTCAATGAACAACAATAAAAAGTTATTATCACTACTAGAGAAAAAAGAGCTCTAAAAATTAATAGATTTAATACAGCAAACTGGATGTGGAATTATGGTTAAAAAAGTAATTAGGTGGGGAGGAGAGAGAAAAAGGGTAAAGGCAATGAGAATTGAAGTATGGAATACTAGATTCACAAAACTCAGAAGCAGTATAGGGAGCTAGACTAGCAAGCTAGATTATTGTACAGCTCTCCATTTTATTATGGGCTGGGAGTCAGGCCATATCCTCCTATCTAATAAAAGAGTAATATGCAAATTGAGCATCACATCAAGATACAAGATGGCTGCCCCCATATGGTCAAAAATGGCTGCTGTAACATGACCACCACAAGATAGCCTGCAGGGAGGGCAGTTGTGGGAAGTTAGGGGTGATCAGGCCAGCAGAGTAGGGCAGGTGGGGAGGACCCAGGCCTACAGGGGAGGGCAGTTGCTGGGGTTACCAAGCCTGCAGGGGAGGGCAGTTCGGGGTGACTGGGCCAGCAGAGGAGGGCAGTTGGGGGGGACCAGGCCTGCAGGGGAGGGTAGTTGGTGAGGACCAGGCCAGCAGGGGAGGGCAGTTGTGGGGGATCAGGCCTGCAGGGGAGGGCAGTTGTGGGGGCTAGGCTTACAAGGGAGAGCAATTTTGAGGACCAGGCCTGCAAGAGTGGCAGTTGGGGGGGCACAAGGCCTACAAGGAGGGACCAGGCCTGAAGGTTGTAAGAGGGATCTCCAACCACCTGTTTAGGCCTGATCCCAGTGGAATTGGGCCTACATGGGTGGTTGGATATCCTTCAAGGGGTCCCAGATTGGAGAGGGTGCAGGTTGGTCTGAGCGTCATCTCCCCCTCCCCCCAACCCCCCCGTGAACAAATTTCATGCACTGGGCCTCTAGTCTATATATATAAAAGGCTTAGTGACCATCCAACCAATAATTATGATGTGCAATGACCACCTGGGGGCAGACCTCAACACAGGAGCTTCTGAGCTGTAGTGACTTGGCAGCATGGTTCTTGGGTGATGCACCCGGAACCAGAGAAGAGGGAACCCAATTCCAGGATGCATCATCCAAGAACTGCCCTCCTACAATCTGGGACTCCCTTGGGGGATGTCAGAGAGCTGGTTTTGGCCTGATCCCTGCAGGCCAGGCCAAGGGACCCTTCCTGCCAGAGAAACCCTGCTCATTCCACAGACCTTTGAGCCATGGCAACGCCCCCGGTACAAGCTGCCTGAGGAGGGATTGCAGGACATTGGCTCCAGGGCCCATCTCGCCCAGTGTTGCCCCTCTGGCCATCTTCTAATTTTCAATGTGTATGAATCCATGCACCCAGGCACTAGTATTGTGTAAAAGCCAGGATTAGGAGAATCCAAGACTCCTGACTTCCAGTTTATTTGTTATTCTCCTATACATAAAACAGAAAAAAGTAGCCCTGACTTTATAGAAAATGAATTACAGTGGTACCTCGAGATACTAGTTTAATTCGTTCCGTAACCTTGAGGCGTGGGAAACTATGAGACGCTCGAGTCGCGGTTAACTGGTGGGTCATGTGCAGCCGGCCAATCCGCGCGATTATTCCTATCTCAAATGTTGCTTATATTTCAAAGCAAAAATCGCTTGCTCGATGGCTCATATCTCAAAAATCTCGTATGTTAGGGCACTCGTATCTCGAGGTACCACTTTATATAAATGTTAACATTCATTATATGAAATGTGTATATTCTCTTTAACAGTTGAATCTCTGTGGAAGAGAAATGAGAATAGCAGAAACTTTCAAATTCAAAAACCTGAATTCAAATTCTGACCAGTTTTTTTTTTATATCATTGATCTTTGTGATTTCATCATTTTAAGGAACACTATATATTAAGTGATGTAATATAGTATATATTAAAAATTAATTGAGAAATATAGCCCTACAGAAGGAAAAAAAAAGTGATTATTGTAAGACCTAAAAACTGCTCCATTGATGCACAAGCTACTGAATAAACCATTGCTAATTACAAAACAAAACAGAATTATGAGTATGCAGATGTGTTACTGGGTTAAGGGAAATGATATAGCCAAGGCCAATATATCTTTTCAGTCAATGGCCATGTGATATACACAGAAGCAAATTTTGGAATAAACAAAATGTTTTTTAATACAGTCAGTATTTAAGCTAAAGAACTCCTCACTTAGTATTCATAATGAAGAAATTATCTTGGTACAGTTTTAAAAGGCATGACTAGAGTCAATAAATATAGGGTGTCCTTATCAAAAAATGTATACATACACTTTGAATAATTATAAAGGTAGTGTTTATTAAAATACATTATATTTTCAAAATTGAGCTACTAGCTGTTGTGTATACAATTTTTGGGGACACCCTGTATATGACACCCTTTTACCTTAGCTCTAGACACCACTCCATTCTCCAGCCCTACTCTTTGCTCATGACAGATGGATAATTAACCACAACTAACAGTGGTCGGCAAACTCATTAGTCAGCAGAGCAAAATATCAACCGTATAACAATTGAAATTTCTTTTGAGAGCCGAAAACGGACTTCTGTGCATGGGCCATGACGTTTCAATCACACTGTACGTATGCACTGTACATGGTATTTTGTGGAAGAGCCACACTCAAGGGGCCGTAGAGCCGCATGTGGCTCTCGAGCCACAGTTTACCAACCACTGCCCGAGAACATTGTGTTTCAACAAATTAAAGAGCTTAATCCTGTGATTCTTAACCAAGATGATTTTGCCCCCTGGAGACCTGTGGCTATGTCTAAGGATATATTTTTATTGCCATGATTTGGTGGAGGGCAGGGTCTGTTAGGGATGATATTGTACATCTAACAATGCACAAAACAGCCCCACAACAAAGAATTATCCAGTATGAAATATCAATCATGGTGAAGTTGAGAATCTGTAGCTTAGCCTAAGATCTTGGACTTAGAAATAGTTAGATTTCTATTCAGTCTTCCAGTTCACTTCACAGCATTTTAAATCTCAGTCTCAGTTTCCTCATCTGGAAAAAAATATATACCTGCTTTATATAATTTTAGTTACCACAGTTCCTGACAAACGATATTGTTATTATCTCCGCCAACAATATCAAGCATGTCAAAAATTATTAGAGTGGTAAAGTTTGATAAGTACTATAAGACTTATAGTTTTTCAATTTCTTTGCTAAATTCCCCTGTTTAAGCAGTAATAATTCATATACTTTGTGTAACAGCTGTGTTACAGCAGAGGGAGACTACTAGAAGTCTTTTGTTTTCCATCTATTTTCTAATTATACAAGCTCTGGCTACCTAATTCAGGTTTAAATTATTGAAATAATAAATGGTTTCAAGACTAAAAAGTTTGTAGAATGGTTGAAGACATTCCGAGCATCTTGGGTCTTTGGAATGATAATTGTTCCTTTCTAAGGCTGTGTGCTGAGCCTTAGCTACTGCTCCTCGGGATCAGTTCTTCAGTCGTTGCTGGGGCTTGTTAGAGATTGTGGTTAATCATGGAAATCATGGTATTTTCTCTTTCTCTCCAATGGTCCCCAATTATTTTATTGATGCAGTTAGGGAGGATGATCAGCTGTTTCAGTACTTGTACCATGCCTTCGTTAAACATTTATATGGAGCCCGGCTGGTGTTGCTCAGTGATTGAGCATCAATCTATGAACCAGGAGGTCATGGTTTGATTCCCAGGCAGAGCACATCCCTTGTGTGGGGCTTGCAGGAGGCAGCCGATCAGTGATTCTCTCTCATCATTGATGTTTCTATCTTTCTCCCTTCCTCTCTGAAATTAATAAAAATCTATTTTAAAAAACACAAAAATTATGTATAATGATGCTAGTACAAATAAATACTCACTGTGAAAAACTGGCTAATGGTGAGAAAAAGCAGAAAGAAGTGAAGACATAGAAGGAGTACAAGGTATTGTGATTCCTGGAGTGTACTGTCTAATCACGGAGGTATAACTTACACATTTAACACTCAAAGGATTTATAGACCTAAATGTATGGCAGACCTCATAAATAAGGTAGTAAATAATTGAGCAAGATTAGGAAAAGGACACATCAGTGGATAGAGCATTGGCCTGAGGACTGAAGGGTCCCGAGTTCAATTCTGGTCAAAGGCATGTACCTTGGATGTGGGCACATCCCCAGTAGGGAGTGTGCAGGAGGAAGCTGATTAATGTTTCTCTCACATCGATGTTTCTAACTCTCTATCCCTCACCCTCTCCCTTCCTCTCTATAAAAAAAATCAATTAAAAAAATTAGTATACACATCTATATATATATAAAATGCTATGATGCCCACTGTGACCAGCAAACTGGCCCAATCTGGGGTGGGGGCAGCTGTCCAATCTCCCAGGGCCCTGCCCTCTGGCCAGCCCTGCCCCTGATGGATCCGTCCCACCCCAATTGGCCTCCAGTCCCTCCCCCGGCTCTCCAGCCTCTTATAGCCCCACCCCACAGCCAGCCTACCCAATCAGCCCGAGATGGGTCCCCAACACCTTGATCAGGGGCAAAGGCAGCTGGCCAACCACCCATGGTCCCTCCCCCAGGCCGCTGGTCCTTGATCGGCCCCGCCAACCCAATTTGGGGGCTGGGTTGGCTGACCCCACAGCCCCTCCCCACAGCTGGCCCCACCCTCAATTAGCCCTATCAGCCTGGGCCCCTCCCCCAGCCAGCTCCACACCAAATGGGGGTGGGGCTGACTGGCCAGGCTAACCTCCCACCATCTCCTCCTCCTTTCCTTGACAGGTCTGGCCCTGATCCACCAATTGGGGCTGGGCCAGCCAGAACCCAAATTTGTGCACTGGGCCTCAAGTTAATAATAAAGCTAAATCTAAGGGTCATTCAGATTGTCTCACCCAAGGTAAAGGCACCTTTCATATCAAGTGGCTCTTTAATTATTTTGAACGTTTTAAAAATCCTATGTATTAAAAATCTAATATGAAATACAACTGAACAGCGGAATGACCAGTTGGTGGGGTTGAGGCTGGCAAGCAGGTGGCACCAGGCCAGCCAAGGCACATGCCAGCAGGCAGAGGGAGGAGTGGAGATGGGGGAGGGGGGAGGCAGCAGCAACCAGCAGCAGCAGAGGGGCAACCCAAGCCTACCTCCTACCTGGATTGGGCCTAAATGGGCAGTTGGACATTCCTCAAAGGGTTCCAGATGGGAGAGGGAGTAGGCTGGGTTGAAGGACCCCCCGCCCCGCTGTGCACGAATTTCATGCACTGGGCCTCTAGTCCTATCTAATAAAAGAGTAGGAGAGAATCCAAGACACCTACACTGCTGCCTCGCACAACAATTTCAAAACTACAAAAAAGACAGAATGGACATCATCCAGAACCACAGGAAAGCTGGCTGAGTGGAAATTCTACAACTAGAAGAAAAGAGAGAGGCTCACAGAGACCCAGAGGAGCTGCAAAGAGCTGAGGTACGGAGATGCGCACGTGGAGAGAGCAGGTGACGAAGTACCTGGCTGGCTTTCTTTGGCGGGAGGGAGACGGAGACTGACGGAGACTATCAACAGCATTGAACCCCGTATCCTGCGACACTAAACCCCAGATCCAGCCAAAACTCATATGGGGGTAGTTTGGACTGTGAAAAGGGAAAAGTGCATGGAAATTTAGGGGAGTCACAAAAGGGCAGAAGCCTGGTGGCGCGCACAGCACTGTGCGCAGAACCACACAGCTGATTGTGTCGCTGGCTTTCCCAAGTGGGTGGGAGACAGACCCTCCCAACTGTGCCACTTCTAACTCCACTAAACCCCAGTTTTGGGCGAAACCCTGGGCACCCAGACTCATATGGTCCGAGAGCGCAGGGGAGCCGGAAAGATAGCAGTCTAGAGGCACTGCGAGAGAGCGCGTGCATGCACAGGGACCGCTCCAGCGATTACCCAGTTACTTGAGACTTGGGGGCCATGGAGGGCAGGGCCAACTGGAAGGCAAGTTGGTTCGTTAAGCCCTGAGACTCCACCCATCCCAAACTCAACAGAGAGGCTTTTGCAGTTTTGCAAGTCTGGTATCATAAGGCTGAATCCAACACAGAAGTTCTCCCGGCAGAGTGAAAATGCCGAGACAAGGGAAGGGATCACAAACAAAAGAAATGGAGAAAAACAAATGACTGGATATAGAATTCAAAACCATGGTTATAAGGTTTTTCAAGAATATCCTAGAAAAGTTGGATAAAGTTTGCGAGACCCAAGAGGACATGAAAAAGAACCAAGTAGAGATGGAAAAGGTCCAACTAGAGGATGGTAAAGGACCAACTAGAAATTAAACATACACTGACTGAAATAAAAAATATTATACAGAGACCTAATAGCAGATTAGAGGTAGGCAAGCATCAAGTCAAAAATTTGAAATACAAAGAAGCAGAAAACAACTGGAAAAGCAAGAAGAAAAAAGAATCCAAAAATGTGAAGATAATGTAAGGAACCTCTGGAACAGTTTCAAGCGCACCAACATCAGAATTGTGGGGGTGCCAGAAGAAGAGAGAGAGAAAGATACTGAAAACCTATTTAAAGAAATAATGACTGAAAACTTCCCACATCTGGTAAAAGAAATAGACTTACAAGTCCAGGAAGCACACAGAACCCCATATAAAAGGAATCCAAAGAAGACTACACCAAGACACATCATAATTAAAATACCAAGAGAAAAAGACAAATAGAGAATATTAAAAGCAGCAAGAGAAAAACAGTGCATTACCTACAAGGGAGCATCCATCCGATTTTCACCTGACTTCTCAACAGAAACGATGCAGGCCAGACGGGAATGGCAAGAAATATTCAACGTGATGAATAATAGTAAGAACCTCCAACCAAGAATACTCTATCCAGGAAAGCTATCATTCAGAATCGAAGGGCAGGTAAAGAGCTTCACAGATAAGAAAAAGCTAAAGGAGTTCATCATCTCCAAACCAGTATTATATGAAATGCTGAAAGGTACTCTTTTAGAAGAAGAAGGAGAAAAAGGTAAAAGATAAAAAAATTATGAACAACAAATACATATCTATCAACAAGTGAAGCTAAAAATTAAGTGAATTAAAAATTTCATCAACAGAATAAAGTGGTGAATATAATAGAATCAGGAACACAGAAAGGGAGTGGACTGATAATTCTCAGGGGAAAAGGGGTGAGGGTGTACAGGGAGAGACTGGACAAAAACCATACACCTATGGATGAGGTCAGTCGGAGGGAGTTAAGGGTAGAGGGAGGGTTGGGATCCGGTGGAGAGGAGCTATGGAGGGGGAAAAAGAGAAACAAATGTAATAATCGGAATAATAAAGATTTAATAAAAAAAAAAGAGTAATGTGAAAATTGACCATACCTCTGCTACACCAAGCCACGCCCACCAGCCACACCCACCAGACAATCAGAGCGAGTATACAAATTAACCTAGCCAAGGTGGCTGTGGCCACAGAGAGCAGGAGGGAGGAGGCTTGGGTTGCCCTTGGTGATGGAGGAAGCCAAGATTTCCACACACCCTGGCCTGTGCTTAAAGCAACAAAGTTTCAATGGCTGTGCAGGCAAAAGGCTTGGCTCCTCTCCAGGCTACAAAATTTCAATTGTAGAAGATAAATAAATCCCAGATACCAGGGCCTCCTCTTGGGTCACCAGGGGGCATGGCCAGCCTCCAAACCACCAGAGGCCCCTCGCCCAGGCCACCTCACACCCCAAGGCAACACCCACTCTGATCCAGGACAGCCTTCAGGGCAAACCAGCTTGCCCCCACCCGTGTACCAGGCCTCTATCCTATATAATAAAAGAGTAATATGCAAATTGAACATCACTCCAATACACAAGATGATTGTCCCATGTGTCAAAAAATCCTGCCCCCATGTGGACCCAAGATGGCCACCACAAGAAGGCAAGCAGGGGAGTGCAGTTGGGAGGACCAGGCCTGCAAGGGATGGCAGTTGGGGGTTATCAAGTCTGCAGGGGAGGGCAGTTAGGGGTGACCAGGCCCGCAGAGGAGGGAAGTTGGGGGTGACCAGGCCTTCAGTTAAGGGCAGCCGGGGGGAACCCAGGCCTGCAGGGGAGGGCAGTTAGGGGTGACCAGGCTTGCAGGGGAGTGCAGTTAGGAGTGACCAAGCCCACAGGGGAGAGCAGATAGGAGCAAACAGGCTGGCAGGGGAGCAGTTAGGGGGTTATTAAGGTGGCAGGCAGAAGCAGTTAGGGGCAGTCAGGAAGGCAGGCAGATGAGCAGTTGGGAGCCAGCAGTCCTGGATTGTGAGAAGATGTCTGGATCGGGCCTAAATGGACAGTTGGACATCCCTCAAGGGGTCTCAGATTGGAGAGGGAGCAGGCTGAACTGAAGGACAGGACACACATCCCTCTGCACTGATTTTGTTCACCAGGCCTCTGGTCTATCTAATAGTAGAGTAATAAGCAAATTGGTTGGGATATTGTCATGTAACAACCAATCAGCAGTCTGTATGTGTAGCAGGGCGGGTAGGCAGAGACTTGCTGCATTGAAGACGGGGACAGGGGAGACGGGGCCCAGTGGAGCACAGCTTGTATTCCCCACATGGTGGTGGCAGCTGTGAGTGCTCTTGATGGCCGCTGCTACTTGTCCAGAAGGACCACAGGTTCCTTCTGTCAAGTGGCAGCAGAGCTGCTCTGCTGGGAAACCTCTGCATTGGCAGTGAAGGCAGGTGAGTGAGGGAAAGCCCAGCAGTGAAGGCAGCTGAGGGAAAGTCCAAGCTCTAAGGTTCAGAGCTCCAAGGTGGCCATGCCCCACCTTGGCCTCTGGCACCACAGGTCAGGGATTCTGAGGAAGACAGCTTCTTCCTGTGGCTCCTCACACTCCCTGGCCACCTCCATCACCTCACAACCCCCTTTGGGTCAGGGTCAGGAATCAGTGGAGGCCTCCAGGTATTCGGGCAATCAATGTAAAGAATTTTACCTAGCGCCTGGATCCAGTGATGCAGGGCCAAAGTTAGACCTGCACCCTCCCCTGCATTTAGGAGAACCCTGGAAGACGTGGTCTGTCTATCAACAGATGAGTGCACCTGGTTGGTTAAGCCTGGGGAAGCTCATGGCCGATGGCCATTGCCGCTTGCCCAGGGCCATCCTGGGGCTCTGTGAGGGCCCGAGGCTCAGGCAATAAGGGCTGGTCAAGCCACGGGCAAGCTGCAGTAGCCACAATGGCTGAGGCTCAGGCAGCCTCGTGGCCAGCAGTGGCAGCAACAGAGGCGTGATGGGGGCATTGCCTTCCCCTGATTGCAGGGTTGCCTCCTGCAGAGGGAGACCAGAGGTAACAGTAGCTAGGGGGTGTTGAGGGCGGTGCCTTTCCCTGTTCAGCTGGTCGCCTCCCACAGAGAGAGGCCAGAATGTGTCCAGGAGCAGGCCTAAGCTGTCAGTAGAACATTCCCTGAGGGCTCCTGGATTGTGAGAAGGGGCAGGCCAGGCTCAGGGACCCCTCCCCAATACCATGCACTGGGGTTCTAGTAATAGCTATAAAAACAAGTTCAGTCTGGCAGTTGTAGTCGCAGGCAAGAATTCATCCTTGTCTTACCAGGGCCTCTCTAGTCTTGAAGAAGCTGTAGTAGCCAAGAAGGTTATCCTAAAAGTTTCATGTGAAAGTTTTCTTAAAATGGTTAGAAATGATATATTTTATTAGATACATTTCTTTTACTTCCTGGAAGATTTTGAATTAAGTTTAAAAAGAATGCACAAATAAGTAACCTGTATATTTGGCAGTATATGTAGTTTTCATAGTTAAGACAGTTTGACTTCCTATAGCAGGAGTGGGGAACCTTTTTTCTGCCAAGGGCAATTTGGATATTTATAACTTTATTCACAGGCCATACAAAATTATCAACCTAATAATTAGCCTACTATATTTGGTCAAACATTTAATTCACCTCTAATGCCTTGACCAAATGATTTTTGTGGGCCTCATACAGCCCTTGGGCTGGACATTCCCCACCTCTGTCCTAGAGTAATATGACTGACTGCCTTATAATTAGAACTTTTTAAAAAACTTTTCATTATACAAAGTTTCAAACATTAATTAAAGTAGGAAAGATAATCTAAAAGACCCCGGTGTACCTATCACTGTGCTTTACAAATCAATGGCATGTACTACCTTTTTTTTTTTTCCCCACATTCACCTGAGGGCATGTTCATTGATTTTGAGAGAGGTGGGGGAGGAGGGGAGAAAAACATCAATCAATTGCTTTCAGCATGCATCTTGACTAGGGCTAGGGATTGAGCCCACAACCTGGGTATGTGCCCTGACTGGGTATTGAACCTTTGACCTTTTGATGTATGGGACAGTGCTCCAACCACCTGAGCCACACCAGCCAGGCTATATAATTTTTAACTCTGTATCAGATGATTTTCTTATCTCTATTTCTTTTATCTCTTCTTCTGGAGAGTTCTCTTGTTCTTTAATTTGTGGGTTGTTTCTTTGTCTCATTTTGGCTGTCTGTTTTGGTTTGTGACTATGTATTAGGTAGATCTGCTCTGCCTCTTAATTTCTAGTGCAGGACAGTGTGAAACGTTTTTTCTGTTTAATCAGATCAGGCAAAAACTCAAAGCCTACAGACACTGCCTCTGCCTACAGACTGATAAGATTTAGTCTTGAATTGCCCTCAGGTGATTGTCCACTGGTGTGGGGAGGTTTTTTTTAGTAGGGTGGGGCAATTGCTTCTGCCTGGAGGCTATTATTCTCAGTCTCTTATTGAGCCTCAGAAACTCCCCATGGTAGTGCAGGGTGTTTTTCAATAGGGTGGGTCAACTGTCTTCCCCCCAGGTAAAGTTGCCTATATAGCTAATGCCCGTGTGAGAAAAATGACCTTCACAGCATGAGGGAATGACTCAAATAGGAAGTCAGAGTGTCTGCCTTCTGAGTTCTAACCCCGAAGTCCCTGATCCTGGCTTCTGCATACACACCTCCAGTCCACTCTGCCCTCCCTCTGTCCGAGCACAAGATGGGTGACGCCTCAGGGAATTTTGTGCATTGGCTCTTCAAGAGGGTGCCTAAATTTCTAGCCATCTCTCCCTGGCAGGTAGCAACCCCACTGCATTTCACAGCCAGATGTTACGTTAGTATCCTTGTCAGTTGTGCTCTCTGCTGGGGGGCCCAGCTTGGGGATTAGACCCTAGAGTTCTCAGTGGCAATCCCCCACAGCTGAGATATCTCTCTGGAACTTCAGTTGCTGTCTGTGGGTGCCTGGCCAACCCTTTTGAGTCTCCTCCTTTCCTGCCAGTCTCTATGTGGTCTCCACTTTCTATCCTCAGTTATCAGGGCTCTCTCCTGCAAGTCTTCCATTGATTACTTAGGAAGTTTTTCTGTATTTTAGTTGTAAATCCAATTTGTTCCTGGGTGCGTGTCTGAGCAGCATCCACTTACTCCAACACCATTTTTAATCTATATCATTCTTATTACATCTAGTCATCACCATCCTTCCCCACCAATTATTTTTAAATCCCAGATATCTTGTAATTTCCTCTTAAATTGTTTAGATATGAATCTCTAACAATATCTATAATCATGACTTCATTATATGACAGTAATTCCTTAGTAACACTTAATCCCCAGTCCATATTCAAATTTCCCTGATTAATAGTTGGCTTCTTCAAATTGACATCTTAAAAGAGTTTGCACATTACATTTGATTGTCACTTAAGTCAGTGGTCGCCAGCCTGTTAGACCTTGCGGATCACCAGGCACCACCAGTTGATAATGACTGAGGTTCCCTTTTTCCTTTTCCCCCTTTCTCTCTCTTATGTCATTCATTTGTTGGAAGAAAAGGATTTATATCCTGTAGAATATACTACATATTAAATTTGGTTAAGTTTTGCTTTTTCATAGTGTCATTTTATTTTTTCCTCTATTCCCCAGTTTTCCTGCAAACTTAGAGACTCAATTAGATTCAGGTTCAATGTAATTCCACTTCTTAAAAATTGTGATATAATTCACACACAATAAAAATTCACCCTTTCAAAATATACAGTACAATGGATATTTAGAATTTTTATAAAGTTTTACAAATAATCTGCTGAAGGTTATATATTGATGGATTGATAAAAATGTTGTGACCACAGACTCACAACCTAACCCTGTATTTCCTCAAAAGATATAATGGTTCAGTGTTCTCTAGTTCAGTCTTCACAGGACTGTGTAGAACAGAACTACGTATTGTGAATAACAAGAATCAACCATACCTGAGGGCTGGAATTGTTGGATCGTAGGATAAATCTATGTTTAACATTTTGAGGAGGGCTAAACTATTTTCCATAGTGACTACACCCTTTAACATTACCATCAGCAATATTTGAGAATTCCAATTTCACTACATCTTTGTCTTTTTAATATAGCAAACCTAGTGGGTTTGAAAAGGTATTTCATAGTTGTTTTGATTTTTATTTTTCTGGTGACTAATGTTATAAATCTTTTCATGCATTTATTGGCCAGTGTACTTTCAATTTAAAATATATAATTGAGTTGATATAGCTTGTGATAAGTTTATTTACATTATTATAATAACATGTATGAGAATTTAAGGTTCAGTGTCGGAAACCAAATATTGTTCTCACTAAATGGATGTAAACAGGAAGCCAGAAGGCTGGTCAACCTTAATTGCTCTGAAAGGTCAGAGCTAATTACTCACTGTTTTGTTGAAACATTATTGGTTGAAGCAACCTCTATGTTTGTTTCTTGTTAATTTCTGTTTTTGTTATTTCCTGCCTAAAGGCTAGGGGTGTGTCCCAAAGCCTTAATAAAAGGGAGAAAAAGGCCAGAGCAAGGGGCAGTCCTTTCCACTAGAGGAAGGCTCCCGCCTGGCCCCCCAATATCGCCAAATTTATGCTTTCAGTCTCTCATTTCGTTTGCGTGCGGCCTCCTTCAGAACCCGAACCCTGACCCGGGAACCCTGAACCACGCGGGACGTGGAAAGAGGTTCCCACAGTTCAGTTTTTGTAAGTTTATTTTATTAGTTTTATACGAATTCTTAAGTAATTGAAAAGATTTGCCATCAAGTGGTCGAAATAGCTAAAAGGTAAAAAAAAAAGTCTATTCAATTATAATTGCAGTTTGAAATCTAAGAATTAATGGAAAACTACTCAAGTGATACAGTTTGACAAATTTGGTAAAAATTAAAGGTAATTTTAAAAGTTAGTACTAACTTTTTGAATTTGTGTTTTTCATAAATCAAGTGTTAATTTAATAAACCAAAATGGAGGTAAATTTCTAAATATAATTTTCTGTGTACAAAAACTATTTGTGGCACATAAAAGCAACCTCTGTGGGCTCAAAAGCAACTCACATTATTATTTTTATTAGAATAGCTCTAATAATGCCTTTTCCTTTACAATGGATCTTTATCATCAGTTCTCTTTTCTGTCTTTTCCATCTCCATCATAAAAATTAACCAGCACAACTAAATTATTTTTGATGTCATTGAAAATAAAAACTTTAAAATTACTTATTTTAAAAAGCAAAACTCCAACCACCACTACAACCACTCATAGAATTTTAAAAAATTGTCCTCAGTGTTGGTTTTACTTCTCATCAGAAACTCTGATGTGGTAGAGACTGTGAAGTGTTAGTTTAACTTGTGCATGGACTAGTTTGTTTGGAGCAATATTGGACACATTATTTATAATAGAAGTACAGCTTCAAAAAATACCAGTATGATTCATAAGGATTTATACATTGTTTTTACTTTTTATTTTAAAAAATATTTATTGTTGACAATATTACAAATACCCCTCTTTCTTCCCCACATTGTTCCTCTCCACTGGGTATCTGCCCTGCCCCAGGCCTTCACCACCCTATTGTCTATGTCCATAAGTAATGCATATATGCATATAAGATCTTTGGTTAATATCTTCTTGTCCCCTCTCCCCCCTTCCCTCTAAGGTTTGTCAGTATCTTCCATGTTTCCATGCCTATGATTCTATATTATTCATCAGTTTATTTTGTTCATTAGATTTCTTGTTCATTTTTTTTTTTAGATTCAATTGTTGATACATATGCATTTGCCATTTTAGTGTCCATATTTTTTTATCTCCTATTCTTTTTCCTCTTTCTTTGTCCTCCTCTTCACCATCTCCTTCTCCTTCTCCTTCAACATTTAATGTAATACTGATTTGGTGGTGATGAGATCCTTTAGCTTTTCTTTATCTATGAACCTCTTTATCTGCCCTTCAATTTGAAATAGCTTTGCTGGATAGAGTAATCTTTGTTATAGTTCCTTGCTCTTCATCATTTTGAATATTTTTTCATCAGTCCCTTCTGGCCTGCAAAGTTTCTGTTGAGAAATCATCTTACAATCCTATGGGTGTTCCCTTGTAGGTGTAACTAACTGCTTTTCTGTTGCTGCTTTTAAGATTCTAACGTTAACCTTTGGCATTTTATTTATGACTAGAGGCCTGGTGCATGACATTCATGCATGGGGGTGTGGTGTCCTTCAGCCTAGCCTGCACTCTCTCCAATCTGGGACATCCCTCTCACAATCCAGGACTGCTGGCTCCCACTGCTCGCATGCCTGTCTTCCTGATTGCCCCTAACCTCTTATGCCTGCTAGTCTGATCACCCCCTAACAACTCCCCTGCCAGTCTGATTGATGTCTAACTGCTCCTCTGCCAGCTTGATTGCCCCTAACTGCCCTCTTCTGCCAGCCTGGTCACCCCTAACAGCCCTCCCCTGCAGGCCCGCCCCTCCCCCCTTCAACTGCTCTCCCCTGCAGGCCTGGGTCCCTCCCAGCTGTCCTTCCCTGCAGGCCTGGTCACCCCCAACTTCCCTCCTCTGCCAGCCTTGACACCCCTAACTGCTCTCCCCTGCTGGCCTGATCACTCACAACTGCCCTCCCTTGCAGGCCTGGTACCTCCCAACTGCCCTTCACTGCTGGCCATCTTGTCGCAGTCATCTTGTGTCCACATGGGCGCAGGATCTTTGACCACATAGGGGCAGCCATCTTTTGTGTTAGAGTGACAGTCAGTTTGCATATTACTCTTTTATTAGAGAAGATAGAAGCCTGGTGTACAGGTGGAGGCTGGCTGGTTTGTCCTGAAGGGTGTATTGGATCAGGGTGGGGATTCCCTTGGGGCATGGGTGGCCTGGGTGAGGGGCCTGTGGAAGTTTGCAGGCTGGCCACACCCCCCGGCGAGCCAAGCGGAGGCCCTGGTATCTGGGATTTATTTATCTTCTATAATTGAAACTTTATAGCCTCCTGCTTGCTCCATGGCTGCAGCCATTTTTGTTAGGATTTATTTATCTTCTATAATTGAAACTTTGTATTCTTGTGTGGAGGCCTAGGCTGGCTAGGGTGTGTGGGAGATTGGCTTCCTCCATTGCCGAGGAAACCCAAGTCTCCTGCTCACTTTGTGGCCACAACCATCTTGGTTGGGGTTAATTTGCATACTCGCTCCTGATTGGCCAATGGGAGTGGCTTGTGGGTGTAACAGAGTGATGGTTAATTTGCATATTGCTCTTTTATTAGATAGGATGTGTATTTGTGTGGGCTTCTTTGAGTTCCACTTATTTGGGACTCTGTGCTTCTTGGACTTCTAAGTCTATTTCTTTCTCCAGGTAAGGGAAGTTTTCTGTCATTATTTCTTCAAAGAGGTTTTCAATATCTTGCTTTCTCTTTTCTCCTTCTAGTACCCCCATAAATGCTTAAAGTTGTCCCAGAGGCTCCTTAGATTATTTTCTTTTTGTTTCTGATTGGATGTTTTTTGCTTCTTCATATTCCAAATTTCTGATTTGATTCTCAGAATCTTCTACTCTACTTTTGAATCCCTGTAAATTGTTCTTTATTCCAGTTAGTGTATGCTTACTAGTAATTTCTGACTGGTCCTTTTTTGTGTCTTTGAAATTCTCTCTAAAGTCCTTGTAAGTCTTACTAACTCCCTTGAAACTCTCATTAAATCCCTTGAAATCTCATTAAGATCCTTCAGCAAACTTAAAACCATTATTTTGACTTTATATCCAGTAGTTGTCTTACTTCCATTTCTTTCACTTGTGACATGTTTTTTTGTCTCCTCATTTTGGCTGCTTCCCTGTGATTGTGTTTCTATTAGGTAGAACTAGTATTTGTC
This sequence comes from Lasiurus cinereus, assembly GCA_011751065.1. Taxonomy (NCBI): domain Eukaryota; kingdom Metazoa; phylum Chordata; class Mammalia; order Chiroptera; family Vespertilionidae; genus Lasiurus; species Lasiurus cinereus. Next base: position 9,218,271 of record JAAGEH010000011.1, on the reverse strand, counting down.
CTGGAATTGGTAGAGTGGCCTTGTGTAGTAGGTGTCCTAAAGGGTCCAGTGGCTCAGCCTCCCAGTCACCTGGGCTGTGTGCACAGTCTTGTTGTAGTTGATTGCTGTTGGTATTGCTGAGAGGAATTGACCTCCAGGACAATTAGCTGTGAGGACCAGCTGTGACTATGGTGGAACAGCTGCACACATGTTGTGTAGGAGACATCCCTGTGGAGCAGGATTTGCTTCAGTGGAGTTGTGGTGGTGCTCACTGAGTCTGACCCTAGAGTGTGAAGCTTGACGGTGTGTAGAGTTATAATCTAGTATGGCCTGAAGCTGCCCACTGGGTACACTGGCTCTGGGATCTCCTGGGAGTTGCAAAGTCAACCTCTGCCTCAGGCTACCTGGCAGGAGTTACAGAGAGATCTGCAGAGGGTTGATGCTTATATTGGGCTTGGAAATGCCCACCAAGGCTCAGCTGTGAAGCAAGGCAGGCTGATGCTAGTGCCAGGTCTTGGGCCTTTTATTGATAGGTTTGGGGTATGCTGATGCCAGCTGCTGTTTATTTGAGAGATTTTAGCAAAGTTTGAAGGCTGAGCCTGGACAGGCCATTCATATGTGAAAGCCACTACAAACAATTTGGGTAAGTCTGCAAATTGGATGGGGCAAGGTCTCAGGGAATCACCTGGGCATAGGGAACAGTGTGGGCAAGGTGATGGAAACTCAGATATGGCTGCCAGTAAACTCTGTGATGGGGAATGTCCCAGCACAGGAATAATGGCCCCTGTGAGCACCCTTGTCTGGGAGAAAGCCATCTTGAAGTTCCTCCCGGGATGCCAGACAATCCAGTTCCTCTCCCTATGTTTCTGGTTCCCCTCAAGCTGTTACCCGAGCACTGGAGCTCAGAGAAAGCAGACTGTGTAAGTTTGTGTGCCAGCCCTTGAAGAAGAACTGACTGGGACACCAGCAGCTTCCATGTCACTCAGCCACTATCTCTGATGGCTTTTACAACCCAAAATTATGGGACTTCTCTTTCCAGCTCTGGAACCCTGGAAGTGGGATCTGGTGTGTGGATGAGACCCCTTGTTTCTCACAGGAGGTCTCTGTAGAGACAATCTCCCTCCTGATTAAAATTAATTTCACACATGGGTGTCAGACCAGTCTGTTATGCATCTCCACCCCTCCTAACTGTTTCAATGTGCTTTCTTCTTTATTTCTCTAGTTGTGGGATTTCCATTCAGCCAGATTTCAGCTAGTTCTGAATGTTTATTGTTCTATATTTCAGTTGTAATTTTGATGTGGTTGTGGGAAGCAGCAAGTACTGGTGTTTACCTATGCTACTATCTTTGTTCTCTGCATATTGTTTTTAAGCAGAAATGATTACTCTAAAGTTAAGCTGTAAGTCACGGGAGAAGAAAATATTATCCCTAATTTGTGGTTTCATGTAGTGTGATCACAGCCCTATGTTTTCTGCTGTTCCACAGTAGTTCTGTTCAGTTATACCTTGGTTAAGGGCTAGATTTTTATATCACACTTATGCTGCCATAAAAGGTGTTAAGGTATCCAGGATTATTGTCTGCAAGTTATGGGGTCAACAAATAGTTCATACTTCAAACCTTCAAGGATTTTTCTTTCTTTCCCCTCTTACTTAGAGACTGTGTTTCTTCATTTCTTTCACTTTAATTTGAATCATTATTGAGCTTTCTTCTCTTCTTCCTCCAGTCCTTCACTTATCCCTATTCTTTTCTTCACAGAAAAACTAGTCTAAAAATAGGGCCATACACCACAGTAAATCTTTGTGATTTGAACCCATGTAAGTAGTTTCTTTGAATCTTTGTTTCTTGGGGCAAGATGGTGCTACCAAGATTAGAATTAACAAGATGAGTGGCAGAGGAAAATTGACAGAAAATGAACAGATGAAAATGTCAAGCTATAACTTTGCCCCAGTAATATAACATACAAGACAACATTAAAAACTGAAATCAAATTCAAGCTCTGGCTCATGTTTCTCAGTGATTAGAGCGTCCACCTGTGCACCGAAGGATCACAGGTTTGATTTTGGTCAATGACACATACCTGGGTTGCAGATTTTATCTCCAGCCCCCATTGAGGCATGTATAGGAAGCAGCCAGTTGATGTGTCTCTCTCACATCGATGTTTCTCTCTTTTTACCCCCTTCTATCTTTCTAAAAAATCAATGGAAAAATAGTCTTGGGTGAGGATTAACAACAAAAAAGTTAATTCATTATATTTCTGGAGTGATTAGAAGTCATGGCACTATTTGCCCTTGCAGTTAATTTCCTGACCAAGATTTTTGCTTTGTATTATTTTTGTTTGTTTGTTTTAAGCCAGACAACTCATATTTTTTTTTATTTAGGAGACATATTTTGGAGACAAATGGGGAAGTCTATATGCTTCAGCTTATCCGGGGGCTCTGACCATATAGACGGATCGCAAAGTAAATTCTATCTATATCATAAAAGGCCTGTGGTTGTGAAGCCACCATGGCATCACGACTAAATACCGGACTCACCAGGAAGTGCATTGATGGGCCCTGTGGAGGCTGCAGCGGGTGGTACTTCTGGAGTATCACAGGGCACCAGCAGTATCTGAGGAGCATTGGGGTCGCCAGCAGCGGCCGTGAAGTATGCAAGGCTTCACGATGCTGCAGACATGGCCCTGATGGCAGGTTAGGCCTAGGGGACTGACCCTACATGCATAGGATTTAATAGTGCGCTTTGCCTCTAGTATATACTTATGTGGGCAATTCCTGAAATAACAATGACTGAGTGAAGTAATGAAACCTTTAGTCTTTAGGAGAACCTTAAAGTATGAGATGAGTCATTTGAAGTAAAACATGATGTACTTCCAAAAATTTGGATTCTCCATATAAACTACTTAAAACTTTGTAATAGTCAATTGAACAGTGGTTAAAAAGCACAGACCTTGGACCCAGGGTTGGTTGGAGACCCTGCTCAGCTACTTCTTAGTTGTTGGCCCTTGGACGAGTATTTAGTTTCTATTATAGCTTCCTTCTCTGTAAACATGGATGTAATAATAGCAATTTTGCTGTCGGTTGTTGTGAGATAATGTATGTAAAATAGCTAACAGAGAACCTGAGTGTTTGTGATTATTAATAATGTTACTATTTTTCACTGCATATTAGGTATACTTATGTTATGAGATTAAACAGATTTAGGAATTACCGGGGAAATTACCATATACAGCCTTTTTCTATAGAAATGTAATCGAGGTTACAAATAATGGATTTACAAATGTGAAGTATTGGGACATAAAAGCTTACTAGTATACATTAAAATTGGTTAGAGTCCAAAGTATTAAGTATTTGCTATATTAAAGCCATTAATAGTAGAGTTGAGTTGTGCCTGGAAGGCATTAAGTTCTGTGCACATAAAAGCTTATAAAAAATGATCAAAACCATTAACTTTATTCATGAGTGAATAGTATGAATACTGGAATATGAAATGAATGTTTCAAGTCATATCACTTAAGAGTGCCAAGAAAAGACTATATTAGCTCCAGTAGGCAATAATCATAACAGTAACTTTGGATAGAATTCTGCCTTTTTTTTTTTTTGCTGCCTGGATGCAATTAGTTCTTCCTCACAACTGCTGCAGATAGTCCAAATCAGAGAATTGTCATACATAACTGACTTGAATAAGTTTACTTGGATTTCCAACTGTTTTCTGGTTTCTTTATAACTTGAAATAATTTTTCTTTAACTCAAAAGCTAAGTCTAAATTTGCAAAAAGTATAATGTGGTATTTTCTAATACAGTGTGGCTGTTCTTTATTTTCTGAATTATTTCTCTTGTGATGATTCATTCTGCTCTTTTCATGTCCATGTCTTAGATAATTGTCTAATCTGCTCATAACAATCTTTCCTGTTTATGAATATTCCTTCTTTTTGCTGTTTGTTAGTCATTTACTTTTTCCCAGGAGTTCATCTCTTTTTCTCCTTAATTATTTCTTTGTCAAATTTTTACTTTTAGTTTTAATTTATACTTTACTACTCTGGGGTCTCTTTATTTCTGGTCTTTGAAACCAGATCTATTGCTTTCTGTATTATAATACTAAATATTTTTGTGCTTATGAATTTATATTTTGTAACCACTTTTTATGAGCATTCAGGGTTTCTTAAAATGAATAGCAGCAATAATTATATTAATTAATTAACATTTTAGCTTAGATGGTATGTACTGCATAGTTGCAGGATTTTATGCTTTTACTGTTAATTGTGTTTAATATTACATACTGATCTTGATACATTGTTACATTTGCCCATCTTATTCCTGCTTGTACAGAGCTCTGCCTGTGAATAATTTGTCATGCTAATCCTAAGTAAACTGATAAATTGTTTATTAGGATGTAAAATTTTAATAAACAATAATTTAACAGAATTGCATTCAAGTATGAATTCAAGTATATTCAAGAGATATTAATTTATAAATGAGAACCTCAATCTTAAGAACACATGAGGTCATAGTTATCTGGGACACTACTAAAGACAGTATCCCTAGTCACAGGTTAATGCAGATTGCCTATGCAAGCTGAATAGGACTGCAGAGCACAGGCAGCCTAAACAATTGTTTTCTTCATAGTCAGAGTGTATTCTTCTTAAGTAGGAGAGCTTGCTATCACTTTTGAATAATGAGTGGACTGACAAGAGAATGTAAAGAACAGGATGATTTTTTTTTTAGTGGCCTTTTTTTTTTTTTTTGAGTCATCTGATTTTCATTTTTATCCTGTTTCAGTGCCTGTATTCCATGATAGTTGTGTGTGGAAAATAATGTGTCATCACACACTTGGTAATTGTTGGTAGATTCACTTCCTCATGTGCTTAAAGTATCCTAATACCTTTACATTATTGAAATATTTTAGGAATGTTGGCTACAGTCTGAAATATTCTGGTACATTATTCATTCATTATATTAAATACCTGTTATTTTTCAAGCATGGGTATAACTATATGAATTAATTTAATATGTATATTGGTGTTTTTTTTTTAATCTAAAAGCAGGATTTAATTAGGAACAAAACTCAGCCAAAGGCATGTCATTTCCAAAACTAGTCTATAGCCTCACAATGCAGGAGACTGCACTGTTTGATATAAGTTATCGATTTCTGAAAGAAGAGAACTATTAAGGAGTCTTAAGATTGATTTTTCCACCATCAAGGAGCATTATTTAATTGCAGAGTTAAGAAACATACGTAAACTGTCTGTTGCTTCAATAAAATGTTATAATAGATGTAGAATGGCCTTATAATTTATTGTCTAGATTGAAATACTTTTGAGGGCCCTGTTCATAATAGTGAGAAAGCAAATATAAATTAAAAAATGTCCCAGGCAAACATAGACACATAGGGTCTCCCTGATCCTCACCTGTGATTGGATAGGAACTCTGAAGGAGGAATGAGCAGTACAGGCCAGAGTGGTCACATAGGCTTCAAAGCATTAGGACTTCAGTGAGAAAAATCATTCTTGTGATTCTTGCCAGGATATAAATATATTCATTTATAATGAATATGTCAATTTGGATGGTTTAGAAATTTGGGTAGGGAAATACTAGTAGTTGGATTGGACTGAGAAGTTTGGGTTATAACTACCTGATTTTCAGAAGTTATTTAACCTTAGTGTCCCAGTTTCCTATCAACAACATGGAGATAGCAGTACCTATCTCATAAGGTTGTACAATTAACTGTGTCCTCCTAGAAAGTACTGTGTTAACTGTGGCACACTGACAGAATTTTAAACTGTTGAAAGTGGCAATGTGAAGAATGGATTGGGGATAAGAGAGACAGACAAGGGCATTTTAAAGAATTTTAGTAAGTGATGAAGAGGAGATGAGAAAAGGGAGCTGAGTAAATTATGACTCTGAGCTTCCAAGAATGCGTAACTGGGGAACCAGGAGAATTTAGCAAAAATAGTAAGTCAGGAGGGTTACCTATTATTTAGGGGAAAAAAAAGTTCAAATTCAAACATACCAATTTTGAGGAGAGATCAGGTAATCTAGTTAGAAATGGTCAGCTGGCAGTTGGAGGAATAAAAGTGGTGCTCATTAAGAATGAGTTTGGGAATGTTCCAAATAGGTAATAGTTGAAGCCTTGGGCATAGATGATGAGCTCTCTCAATGATAGTCTGTAGGGGAAAGAAATGATTGATGAGGGGAATTTGGAGTACAAGAGGAAGAAAACAATTAAAAGAAAGAATCAAAGAAACAGGTATAGTGTATCCCAGAATATGTTTTATCAAACACTAGATCTATAATGTGGTAACAAGGCATATCTATACTAATAGAAGAGTAATATGCTAATTAGAGTGGGAGACCATCTGGACAAAGCCATGGTGGCGGGGCCGAGGCAGAGGCAGTTAGGGGCGAGCAGGCCAGCAGGGGCAGTTGAGGGCGAGCAGGCTTGAAGTAGGGGCAGTTGGGGGCAAGCATGCTGACAGGGAGTGGGAGAAGTTAGGGGCGATCAGTCCGGCAGGCGTGGGCAGTTAGGGCCAGAATGGGGACAGTTGGGGTTGATCAGGCTGGCAGCAAAGTGGTTAGGGGTGATCAGGCAGGCAGGTAGGTGAGTGGTTAGGAGCCAGCAGTCCTGGATTGCAAGAGGGAGGTTCAACTGCCAGCAGTCAGTCATCCCCTAAGGGATCTCAAATTGGAGAGGATGTAGGCTGGGCTGAGGGACCCCTCCCCTCTCCATGCACAAATTTTGTACACCAGGCCACTAGTAGGAAAGAAAATTGGTTCTGTCGTTAAATTCTACAACTCTGTTAAATTAGTTTATTGCAATAATTGCCTGATTTTTAGTATGTTAACATACACAGCAAATCTCCAAGAGGGAAATATATGAAGTAATGGTTTGCAGATTTATTCATTTGCTGAACCCTCTTCTTCCCCAAAATACTTCATAGAGGCTAGTGCTCCATAAAACACACTTAGGGAATTATAGGAACCTAATAATGAAAGATTTTTAAGAAGGAAGGAATTAAACTTGTCAGATGTTGTAGAGAGATTAAGGAAGATGAGAAATGAGAAGAAGCTATTTGATTTTTTTATTTATTAAGTTATCATACATGGCCTCTAAGAATACAGTTCAGTAGGATGAAGTGTGCCAGGCCAGCACAGCCTAGGGTTCGGCAAGTCTGAGGGAGGACGGTGAAGGATTGAAGGAAAGACAGACGAAGAGAATTAGCTGGGTCTAGGTGGATTTTCCATGCCTGGCTAAGGCCACAGAGAAAAGATCCAGATGGCAAGCTGATGCTTTATTTCACAGTCAGAGGTAAACAAGGTAGTGGTCAACATACCCTGTTTCCCTGAAAATAAGACAGTGTCTTATATTAATTTTTGCTCCCAAAGATGTGCTAGGTCTTATTTTCAGGGGATGTCTTATTTTTCCATGAAGAAGAATACGGTACACATTTATTGTTGAACAAAAAAAAAAGGAAATTTGTTACCTGTATACGGTATGGTAGTAGTTGTCATCACAAACCAGCTCACTGATTGGCCGCAGCGCAGCTGGAGCTGTTCAGGCAGTGCGAGGTCTCTTTAAATCAGGAGTCAGACACCTTACAGTAGCTTTGGGGGCCTTATATTCTGGGGAGGCCTTATGTTCGGGGGAGGCCTTATTATTGGGAGGTCATATTTTCAGGGGAATGCCTTATATTACAATGAGAGACAAAACTGGAAGTAGGTCTTATTTTCGGGGGATATCTTACTTTTGGGGAAACCGTAGTTACAATGTTCTTATGAATTTCACTTGTTTTGGCAGCACTTGCTACACCTTCCATAGCCCATTAACTATCCAAGAAAGATCTAAGGGGCGTCATAAGGTCAAGCTTAATTATGCTAAGAAGGCTGTGCCCTCTAAGCTGGGACTTGTTTGTGGCTTTGCTAACAGTTCAGTCCTAGGCTTAACCTTATAGCCGCTCCCTACATCTCACCCTTCTTTTATTTTTAAGGTACTACAGTAAAACTTACACATCAAGAACAAAGCTCTGACTATCAGAACAATAACAGAACAATGCCAGTGCAAAACCCAGCCTACAGACATGTCAAGAACAAAACTCTGGCTATTAAAACAATAAAAAAACAATGTCAATGCAACACAGCAATAAGAGAGAAATCAAACTACAGTAACATTTTTCTACTACAGTAAATGAAGGTTTCTTTTGCTGATTTACTAAGAGTCCTCAGACTTGGCTGCACAAGACTTTTCAGAAGACTGGCAGCTAACCAGTGCTAGCATGGCCAGAAACATGGTTGAGGGAGTAGCTTCCACTTCTTGCTTTTCTACCATCTGCTGGGCCTCAGTTGTTAACTTCTTCAACTGACCCCATGTTGGCAACTCAGTCCCTTGCATAGCCTTCCTTTCTTCTTTTTCCACTTTGTTGTCATTGGGGCAACACTCAGTCTTTTGAACGATGGGATAAGGAGCATCTCTGCGTCCATTGTGGTGACACATGTAACGCTCTGGCACCCAAATTGGCTGCTCTGCTCTTTTCTGGAAATATATATCCTCTTCCCCACATCATTACTGAATCTGGTAAAACTCTTATTTGGTTTGTGCATCTTTCCACTAAGCTAACTCGGCAGAGGCTCTTATTGTACAGAAAGCTTGATGCCTTTCGGCCACTGTACAACTCTGCATTGTAATTAAAAAAATGTAACACATAACATTTTTCTCTCACTTTTTTATTTTTTATAGTTTTGTTTCTTTTTTTAAGAGTAGAATTGGCTCTTTCCACTATTGCCTGAGTCCTGATCTTATCACCCCAGGGAGAGCTTACCAATCCTGTGCTTCCCGGGGTGGCATGATAAAGGTTTACTGAGCCAGCTGGAAAAGACTGCAGTGGGGTCGAGGATAAGGACCCTACTGTCTGGTGGGACCCAGGCTGGCCCCGCTCTAAGTTTCCCTGCCTAGAGGGGCATTAGATTATCACAGTCTTGGAGTGGCATTTATTTACCCAATGTTTTCCTCTCCTGCATCTTGGACATAGTCCAGGCTGCTTGTTTCCACTCCATGTAGCCCTTTGACTTCTATTTCTAGTAAAACAGTCTTTAGCAAAATGCCCCAGTTTTCTACAGTTAAAGCAGCCCCTTTCACTTTTCTACTGACCAGTGAGTAGCTTTCCTTAGGAAACCATGGGCAGGTTTTACTTACAAAATCCAATAAATCGAAAAGCTGTTGATACCTCACACAACAGCCCCATACTTGGAGCATAGCATTAAGCATGGATACGTATCTTTTCCTGTGATCCTGAATTGCCCATGTTTTTACACCAAATTATTAGTAAACTCTGCTCCTTACTTTCTTTTTTGCTTTCTGCACATGCTTTACTGGAGCGTCCTTTCATCTGACAACTGCAGTTCCCCTGAACTCAGGCCCTGCATTGAGTGCCATATGTGCCCTGCCAGCACAAGGGTTTGGTGAACCTGAGGGAGGGCAATGAAGGATTGAAGAAAAGACAGACAAAGAGAATAAGCTGGGTCTAGGTGGATCTCCTGTGCCTGGCTAAGGCCACAGAGAAAAGATCCAGAAGGCAAGCTGATGCTTTATTTTACAGTCAAAGGTAAACAAGGTAGTGGTCAACAATAGTTAAATGTTCTTGTGAATTTCACTTGTTTTGGCAGTACTTGCTGCACCTCCCATAGCCCATTAGTAACCCAGGAAGGATCTAGAGGGCATCATAAGGTCAAGCTTAATTATGCTAAGAAGGCTGTGCCCTCTAAGCTGGGGCTTGTTTGTGGCTTTGCCAACAGGTCAGTCCTAGGCTTAACCCTATAGGCACTCCATCCAATGGAGGACCCAGTGCACTCTCCCTTCCTTCTTTCCTCATTCCCAAGCTCCAAGGGCCCTTCTTTTATATCTATGGTGTGTTTCCTAAGCTATTTATTCTAAGAATTACTTTTTCTACCTCTGATTTACCAAATAAATGTTCTCTCATAGTTTGGAAAAAAAATACAGTTCAGTAGTGTGGCTTCAATAGACACTGGTTTACAGGGAATTAAGAGTTATTCATGAGGAAATGAAGGCAGTAGGTTTGCATTATTCCGTTTCTATTAATTCAAATATAGAATGTGATTGGTAGGAACAAATTGATCATTACTGAGTATTTTTATATCCTATGTATATTTTATTATACATACCATAATAAAATTTTTTTTCTAAATAATATGGCCTTTTGTTTAATGCTAATCCTATCTAATAAGAGAGTAATATGCAAATTGACCATCACTCCAACACATAAGATGGCTGCCCCCATGTGGTCAAAGATGGCCACCCCCTGTGGATACTAGATGGCTGGCAGGGGAGGGCAGTTGTGGGCAGTCAGGCCAGCAGGGGAGCACAGTTGGGGAGGGACCAGGCCTGCAGGGGAGGACAGTTGGGGAGACCAGGTTTGCATGGGAGGGATGTTGGGGGCAATTAGGCCAGCAGGGGAGTGCAGTTAGGGGCAACCAGGCTGGCAGCGGGGTGCGGGGGGGGGCAGTTAGTGGTGACCGGGCCAGCAAGGAAGGGCAGTTGGGGGCAGCCAGGCCTTGAGAGGAGGACAGTTAGGGGCAACTAGGCTGGAAGGGGAGAGCAGTTAGTGGTGACCAGGCTAGCAAGAGAGGGCAGTTGGGGGTTACCAGGCCAGCAGGGAAGGCCAGTTGAGGGCAACCAAGCTTGAGGGGAGGGGGGATGGTTAGGGGCAACCATGCTGTCAGGGGAGGGCAATCAGGTTGGCAGTGGAGCAGTTAGGTGATTAGGCTGACAGACAAAAACAGTTAAGGGCAATCAGGCAGGCAGGCAGTTTGGGCGCCAGCAGTCCTGGATTGTGAGAGGGATGCCCCAGATTGGAGAGGGTGCATGGTGGGCTGACAGACAGCCCCCCCCCCCCGTGCATGAATTTCATGCACCAGGCCTCTAGTAGAAATATATTTCAACAAGAGAATTAAAAAGTTAAGAATGGCATGTAAGCAATTATATATTTAGTAAGAATGGTAAGTTCTATTATCCACCTTAGGATTTTCACTAAGAATCTGTGTTCTTTGTCATATATAGCTCCTCCTCCCCTTCCCAAGAAAATATATCATCATGCATTTTGGATTAAAATAACTGCTATCGATTCCTCTATTAACCATAATAAAGTTATTTTTAAAGTTACAGTTTCTTGTTAAGTTTTTGAATGATTGTATAGGATAAAATATTTTATGTAATTTATTGTTTTCTAAGAAGTAGAGTATCAGCTAAATCTACCCCCACACACACACCCCTTTAGTGAAGTGAACTACAGGGTTACCACTTTTCTTTATTTTTCAATGTAAAATACTAGGTGTACCAGTTAATGCAATTTTTTTTCAATAGATGGAGTTACACATATGTTGATATATAAGTGATTTGATATGTATGCTCTTTTGTTGTTCTGACAACAAGCTTCAAAACTTCATATGTCAAATTTGCTGAAGGTGTTAACATCATAAATATTTTACACTTAAAAATGTTGAATTTCGTGCCAAAAAAGGAGCATTTGCTAGAAGTTTTAACTCATTTCTTTATTTTGAAGAAAAAGTTATTGTATATTTCAGAAAGATTATGTTGAACATGGTCTATCTCAAGATACTTGTGAACGCTGGTTTAAACGCTTTAAAAGCGATGATTTCAACATGAAAGACAAAAATGTCCAGGTCAAACAAAATGTTTGAAGACCGACAAGTAGAAGCATTATTGGGTGAAGATGTGTGTCAAACTCAAAAACAACTTGCAGAAAGATTAAAAGTTGCTCAGCAATTTCCAATCATTACAAGCAATGTAACATTTTAAAAGAAGGAAAATAGGTGTCACATCAACTGCACAAAAGACAAATGGAAAACCAAAAAGTCACCAGTAAAATGTTGCTTCAGTGGCACTAAAGAAAGTCTTTTTTTTTGCATCAGATTGTGATTGGCAATGAAAAGTGGATTTATTTTGAGAATCCCAAATGCACAAAATCATGGGTTGATCCAGGTCAACCATTAGTATCAACCGCAAGGCCAAATCGCTTCAGAAAGAAGACAATGCTCTGTGTTTGGTGAAATCAGGAAAGTATGGTGTATTATGAGTTTCTAAAACCAGGTGAAACTGTTAATACTAATACTGGTCGCTACCAACGACAAATCAATTTGAACCATGCTCTGATTGTGAAACGACCAGAATGTTCCAGAAGACACAGCAAAGTAATTTTGCTTCATGATGATGCACCATCACACACTTCAAAACCAGTTAAAGATACTTTGAAAGATCTTGCCTGGAAAGTATTAACCCATCTGCTGTATTCACAAGACCTTGCTCCTTTAGATTACCACTTGTTCCAATCAATGGCACACACACTTTCTGAGTAGCACTTCAAAATGTACAAAGAAGTGGAAAAATGGCTCTCTGAATGGTTTGCTTCAAAACAAGGAAAGTTCTCCTGGGACAGTATCCACAGATTACCTGAAAGATGGGGAAATGTGCAGCTAGCGGTGGACATTACTTTGAATAAAGCACTTTTGATGTTTCTCTTGAAATTATCATGTTTTCTTTGATTACAAAATCTGCATTATTAACTGCTACACCTAGTATGCATTCTATACTAATAGTGATAATCTGAAAAAGTCTAATTCTGAATATAGTGGAGTAAAATTCAAAGGCATAATGAAGCTTGGTTTTCCTTCGTGCATGTATTCTGACAAATATATCTGCTCCCCCTCATATATATTAAATATTCTATATAATAAAAGCCTAATATGCTAAGTATCTGGTCATCCAGTCGTCTGATCATCGATTCAACCAATCAAAGCGTAATCTATAATAATAATAATAATAATAATAATAATAGTAATAGTAATAGTAATAGTAATAACAACAACAGGATATGCAAATTGTCTGGGACTCCATCACAGTAATGACCTTAGCAGGATATGCAAATTATCTGGGACTCAATCACAGTAATGACCAAACAGCAAGCTGCATGGGATGACAAGGCTGGCAGGGGGGTTAGTGAAGCTGTGTGGAGTAACCAGGCTGGCAGGAGGGTTACTGAGGGACAACCAAACAACTGAACAGTAGGTGGCATGGGGCAACCAGGCTGGTGGGGTGGGGGCAGTTAGGGGTGACCAGGACGGCAGGGGGCAGTTAGGGTGACTAAGCCAGTAGTGGGGGCCAGTTGGAGGTGACCAGGCTGGCAGGCAGTTGAGCAGTTAGGACCCAGCGGTCCTGGATTGTGAAAGAGATGTCTGACTACCAATTTAGAACCTAAACCGGCAGTCAGACATCCCCCACGGGGTCCTGGATTGGAGAGAGTGCAGACTGGGCTGATGGACACACATCCCCGTGCACAAATTTCGTGCACCAGGCCTCTAGTATATAAATAACTCTATATCAAATTCCCATTCTCTAAAAAAAATGTTTGCAGAGCTGAAGTTGAATAAAAATGAGTAATTGGTAATAATTTAGAATGTGATTAAAATAAAAAAACTGAGTCATTTTATTTAAAATTTAAAGATTTATATTAAGAGCATCATTGTCTTCTTTCAGATCAATTTGCGCCTCATCTTGGTAAGTGGAAAGACAAAAGAGTTCCTGTTTTCTCCAAATGACTCTGCTTCTGACATTGCCAAGCATGTTTATGACAATTGGCCAATGGGTGAGTGGTGTTTTTCCTTTTGAGATTGAATAATTTTACTTCTCCTTGCTCTTACCTTATTTCACAAACATTTTGAAAAAGTTTTAAATATATAAGAGATAAGAGAACAAACTAATTGAGAGTATAAGGGTCAAAGGTAAAAGGGACCACCTACCCTATTTTGCTTTTCAGCTACTTCACTCCAAAATGGTAAAGGAGCCATAATACCAAATCCCTGTTTTTGACTTAGAACTGCTTGATGTAAAACTATTTTCAAAAGTAAAACATAATGTAGCAAACATACACTTTCATATAAGTAAACCCATTTATGCTAAGATACAACATAAAGGGAAAGAGAAACTACCTTAACAAATTATAATACATTCTCTAATTCAGGTCACTTCATATGTTTTCTGAACTACTTACAAAGTCAAGAAGGAATTAAGTCCATTTGTGCTTTGCATATTTAAACTAGTATCCATGACACCAAAATTGGGGGGTGTCATTTCTTCCTTTCTCTGTTTTTTTGTGTAATAAGACTCCATCTTGCCTTCCTAATGTGAGTCTTTAGCTTATGTTCTTCCTTTGAACTTTCCCCATGTTCTCTTGATCTTTTTATGGTATGTACCAGTGGTTGGCAAACCACGACTCTCGAGCCACTTGCAGCTCTTTGGCCCCTTGAGGGTGGCTCTTCCAAAAAATACCATGTGCAAGTGCACATGTTCAATGCGATTGAAGAAGTACCCTGATTAAGTTAATAACAATGTACCTATCTATATAGTTTAAGTTTTAAAAAATTGGCTCTCAAAAGAAATTTTAATTGTTGTACTGTTGATATTTGGCTCTGTTGACTAATTAGTTTGCTGACCACTGGCATGTACCATAGTGATATGACTGTTTCAGCTGATTTCTCTTAATTTTATTAGCCAAAGCAATTTGGACTTTTAAAGGGCAAGACTTATTTCAACAACACAGTATATACAAATGACTAAATTATATCAGTGTCTTTCAGCCTTAAATAATATATGGAATTCCTGTAGAGGAAGAAAATCCTTATAGATTCCTTAGTGCTGACTTAAATTATTTTTTATCACAATATTTATTTTTAAAGATATAGAAACATGAAATGCAGTTAAAACTCTTTATCCTTAACTCATATATTTAACTAAAATAGATCAACAAGGAAAATGCAAACATAACTCTAAAACAAATAATATTCAAATTAACGACATTATTGTGCCCTATGATGTATTTTTACTAAAATCAATTTAAGGCTTACACCGTAAGTATGGTACTGTTGAGTTGGTGTGCATATGTTCTTGCTTGGGGAATGAGGACCCAGTCACCACAAAACCTTCATTCACACTGTGTACAAATTGTTATTCAGCCTTCACTCAGCAACAAGTGATTGATTATGTATTAAGTCAACCTCTATTCTTTTGTTGTTAGCCCCTTGGCAATTAAAGAAGTCCTACTTGGCATCAGTTCAATCTTGAACTTAAACACATACATGGCTTTAAAATTCCAAGGCTGTATACTTGGTTATAAAGTGATTCTTTGAATTACATAGAAAGTTTCTTCCAGATTATCATTAAAATGAAAACACAATTTAAAAATTCTTGAGGACTTTCAGATCCTAAGAATATGTCTTTGTGGATTCAAGAAACACTGGGACAAATACTTTCAAGGAACTAGATCTTTCTTCCCATTGGTAACCAAGGGTCAGGTCAGTGTTAGTCCTGAATTAGGGAGCTAATGAAGCTAAAAGTTATAGGTAAAAAGGAATTTCAGAAACGATGAAGTGGGTTTAACTTGGGGCTCTTGGGATTTTGTACTTTCTTCATTGCCAGGAGCCAGACAGGAAAGATAGCTGTCAGTATGAAAAGCATTTTTAAAATACTTGTTTAGTAGTGATGTTTTCACAAGTATGACATAACATTACTTTTGTGATTTTGGAGGAAAAGCAGGGTAAAAATGACATATATGGGTATTAAAGAAAAAAATCACACAAGACAAAAAACAAGTTAAATGTCTCAAAAATTTTTTGAGGGCAAGCAACATTGTAATTTGAGCTAAAAGAAATACTTTTACCTTCATAATTATTTGACTTGGATATTAAAATTAGTTTTAATTCCTTAGAATATACTGATTAATGGTAAACAAAGGTACAACCCGAGTGCAGGTCTTTGCCATAAATAGTTTCCTAAATGAATGAACCATCTACAGCATTGGAAATTTGTTGTATCAGTCTTATGGTATGTACACAAAAAATGTTTTTGAACATTTTTTTATTGATTTTTAGAAGAGGAAAGGGGAGGGAGAGAGCAAAAAACATCTATATGAGAGCAAAACATAGATGGGCTGACTCCCACATGCTCCCTACCCGAGATCAAGCCTGCAACCATGGCATGTGCCCTGACCAGGAATCGAACCAGTAACCTTTCAGTGCTTGGGACAATGCCCAACCAACTGAGCCACACCAGTCAGGACAAAAGTTTTGAACCCAGCCTTTCCTCAGTTTGTCAGTTGTACTTAGCAATTTTAGACAATGCAGGGAATAAAAATAAATAATTTTTATTTTCTATAAAATATTTGTTAAAAATCCATTTCTACATTGTATTACATAAATGCACCAAAACTCAACAAATGTAAATATTTATTGATGCTAGTAATAAAACTATAGTAAAAATTAGTCAAGAATATACTTTGCACAATATATTTTTGGGAGGAATTGGATTTTCTTGATATAATCCTATGCCGTATAGTGGAATATTATTAATAGTTGGAATAGTGCCACACATACCTCTTACTGAATCAGAGGTTCAAAATATAATCTACTAAAATATATTTCTATACCTGAAATTGCTTCTTGAAGAATTGTTCTTCTGCAATTCTCTGAATTTCAGATCCTCTAGGAGGGAAGGGAGTTAGCATATTAAATCAGTGGTGTATGCAGAAATCAGGACACTCTGTGTAAGATAATGAAATAAGGGGCTGCGTAGGGACTGGGAAGAGTAGGGAATGGGAAAAAATGGGAGATATCTATAATACTATCAACAATAAAAATATATTAAAACAAAACAGATAAATAATTTACGTGGCTTCAAGTTTCTGCAGCACAAAAATACTTTAAATATTTTTAGAATATGTTTTCCTGTGAACTGGACATTTGCTGTAACTTGTCTTTTATATCTATGAAACACATTTGATCATAAATATTGTAATAAACCATAATTTTGGGTGTGATGGATTCAGAGTAATCCATACAAAAGTGTTCAAGGCTTATTTGACCTTTTTTCTAGAAGAGGAGGAAATCTAGGAACTCTAGAGTCAGAAGGAGTGAAGGCATGCCAGGGGGAGGGAAGAGGGACAGGGGGAAAGGCTGGAGGAGTCTAGGGGAAGAGAGAGAGGGGAAAGGAAGGCGGGAGAAACTACATTCATTTTTTCACTACCCAGTTTGTTGTGCTTGGTCACTGAGAGGCACTGGTTTTATAAAATTCATATTCTTTATTTTGCATTCACACACAAAAATGGCAAAAAGAAAGTGTTCTACTAAGCCCCATTCTCTGCTATCACTTCCTCTTTGGGATTTTTAAAAAATGATAACTTTATTGATTTCAGAGAAGAGGAAGGAGGGAGAGAGAGATAGAAACATCAGTGCATGTCCCCTACTGGGGATCAAACATGCAACCCAGGGAATATGCCCTGACCCGGACTACCAGTGACCTTCTGGTGCATAGGTGGATACTCAATCACTGAACCTCACTGGCTAGGCTCTTGGGGATATTTTAAACTAGTGTATGTGTTGAGAGTTATCATCTGATAATAGGAGCTTCTTTTTCTATAAGAAGCAAACACATCATACTAGAATTGTTAAGAAAGATAATGATAGAAATCTCAAATCTCTATCAAAATCAGAGCTTAATTAGATCCACAAGCTAGAGAAAATTACTAACCCTATAGCCTATCACATGTCAGTGTCCTTACACCATCATGTTAACAGAGTAGTGTTTCATAAGTTACACACTAAAATGAACTATTGTGTTATTCATCCTGCACATTAGTTTGTCTTTTGACTTTCTTTATGTACTTTCCTAGTTTCCATCATACCTTCTAATATATGGGGTGTGTTTATTTTTTTTCAAATTTCTCCTAAGTATTTTGGGTAAAGTGAATTAAAGTTGTGTCTTCTGTAATATTTATCAAATGGCTTAAAAAAACAATAAAGTAATAAGTTACCATTGTCCAAAAGTAAACACAAATTTTTTTTGATTCTTTTTTAAAATTTTTGTTCTCCAGTTTTAGTGAGATATAATTTTTTGTTATTCTCTATAGCCATGGTCAGCAAACAGCGGCTCACGAGCCACATGCGGCTCTTTGGCCCCTTGAGTGTGGCTCTTCCACAAAATACCATGGCCTGGGTGAGTCTATTTGAAGAAGTGGCGTTAGAAGACATTTAAATTTTAAAAAATTTGGCTCTCAAAGAAATTTTAATCGTTTGTACTGTTGATATTTGGCTCTGTTGACTAATGAGTTTGCCGACCACTGCTCTATAGCAGTATATTCTTTTCAAAATCTATGTGAAACATATTATTTCTAGCCTCATATATTTTGACAGGTATAAATGTTAGAATATTAAGATATCCTCTGTTAATTATTGGTAATTGAAATTTTCAAATGATGTTTCTCTTCACCTGGGATTAGATTTTTTATAGCTTGTTTTTGTTTTTTATTTTTTTATTCTTTAAACTTCAGGACTCTGTTTTGGCACATGTTAGTATTCTTAAAAAGCAAAAACTAGTTTTTCTGCAGCTCTGACTATTTAAGGCAAAGAACTAGCAAGAACTGAGACTGCAGTGATTACTTACATGAGTAGTGCCTGCTTTTACTGAAGTGGAAGCTCCAAGTGTCTTCCTTGATGTATTCTATCTGTTTTGATCAGAAGTTTAGAACAATGCAGTAGTATTTTAATTTTGTGTTGAAATACTTAACAAGCTTACTGGTTCTTTTCAGACTGGGAAGAAGAGCAGGTCAGCAGCCCAAATATCCTACGACTTATTTATCAAGGACGATTTCTACATGGGAATGTCACATTAGGAGGTAAGAGTCATCTTTGTAATGGGATTTAATGTCTGTCTCATGGCAGCATTATCCATTTGTTTGTTTAATGCTAATGTCTGATTTTACTAAAAAATTTTAACTTCAAACTTAATGTGCATTCTGCCTAGTTTTTTTTTTTTTATGTCCACTTCTTTATATTTTGCTTTCTGTTAAATTTTAGCATAATAGTGTTTACTACCTTGGGAAATAAACTGTCCATACCTAGCTTATAAATGTAATTTTATTTACTTCTGATAATATCATTTAAATGTAATATTTAAAGTTAAAGCCAGACAAATTAGGAAACATTTATCATTGGTTTTCAAATATAATGATAAAGGAATGTTTTCAGTTTGACTTTAACTGTTGCAATAGCCATTCATGCAAAAATAATGAGTAACATTAGAGAGAGTGTGTTATATAGTGGCTGAGAGAGCAGATTTTGCACCCTGGCCCCACTGCTCACTGCTCACTGGCTGTGTAACCTGGCAACTGACTTAACTGCTTTGTGTCCCATTTTCCGCATAGTAAAATGGAATAGCCATAGCACCTGCCTCCTAGCTTTGGGAGGGTTAAATTTTAGTGCGAAGCTTTTAGAACAGTGTTTGGTACTTAGTAAACACTTGTTAGCAATTACTACTCTTTACATGTGATTGGAGATATGTAGCTCAATGGTGCCCCCTTATGGATACATTTTCTACCGTCATCAGGGTTTGTTTTGTTTTCAGTATATGTATTTCAAAAGTATTCTGATGATTAGAAATTTGTAGGCAAATGAATGATCTATTTGAGCAGTCGCCAACCAGTGGTCCTTGGAGGTCCAATCTTTGTTTAAATTACAATCTGGCTTTTTCTTTAAAACTAACATGAAATGTTTAATTTGTTTTTCCTTGAAGGTAGAATATTTTCATTCATTCCTTCAGCATATACTTATTCCTATGTGCTAAAACTGTGCTAACCAATTGAAGATATATCAGTACACGGTAAATAAGATAGAATCTCTTCCTTCAAGGTGCTCTAGTAATACATAGAAACAGAGAAAATCCACTATTAAAATATTGTGTGATCAGGGCTGGAATAGCTAAGTGCAAATGATTAGTATAATAATATCAAGTAGGTAGAACATTTCAGGATATATTTTCACAAATAACCACGTTTCAGTGGCAGTGCAATAATTGGTCTAAGGGTTGTTGCTACCTACTAAGAGATATCTGTTATTTCAAATACAGTTTTTTTTTTGGCTTGTAGTTCTTTTTGTAGCTCTTTGTGTAGTTACATGGACTAACTCTTAGTGTAAGAATTAACTATTAGCTCCCTGGCTGTATTGGATATTCATTAAGGATGGGGCCATGTTTTAGTTTCTTTTTGAGTGTCTGTGTCTTACATAAGCTCTTGTACTGTTGATGGGTAAATGTTGAGTGAAGTTAATCTATTGACTATATAAAAGAATCTTGAGATTCTGTTTCCCTTTGAGTATTGATCTATGTGAGCAATTTCCCACCAATTTGAATTCTTTATCTTTTTGTTATGCCCCAGAGTTCCAACAATAGAATTAAAGATTGTGGAGTTTGTGTTAAAATCAAACTACTGATTTTATTAGTATAATTTAAATTTTTACCAGTATTTTCTGGGAATTTTTTTGGAATAATTAACAGATTGATTTATTGTTGTTATTGTCAGACTGTGGTGCTGTCAGTGTTTTCAGAAACAAAATAAATGATCTCTGGCTTTAGTGATTTAGGTAAATAGCATAGGAGCATACCTACATCTTTCAAGTTGGTCAATATTTCTGGATGTTTGATAAAGGTTGAGTAATATTCAACTATTTGGTGTTTTGGTTGCAACTTTTCTTTTTAGTCTTCTTTGTCCTTGAATAGGGATAATGAAGAAGACACCACACAGAGTCATAGCAACTGTCTTCCCATATTCTAATGGCAAGTGTGGGGAAGGCATCAACTTGTGATTTGCTCTATAGCCCAGTGACTTAGATGTTGGACCAACAGCTGGAAGTCAAAGGCAGACAGATATCTAGTAAATACCAGAAAGAATATTTGAAAATGGCGCTGCCTAAAGAATGAACCTCCAAGAGAAAGAGTGAGGTCCTTGTTATTGGTGATATTCAAGTAGTGGATGAATAAAACCATGGGGAGGGGTCAGCCATTATGTTAAACCAGGAGACCTGGGCATTCTCCGCCACTGTTGAGATTTTGTGTTTTAATAAATTTTAGGTTAAAATTTTTGTTAACATGTTTTTTTAAACACATCCCTGAACCCTTTTTTGATCTCAGTTATATAGAATTTCAATCTACTAAAGAAAAGGTGTGATAACAGCCTTACTAATTGGGGATAAAGAAGGTCAGCTATAGGTTTGACGTTCAGTACATTCCAGATCAGTGTTTTCCAAAATGTGGATGAGCTGGTGAGCTTGAGACTCCCTTGGATACTCTATTCACTGGAGCAGAGGTGTGATTTTTACCTCAGGTCTTGGCATACTAGTGTTAACAAGATGATATGACAGTGATGCACAGCTGGGCATGTGTACATATTAAATTAAATCAGGCTTTCCCAATACATTTAGTGAAATTTTAAATAATATGACAACTTATTTGCATGTTAATGTTAAGTCAGGGTTGGGAGATTATTCAAAAAAGGCCCTCCTTTTCTTTCTTTCTTTTCTTTTTATTTTGTATTTGTTTTCAGCTCTTTTTTATTTTTTATCTTTTTTAAAAAATTTAATAAATCATTATTGTTCAGACTATTACAACTGTTCCTCTTTTTTCCCCCAATAGCTCCCCTCCACCCAGTTCCCACCCCACCCTCTACCCTTACCTCCCCTCATTATCCTCATCCATAGGTATATGATTTTTGTCCAGTCTCTTCCTGCAACCCCTACACCCCTTTCCCCCCAAGAATTGTCAGTCCGCTCCCTTCTTTTTTTAATTTTTAATTGTTTTATTAATGTATTACATGTGTACACATCCTCTCATTGCTCCCCCCCCCCACCAAACCAATTCCATGCATGCCCTAACCCCCCAGTGTCTTGTGTCCATTGGTTATGCTTATGGTCAGTCCTTCGATTGATCTCTTTTATCTACCCCACCACTCCCTAACCTTCCCACTGTAATTTAACAGTTTGTTTGATGTTTTACTGCCTCTGTATCTTTTTCTTCAACAGTTTATAATGTTCTGTATAATCCATAAATGAGTGAGATCATGTGGTATTTTTCTTTCATTGACTGGCTTATTTCACTTAGCATAATGCTCTCCAGTTCATCCAGGTTGCTGCAAATGGTAAGAATTCTTTTTTATGGCAGCATAGTATTCCATTGTGTAGATGTACCATAGTTTTCTTTTTCTTTTTCATAGAAACGTAGGTTTATTTCTATAGAGACATGCTAAATACAAAAGGCTGAAATAAATGAGTAATTGTTAACATACATTAATAGAACATTTAAATGAAAATTAATACTTTTTCTTGAACATTAATTTACCAGACACTGAATAACTGCACAAATTAATAAGCATAATGCAAATAAACCTATTTTTCTTGTCTTCCAAAAGTGAAATATTTCCTGTTGCACACACCAAACAAGTCAATACAAGTCTAACGATGTGGCAATCAGCTGCTAAAATATTTGCTGCTAGTATTAGTGGGGAGAAATGGTGCGCGTATAAGGCGTGTAAGGGAAATGAATGCAACACGATTATAGTAATCAGTTATTAGCAAACATTGTAGTTCATTATTAATAATTATGCATAACAGGATAACATTGCTTTTTTTTTAATTAAATCTTTATTATTCAGATTATTACATTTGTTTTTCTTTTTTCCCCTCCATAGCACCCCTCCACCCAGCTCCCACCCTTCCCTCCCTCCCGTTGACCTCATCCATAGGTGTATGATTTTTGTCCAGTCTCTCCCTGTAAACCCCTCACCCCTTTCCCCCTGAGAATTATCTGTCATGGGTGGGTCTGGGGCAGCAAGTCCTCCGCGGGCTCCGCCGTGAGTGACTCTTCAGTCCGCAGGCCGACGCTCTACCCACTGAGCACACCTCCTCCTGCTCCACAGTGGCAGCACACACACGTGGGGGGGGGGCGGGGGGCCGCGGGGTCGCAGGGGTTAAGGGAACCAGCACCGGCGCTCGCTCCTGCAGGTCCAGCCCGGCCCGAGCCGCACCGGAAGCCCAGAGGGCAGGTGCCCTGGCGGCTCGAGAGCCGAGGACGCACCGCTCAGCCTTAGCCTCAGCACGAGGGTCTCAGCCTCAGCCTCAGCACGAGGGTCTCAGCCTCAGCGCGAGGGTCTCAGCCTCAGCCTCAGCACGAGGGTCTCAGCCTCAGCCTCAGCACGAGGGTCTCAGCCTCAGCACGAGGGTCTCAGCCTCAGCCTCAGCACGAGGGTCTCAGCACCTCAGCCTCAGCGCGAGGGTCTCAGCCTCAGCCTCAGCACGAGGGTCTCAGCCTCAGCCTCAGCACGAGGGTCTCAGCCTCAGCCTCAGCCTCAGCACAAGGGCCACAGCCTCAGCACGAGGGTCTCAGCCTCAGCCTCAGCGCGAGGGTCTCAGCCTCAGCCTCAGCCTCAGCACGAGGGTCTCAGCGCCTGCAGCCTGGCCCCAGCGCCCCAGCGCCCCAGCCCCCTAGCCCCGTCCCTCTCCCCCGCGGGCGTCGCCAGCAACTGGGACTCAGTCCAGCACTGGGAGGAGGACGGCGGGGTGCCGAGCGGAGCTCCGTTAGTCCGCCTTCCATGCCTGCGTTTCCCCATTGCGGGGCCCAGCCCGGCGCCCTGTGCTGCGGGGCACGTCCCCCCAGGCCCCGGGGCCTCGACCTCGCCGGCGAGCCCGCCTCCGGGCCGGGGACGCGGGCGGCTCCTTCCCCGGATCCCGGTCCCCCTCAGTCATTATTTCTTTAAATAGGTTTTCAGTATCTTGCTCTTTCTCTTCTTCTGGCACCCCCACAATTCTGATGTTGGTACACTTGAAACTGTCCCAGAGGCTCCTTACATTATGTTCACATTTTTGGATTCTTTTCTTGCTTTTCCAGTTGAATGTTGTCTGCTTCGTTATATTTCAAATTTTTTACTTGATTCTTGCCTTTCTCTAGTCTGCTGTTAGGACTCTGTATAATATTTTTTATTTCAGTCAGTGTATGTTTAATTTCTATTTGGTCCTTTATCATCTTTAGTTGGACCTTTTCCATCTCTAGTTGGCTCTTTTGCATCTCTAGTATGTCCTTTTTCATCTCCTTGGGTCTTGCTAAATTTATCCATCTTTTCTAGCATATTCTTGAAAAACCTTATAAGCGTGGTTTTGAACTCTATATCCAGTCTTTTTTTTTTTTTTTTCCTGCATTTCTTTTGTTTGTGATCCCTTCCCTTGTCTCGGCATTTTCACTATGCTGGGGAAACTTCTGTGTTGGATTCAGCCTTATGATACCAGACGCAAAGCCGCAGATGCCTCTGTTGAGCTTGGGAGGGGTGGAGTCTCAGGGCTTAAGGGACCGCCTTGCCTTCCAGTTGGCCCCGCCCTCCACGGCCCCTGAGTCTCTCGTGACTGGGTAATGGCTGGAGCGGTCCTTTTGCGCGCGCGCACCCGCAGTGCCTCTAACCGCTGCCTTTCCATCTCCCCTGCCCGCCAGGACCACACGAGTCTAGGTCCCCAGGGTTTCGCCTGAAACAGGGGCTCAGTGGACTCAGAAGTGGCACAGTTGGGAGGGTCTGTCTCCCGCCCACTCGCGAAAGCCAGCGGCACAATCAGCAATCTGTCCTCCGCGCAGCACCGTGCGCGTGCGAAACTGGACCTGATCTTTTGCGACTCCCCTAAATTTCCGTGCACCTCTCCATTTTCACAGTCCAAACTCCCCCGTATGAGTTTCGGCTGGATCTGGGGTTTAGTGTCGTAAGATAAGGGGTTCAATGCCGTTGAGAGTCTCCGTTTCCCTCCCGCCAGAGAAAGCCAGCCAGGTCCTCTGGCGCCCGCTCTCTCAGCGTGCACGCGTCTCCATACCTCAGCTTTTTGCAGCTCCTCTGGGTTTCTGTGAGCCCCTCTCTTTCCTTCTAGTTGTAGAATTTCCACTCAGCCAGCTTTCCTGTGGTTCTGGATGATGTCCGTTCTGTCTTTTAGTTGTAGTTTTAAAATTGTTGTGCGAGGCAGCAGTGTAGGTGTTTACCTATGCCGCCATCTTGCCAAATCCGATGTACCATAGTTTTCTGATCCACTCATCTGCTGATGGGCACCTAGGCTGTATCCAAATCTTAGCTATTGTAAATTGTGCTGCTATGAACATAGGGATGCATATATCCTTTTTGATTGGTGTTTCTAGTTTTCTAGGATATATTCCTAGGAGTGAGATTACTGGGTTAAATGGGAGTTCCATTTTTAGTTTTTTGAGAAAACTCCATACTGTTCTCCACAGTGGCTGCACCAGTCTGCATTCCCACCAACAATGTACGAGGGATCCTATTTCTCCGCATCCTCGCCAACACTTGTCGTTTGTTGATTTGTTGATGATTGCCATTCTGACAGGTGTAAGATGGTATCACATTGTCATTTTGATTTGCATCTCTCGTATAATTAGTGAGTTTGAACATGTTTTCATGTGTCTCTTGGCCTTCCTTCTGTCTTCCTTTGAAAAAATTCTATTTAGGTCCCTTGCCCATTTTTTTTATTGGATCATTTATCTTTTTTTTTTATTAAGTTGTATAAGTTGCCTGTAGATGTTGGAGATTAAACTTTTATCAGTGACAACATTTGCAAATATGTTCTCCCATACAGTGGGCTTTCTTATTGTTTTGTTGATGGTTTCTTTTGCTGTGAAAAAGCTTTTTATTTTGAGGTAGTCCCATTTGTTTATTTTTTCTTTATTTTCAATTGCCCTAGGAGCAGTATCAGTGAAGAAGTTCCTTCAGCATAAGTCTGATACTTTGCTGCCTGTGGATTCCTCTAGTATTTTTATGGTTTCCCATCTTATGTTTAAGTCCTGTATCCATTTTGAGTTTATTTTTGTGTATGTTGTGAGTTGGTGGTCTATTTTCATTTTTTTGCATGTGTCTCTCTAATTTTCCCAACACCATTTATTGAAGAGACTCTCTTAACTCCATTGTATGTTTATGGCTCTTTTATCAAATATTAATTGAGCATAGTGGTTTGGGTCGATATCTGGATTCTCTATTCTATCCCATTAGAATGGAGAATTGTACCAGTACCAAGCTGTTTTGAGGACAGTGGCTTTGTAATACAGCTTGAAATCTGGTATTCAGATCCCACCTACTTTATTTTTCCTTTTCAGGGTTGCTATGGCTATTTGGGGTCTTTTTTTGTTCCAGATGAATCTTTGGAGAGTTCTTTCTAGGTCTGTGAATGTACTCCCCATTGGTATTTTAATGGGGAGTACATTGAATCTGTAGATTGCTTTGAGTAATATGGACATTTTAATTATGTTGATTATCCCAATCCATGAGCATGTTATGCTCTTCCATCTCTTTGCATCTTCCTCTATCTTTTTTTCAGTGTCCTGTAGTTTTCCACATATAGGTCTTTTACCTCCTTAGTTAAGTTTCTCCTAGGTATCTTAATTTTTTTGGTGCATTGGTAAATGGGATTGCTTTTTTAGTCTCTCTTTCTGTAATTTCACTATTAGTGTAGAGAAATGCCATAGATTTCATTGTGTTAATTTTGTATCCTGCTACATTGCTGAATTCATTTATTAAGTCTGTTAGATTTTGATGGAGTTTTTAGGTTTTTTTATGTACAATATCATGTCATGTGCAAATAAGGGCAGCTTTACTTGTTCTTTTCCAAATTGGATGCCTTTGATTTCTTCTTATTGTCTAATTGCAATGGCTAATACTTCCAGTAATATGTCGAATAGGAGTGGTGAGAATGGGCATCCCTGTCTTGTTCTTGTTCTTAGAGGAAATGGTTTTAGTTTTTGCCCATTGAGTATGATGTTAGCTGTAGGTTTATCACATATGGCTTTCATTATGTTGAGATATGATCCTTCTATTTCCACCTTGTTGAGAGTTTTTATCAAGAAAGAGTGTTGGATTTTGTCAAGTGCTTTTTCTGAATCAATTGACATGACTATGTGATTTTTATCTCTCAGTTTGTTTATGTGATGTATCACGTTTATTGATTTGCGGATATTGTACCATCCTTGCATTCCTGGGGTAAATCCTACTTGCTCATGGTGTATAATCTTTCTGATGTACTGCTGGATCTGATTTGCTAGAATTTTGTTGAGGATTTTGGCATCTGTGTTCATGAGGGATATTGGCCTGTAATTCTCTTTCATTGTGTTGTCTTTATCTGGTTATGGTATTATGGTGATGCTGGCCTCATAGAAAGAGCTTGGAAGCATTCCTTCTTCTTGAATTTTTTGGAATAGTTTGAGGAGGATAGGTTTTAATTCTTCCTTTAATGTTTGGTAAAACTCCTCTGTGAAGCCGTCTGGCCCCGGGTTTGGTTTGCTGGAAGCTTTTTGATGACTGCTTCAATTTTTTCCATAGTTATTGGCCTATTGAGCGTTTCGATTCTTCTTGATTGAGTTTTGGAAGGTTGTATTTTTCTAGGAATATGTCCATTTCCTCCAAGTTGTCCAGTTTGTTGAAGTAGAAAGTAGTTCATAGTATTTTTTAACAATCCTTAGTATTTTGGTGAGATCTGTTGTTATTTCACCTCTTTCATTTCTGATTATGTTTATTTGGATCCTCTGTCTTTGCTTCTTGGTGATCCTGGCTAGAGGTTCATCAATCTTGTTTATCCTGTCAAAGAACCAGCTCTTGATTTTGTTGATCTTTTGTATTGTTTCTTTGGTTTCTATGTCATTTATCTCTGCTCTGATCTTTACTATTTCCTTCCTTCCTTGTGTTTACACTGGACTTTTTGTTGCTCTCTTTCTAGCTCTTTGGGTTGTAAGGTTAGGTAATTTATTACCATTGTTTCTTATTTTTTGCAGTAAGCTTGTAGAGCTATGAACCTCCCTCTCAAGACTGCTTTCACTGTGTCCCACAGATTTTGGATTGTGTTTTCATTGTCGTTTGTTGTCATGATGTTTTTTTATTTCTTCCTTGATCTCTCTGGTAACCCAGTCATTGTTTAATAGCATACTCTTTAGTCTCGATGTGTTGGATTTCTTTGGATTGTTTTTATTGTAGTTGATTTCCAGTTTTATGCTACTAGAACCTTAGAAAATGCTTGATATGATTTCTGTCTTCTTGAATTTGAGGACATTTTGCCTATGACCCAATATATGGTCTATCTTTAAAAATGATCCATGTGCACTTGAGAAAAATGTATATTCTATGGCTTTGGGGTGAAATGTTTTGAAGATGTCAATTAAGTCCATCTGGTCTAGTGAGTCATTTAGGATTGATGTTTCTTTTCTGATTTTTTGTTTAGAGGATTTGTCCAATGGTGATAATGGGGTATTAAAGTCTCCTACTATGATTGAATTGCTGTCAATCTCTCCCTTGATATCCTCCAGGAGTTTTTTTATGTATTTGGGTGCTCCTGTATTGGGTGCATATATGTTTACCAGAGTTATTTCTTCTTGTTGGATTTCCCCTGTAGTATTATGAAGTGACCTTCCTTATCTCTTGTTATGTTCTTCACTTTGAGATCTAATTTGTCAGATATAAGTATTGCAACCCCAGCTTTTTTTTCATTTCTATTTGCCTGAAAAACCATCTTCCATCGCTTCACCCTGAGTCTGTGTGCATCTCTTTTTCTGAGGTGGGTTTCTTGTAGAGAGCAGATATACGGATCATGTTTTCTTATCCAATCGGTTACCCTATGTCTTTTTATTGGAGCATTTAATCCACTTACATTTAAAGTTAGAATTGATAGATACTTGTCACCATTTTTATTCTTTACCCCTGTGTTCCTTCTTTGCTTCCTGTTTCTTTTTGTTATAGCAGACCCTTTAGCATTTTCTGCATTGCTGGTTTTGTGCTAATATATTCCCTTAGTCCTCTTTTGTCTGTGAAGCTCCTGATTTCATCTTCAATTTTGATTGATAGCCTTGCTGGGTACAGTATTCTTGGATTCAAATCCTTCCTTTGCATAACTTTGTATATTTCATCACATTTTCTTGTGGTCTGATGAGTTTCTGTTGAGAAATCAGTCACTAGTCTGATGGGGGTTCTTTTGTAGGTAACTTTCTGTTTCTCTCTGTCCACTTTTAAGATTCTAACTTTATTGTTGGTATTTGCCAATTTAATCATAATGTGCCTTGGCGTCGGTCTTTTGGGGCTTATTTTGCTTGGAACTCTGTAAGCTTCTTAGATTTGTGTGGGTTTTTTCTTCCCTATAACAGGGAATTTTTCTGTCTTTATTTCTTCAAACACGTTTTCTATCCTTTGCTTAGTTTCCTCTCCTTCTGGTACCCCTCTTATGCGGATTTTGTTTTGTTTTGTGTTGTACCACCGTTCCCTTAGGCTCTCCTCCTGCTTTTTAATTTTTTTTTCTAGAAGCTCCTCTACTTGGATATTTTTTTCTACCTTGTCTTATAGCTCACTGATGCACTCCTCTGCTTCTTCTAGCCTACCTTTGATGCCTTCTATTAAATTCTTTACAGCACCAATATGATTTTTAATTTCTTCTTGGTTCTTCTTTATTTCCTCTTGGTTCTTACTCATTTTGTCGAATTTGTCTTTCATTCTTTTCAGCCACCTTATGACCATTCCTCTGAATTTTTTCTCTGGCACGTTGCTTGCCTCCATTTCATTTACTTCTTTTCTGGTGATGCCTGCTTTTCTTTCATATGTGGACTGTTTCTTTGTCTCCCCATGGTCTCTTTTCATGGGTGTCTGGTTATGTAATTTTCTCTCTCCTGCATTGATTTAAAGGCACAAAATACAACACAACCAGGTATAACACACAAGCCACTGAACAGAAATGCATTCAAAATATTAATAGCCGCAAATAAAGATCACCTCCACACACAGACAAATAAGGGGATAGGAGAGAAAGAAAAAGAGAGGAAAGAAGAAAAAAAAGAAAAGAAAGGAGTGTCAAAATAAAATTGGGAGAAGGGAGAAAAATAAACGACAAAATAAAAGTAAGAGAGAAAAGAAATAGAATAAGAAATAGAAGGGGAACAAATTATATATATGGGGAAAAAACTCCAATAGAACAGCCACTAATCCCAACAAATGCCAGCAACTAACTACAACAACAACTAATATCAAGTGAGGTGAGGGAAAACAGAAGTAAAAAACAAAGCAATCAAAAAACAAAGACAAAAAGAATAAAACAATCTCACAAAAAAGTATAAAAAATCGATAAATCAACATTCAAGCAAACAACAAAATGACAGAGAGAAAAATAATTTTTTGGATAGTGAAGACAGAGAAGAGAAAGGTGTATATGGACTTGGAGTAGGGGATTGGAATTTAGATATATAAGTAAGATTTAATTTTAATGGGGTAAAAAGAAAGAATAAGTGAAATCTAGAGTAGGAAAAGGGTAAGAAAAACAGGACAACACAAGAGGAAAAATTAGGAAGAGAGTGATAGCATAAAGATAGAGTTGAGATCGTGTAAAATGATGCTAAAGGAAAGATGAAAATAGAATGTAGAATTCTAATCCTAATGTCAAAGAGAAAATAAAACGACACTTTTTTTTCAAAAAGCTAAAATAGTAGTAGTAATAATACTGATTGAAAATAAATATGTAATAATTAAAAAAGTAAAATCAAGTGAGGCGAAAAAAATTAGTTTCTTAAGTAAAAAATGAAAAAATTAACAATAAAAAAAAATAGAATGTACAGTAATTCTGTTTCCCAGTCAGGACAGTATTGCAGTTCCCTGGGTTTCACTGGTGCTCAATTTCATAAGCCAATCCTGGTTTTTAAGCAGGCACTGTGTCTTAATCTCTTTATTCTTTTATTTGTGATTTACACAAGAATCAATTTGTGAGTCAGTCTCTGGGTGGCAGTGTTTCTGGATTGACCTTTGAGACTATAGGTCCTCTGTAACCTGTGCTTACATCCTGCTTTCCTTGGGGCACTCAATACAGATTTGTGGGAGTGGGCTGCCCCAGTGCTGGTTCTCCGACGCTCCGATCCCCAGGTTCCAGAAAAACAACTTTCCCCTGCAGTCTCCCAGAGTGTCCCCAATTCAGTGATCCTATGTATTGGGTTTAGCAATCAGAAGCAAGGGTCTGAAGAAAGAGCACAAGTCTGTGCAATCCCCCTGACCTGCTCTTGTCCAAGCAGCCCGCACCCTTTAATAAATCCCAGGCTGTCCTTCTGTGTCAAATCAAAATGGGTTGCTTTTAGAGATCCCCTCTGTTAGCAGCTCTGAGTACTCCCTTCCACATTCATGGATCATTCCAGCCCCAGCAGCCACGGATTTCTCTAGGTGCAGATTGCTCCAGTCCTCCAGCTCCCACAGTGCGCATGTTTCTCTGTCCTGTGGGACCAGAGACCTTACCTTATCCCAGGCGAATTCTGACCTTTCCGTGTGGAATGTAGAACTCTTCTGAATCTGAGTGTTTGCACAATTGGGGTTCTTGGGCTTGCAACTGTTCAGTGGGTGCCACAGTTGTAGATTTTCAGGCTTCCGATAACATCCACTTTCCCCTTCAAGATGGCGCCGTCTCTGTGTCCGAGCTAGTGGCTCCAAGAGAAAAACCCAGCAGCACTGGGGGCTGCTCAGTCAGGGAGCCCCATCCAGCAGTCCCCCACCTTCTCCTGGAATATAGTTGTCCCTTAACTAAGCAACAAACACTCCCAGTGTGACCCTCATCTGTTCTCTCTGTCTGCTCAGGGACAAGGCTTGGGACACATTTGTCTATTCTGCTGCCATTTCTTTTCCTCCACTCTTTTTCAATGCCCTTGATTCTATTGTCTTCACCAGTTTATTCTGCTCATCATATTTTTTATTCACTTGATTTTTAGATTCAGTTGCTGATAGATAGGTATTTGTTGTTTATAATTTTTATCTTTACATTTTCCTTCTTTTGCTTCTTAAATAATACCTTTCAGCATTTCATACAATACTGGTTTGGTGTTGATGAACTCCTTTAGCTTTTTCTTAACTGTGAAACTCTATATCTGCACTTCAATTTTGAATGATAGCTTTGCTGGGTAGAGTAATCTTGGTTGTAGGATCTTGCTATACATCACTTTGAATATTTCTTGCCACTCCTGGATGGCCTGCATAGTTTCTTTTGAGAAATCAGCTGACAGTCGAATGGGTGCTCCCTTGTAAGTAACTGTTTTTCTCTTGCTGTTTTTAATATTCTCTCTTTGTCTTTTGTTCTTGACATTTAAATTATGGTGTGTCTCGGTGTGTTCCTCTTTGGGTTTCTTTTGTTTTGGGTTCTTTGTGCTTCCTGGACTTGTAAGTCTATTTCTTTCATCAGATGGGGGAAGTTTTTGGCCATTATTTCTTCAAATAGATTTTCAGTATCTTACTCTCTCTCTTCTTCCAGCATCCCCATAATTTGGATATTGGTATGCTTGAGGTTGTCCCAGAGGCTCCTTACACTATCTTCAAATGTTTGGATTCTTTTTGCTTTTTTTTTTTCCAGTTGGGTGTTTTTTGCTTCTTTGTATTTCAAATCTTTGACTTGATTCTTGTGTTTCTCTAGTCTGCTGTTAGGTCTGTGTATAATATTTTTTATTTCAGTCAGTGTATGTTTAATTTCTAGTTGGTCCTTTTTCATCTCCTCTTGGGTCTTGCTAAATTTATCAGTCTTTTCTACGAAATTCTTGAAAAACCTTATAACCGTGGTTTTGAACTCTATACACAGTCATCTGCTTTTCTTCATTTCTTTAATTTGTGATCTGTTTCTTTGTCTCTTCATTTTCACTGCTTCCCTGAGTTGGTAGAGTAGCGTTGTGTATTAGGTGTCCTATAGGGCCCAGTAGCTCAGCCTTCCCAATTACCTGAAGTGGACTCTCGTGGTGCACCCCTTTGTGGACTGTGTGCACAGCATTGTTGTACTTAAGTCTTGATTGTTGTTGGTATCACTGGGATGAATTGACCTCCAGGCCAGTTGGCCATGAGGATCAGCTGTGTCTTCACTGGGAGAAGTTCTGTGCTGGAGACACCCTTATGAGACAAGACTTGCAAAATTGCAAAAGCCTCTGTGCTTCTCTTGGATGGGGCGGAGTCTTGGTGGGGAGCAGACAGCCTTGGCTTCCCGTCAGCCCTGCCCTATGAAGCGTCTACGTGTCAATGTCCCTCAGAAATTACTGCAAGCACCTCTTTTTTTTAAATTTTTTATTAATTTTTTATACATATCTCCCCATTGTCCCCCCCTCCCTCCCAGGTATACCCCAACCCCCCAGTGTCTATGTTCATTGGTTATGCTTATATGCATGCATACAAGTCCTTTGATTGATCTCTTATCTACCTCACCTAACTTTAATCTTCCGCAAGCACCTCTTAGAGAAAGCCATCCTCAAGTTTCACCCGCCGCCAGACAGTCCATTTTCTCCCAGAATGAGTGTAGGTTTCCAGAGTCTTGCCCAGAACTGGAGTTCAGCACAGTTGGGAGCTTCGGTCTCCCTCCCACTTGAGAAAGCCAGCCACACACTCAGCAGTCAGCCCTCTCCGCGCTCACATCTCCCTACCTCAGCCTTTTGCAACTTCTCTGAGTCTCAATGTGCTTTTCTCTTTCCTTCTAGTTGTAGAATTTCCATTCAGCCAGCTTTTCTGTGGTTCTGGATGATGTCCTTTTTGTCTTTTAGTTGTATTTTTGAAATTGTGTGAGGCAGCAGTTTATGTGTTCACCTATGCTGCCATTTTGGTTTCTCCCAAAGAACCCTCCTTTTTCCATGATAATGTGTATTTATGGGCCATCATGTTTCATTTGAATTTCAGAAGTTAAGAAAATAGACCAAATAATGGCTGGCTAATTTTAAATAAGGTGGAAACTCACCGTGATTACATGAAATATTAAGGTTGAACATAATTGTGACTTTTTAAAAAATATATATTATTGATTTTTTACAGAGAGGAAGGGAGAGGGATAGAGAGTTAGAAACATTGATGAGAGAGAGACATCCATCAGCTGCCTCTTGCACAGCCCCTACTAGGGATGTGCCCGCAACCAAGGTACATGCCCTTGACTAGAATTGAACCTGGGACCTTTCAGTCCGCAGACTGACATGACACCTTATCCACTGAGCCAAACTGGTTTCGGCATAATTGTGACTCTTAATCCACAAGTTGAATATCATCCAACAGAGCAGGATTTAAAAGGCAGATAGCAAACAGGAGGATCATACTTGCTAAGTAATGATCCTAAGCCTGACTCCAGTTTGTAATTAGTAAAGAGCAAGTAGTTTGGGTTGTCAGAACTCAGAGGTCACAATGATGGAAATAACTCTAGAAGTTAAATATGCTGGATCTTCTAATTCTATATACTGAATAACAAAGGAATGTACGATGAAACTTGATGTTTTATGTAACCCTATACTGTTTTTCATAGTGGCTACACCAATTTACAGTCCCACCAATAGTACACTAAGAGTCCCCTTTTATCCACATTCTCGCTAACAGTTATTTCTTGTCTTTTTGATGACAGCCATTCTGACAAGGTGTGTGGTGATATCTCATTATGGTTTTAATTTGCATTTCCATGATATTTAGTGATGTTGAGCATCTTTTCACTTATTTGTTTACCATCTGTGTGTCTTCTTTGGAAAAGTGCCTTCTCAGGTTTTCTGCCCATTTTTAAAATGGACTATTTGTTTTTTTATGCTGCATTTATAAGTTTCTTTATATGTTTGGGATGTTAACTCCTTATTAGGCAGATCATTTGCAAATATTTTCTCCCATTCAGTAGGTTGCATTTTTATTTTGTTCATAGTTTCCTTTGCTGTGCAAAAGCTTTTTATTTAATATCCTGTTTATTTTTTCATTTTGATGCCCTTGCCTAAGGAGACACATCCAAAAATCTATTTCTAAGACCAGTGTCAAAGAGTTGACTGCCTGTGTTTTCTTAGAGGAGTTTTATGGTTTCAGGTCTTAAATCAAGTCTTTAATCCATTTTGTGTTGATTTTTTTTATATAGTGTAACAAAGTGGTCCTGTTTTATTCTTTTTCTTGTAGCTATCCAGTTTTCCCACCACCACTTATTGAAGACTTTTCCCCATTGTATATTCTTGTCTCCTTTGTTGTAAATTTAAATGACTATATAAGCATGGTTTTCTTTCTGTGCTCTTTATTCTGTTCCATGACTTATGTATCTGTGTTTGTGCCAATACCATATAGTTTAGATTACTATAGCTTTGTAGTATAGTTTGAAATCACAGAGAGTGAGGTTTCCAACTTCAATTTCATTTACTTTTGCTCTGGTCTTTATTACTTCCTTTCTTCTACTAACGTAAGGCTTTATTTTTTACTTCCTTTAGTATCTGATTAGATTATTTGAGATTTTTCTTATTTCTTGAGGTAGGCCTATCTTGCTGTAAACTTTATCCTTAGAATGGCATTTGTTGCATCCCATAGATTTTGTAACATTTCCATTTTTATTTGTCTTAAGATTTTAAAAAAATTTTCTCTTTGATTTGTTTATTGATCCATTGGTTTTTTGGTAGCATGATGTTCAGTCTTCACATACATTCTTTCCAGTTTTCCTCTTACAGTTAATTTCTGGTTTCATGTCATTGTGGTCAGAAAAGATGCTTAATATGATTTCAGTCTTTTTAAACTTATTGACATGTTTTGTGGGCTAACATTTTGTCTATCCTAGAGAATGTTCATTTTCACTTAAAAATAATGTATATTTTACTGTTTGGGAATAGAATGTTCCATATATATCTATTAAGCCCATCTAGTCTAATGTTTCCTTGTTGATTTTGTCTGGATGATCTGTCCATTGATGAAAGTAGGATGTTTTAGTCCTTTACTAGTATTGTATTACTGCCAATCTCTCTCTTTATATCTGTTAATTTTTGCTGCATATATTTAGGTGCTCCTATGTTAGGTGCATAGATTTTTGTATTACTTTCTCTAGTTGGATGATCTCTTTGTTATTATGTCGTAACCTTATGTTTTGTTACAATGTTTATTTTTTTAAGTAAAGCTACCCAGCTTTCTTTTCATTTCCGTTTGCATGGAATATCTTTTCCCATCTATTTTCAGTTTGTGTGTATGTTTAGATCTGAAGTGAGTCTCTTATAGTATATGTGTGCATCCTTTTTTTATCCATTCACCCACCCTATATCTTTTGAGTGGAGCACTTAGTCCATTTACATTTAAAGTAAATTATTGGTAGGTAGGTACTTATTACCATTTTGTTTTCATACTTGCTTTATAAGTGGTTCGTCTACTACCTTTATTACACGTTTGCCCTTATTAGTGAGATTTTCTTTCTTTTATATATATTTTTTATTTCCAGTTTTGGTCTTTTTAAGCTTAAAGAATTCTCTTTAACATTTCTTATAATGCTAACTTAGTGGTGATAAACTCCTTTAGCTTTTGCTTGTCTGAGAAACTATTTCTCCTTCAATTTCAAATGATAACCTTGCCTGGTAAAGCATTCTTAGTTGTAGGTTTTTCCCTTTTATCATGTTTAATATATCATGCCACTCCTTCTCCCCTGCAAATTTTCTGTTTTAAAATCATCTGTAAGTCTTAGGAGACCTTCCTTGTAGATAACTGTGTTTCTCTTGCTGCTTTTAAGAGTCTCTTTAACATTTAAAAAATATGTATTTCTATTGATTTCAGAGAGGAAATGAGAGAGACTCATTAATCAGCTGCCTCCTGCAGGCCCCATACTGGGGATCAAACCAACAACCCTGGCATATGCCCTGACTGGGAATCGAACCATGATTTTCTGGTTCATAAATGGACACTCAACCATTGAGCCATACCAGCTGGGCTATCTTTTTTTTTTTAATTAATTTTTATTAATTTTTTATACATATCTCCCCATTGCCCCCCCTCCCTCCCAGGCGTACCCCGACCCCCCAGTGTCTGTGATCATTGGTTATGTTTATAAGCATGCATACAAGTCCTTTGATCACTTATTTACCTCACCTAACTTTAATCTTTCTGCTATAATTTCACAGTCTGTTTGATGCTTTATGATTTTTGTCCTCCTGAGAATTATCAGTCTACTCCCTTTCTGTGCTCCTGATTCTATTATATTCACCAGTTTATTCTGTTGATCAGATTTTTAATTCACTTAATTTTTAGATTCACTTGTTGATGTGTATTTGTTGTTCATAATTTTTTGTCTTTTACCTTTTTCTTCTTCCTCTTCTAAAAGAGTACCTTTCAGCATTTCATATAATACTGGTTTGGAGTTGATGAACTCCTTTAGCTTTTTCTTCTCTGTGAAGGTCTTTATCTGCCCTTCTATTCTGAATGATAGCTTTGCTGGATAGATTATTCTTGGTTGTAGGTTCTTGTTGTTCATCACGTTGAATATTTCTTGCCACTCCCGTCTGGCCTGCATCGTTTCTGTTGAGAAATCAGCTGACAGTCGTATGGGTGCTCCCTTGTAGGTAATAAACTGTTTTTCTCTTGCTGCTTTTAATATTCTCTCTTTCTCTTTTGCTCTTGGCATTTTAATTATGATGTGTCTTGGTGTAGTCCTCTTTGGATTCCTTTTCTTTGGGGTTCTGTGTGCTTCCTGGACTTGTAAGTCTATTTCTTTTACCAGATGTGGGAAGTTTTCAGTCATTATTTCTTTAAACAGGTTTTCAGTATCTTGCTCTCTCTCTTCTTCTGGCACCCCCACAATTCTGATGTTGGTACGCTTGAAGCTGTCCCAGAGGCTCCTTACATTATCTTCACATTTTTGGATTCTTTTCTCTTCTTGCTTTTCCAGTTGAATGTTTTCTGCTTCTTTATATTTCAAATTTTTGACTTGATTCTTGCCTTTCTCTAGTCTGCTGTTAGTACTCTGTATAATAGTTTTTATTTCAGTCAGTGTATTTATCATCTCCTCTTGGGTCTCACTAAATTTATCCATCTTTTCTAGCATGTTCTTGAAAAACCTTATAAGTGTGGTTTTGAACTCTATATCCAGTCATTTTTTTTCCTCCATTTCTTTTGCTTGTAATCCCTTCCCTTGTCTCGGCATTTTCACTATGCCGGGGAAACTTCTGTGCTGGATTCAGCCGAAGAAGCCTCTGTTGAGCTTGGGAGGGGCGGAGTCTCAGGGCTTAAGGGACCGCCTTGCCTTCCAGTCGGCCCCGCCCTCCACGGCCCCTGAGTCTCACGTGACTGGGTAATGGCTGGAGCGGTCCTTGTGCGCGCGCGCACACCCGCAGCGCCTCTAACCGCTGCCTTTCCGGCTCCCCTGCGAACCAGGACCACACAAGTCTAGGTCCCCAGGGTTTTGCCCGAAACAGGGGCTTAGTGGAGTCAGAAGTGGCGCAGTTCGGAGGGTCTGTCTCCCGCCCACTCGCGAAAGCCAGCGGCACAATCAGCAATCCGTCCTCCGCGTGGTGCCGTGCACGACCAGACCTCCGATCCTTTGCAACTCCTCTAAATTTCCGTGCACTTCTCCCTTTTCACAGTCCAAACTCCCCCCGTATGAGTTTCAGCTGGATCTGGGGTTTAGTGTCGCAGGACAAGGGGTTCAATGCCTTTGAGAGTCTCCGTCTCCCTCCCGCCAGAGAAAGCCAGCCAGGCACTCCGGCACCCGCTCTCTCGTCACGCGCGTCTCAGTACCTCAGCTTTTTGCAGCTCCTCTCGGTTTCTGTGAGCCCCTCTCTTTCCTTCTAGCTGTAGAACTTCCACTCAGTCAGCTTTCCTGTGGTTCTGGATGATGTCCGTTCTGTCTTTTAGTTGTAGTTTTGAAATTGTTGTGCGAGGCAGCAGTATAGGTGTTTACCTATGCCACCATCTTGGATTTCTCCCTGGGCTATCTTTAACATTTATTTATGAGGTGTCTTGATGTGAGTGTCTGGGTTCACTTGTTTGAAACTCTGTACTTCCTAGACTTGGATGTCATTTCCTTCAGAAGGTTAGGGATGTTTTCAGCCATTGCTTCTTCAGATAGGTTTTCTGTCCCTTTCTCTTCCCTCCCTCTGAGATTCACATAGTGAATGTTAATATGCTTGATGTTGTGCCAGGTGTCCCTTATGCCATCCTTATTCTTTTTCTTTTTTTTAAATCTTCCAGCAGGGTGATTTCCACTATCTTGATTTTTTATACATTCTTCTGCATCATCTGATCTGCTGTTGATTTCCTTTAGTGTATTTTTTATTTCAGTTGATATAGTCTTCAGTTCTGATAGTTTTTTTTATAATTTTTATCTCTTTGTTGAAGTTCTATATTTATATGCAGAGTTTGATCCACATCTTTATGATTTTTACTTTGAACTCTTTAGTATTTAGCTTCCTTTTAGTTTAGTTCTGTTTCTAGGGTAATGTCCTTTTTGTTTGTTTGTATCATATGCTATTGTAACATTTTCATTGTCTGTTTCTATGCATTAGGTAGATGAGTTACATCTCCTGGCCTTGTGACCTTAAAATGACCTTATTAAGAAAGTATACTGTGGGGCCCAAAGGTGGAATCCTTTCTTGTTACTAGAGCCAGATGCTCCAGAGATGTGGATTAGTGTGCCTTTGGTTGTGGTTGGTCCCCAACTGCTAAGAACCCACTGGCAGGCGAGGCTGGTCCCTAGCCCATCTGGCTGTGGCCTGGCCACAACTGTTGTGGGCATGCTTGTGTGCAGGGCAGTTTTTTTGGTGTGAATGACTTCAAGGCCCAGCTTCGACTACTGGAGACACACTGCACTGTGCTGATGCTGACTGAGGCTGTTCACCAGTTGTAGCAGGACAGGAGTTCCTTTGGAAGATGGGCAGCTATATGAGTCTTCAGGGAAACACTGGAGTGGAATGAACATTTTTAGCAAGGTAAAAGGAGAATGTCAGAAATGACGCCTGCCAGCATCAGACCAGCTAAGTGGAAGGAGAGTTTAAAAGGGGGTGAATGGTGCCCACCCAGCACTCCTGTCCCTAGAGAAAGTTTCAGTAGATACCTATCCCTCCA
Organism: Lasiurus cinereus; assembly: GCA_011751065.1. NCBI lineage: Eukaryota > Metazoa > Chordata > Mammalia > Chiroptera > Vespertilionidae > Lasiurus > Lasiurus cinereus. The sequence goes on along the minus strand of JAAGEH010000011.1, from coordinate 9,178,587 downwards.
ACACATGCCCTCAAATTACTAAGTGTATCACCTTCACATATGGCCCAGCTACTTTTCAGATTGCTACCTTTGTGCTAATTTCCTACAGCCCTTTGACTCTCCTAAGCGTAAGCCCCACTGGTTTTCATATTTTATGTGGGCTCTTCTTCCAGGTGCAGGTCCTAGGACCCCTCCCTCTTCAGAGGGGTACATCACAATTGTGATATCCCTTCCACTTGTGGATCACCACACTGCAAGTGGGGGTAGGGTAGGGTCCTGACTATCTTGAGTCTCTACCCCTCCCACCCATGTTAATGTGGCTTTTTCTTTATATCTGTTGTTGTAGAAAATCTGTTGTTAGTCTTCAGGTCATTCTTAAAGGTAGCTATTCTTTATATTGTTGTAGTTTTGATATCAGGTGAGGAGGTGAGCTTAGGATCTTCCTACTCTACCATCTTGAACCTCAATTCTGAGCCTTGCTCTTGAATGCCAATTTAGCTTGTCTGTGAGACGTTGTTCCTTGTGGTTGGTGCATTGTCCCTGTAACCTTGTCACTGGTGCATTGTTTCCAGATCACCAAGTAACTGCCTTCCAAAAATATTTTTATTCCTTTTCTTCTCTCTTCTAAAAGTAATTTCCAATATTAACCCGTCATACATTTTCTTTTGTCACCTTCCTTAAACAGTGTGGTTTATGTATCAAGCTAATGGCCATATCTGAACTTCTGAATTGTAAAAATTGTTTTTGATAATACTGACCTAATTAAATTTTTTAAGAGATATTCTATCCAGGACACAGTTTAATCTGTTGAGGAAGTCATACAAAAAAACCCCACAAAAAATGTGTTAAATGGTTTCAGTTCTGGTTAGTGATTTCAATAAGTTGATGAATATGTAACAAATTGTCTTCTGCTTTCACACAGCATTAAAACTTCCTTTTGGCAAAACAACTGTGATGCATTTGGTGGCCAGAGAGACATTGCCAGAGCCAAACTCTCAAGGTAAGCCAGGCACTGGAAAAGGGTCTCACTTGAGCCACAGAGACAAGCATTCAAAAATGGCTGATTTACCCTAGCTGGTTTGGTTCAGTGGATAGAGCATCGGCCTGCAGACTGAAGGGTCTCGGGTGGCGGGCTTGCAGAAGGCAGCCGATCAGTGATTTTCTCTCATCATTGATGTTTCTATCTCTCCATCCCTCTCCTTTTCTCTCTGAAATCAATAAATATATATATATATATATATATATATATATATTTTTTTTTTTTTTTTTAAAAAGGCTCAGTTTTTCTTGAACAAGAATTCTTAGGGAAAGGAAGTTTTCATAGTTTATGAATAGAATGTGTTGAGCAAATAACCAGACATTTTGGAAATAGACTAAAATTAAAAGCATTTATTATAGCTTTTTAATTGCAAAAAATGCATACATTATAAAAACACTATTACAATTCTTGGGTTAGGTGCCTTTCTTCCCACTTCCTCCTACCTCCATTTGAAGCATTATTATAATCGAGGCTTTTTTCATTTTTTTCCAGGTCAGAGGAATCGTGAGAAGACTGGAGAGAGTAATTGTTGTGTAATCTTGTAAACACTGTCTGCTAAATGTGATGTGATGTCATCCTTGTCTTTCATGCTGCTGGGACAGAAGAGACCCAACATTGCTTCAGAAACCCTTAGAAAGTCTGCCTGTAAAGCCATGGAACTGAGTTATCACATGAACACTTGCCATCTTCTCTCATGAAAGTAAAAAGAACCGAGAACATTTTTCACTATGATTTTCTATTCCTAGTATTTTTGTTTATGTTGAGCAGTTTTAAAATACTGGTTTTTGAATGCAGTCAATCTCCAAGGGAAAAGTTAACCAAGTTACTTTTCATATCAAAAGCCTTTCTTGCTACCACAAACATTTTATCACCAGAACTAACAAGTCAACTGTTCCAAATACAGTTTGCACTAAAAAAGTTTGACATATTTTTCATCAGCAGAATTTATAGTGTAGTTTATAGTACCTAGAAATACTCATGTATACAATTCCACACTGGAAAACACTCAGCAGTTAATGTAGTTAATTGCTGGGTCAACTGGAGAGGGAAAAAATGGAAAAGAAACTAAAATGGGTGAACTCTACCCAAGTCAGCCATGGCGGCTGAATTGGCATGGACACTAAACTGGGTGTGACGATCTTTACCGCAGCAAGTAAAGAAACAAATGTGCCTGGTGTTTGAAGCATTCAGTGGAGAGCTGATGAGCAAATTGTTTTCCTTTCACACACACTCTCTTCAGTCATAAGTAACGCAGTGCTAGTTCACACAGCACAAAAGGGATGAGTGTGCTTCTTAGCCTTAATGTGGAGAGGGAAATTCAAATCATTCATAGACTTTCATGATTGGGCAGGAATATTAGAAAAACCTCATTTACTGTTCAATTTTATGTATTTGAATATCAGTAGATGGAATTTTTTCATGATTTTTGCTCATCTACAGTTGTGTCCAGTGTCATTAGAGAGTTCAGATGAATTCTTAAAATTTAAAAATTCTCCATAATAACTGACTTGTTTCTTTATGTAGTTTGCATTTGGTATCAGTGCTTGCAATTGTATTAAAATCAATTATTTCATTTTAAATCAATAATTTAAAAATGGATATGCTAAAAACAATTTGCACAGCACTAAAGCATGATCTAGTTTCATCTAAACCTGTAAAAATATAAAAGATTTTATATTTTTTCACTGGGGAGAAATTTTCTTCCTAGATGAAATTACAAATATGTGTAGATTATATTTAATAAAAAACTTATAAAATACCTAACTATAGAACTTATAGATTGGCGTGTAGTATATAGAACAATAATCCCTATTAATAACTTTAGCCTTTATAAAATGAAGTTGCAGCCTGACATGTTCTGTACTTAAATTTAAGTGTCCACAGTCCTTACAAGCATTAAGTGTAAAGGGTTTCAGATTGTCAGCTTTGTTTAAAGATAATCAGATTATTTTATTCATTGTTACTGCATTGATGAAAAGGCTTTATATGCAGTAGGTCTACGAAAATATTGTTCATACTGATAGAATTAAATTTGTATAGAGCAGAGTTTTACAAATGAATGTAAATAGCACTAAACATTTTTTTCTGCAACCTGTACTTATAGATTCTTTCTGTAAACTAAATAAAAAAAGTATCGTGCATTTCGGTGGTCATTCTAAAAGGTCTTGATTCAGTTCATTGTTTAAGTGCTGTCATTCATGTTATATTTGTCTTCTACTTTTATTTCTTAATCTTTAAAAATTTGTTTAATTACTATTCTGTTGTTAGTTTGGGGAGTTATTTACAATGTATCTTTGATATTTAACCTGGTTAATTTGCGCACAGTCAAAATAATGGTTAGAATTATGTAGTCTCTGTTATCACTAAAATGTTATATTCAAGAGATGTTAAATATTTATATGCTTTGTTGACTAGCTCAAATGTCAGTTCTGTTAGGGTTGACTAAAGATGAATCTGGTAATTACTTAATTGGGCAATTTAGTCATGTATGGTTCTTCTTTTGTAAAACAAACTACTGGTAATTATTTTTAATACCTAGTTTAATTCTATTTACTTTTCTGTTTTTCCATAGTTAAAAACTATCAGCTAATTGTGATTGAATTTTTATGATGTTTAAAAATATTCTCTACTGGTTTTTAATATATTTTTCTGTGTGCTCCCATGTTATACATTTCCAGACCTCAATTTAAAGTTTGCAAAATAGATAAACTTGTTTATTATTAGAAAAAGAATTATGTCACTTAATATGTAATATCATTGTTGTGCAAATGAAAAAAAATAAAAAATAACAGTAAAATTATATACTGAAAACACCAAAAATATAGATGCCTTAATAGTATATTTATGAAAATACTCACTTATATCTTTAAATAGTCCTTGGACTGCCTGATGTCTGAAATATGATTAGTCATAGCCATGGCTACTACTGAAGGTCCCTCTGTAAAAACAATAGCTCACTTACCAAAAAGTAAAAGCTGCATAGACCCAGTAATGTAAATAAAGCCTGAATTGTGGGCCTGTGACTCTTCCCAGCGCTTGGTATCTATCACACCTCTTTTGCATAAATTATCCTAGACTTCAAGTGTTCTAGACAAGGCTAAGCTTTCCTTCACCATTAAACCTCAGCATGTCTTCTTGATCTGAAACATTTGCTTTCTCTTCAAGATAAGTTGTATCTTATCCTGTCATAAAAAAAAAAATGGTATCTCACATTGTCATTCACGTTAAATGAGGTTTTCTCATAACAAACATTTATCCTTAGTTTTATGTCATCTTGACCTTTGTTACAGTAATTTCTGTTAGCTGATTGTAGTAAACAATGTTTATGTGGAAAGAAATTAAAAATTTCTTCATCTGTTGTAGAATACTTCCTTTAAATTATTTCTATTCATAATTTTGGTGTATTTTCCTGTTCTTTATCTTTCTACTGTTTTTCTTTCTTCCCTTCAATTTACTTGAACATTCTTCAGTAAAATCAGTATTGTGTGTGCCAGCCTTTATTCTTCTAGAAAGAAGCGATCAGCCAAAATTTAGTGTGCTATCTTTAATGTTAACTCACAGTCATGCCTTCAAGTTTTCCACAAACATTTCTATAATAATATAGTCTCTTGTTAGCCAAATAGTAATTTGGGTGAGATGAGGACTTGAGAGAAGAGTATAAAATCTAGAATTATGATGGACACAGTAGTGCAGACTGTTGCCATTATCCAGGCACACTTTCCCCAGCCCAGGTAGAAAGGGGATGTCAGTTACTCTACAATTCAAGCGATACCAAAGAAGTTGGTTGGGTAAGCACACACATACTTCTTACAATGAATCTGGAAGGGATTTAAGTTTTACAATATAGACTTCCATTGTTTTCAGATAAGAGTTCCACAGTCAAATATCATTTAGTATCTGATTTTTATTTTCTACAGACTTTCCTTGAACCTTATTTTGATGATGTCTACAATGTAATGAAAAATTTCACTCTTTTAAATTTGTTTTTGATTTTAAAGAGGAAGGGAAAGAGAGAAACATCAATGAGAGATAGAAACATTGAGTGTGTAGGACATTGGACGATGCTCAACTGAGAGCCACACTGGCCAGGACCACTTTGCTATATTTAAATAACATGAAGGAACAGTCTCTAGAAGTAGTAACTGACCATCAGCAGAGCTAGAACCTCAAGGTTCCAATTGGTGTTAAATTTGTCCAGACATTCCATGTGGGTATTTATTCAGTTCCCAATGGAAAAACCTTTAAGATGGTTTTTCCAGCATTCCACAGCCTTATCTCATTGTTTAGTTTTTCACTGGGGGCATTGCTTCCTGAATTCCACTAATTTGTATGCTGCTCCCCCCCCCCCCCCACACACACACACACATACTTTCTCAGATGCCCTTTTGATCATTTGAACAGTCCATTTTGACTTGACACTCATTTGGTCCTCAGATTTCAGAATCCCATGAGATTTCCGGGCTTTGAAGTCAGGCCTGGTTTCAAGCTGGGTGACTTTGAACGACTTAATCTTTGGAATTCTGTTTTGTTCCTATCTATACTAATAAAAGAGTAATATGCAAAATGGTTAGGACACCCTCAGAGTAATGACCGAACAGCAGGCTGTGTGGGGTGACCAGGCCAGCAGGGGGGCAGTGATGGGTGACCAGGCCAGCAGGGGGGCAGTTAGGGAAGGGGCGATCAGGCCAGTAGGCAGAGGTGGTTAGGTGAGCAGTTAGTAGCCAGTGGTCCTGGATTGTGAAAGGGATGTCCGACTGCCAGTTTAGGTGAAATCCCTAGGATTGGGCCTAAACTGGTAGTCAGACATCCCCCGAGGGGTTCCGGATTGGAGAGGGTGCAGGCTGGGCTGAAGGGACTCCCACCCCTGTGCACAAATTTTGTGCACTGGGCCTCTTGTGTAGAATAATAATATCTACGTTGTAGGGTTGTAACAGCTGCTTTTAAATAAACATGTAGAGCACATTTTGTCCAAGAACCCATTTTGTTACCAGAAAGAGTACCTGGCCCTTAGAGGGTCAACCTAGAGTTTGTGCAGAAAAGATTTCATATGAGTGCAGGCAATTTTCTAAAGTACCTTTATTAAAGCTGGGAACAGTGAAACAAGGAGAGCTTAAGTGGGGCTGCTTTAGCACACAGGGAAGTCTGAGAATAGGGGCCTTGGGGTCAGTTTCACAGGAGTAGCCCAGGACTAGCTACTGTTGCTCATTGCTCTTCTGGTTGCAAGCTCCTGGGCTCTCCTAGAGTTTAGGAGATCCACGACTGAAAGGGTAAGGTGCGGGGAGAGAGAGTGAGCACTGGGACTTTGTTTTTGTGGTTTTAAAGGCTGGGAGTTTAGGGGAGGTCTTGAGGGAAGATCTCAATAGAATACTCATCACTTGATCCTGATATGCCAAAATGAGATTTATTCCCTTAACTTCATCTGTCCATGGGTGTGGTTGGCAAATGGCATTAATTGGCTTTATGTCATCTATCTCCCTGAGTTGGTGATTTAAAGCTCTTTGCTCTGATTGAGAAGTGTAAACCATTTACTCTTATGTGTCCTTGGTTTAGGGAAGGTAGGATTTTGCAATTTACTGGATGGCTGTAAACTGCTTGCTTATCTGTCTCAGTTTCTCTATTCTGCTTTTCTGGTTTAATACCCTGTCTCAATTTGACAAACTGGCAAACCTGTTAAAGGCTTTTTGTTAGAAATTAAGTACTAGGCATTAATATGTACTCCAGACTTTACAAATATATCTTACAAGACTGGTGCTTTGTAAGCTATGGAAAACTCCATACTGTTTTCCAGCCATTATGGAAAACAGTATGGAGTTTCCTCAAAAAATTAAATATGCAACTGCACTTGACCCAGTTATCCCACTTCTGGGAATATTTCCTAAGAAACTCAAAACACAAATCAGAAAGAATATATGCACCCCTATGTTCATAACAGGAAAATTACAATAGCTAAGATCTGGAAACAGCCCAAGTGCCCATCAGTAGATGAGTGGATAAAAAAGTTGTAGTACATTTATACCATGGAATACTATGCAGCAGTAAAAAAGAAAACCTTACTCTTTGAGACAGCATGGAGGGACCTGGAAAGTGTCATGCTTAAGTGAAATAAGTCAGTCAGAGAAAGACAAGTATCACATGATCTCATATGTGGAATCTAAGTAAATTGATGAACCAACTGGATCCAGAGACATGGAAGCATGGAACAGAGTGCGAAGTCTCAGAGGAAAGGCGGGGAGGGTGGGTGAGTGGGAAATAATCAACTTGTATGCATATGTGCATGGCCCATTTTGCAATATACGGGATGGCTGTAAACTGCTTAGCTGTTAAACTGTCTCAGTTTCCCTATTCTGGACACAGACAATGGGGCAGAGGGGGAGGGGTGAGCTCAAGGGGGTCAAAAATGTCAGAAGAAAGTGATGCTGTTTACATATTTTTAAAAGGAAGAAAAGAAGTGGGAATATCTTAATTAGCCTTAGATTAGAATAAAAATAGAGGACCCAGTAATTCACTACTGAGACATGGCTTCAAATCAGATTAGACACCAGGTTGTTGAGCTTACACAGTAAGAGAAAAACTGGACATATTAACACATGGATGTAACTGTCAGCATTTAAAGTGGGATTTGTTAACTGATATTTAAAAATATATGTATACATTGCTGAAAAGAGCAGGTCTGATCAGGGTAGGAAACAGCTATAGGGCAAGAAGAATCTACATGGAGCTTCACAGACCAGAAAGCTTAAGTGAGTGAGGAGTAGCTGAATTGTGATGGAGAACACAGACAAAATTATCATAGAATACTTCTGCATGTTTACTCAGATTCAGGCATCAGTTTCTGACTCTTGTTATTGGAAAGGGGACCTGGCCCTTAGTGGATCTGCCGAGGGCTGGCGAATAGTGTGTGGGTTCCTGATCTCATGCAGGAAAAATTTCATACACAGGTCCAGGTGAATTTTAAAGGATGTTTATTAAAGCTGGGGACAATGAAACAGGAAAGGGCTGGGGAAACAAGCTTAGGCTGGTCTGCTTTGGCTCCCTAAGAAGTCAGAGGAAAGGGGGCCATAGGGATCAGTTCAAACTGCTGCTGCTCATTGCTGCCCTGGTTCCATACCTCCTGTGGTCCCTTAGAGCTTAGGAGATGCATGCTTTGGAGGGGTCGGGGGGAGGCGGAGAGAAGAGGGGCAGGGAAATGCATGACATCCTCTTGGGAGGGAAATCATGAGCTGGGACCTTAGTTCTGAGGGGTTGTAAAGGCTGGGCATTTAGGGGAGGATCTCAAAATAATATTCATTAGTTTTATGTTGATGTGCCCAAATGATATTTATTTTCTTAACTTCATCTATCTTTGAATGTGGTTGGCAAATGGCACTACTTAGATTTCTGCTCTGTCTCTCCCTGAGTGGGATGCTTTAAGCTATTTACCATCTGGTTGGGGGTGGGGGTGGGAGAAGTGCAAACTATTTACTCATAATGTTCTTGGTTTAGGGAAGATAGGGTTTATTAGATGGCTGCAAACTGCTGTTTTCCCTATCCTGCTTGTCCTGGCTTACTAGCCTGTCTCAAACCTACCTTAGGAAAGCACTGAGACAAGTGCTGTAACAATGAGGCTTCTTATTTACTGAGAGAACCATTGATCCTTGACTGGCTGACAATGCCATCCTATAAGTTAACACAAGTAACAAACTGCTGTACTTGGGTTAATTTGAACTCAGAGAGAATGAATGATTCCAGTGAAAGTGTTAGGAGTCTGCAGAGGAAACAGTTGTGACCCAGATTTTCATGATGACACATCTTTTCAAGGCAGATCCTGGTGATTGCTTCTCCGACCTTTTCCCTTCTTCCTTGCTGGCTGAGCTCTGATTTTCTTGGAGGGGATGGGACTGGTTGCCCTCCCTCAAGTGGCTCAAGAAAGTGTGGCTGTATCCCAGCCCAGGGGCCAACCCCCTGCCCTTTGGTGTGTGTGGTTGATTTAGGAGTGGGCCTAGGACCCAATCCTGGCCAAGGAGATTTGAGGGGAGCTCCCTACTGGAGGTTCTGTGATAAGTTCTCACTCACAAAAAGCTTAGAAGAGACTATGTGTTCTCCTTCAGAACATTGACTGAAATGGCCTCACCAACCCTAGGACCCTGCTAGGAGCTAACCTGAGGGTAGAGCCAGCACACTGAAGGTACAGAGTAGAAAGAGGATACATGGCCTCTAAGAACATCACAGGGCTGCTAGTTCTCCCCAGCATAAACTTGCTACTCTAGACTTATATTTTTGTTAATCCTTACCCAAGGATATTATTTTCATTGATTTTCAGAGAAGGTAGAAAAGAGGGAGAGAGGAGGAGAGAGTGAAACATCAATGTCAGAGAGATACATTAATCAGTTGCCTTCCACATGCACCCTGACCAGGGCTTGGGGATTAAACCTACAATCCAGGTACATTCCCTTGACTGAGAATTGAACCTACAATCCTTTGGTCTGTGGGCCAATGCTCCAATCATTGAGAAAACTGGCCTGGGCTACTTTGACTTCTTGATAGGCAATCTATACTAATAAAAGCCTAGGTGGCCTCTCACCCCCACGTCATCATAAGATGGCCACCATAAGATGGCCAGCAGGGGAGGGCAGTTGGGGTGACCAAGCTGGCAGGGGAGGGCAGTTGAGAGTGAGATCAAGCTGGCAGGGGAAGGCAGTAGGGGGGTGATTGGGTTGGCAGGCAAGAGCAGTTCAGGGCAATCGGGCTGGCAGGGGAGTGGTTAGGGGCTGACCAGGCAGGTAGGCAAATGGTTAGGAGTCAGCAGTCCTGGATTGTGAGAAGGTTGTCTAATATCCCCTGAGGAGTCCCAGTTTGGAGAGGGTGCAGGCTTGACTTAGGGACTCCCCTCCCCCCAGTGCATGAATTTCGTGCACTGGGCCTCTAGTCTATATATATTTGTCAATGTAAGAAACATTCAAACTGGTAGAGAATTTTTGTGAGCTTATTTAAGCCAAACTGACAACAATTCCCAGGAAGCAAAATCTCAATGAATTGAGAAAGTGCTCTGGAAAAAAATGGCAGTTTTGCACCTTATTTTATACATTACAATCAAAAGAGAAGGCTTAAGTGGGTTACATGAAATATGGGTGATAGATTAGGAAGGTGGGAGAATGCAAAGGGAAGCCTCTGTAATTGGATAAAGAAGTAAAATGATAAACACATATTTCTTTCACATAAGTGGGTACAGGATAGTTAACAGTCAACAATTAACAAGATAGCAGTAACAATGAGGAGAGTTGGGTTCTCCACTTCAGGTGTAGTACCTGTGCTTTGAGGAATCTGGAAAAAGGAAAATTACTTTGGCATTCCAAAGATGTGTTGCTGTAGTGCAAAAAACAATAGACAGGCTCAATGAAGGTAAAGATTGACTTTTGTCAGGGAGGATTCTAGCTTAGGACATGACTACCAGCCATAAACTGCTTTCAAACCATTCTATGTGGTTACTTTAGGTCTCTTTGAGTTTGTAAGGCCACCACACAGACCTCCTTTTAACTTGTCAGGGTTAGTATGTGACCTCTTTTCATACATAATTTCTTAGAGTTTTTTCCTACTTCTGTTACTGGTGGAAATGGGATTCTTGCAATATCCAGAGAAAAGGTATTTTCTAAAACTAGTACTGAAGGATGAGATATTGTAGAAAGCTTTATTTCTATGGAATCAAATCCCTAAGTTTCCAAGGTCCCCTTTCTCATTGTGCTACCAAAGAAGTGTAGCTGTGGCTTCGGCAAAGCAAAGATCAAAGCCAGTGTCCAGAGTTTTCGCTCCATGTTAGGGCATCTGGTGCAGCATCAGGCTAGTTTAGTTTGAGTTTCCTGCTACAATCCATTGTGTGTGGAGTTCATGTGGCTGTGGCCATGCAGCCATGGAGCCAATATGTCATGGAAAAAGCCAAAGGAGTCAGAGAGCCAGGAGAGAGATCCATTTTCTAGGGGATTATATATTCCCAAGTTTTCATAGGCTTGCAATGGCCCTTCTCGTTCTGACCAATGATTTGTGTTCCCAGGTTTGACTGACAGGCATCTTACCCACACCACCCTGACTTTACTATACATGCATCCATGTCCATTTTGTCCAGTCTCTTCCCTCAGTGATCTGTGGAGAATGAGCTGGTGGTTCCCCGGGGCAGTGTGAAGTTACAACTTCCTGCTGAAGCTGCCCAAATGGCATGCCTATAATGCCTGGCCTTCCCTTTGCTCCTTTCCTATCTTATCTAATAAAGAGGGAACCAGTAGAAATCTGCCAATTGGCCTCTGCCTTGTCTCTGGAAGTCCCTTTCATTCTTTATTCAGACTCTATCTCTCCCCTGAGGGGACTATCACCCTGCAATCCTGGGAGTGTTATGCTTTCAAAAGCTATCATTTACTGAGTGCTCACTCAGTAGTAAGCACTGTGATGTAGGCCTATTTGCAGGTGATAAAACAGGTCCAAAGGAGTACAGCATATATATATAATTTTACACTAGAGGCCAAGTGCACAAATTCGTGCACAGGTGGGGGTCTAGCCCCAATCAGGGCTGGGCCTGTCAGGATGAGGAGATAGTGGGAGGTTGACCAGCCAGCCCACCTCGAGTGGGGCTTGATCAGGGCCGGCCTGGCTGGGAAAAGGGGCTGCAGGTGATTGGCAGGGGTGGGGGGGGGCTGTGGGTGGTGGGCCAGCCTGCCCCACCCCCGAATAGGGTGGGAGTGCTGATCAGGGGCCAGCGGCCTGGGGGAGGAGCCATGGGTGGCTGGCTGGTTGACCCTGCCCCTGATGGGATGGGGGGGTAGGCTGATCTGGGTTGGGGCTGGGTCAGGGAAGGGACTGCAGGAGGTTGGCCACCTAGCCCCACTCCCTATTGGGGTGGGGTGTGCTATCAGGGGAAGGCAGCAGAGGGGAAAGGCTGAAGGCAGAGGGGGAGGGGCTGGCTAGGGGGGTGAAGAGAGGGCATTTGGCAGGTGGCCCTGCTCTTGATCAGGGTGGGAAAGTCTGATCAGGAGCAGATTGGCAGGGGGAGGAGCCACAAAGTTGGCTGGCTGGCCCCACCCTCTGATGGGCAGTTCACTGGCCACAGTGGGCATCATAGCAGCTGGTCATTATGGTTGAGAAATCAGCTGACAGTCGTATGAGTGCTCCCTTGTAGGTAATGAACTGTTTTTCTCTTGCTGCTTTTAATATTCTCTCTTTGTCTTTTGCTCTTGGTATTTTAATTATGATGTGTCTTGGTGTGGTCCTCTTTGGATTCCTTTTATATGGGGTTCTGTGTGCTTCCTGGGCTTGTAAGTCTATTTCTTTTACCAGATGTGGGAAGTTTTCAGTCATTATTTCTTTAAATAGGTTTTCAGTATCTTGCTCTCTCTCTTCTTCTGGCACCCCCACAATTCTGATATTGGTACGCTTGAAGCTGTCCCAGAGGCTCCTTACATTATCTTCACATTTTTGGATTCTTTTCTCTTCTTGCTTTTCCAGTTGAATGTTTTCTGCTTCTTTATATTTCAAAGTTTTGACTTGATTCTTGCCTTCCTCTAGTCTGCTGTTAGGTCTCTGTATAATGTTTTTTAATTCAGTCAGTGTATGTTTAATTTCTAGTTCCATCTCCAGTTGGTTCTTTTTCATCTCCTCTTGGGTCTCGCTAATTTTATCCAACTTTTCTAGGATATTCTTGAAAAACCTTATAAGCGTGGTTTTGAACTCTATATCCAGTCATTTGTTTTCCTCCATTTCTTTTGTTTGTGATCCCTTTCCTTGTCTCGGCATTTTCACTATGCAGGGAGAACTTCTGTGTTGAATTCAGCCTTATGATACCAGACTTGCAACACCGCAGAGCCTCTCTGTTGAGCTTGGGATGGGTGGAGTCTCATTGCTTAAGGGACCGCCTTGCCTTCCAGATGGCCCCACCTTCCACGGCTCCTGAGTCTCACGTGACTGGGTAATTGCTGGAGTGGTCCTTGTGTGCGTGCGCCTGTAGTGCCTCTAGACTGCTGCCTTTCCGGCTCCCCTGCGCTCCAGGACCACATGAGTTTAGTTCCCCAGGGTTTCACCAAAAACAGAAGCTTAGTGGAGTTAGAAGTGGCACAGTTGGGAGGTTCTGTCTCCCGCCCACTCGCGAAAGCCAGTGGCACAATCAGCAATCTGTCCTCTGCACAGTGCTGTGCGCGCCATCAGTCCTCTGATCTTTTGCGACTCCCCTAAATTTCCGTGCACCTCTCCCTTTTCACAGTCCAAACTCCCCCTGTATGACTTTCGGCTGGATCTGGGGATTAGAGTCGTAAGATAAGGGGTTCAATGCCTTTGAGAGTCTCCGTTTCCCTCCTGCCAGAGAAAACCAACCAGGTACTCAGGCACCTGCTCTCTCCACGCGTGCATCTCCGTACCTCAGCTTTTTGCAGCTCCTCTGGGTCTCTGTGAGCCTCTCTCCTTCCCTCTAGCTGTAGAATTTCCACTCAGCCAGCTTTCCTGTAGTTCTGGATGATGTCTTTTAGTTGTAGTTTTGAAATTGTTGTGCGAAGTAGCAGTGTAGGTGTTTACCTATGCCGCCATCTTGGATTCTTTCTCGGTCATTATGGTTGTTATGGCCATTAGGGTCATTGGCTTTATATATATATAAAGTTCATTTTATCAGACAGAGATTATTCTTAAAAAATATTATTTTTTTTCCTACTTTTAAAATTGATATTTGTTCATTGTAGGACATCTCATGATTATGGAAAAGTATAAGGAAAAATAAACTATTCTCTTCTCTGGAATCAACAATTATTATCATTATAAATTTCTTCTAGTCCTCTTTATTAACATGTGTACATTAAAATAAAAAGTGTACTCCATTTCATGGGCATATTATTTTTATTTACACAATTAATAAAAGTTTAGTGTTAAGACTATAATAAAATATCACTACATCCTCACTAGAATGGCTGAAATGAAAAGGATTGACAATATTAAGTGTTAGCAAGATGTGGAGCAACTGCCTGGTTGGTATTGCTCAGTGGTTGAGCATCGACCTATGAACCAGGAGGTCATGGTTCAATTCCCAGTCAGGGCACATGCCAGGGTTGTGGACTTGATCCCCAGTATGGGGTGTGCAGGAGAAAGCTGATCATTATTGATTCTCTTTTATTATTATTTTTTTCTCTTTTCCATAGTTTATTAATATTGCATTGTATATCCATACACCATTTTATACATTTGTATATTCATGGACACATGAGATGTCTCCAGTCTTGACTATTGTAAAGAGATGCTGCTATAGTTTCAAAGTCTTTTCAAAGTTTCCCTCTCTTTCTTCTTTTCTGAAGTGCCCTTACACCTTCATTAAAACCTGTCTGGCAGAGTGACAGGACAAGTATAGGAAGAATAAAGGAGCCTTTTCTCAGGCAAAGTGTTGCCAGATTTTAACCAATAAAAATGCAGAAGCTTTCCCTGGCTGGTTTTATTGAATGCTTAGAGCACTGGACCTCAGAAAGAAGGGTTGCAGGTCAAGAGCACACACCTCAGTTGCAGATTCAATACCCAGCCCCGTTCTCTTCTCTCTCTCTCTCTCTCTCTCTCTCTCTCTCTCTCTTTCTCTCTCTCTCTCCACACACCCCCTACTTCCTGTCTTCCACTCTCTAGAAAAATCAGTAGAAAATATATCCTCAGGTGAGGATTTAAAAAAAAAAGGCAGAAGCACAGCTAACTTTGACTTTCAGATAAACAACACATATTATTAAAGAATAAGTACATCTGATACAATATTTGGGGAAATATTATTTATGTTTCACCTGAGATTCAACTTTAATTGGACATCTGTATTTTATCCAGCAATCTTAGTTGAATAGTTACTCTATAACTACATGTATCCTATGAATAATGACTATAATTCTCTTGTTAGTATGCTTAGGAAACAATAAAATCACCTCCAGCTTTTTTTTTTTTTGAAGACTAGCATACTATCTTTTTAATTTTTAGTTGTGAATACTTTGAGTTTTACCAGCTCTATGAAAATGGAGTTATGTTTCTCCAATTTTCTTCTTAAAAAACCAACTCATTTGAACTGTATTATAGAGTATCATAGTCACTTCTCTATAGTAAACCTAACCCTAGCTCTAACCCTATCCCTAAACTGTCATATCGCCTGTATGTAATTAACTTGTTTACTTAGCTGATTCCTATGTAAATCAAGGTTTAAGGCATGACCAAACTTCAAAAACGCCACCTCCTTAGACAACATTATCATTGTAACTCTTGTCTACCTCAGTTCTCATATGTTTGAACTCTAATTCCCATTGACTAAATCGATTTCCTCACATATTACAGCTCTTTGAACATGTATTGCAACAGTAAGGCATCTTTCTCAATGTTTCTCTAGTCTTTCTTTGGTAATACTGAACATGTTATTAAATATGTCCAGTAATTCAGCTCCTGCCTTCTGAATTTTACATTTGTGCTCAGCTATTTGCCTATTAGTAGGGCTTTTTAAATGAATACTGTTACTCTTTTGAACACTAGCATAGTATCTTTTTGATTTCTCCTAGTTGTGAATACTTTGAGTTGTACCAGCTCTATTGCAATAAAATTGTTGAGATTCAGGAACCTTACTCAACATTTCCCTAGTCTTTCTTTGGAAATACTGAACAATTCATTGAATTAGAGCTAGGAATACTGTTACTCTTTGAACACTAGCGTACTATCTTTTTCATTTCTCCTTGTGAATACTTTTTTTTTATACATATCTCCCCATTGCCCCCCCTCCCTCCCAGGCATACCCCAACCCCCCAGTGTCTGTGTTCATTGGTTATGATTATATGCATAGATACAAGTCCTTTCATTGATCTCTTATCTACCTCACCTAACTTTAATCTTCCTGCTGTAATTTCACAGTCTGTTTGAAGCTTTACTGTCTCTGTATCTATCCTTTTGTTCATCAGTTCATAAAGTTCTTTATTATCCCCCAATGAGTGCGATCATGTGATGCTTCTCCTTCATTGACTGGCTTATTTCGCTAAGCATAAGGCTCTTCAGTTCGAAGCAGGTTGCTGCAAATGGTAAGAATTCCTTCTTTTTAATGGCAGCATAGAATTCCATTGTGTAGATGTACCACAGTTTTCTGATCCACTCATCTGCTGACGGGCACCTAGGCTATTTCCAAATTGTGGCTATTGTAAATTGTGCTGCTATGAACATAGGGGTGCATAAATCCTTTCTGATTGGTGTTTGTAATTTCTTAGGATAAATTCCTAAGAGTGGTATTACAGGGTCAAATGAGAGATCCATTTTTAGTTTTTTGAGGAAACTCCATACTGTTCTCCACAGTGGCTGCACCAGTCTGCATTCCCACAAACAGTACACAAGGGTTCCTTTTTCTCCGCATCCTCACCAACACTTGTCGTTTGTTGATTTGTTGATGATTGCCATTCTGACACGTGTAAGATGGTATCGCATTGTCGTTTTGATTTGCATCTCTCGGATGATTAATGACTTTGAACATGTTTTCATGTGTCTCTTGGCCTTCCTTCTGTCGTCTTTTGAAAAGAGGTCCATTGCCCATTTTTTTATTGGATCCTTCATCTTCCTTTTATTAAGTTGTATAAGTTGGTTGTAGATTTTGGAGATTAAACCTTTATCAGTGATAGCATTTGCAAATATGTTCTCCCATGCATTGATCTTTGTTGTTGTTTTGTTGATGGTTTCTTTTGCTGTGCAAAAGCTTTTTATTTTGATGTAGTCCCATTTGTTTATTTTTTCTTTAGCTTCCATTGCCTTTGGAGCAGTATCAGTGTAGAAGTTCTTTCGGCATATATCTGAGATTGTGCTGCCTATGGATTCCTCTAGTATTTTTATGGTTTCCCTTCTAATGTTTAAGTCCTGTATCCATTTTGAGTTTATTTTTGTATTTAGTGTAAGTTGGTGGTCCAGTTTCAATTTTTTGCATGTATCTGTCCAATTTTCCCTACACCATTTATTGAAGAGACTATCTTGGCTCCATTGAATGTTCATGCCTCCTTTGTCAAATCTTAATTGAGCATAGTGGTTTGGGTGGATATCTTGGTTCTCTATTCTATTCCATTGATCTATATGTCTGTTCTTGTGCCAGTACCAGGCTGTTTTGAGAACAGTTGCTTTGTAGTATAGCTTGAAGTCTGGTATTGAGATCCCACCTACTTTATTCTTTTTTCTAAGAATTGCTGTAGCTATCCATGGTCTTTTTTTCTTCCAGATGAATCTATGAAGAATTCTTTGTAGGTCTGTGAAATATGTCATTGGTATTTTAATGTGTAGTGCGTTGAATCTGTAGATTGCTTTGGGTAGTATGGACATTTTAATGATGTTGATTCTCCCAATCCATGAGCATGGTATGCTCTTCCATCTGTTAACATCTTCCTCTATCTCTTTTTTCAGTGTCCTGTAGTTTTCTGCATAAAGGTCTTTTACCTCTTTAGTTAGGTTTATTCCTAGGTATCTTAATTTTTTTGGTGCGATGGTAAATGGGATTGCTTTTTTAGTTTCTCTTTCTATAATTTCATTGCTAGTGTATAGAAATGCCACAGACTTCTTAGCATTAATTTTGTATCCTGCTACATTGCCGAATTCATTAATTAAGTCAATTAGTTTTGGAATAGAATCCTTTGGTTTTTTTATGTACAATATCATGTCATCTGCAAATAAGGACAGCTTTACTTCTTCTTTTCCAATTTGGATGTCTTTTATTTCTTCTTCTTGTCTAATTGCAATGGCTAATACTTCCAGTACTATGTCGAACAGGAGAGGTGAGAGTGGGCATCCCTGTCTTGTTCCTGTTCTTAGGGGAAATGGTTTTAGTTTTTGCCCATTGAGTATGATGTTAGCTGTGGGTTTATCATATATGGCTTTTATGATGTTGAGGTATGATCCTTCTATTTCCACATTGCTGAGAGTTTTTATCAAGAAAGGATGTTGGATTTTGTCAAATGCTTTTTCTGCATCAATTGATATGACTGTGATTTTTATCTCTCAATTTGTTTATGTGATGTATCACATTTATTGATTTGCGGATATTGAACCATCCCTGCATTCCTGGGATGAATCCTGCTTGGTCATGGTGTATGATCTTTCTGATGTACTGCTGGATCCGGTTTGCTAGAATTTTGTTGAGGATTTTGGCATCTATGTTCATGAGAGATATTGGCCTATAATTCTCTTTCATTGTGTTGTCTTTATCTGGTTTTAGTATTAGGGTGATGCTGGCTTCATAGAAGGTGTTTGGAAGTGTTCCTTCTTCTTGAATGTTTTTGAACAGTCTGAGGAGGATAGGTTTTAATTCTTCCTTGAATGTTTGGTTTAACTCTCCTGTGTAGCCATCTGGACCCGAGCTTTTATTTGCTGGAAGCTTTTTGATTACTGCTTCAATTTCTTCCATAGTTATTGGACTATTGAGATGTTTGGCTTCCTCCTCATTGAGTTTTGGGAGGTTATATTTTTCTGGGAAAATGTCCATTTCTTTTGTCCAATTTGTTGGAATAGAGTTGTTCATAGTATTTTTTAAGAATCCTTTGTATTTCCACAGGGTCTGTTGTTATTTCTCCTCTTTCATTTCTGATTTTGTTTATTTGGGTCTTCTCTCTTTGCTTCTTGGTGAGCCTGGCTAGGGGTCCATCAATCTTGTTTATCCTTTCAAAGAACCAGCTCTTTGTTTTGTTGATCTTTTGAATTGTTTCTTTGATCTCCAAGTTGTTTATCTCCGCTCTGATCTTCACTATTTCCTTCCTTCTGAGTACACTGGGCTTTTCTTGTTGCTCACGTTCTAGTTCTTTGAGTTGTAGGTTTAGGTGATTTATTACCATTATTTCCTGTTTTTTGCAGTAGGCTTGTAGGGCTATGAACTTCCCTCTCAAGACTGCTTTCACTGTGTCCCATAAATTTTGTATTGTTGTGTTGTCATTGTCATTTGTTGCCATGATGTTTTTTATTTCTTCCTTGATCTCTCTGGTTACCCAGTCGTTGTTTAAAAGCATGCTGTTTAGTCTCCATGTGTTTGATTTCTTTCTATTGTTTTTATTATAGTTGATTTCCAGTTTTATGCCACTGTGGTCTGAGAAAATGCTTGATATGATTTCTATCTTCTTGAATTTGAAGAGACTTTTCTTATGACCCAACATATGATCTATCTTTGAAAATGACCCATGTGCACTGGAGAAGAATGCATATTCTGTGGCTTTGGGGTGAAATGTTCTGAAGATGTCAATTAATTCCATCTGGTCTAGTGAGTCATTTAGGATTGATGTTTCTTTGCTGATTTTTTGTTTAGAGGATTTGTCCAATGGTGACAGTGGGGTATTAAAGTCTCCTACTATGATTGTATTGCTGTCAATCTCTCTCTTAATATCTTCCAAGAGTTTTTTTTATGTATTTAGGTGCTCCTATATTGGGTGCATATATGTTTACCAGAGTTATTTCTTCTTGTTGCATTGTTCCCTTTAGTATTATGAAGTAGCCTTCTTTATCACTTGTTATGTCCTTCACTTTGAGATCTAATTTGTCAGATATAAGTATTGCAACCCCAGCTTTTTTTTCATTTCCATTTGCCTGAAATACCATGTCCCATCCCTTCACCCTCAATCTGTGTGCATCTCTTTTCCTAAGATGGGTTTCTTGCAGACAGCAGATATATGGATCATGTTTTCTTATCCAATCGGTTACCCTATGTCTTTTGATTGGAGCATTTAATCCGTTTACATTTAAAGTTATTATTGATAAGTACTTATCTGTTGCCATTTTTAGTCCTTACCCCCGAGTTCCTTCTTCGCTTCCTCTTTCTTTTTATTACAGCAGACCTTTTAACATTTCTTGCATTGCTGGTTTGGTGGTAATATATTCCCTTAGTCCTTTTTTGTCTGTGAAGCTTTTGATTTCACCTTCAATTTTGATTGAGAGTCTTGCAGGGTACAGTATTCTTGGATTCAGACCCTTCCTTTGCATGACTTTGTATATTTCATTCCATTCTCTTCTGGCCTGACGAGTTTCTGTTGAGAAGTCAGTAGCTAGTCTTATGGGGGTTCCTTTGTAGGTAACTTTCTGTTTCTCTCTGGCTGCTTTTAAGATTCTTACTTTGTCGTCGGTGTTTGCCAATTTAATTATAATGTGCCTCGGTGTCGGTTTGTTGGGGTTCTTTTTGCTTGGGACTCTGTGAGCTTCTTGGATTTGTTTGGGTTTTTTTCTTTTCTATATTGGGGAAATTTTCTGTCATTATTTCTTCAAACACGTTCTCTAATCCTTGTTCAGTTTCCACTCTTTCTGGAACCCCAATTATGCGGATGTTATTTTGCTTCATGTTATCCCAAAGTTCCCTTACACTCTCCTCTTGCTTTTTAACTTTTTTTTCTAGAAGCTGCTGTACTTGGGTACTTTTTCCTACCATGTCTTCTAGCTCACTGATGCGGTCCTCTGCTTCTTCTAGTCTACTTTTGATGTTTTCTATTGAGTTCTTTATAGCAGTGATATCATTGTTCATTTCCTCTTGTTTATTCTGCACCTCCTCTAGTTTCTTCTGCATTTCTTCTTCATGCTTCTTCACGTCCTCTAGATTCTTCTTGCTGCTTCTTCATCTCCTCTTGCGTCTTCTTCATTTCCTCTTGGCTCTTACCCATATTGTCAAATTTGTCTTCCATTCTTTTCAACCACATTATGATAAATTCTCTGAACTCTTTCTCTGGTAGGCTTATTTGTGGTTCTATTTCATTTACTTCCTTTTCTGGTGAAACCTGCCTTTCTGTCTTTTGTGGGCTGTTTCTTTTTTGCCCATGGTCTTTCTTCTCTGGGTGTCTGGTTATGTAGTGCTCTCTCCTACATTGATTGAAAGGCACAAACTACAACACGATCAGGTACAGCACACAAGGCACTTAGTAGAAATGTATTCAAGATGTTAATAATCACAAATAAGGTGACAACCAATGAAGGAAAAATTAGGGGTAAATAGAGAAAGAAGAAGAGGAAAATGAAGAAGAAAGAAAAGAAAGAAGTGCCAAAATCAAATTGGGAGAGTGAGAAAAAAAAAGATAAATAAATGAACAATAAAATAAAATAAAATAAGAAAATAAAAAGGAGAAAAAGGAGAAGGAAAGAGGAAGAGAAAAAAATCAGAGAGAAAAGAAAGTGTATAAGAGAGAAAAGAGGAACAAAATATAGATGTCAGGAGACAACTCCAATAGAACAGTCACTAATCCCAATAAAGGCCAGCAACCAGTACCTAGAGATTAATGCAAATTGCAAATAGCAACTGGTATCGAGGGAGATGAGGGAAAAGAGAGGTAGAAAACAAAGCAAGCATAAAGCAAAATAAAACAAGTAGAATAAACTAAAACAATCTCTCAAAAAAAATTTCAAAAAATCGATATAATCACTTTTCAGGCAAATAGCAACAAAAGGACATAGAGAAAAAACAACTTTTTGGCTAGTGAAGACAAGAGGGGAGAGGTTTGTGTGGACTTGTAGTAGTGGATTTGAAATTAGAATATAAATGGGGTGAAATTTTAACCAGGTAAAGAGAAAAATAGGGAGAATCTAAAGTTGGAAAAGGGAAAGAGAAACAAGACAGCAAAATGGGGAAAGTTAGGACGAAAGTGTTGGCATAAAGGCGGAGTTGAGTTGGAGTAAAATTATGCTAAAGTGAAGATGAAAATAGAATGTAGAACTCTAATCCCGAAATAAAATAAAGAGAAAACAAAATGACACCTTTTTTTTCCAAAAACGGTAAAGTACTAGTAGTAATTAATAATACTAGTTTAAAACAAAAATGTAATAATTATAAAGGTAAAATCAATTGAGGCAGAAAGAAAAAAAATATTCTTTTAATTAAAATATGTGAATATGAAAAATAAAGAATTAAAAATTTAAAAAAAAGAAAAAAGAAAAAAGGAAAAAAAAAAAAGAAGAAAAATAGAATGGTCCTTCACTTCCACTATTATTCTGCTTGGCACTCCTGTTTCCCAGTAGGGGAGGTATTGCAGTTCCCTGTGTTCCCCTCTTGGTGTTTTAATCTCTTTATTCTCTTGTGGTTATGCGAGAGTCAATTTGTGTGTCATCCATTGGGTGGCAGTGTTTCGGAATTGATCTCTGAGGCAAAGCACAGGACCTCTCTAGGCTGTTCTCAGATCCTGCTACTCTGTGGTTCCCAAAACCAGTTTGTGGGGGTTTTGCAGCCTGGACACTGCAATAACTCCCAGGTTGTCCCTCTGCCCCAGAGAAAAAGAAAAAAAAAAGAGTCGTTTTCCAGAGCTCTTCTCTGTCAACAGCTCAGAGGCTCTGCCTTCACACTCAGGGATCACGCCCTGACCACCTCTGCGGACCTCTCCAGAGGCAGCTTTCCCGCAGCCCGGCTCCCACAGTGCACGTCTCTGCCCTGCGTGGGTAGGAGACCGCACCATGGCCCAGGTGAAATCTGACCCTTCCGCACGCGCGCCGTGTGGATCTCTGAATCCTCCGCCTGCGCGTCTGTGCCGCCTGGGAAGCCACGCTCTGGGTCCTGCCTGCTCTGTAGGTGCCTCCGTCAGCCGCAGCTTTCAGACCTCGGCAGACATCCACCTCCCCCTTAAGTCAGGCGCAATCTGACCTTTCCATGTGCTCTGTGCAACTCTGATTCCGCCGCGTGTCTGCGCCGATTGGAGAGCGGAGTTCTGGGTTCCCGGGGTCCTGGGTGCTCAGTGGGTGCCCAGCCGAAGGCTTCAGACCGCCGCAGACATCCACCTCCCACTGCAAGATGGCTCGGGCTCCGCATTCGCGCTGGTGGCTCCAGCGGACAAAAAACCCGTGGCAATGGGGCTGCCTGGCCTGGAGAGCCCCTTCCAGCAGTTCCCCGCCTTCCCCTGGAGGACAACTCACTCCTAGCTTGCCAACAAACACTCCCAATGCAACTCTCAGCTGCTCTCTCTCCCTCTGCCCAGTGACACAGCTCCAGACGCATCTGTCTACTCCGCCGCCATTTTCTCCTCCCTCTGATTCTCTTTCATTATTGTTTCTATCTCCCTCTTTTTCTCCCTTCCTCCTTCTGAAATCAATCTTATATAATAAAAGCCTAATATGCAAATTGACCAAATGCCAGAATGATCAGCAAAACCATCAGTCACTATGATGAACACTGACCACCAAGGGGCAGACATTTAATGCAGAAACTTCCCCCAGCTCACATGCTCCAGGCCAGCCAAGACAGATGCCTTCTGATTGGTCCACTGAGGGAGGCTAGTGGTGGTGGTGGAGCAGGTGAGTGGGCAGCACCAAGGCAGATGCCAGCAGGGGCCCCCTAATCATCCCGACAATTGTCCCACAGATTGGGCCCTGATTACCATCCAGGCCTAGGACTCTACCTGTGCACAAATTTCATGCACCAGGCCTCTAGTAAAAACATATTTTAAAAATATATATGTGAAGCAACCAAAACACTTATATATTCCTAGTGAGGATGTAATTGAGAACAACTGTGTTACAAAACCATTTTGTAGTATCTACCAAGTATTTGTGTATGCTGTGACCCTGAAATTCTTCTTCTGGATAAATATTCAATAGAAAAAAAACCCAACTGTGTCTGCCCATAAAAGACATGTACAAGAATCTTCACAGCTAATTTATTCATAAACAAAGAGTATCCCAAATGTCCATCAACAATAGAGTGGGCTTTAATGTTGTGCAACAATGATATTAAGGGAAGAAGCCAGACATGAAAGAATATGTACTGTGTGAGCTCATTTAAGTCAAGTCCACAGAGAACTGCTGTTACTGGGATCCCAGCCTCACTTCCACCCAGGGTGCCCTCAGAGAACATCTGGGACTCTACAGCCAAGTCTGCCAGGGACCTGCTACCTTGGCTGTGGTCCCACAGTCAACAAGTCTCCAGCCACCCTGGGCACAGGCTCCTGTGAGTTCTGAAGCATGCTCTTCTCTGACAGGCCCAACATTTTAGCCCAGGGCACTGCAACCACACAAGCAGCAGACACATGAGCAGCCCGCTCCAGTCCAAGGAGCAGCAGCCCTGCGAGCAGCCCACCTCAGACCTAAGAGCAGCAGCCTCACATGGCCTGCTCCTGTCCAAGGAGAAGCAGCTGTGTGAGCAGCCTACTCCCCTATCTAAGGAACAGCAGCCTGCCCCAGGCTTAAGAGCAGCAGCCTCATGTGATCTGCTCCTGTCCAAGGAGCAGTAGCTGTATAAGTGGCCCAATTCTCTGTCCCAGGAGCAGCAACAACATGAGAAGCCCACCCCATCTGAGGAGCAGCAGCTGCATGCAGCCTGCACCCTGCACCTGTCCAAGGAGCAGCAGCTGTATGAGCAGCCACCCCCATTTGAGGAGCAGAAGTCACTCGAGCAGCCCACCCTAGACTGAGGAGCAGCAGCCACACACAGTATGCACCTGTCTGATAAGCAACAGCTGGGTGAGTGGCCCGCCCCCATCTGAGGAGCAGCTGCTGCATGTGCAGCTCACTCCCGCATGAGGAGCAGCAGCTGCGCAAGTAGCCCATCCTCTGTACAAGGAGCAGCAGCTGTGTTCTTGTACGAGGAACAGCAGTGCTGTGAACAGCCCATCCCCCATCTAAGGAGCAGTAGCCACCCAAGCATTTTTTCATATGTCTCTTGGCCATTTATTTGTCCTCTTTGACCAAAGAGCAGCAGCCACATGAGCAGACCACCCACATCTGAGGAGCGGCAGCCCTATGCAGCCCGCATTGGTCTGAGGAGCAGCAGCCACACGCAGCCTGCACCAGTCTGACAAGCAGCAGCTTGGTGAGTGTCCCACTCCCATCTGAGGAGCAGCAACCATGAAATCAGCCCATCTCCCCTGTCCAAGGAGCAGAAGCTGCCTGAGCAGCATGCCCTGGATTTAGAAGCAGTAGTGACATGAGCAGCCAGCCAATGTCCGAGGAGTGGCATTCCTGCACAGCCCACGCTGGTCTGAGGAGCAGCATCCATAAACAGCCTGCACCTGTCCGACGAGCAGCAGCTGGGTGAGCAGCCCACGCCCATCCAAGGAGCAACAGTCACACATGCAGCTCACTCCTGCCTGAGGAGCAACAGCCATTCAAGCAGCTTGTCCCCCATCACAGGAACAGTAGCTGCACGAGGAACCTGCACCCATACAAGGAACACCAGCCCGCCAAGCAACCTGCCCTTGTCCAAGCAGCAGCAGCCTCACCAGCAGCCAGCCCCATCAGTGGAACAGCAGTAGCGTGTAGCCAGACCCAATCCAAGGAGTAGCAGCCATGTGAGCAGCCCACCTGCATCTAAGGAATAGCAGCTGTGTGAGCAGCTTCCCTCACCAGCCAGAGGAGACACCACTGCTGCAAACAGCACCCACCAGAGGAGCCACTGCCAACTGAGGAGCAGCCACTTCAGCGACACCTGAGAAGCAATCGCAGCCTGAGGAGCCACTGCCACTCAAGGATCTGCCCCTGCATGACTCAAAATCTAGATTAGTTGGTGAGACAAAAAAATGGGTAGACAAAAAATCCCCAAATGAAAGAAAAGGAGGAATTGCCAGAAGAGCAGCTAAGCAAAACAGAAGTAAGCAATATATCAGAAAAAGAATTTAGAATAAGGGTCATCCAGTTCATAAACCAATGGAGGAAAAAATTAACAACTTATATAAGAATGAAGAAAGAATGGGTGAAAAAAATAACTTATATTAGAATCAAGAAGAAATGAAGGCTGATATAGCTGCAATAAAAAACATCATAGAAAGTTTCAACAGTAGACTAGGAGAAGTGGAGGACCGAATTAGCGAATTAGAAGACAGGGAAGCAAAACACATCCAAACTGAACTGCAATTGGAGAAACAAATTAAAAGACATGAGGAAAACCTAAGGAAGCTATGGGACAACATGAAATGAAGCAACATATGAATGATAGGGGCGCCAGAACAACAGGAAGAAGAACAAGGATTAGAAAACCTATTTGAAGAAATAATGTCTGACAACTTCCTTGATGTGGGGAAGAAAAAAGTGACACAAGCACAGAGTCCCAAACAAGATGAACCTGAAAAGAACCACATCAAGACACATCATAATTACAATGGCAAATGTTCAGGACAAAGAGAGAATCTTAAAGGCTGCAAGAGATAGACAGAAAGTTAAATACAAGAGAGTTCCCATTAGATTATCAAATGACTTCTCCACAGAAACACATCAGGCCAGAAAAGAATGGAAGGAAATTAACAAAGTGATGCAAACCAAGGGACTGAATCCAAGAATACTCTATCCAGCAAGGCTGTTATTCAAAATTGAAGGGGAAATAGTAAGCTTTACTGACAAAAAAAGGGCTAAGGGAATTTATCACTACCAAACCAGCAATGCAAGAAATGCTAAAAGGACTGGTGTAAAAAGAAGAAATAAAAAGGTAAGAAAGAACATAGGCACAAAAAATGAAAATAGCTACAAACAATTACCTTTCAATAATAACTTTAAATGTAAACAGACTAAATGCTCCAATCAAAAGACATCAAGTGAGTGAATAGATAACATGACCCATATATATGCTGTCTACAAGAGACTCACCTCAGAACAAGGGACTCACACAGACTGAAAGTGAAAGGATGGAAAAATATCTGTCAGGCAAATGGAAATGAAAAAAAAAAAAGCTGGGGTAGCAGTTTTTATATCTGACAAAATAGACCTCAAGTTGGAGGCCATAACAAGGGATATGGAAGGCCATTTTGTAATACTGAAAGGACTGATAAAATGAGAGGATATAATCCTGATAAACATATTTGCACCCAATGCAGGAACACCCAAATACATAAAAAATATCTTGGAAGATATCAAGGGAGAGACTGACAACAATACAGTTATAGTAGGGGACTTTAATACACCACTGACATAACTGCATAAATATTCCAGACAAAAAATCAGTAAAGAAACAGCTATCCTAAATGACTCACTAGATTAGATTAACTTAATTGACATCTTCAGAACATTTCACCCCAAAGCCACAGAATATATGTTCTTCCCAAGTGCACATGTGAAATTTTGAAAAATACACCGCAAATTGGTTTACAAGCAAAGTCTTCCCCAATTAAAGAAAATTAAAATCATATCAAGCATCTCCTAAGACGTAAATGGCATAATATTAGAAATAAACTACAATAAAAACTACCCCCAAAATGTAAACACTTGGAAGCTGAATAGCATGCTATTAAACAGTAATTGGGTTACCAAAGAGATCATAGAAGAAATTAAAAACACCCTGGAAACTAATGACAATAAAAACACAACAATCTAAATTCTATGGGACATAATGAATGCAGTCATGAAAGGGAAGTTTATAGTTCTACAGGCCTACCTCAAAAAACAAGAAAAAATGGTAATAAATCATCTAATTCTACAACTCAAAGAATTACAAAGAGAGCAACAAGAAAAGCCCAGAGTGAGGAGAAGGAAGGAGAGAATAAAGATCAGAGCAGAAATAAATGACACAGAGACAAAAAGAACCCCAAACAAAACAAAACAACAACAAAACACACACAAACACACACACACACACACACACACACTCACACACACACACACAAAACAAAACAAAACAAAACAAAACAAAAAGATCAATGATACTAAGAGCTGGTTTTTTGAAAGGATAAATAAGATTGATGAGCCTCTAGCCAGGCTCACCAAGAAGCAAAGAGAAAAGGCCCAAATAAACAAAATCAGAAATGAAAGAGGAGAAATAACAACAGACCCCACAGAAATACAAAGGATTGTTAAAAAATACTATGAACAACTCCATTCTAACAAACTAGACAACCTGGAGGAAATGGACATATTTCTAGGAAAATACAATCTTCCAAAACTCAGGGAGATTCTAAAAATCTCAATAGGCCAATAAATATGGAAGAAATTGAAGCAATCATGAAAAAGCTTCCAACAAACAAGAGCACAGGGCCAGATGGCTTCACAAAGGCGTTTTACCAAACATTCAAGGAAGAACAAAAAACCTATCCTCCTGCGGCTATTCCAGAAAATTCAAGAGGAAGGAACAATTCCAAGATCCTTCTATGAAGCCAGCATCACCCTAATACCAAAACCAGATAAAGACAACACAATGAAAGAGAATTATAGGCCAATATCACTCATGAACATAGATGACAAAATCCTCAACAAAATTCTAACAAATCAGATTCAGCAGTACATCAGAAAGATCATACACCATGACCAACTAAGATTTATCTGGGGATGCAAGGATGGTATAATATCTGCAAATCAATAAATGTGACACATCACATAAACAAATTGAGAGATAAAAATCAGATAGTCTCAATTGATGCAGAAAAAGTATTTGACAAAATCCAACTCTTTCTTAATAAAAACTCCCAGCAAGGTGGGAATAGAAGGATCATACCTCATCATAATAAAAGCCATATCTGACAAACCCACAGCCAATATCATACTCAATGGGAAAAAAACAAAACCGTTTCCCTTAAGAACAGGAATAAGACAGGGATGCCCACTCTTACCCCTCCTGTTCAACATAGACTGAAAGTACTAGCCATTGCGATCAGACAAGAAGAAACTAAAGGCATCCAAATTGGAAAAGAAGAAGTAAAACTGTCTTTATTTGCAGATGACATGATATTATACATAGAAAACCCTAAAGACACCATCAAAAACTTATTAGACTTAATAAATGAATTTGGTAATGTAGCAGGATACAAAATTAATGCCAATAAACCTATAATATTTATATACACCAATAATGAATTTACAGAAAGAGAGACTAAAAAAGCAATACCATTTACCATCACACTAAAAAAAAAAAATGGTACCTAGGAATAAACTTAACTAAGGTGGTAAAAGACCTATACACAGAAAACTACAGACTTATACACTGAAAAAAGAGATAGTGGAAGACATAAACAGATGGAAGAACATACTGTGTTCATGGATTGGTAGAATCAACATTATTAAAATGTCCATACTACCCAAAGCAATCTATAGATTCAGTGCACTCCCCATTAAAATACCAATACCATATTTCAAAAACCTACAACAAACTTTCCAAAAATTCATCTGGAATAAAAAAAGACCCCAAATGGCTGCAGCAGTCCTGAGAAAGAAGGACAAAGTAGGTGGGATCTCAATACCATATATCAAGCTGTATTACAAAGCCACTATTCTCAAAAAAGCCTGGTACTAGCACAAGAACAGACATATAGATCTATCAAATAGAATAGAGAACCCAGAAATCAATCCAAGCCACTATGCTCATTTGATATTCGACAAAGGAGGCATGAACATACAATGGAGTCAAGGCAGTCTCTTCAATAAATGGTGTTGAGAAAATTGGACAGATACTTGCAAAAAATTAAACTAGACCACCAACTTATACCATATACAAAAATAAACAAAATAGATAAAGGACTTAAACATAAGATGAGAAACCATAAAAATTCTAGAGGAATCCACTGGCAGCAAAATCTCAGACATGCTGAAGAAATTTCTTCACTAATACTGCTCCTATGGTCATGGAAACTAAAGAGAAAATAAACAAAGGGGACTACATCAAAATAAAAAGCTTTTGCACGGCAGAAGACATTATCAACAAAAGCCCACTGCATGGGAGAACATATATGCTAATGTTATCACCCATAAGGGCTTAATCTCCAGCATTTACAGGGAACTCATACAACTTAACAAAAGGAAGATAAACAATCCAAGGAAAAAATGGGCAAGGGACCTAAATAGATACTTTTGGGAAGAATACAGAAGTAAGTCCAAGAGACATATGAAATCATGCTAAAAGTCACTAATTATAGAGAGATGCAAATCAAAATGACAATGAGGTACAATCACTCATCTGTCAGAATGGTTATCATCAACAAATCAACAAAGGACAAGTGCTGGTGAGGATGCAGAGAAAAAGAAACCCTCATGCACTGCTCGTGGGAATGTAATTGGTTCAGCCACTGTGAAAAACAGTATAGAATTTCCTCAAAAAACTAAAAATGGAACTCCCATTTTATCCAGAAATCCCACTTCTAGGAATATATTCCAAGAAACTAAAAACACCAGTCAGAAAGGGTATATGCACCTCTATGTTCATAGCAGCACAATTCACCATACCTAAGATTTGGAAACAGCCTAAGTGCCCATCAGCAGATGAGTGGATTAAAAAACTGTAGTACATCTACACAATGGAATACTACATTTCAGTAAAATAGGAGTTCTTACCATTTGCAACAGCATGGATGGAACTGGAGAGCATTATGCTAAATGAAATAAGCCAATAAGAGAAAAATAAATAGCACATGATCTCACTCATTTATGGAATATAGTGAACAACATGGACTGATGAATAAAAATAGATCCAGAGACAGAGAGATATCAATCAGAATGTCAAACCTCAGGGAAAGTAGGGGAGGGTAGGGGTAAGAGAGACAGATCAACCAAAGGACTTGTATACATGCATATAAGCCTAACCAATGGACACAGACACAGGGGGGTGAGGGCATGAGTGAGGGGAGAGTGGGAGGGATAATGGGGGAATAAGGGCACATATGTAACGCCTTAATCAATAAAGAAATTACAAAATAAATGAATAAAAAAGTTTATTATAACTGCTTAAAAAACATCAAGTCCACAAATAGGCAAAACTAGCCTATTAAGATAGCATCAGGATAATGGTCAGCTTTGGTGGGGAGGGGTGTTACTAACTAGGAGAGAGTGAGAGGAGGTGCTAAAAATGTCCTATATTTGAAATGCAATATACATACACATGTAAAAATCAAGTGTACACTTCAGAATTTATATCTTATTGTATGTAATTTCTGGATATAAGTTAGAACCCCAAGAAAAAAGAAATTTAATAAGCCAGGAAATATGCCACCTGGTAGAGATAATGGCAGTAGTTCAGGCCACTTCAGAGCTCACTATATTTCACCCATTTACCTAATTTTGGACATTTAAGCTATTTTAAATATTCATATACATAAATCAGTAGCAAAAATTACAAAGAAATTATGTCAGAATTGATTCTATAAAGATGGAAAAATTTTTAAATTTCCTTAACTTTGTATTTGAAAAATGACAAAAATAGTCTATTGAAAACTCATTTTTCCTTCATCTATATAGTCATCATTTGTTAACATTTTGTCTTACTGTTTTCTATATGCAGAGAGAAATAGATATCCTAATATATAAAAGTCCTGGGTCCAGCACAATTGGAGGTTTGACAAACCAGAAGTCAGCCCTGCAGTCAACACTGGGTTGCTGTGGCGACCCAATCCTGACTGTTGTGGCTGCAGGCCTGGTGACCCAGCACTGACTGCTGAGGAGGCTGTGAATCAGGCTGGGAGAGAGGCCTGAAGAGAGAAGCAGGGTCTAATACATAGCCTGTGTGGCAGCTATTAATCAGCACTTGCCTCTCTCTTTCTCTCTGGACTAGGCCAGCAGCCACACCTCCATTTCTCTAGGCCTCAACCAGGAATGCTGATCATCCCTGCCTTTCTCATCAGGCCTCATTAATAGGCCCAGAGAAGCTGACTAGCATAGAAGCTGACCAATCAGAACAAAATTGGCTAGCAGAGGAAGGCAATTGGGGGTGAGATCAGGCCTGCAAGGGAGAGCAGTTGGAGGCAAGATCAGGCCAGCAGGGGAGGGTGGTTAGGGACCATCAGGCAGGCAGGCCAGGCAGGTAGGGGTGATCAAGCAGACAGGCAAGTAAGTGGTTAGGAGCCAGCAGTCCCTTTGGGATTGGGCCTAAACCTGCAGTCAGACATCCCCCAAGGGGTCCCCGACTGGAGAAGGTGCAGGCTGGGCTGAGGGAAACCCCCCTCCATGTATGAATTTTGTGCTTCAGGGCACTAGTAAGTAATATAAAAAGATAGAAATGTGGGGAATAAAAGCTGAATCTTTTGAAAGTGCAGATTTTGAGTCTTTTTATCCCTAAATTCTACAGTCTATATTTCTATTTTTTTTAATATATTTTATTGATTTTTTACAGAGAAGAAGGGAGAGGGATAGACAGTTAGAAACATCAATGAGAGAGAGACATCGATCAGCCGTCTCCTGCACGTCCCCTACAGGGGATGTGCCCGCAACCAGGATACATGCCCTTGCCCGGAATCGAACCCGGGACCCCTCAGTCCTCAGGCCAATGCTCTATCCACTGAGCCAAACCGGTTTAGGCTACAGCGTATATTTCTTAAGGCATATTAGAGGAATTCACTTTATATTCAAGAAATATAACATTAACTCAAAATATATTATTTAAAATACTAGAGTCCTGGTGCACAAGATTCATGCACTGGAGGGCAAGGTGGGGTCGATTCCCTCAGCCTAGCCTGCACCCTCTCTGGGACTCCTCAGCGGACATCCTTAGCACTGCTGTGGAGGCAGGAGAGGCTCCTGCTACTGCCACTGTGCTTGGCAGTCATGAGCCCAGTTTCTGGCTGAGAAGTGCTCAGGGAGCTCACTGACCACCAAGGGGCAGCTCTTGCATTGAGAATCTGCCCCCTGATAGTCAGTGCATATCATAGAGACTGTTCATTCTGCCGTTTGGTCAATTTGCATATTATCCTTTTATTATATAGAAAGGGTATTTAAATCATACAATTGTCCCAATAATGCTTTTGAAGCAATTGGATCACAAAACTGGCATATGTATGACTTGGGGAGCATGCATGATGGTTGATGTGTCAACTTGACTGGGCCATGGGATATTATTCTAGGTATTTCTATAAGGGTGGTTTTGGATGAGATTAATATTAAATTTATAGAATGAATCAAGCAGATTGTTCTCCCTAATGTGGATGGACTTTATACAATCAGGTGAAGACATGACAGAACAGAAAAGGTGACCCTCCTGGAGTAAAAGACTTTTCTGGGACATGTCACAAGGATGCATATTGAAGACACTCTTCTTGTAAGTGAAATAAGCAACACAAAGGTCAAATACTGTTTGATCCTATGAAGCACTTGAATAGGCAAATTTGTAGAGACAGAAGGTAGAATAGAGGTCATCAGGGCTGGGAGAAGGGAGAATGGAAATTAGAATTCTGTTTGGGAGGATTAAAAGAGTTCAGGAGATGGATGGTGGTGATTATTGTACAACAGTGGGAATGTTCTTAATGCCCTTGGATTGTACAATGAAAAAATGGCTAACATGGTAAATGTTATGTTATGCTATATATTTTACTTCAATAAAATTGATAATAATTAAATATGAATAAACATTATCCAGGAACAGGAACATGGATGGTGGAGGGCCAGAGAGAGAGGGCAAAGGGTGGGCAAACAGAAATGCAAATGGCCAGAAGTGAGAGTAGGTGAATTGACCAGAAAAGTATGAGTAGATCATTGTGATGAGAGTGTGCAATACATGACTTCGATAAGGAGAAAATAAGAAAGCTGAGTCTGGAAAAGTAAGCAGGAAGTGTGCTGTGAAGAACCTTGGAACCTTGAAATCCAGACCTTTCTGAAGACAGTTGCACAACTAAGTATCATCCACATTGACAACATGGAGAATGAACTCCTCATATCATCTTGGCATATATCCCTCCAGCCTTCCTGGTGCAATAACTTATAAATTATCTTTTATTTTAAAAATGCTTATTATAAAAAATGCAAACAGTCCCGAACATGAAGAGATGCAAATGTTGCTCAGATGGTGTGGCTCAGTGGTTGGGCATCAGCCTATGAACCAGGAGGTCAGAGTTTGATTCCCAGTCAGGGCACATGGTTGGGTTGGGGGCTTGATCCCCAGTGTGGGGCATACAGGAGGTAGCCACCTATCAATGATTCTCTCTCATGATTGATGTTTCTATCTCTCTCTCCTTTCCTCTCTGAAATCAATAAAAACTATATTTTTCAAAAAAGAGATGAAAGTGTTTTATATCAATCCAAACCCCTTGCTCATAAATAAGAACATAGTCTGAATATATTCTATTCATATAGATAGTAAAAGTGGCTTATAAGCAAAATTGCTTTTATAAATGTGGATTCATGTAATGGAAGCTGAATGAAGAAAAAATGGCTGGGTTATTATTTATTTTTACAACTTTATATCTCAATTTTTAAAATACTGATTGATTCCTTTCTATGAAAGATTAAACTGTTAATATTTCCTTCATTTGACCCCCTCTGAATTTTATAGGTAAAAAATATTTTAAAATTTCTTTACCTTCTAATTCATACATGTGCTCTATAATTGTGTCCTCATAATTATTTAGTTTCAACTATCTAAGTGGCATATGAATGGATTTTCTTTGTTTCTCAGTCATGACTCATCTATCAATAAATTTTTATTATAAATATATATATATGTGTAATATATATATATATATATATATATATATATATATATATTTTATTGAGTTTTAGAGAGAGATGAAGGAAAAGGGAGAGAAAGAAACAACTATGAGAGAAACATTTGGTTGGCTGTCTTCTATACACCCTCTACTGGGAATCAAGCCAGCAACCTGGGCAAGTGCTCTGAATTGGAATTGAACTGGCTACCTATTGATGCATGGGACAATGTGCAACCAACTGAGCTGTACTGGCCAGAGCTAAAATTATTTATTTTAAGAAGACTCATGATTAAAGATTAAAAATGGTGGCAGAGTAAGTGATGCTGCACAGACACACTCCCAGGCAAACTGGAATTAAAACTAAAATACAAAAAAAACCTTTACTGAATAATCAAAGGAAGATCACAGGAGAGAACCTTGATACCTAAGGACCAAAAGTGGAGACTGCATAGGGACTGGTAGGAAGGGTGGAGGCACAAAAGGGTTGGCTGGGAGCCCACAGATAGCAACCTAAGTCCTGGAGAGATATCTCAGCTATGCCACTGAAAACTTTAGGGTCTAATCCCCAAGCTGGGTCCCATAGCAGAGAACACCACAACTGAGGTTACCCATATAACATCTGGCTATGAAAAGTAGAGGAGTTGTTGGCTGCCAGAGAGTGACAGCTGAATATTCAGGCAACCTCTTAAAGTGTCAATGCACAAAATTTCCTGTGGAGCCACCCACCTTGTGCTCTCGCAGAGGGAGGGTGAAGAGGACAGGAACTATGAGAGCAGAAGCCAGGACTGGGGACTCAAGGGTTAGAAATCAAAAGGCAGACAACCTGAGTTTTCTGTGCTGAGGCATTTTTTCATGCAGCAGGAGACATTTTTCCAGTACAGACATTTGACTTGCCTGGGGGGAACACGATTGAACCACCCTATTGGAAAACACATTGCTCTGAGGCCACTTATCAGACTAAAAATAACAATTAGCCTCCAGGCAGAAGCAACTACCTCAAACCTGTTGAAAAAAAAACTCCCACCACACCAGAGGACAATTGCTGGAATCCTAGCAGTCTGTAGGCAAAGTCTCTGAAGACTTTGAGTATTTGCTTGATCTAATTAGTCAGAAATAGCCTTTAACTCTCTCCTGCACTAGAGATTAAGAGGTGTATGTCATAGCATACAAATCCAAAAAAAAACAAAAAACAAAATAAGGAAACAAAGAAACCCCCAAATGAAAGAACAAGAGAATTCTCCAGAAGAAGAGATAACTGAAGCAGAGATAAGAAATTTATCTGAAACAGAGTGCAGAGTAATGATGGTAAAGATGCTCAAGATCATAAAAAAGAAATAGTAACTATGGAAAAAAATAACAGTCGGAAATAAAGAATGACATAACACAAATAAAGAACTCATTGGAAGGAATACACAGTAGATTAGGGGAAGTTGAGGATTAAATTGGTGAATTAGAAGACAGGATTTAAAAAAATCACTCAGAGAACCAAAAAGAAAAACAATTAAAAAATAGGAGGACAGCTTAAGGGAGCAATGTGAAACATAACAATATTTGACTAGCAGGTGTGCTAGAAAAGGCTGAAAGAGATAAAGAGATAGAGAATGTTTTTGAAGAAATAATGGCAGAAAACTTCCCTAACCCAGTAAAGAAAAAAGTCACACAATTTCAGGAGGCACAGAGTCCTAAGCAAGAAGAACCCAAAAAGGCCAATGCACAGACACATCATAATTAAAATGCCAAAAAATGAAGATAGAGAAAGAATCTTAAAAGCAGTAAGAGAAAAGCAAACTGTTACCTGATTTCTCATCAGAAACTCTATAGAACAGAAGGAATGGCCTGAAGTACAAAAGGTAATAAAAAGCAAGGATTTGAAACCAACAAAGCTATCATTCAAAATAGATGGTCAGACATGTACACATAAGGAACTGTCTGACATTGAAACTGGGACTCAAAGCTATTGGACATTGAAATTGGGACTCAATCAATCATTTTTCTTTTGCTCTGGTGGGTTTATTTCTAGCATACAGTGGTAAGATGTTTTTAAAGACAAGAAACAGGGGGTGGAGGGGAGAAAGCAGATGCAGAGGCAAAGAAGCAATGAACGGACTGTCGTGCTACAGTGGGAAGGCAGGGAAAGTTGGGGAGGAGGGACCTATAGGAGATCAAAGGAAGGACTTGTATGCATGTGTGTGTAGGCATAGCTGGTGGAGACAGGGCAATGGGGGAAGGCAGAGGGGTGGGAGGGGGCAATGGGTGGGGGCATGTGCTGGGGGGTGGGGAGGGCAATAGGGGAAAAATAATAAATAAAAACAAAAACAAAAACAAAATAGATGGTCAAATAAAGAACTTCACAAACCAAAATAAATAAATAAATAAATAAATAAACAAACAAATGAACAAACAAACAAATAAATAATAAAAAGGCTAAAAGAATACATTATCACCAAGACAGCATTATAAGAAATGCTAAAGGGACTGTTGTAAAGAGAAGAAGCAGAGAGAGAAACTTAGGCATACAAATTAAAATGACAATAAATAAGTACCCATCAGTAACAACCTTAAATGAAAATGGATTAAATGCTTCAATCAAAAGACATTGGGTAGCCTTGACAGGTTCGGCTTAGTGGATAGAGGGTCAGGCTGTGGACTCAAGGGTCCTAGGTCGATTCTGGTCAAGGGCATGTACCTTGGTTGCAGGAACATTCCCATTAGGACATGTGCAAGAGGCAGCTGATCGATGTTTCTCTCTCATCAATGTTTCTAACTCTTTATACCTCTCTCTTCCTCTATGTAAAATATCAATCAAATGTATTTTTTTAAAAAAAGACATTGGGTAGCTGAGTGGATATAAAAACATGACCCAAATATATGCTATCTATAAGAGATCCACCTCAGGAGAAAAGACACACACAGAATGAGAGTGAAGGAAAGGGAAAAACTTTTCCATGCAAATGAAAAGAAATAAAAGCTGGAGTAGCAATACTCACATCTGACAAAATAGACTTTAAAATGAAGGTCATCACAAGAGACAAAAAAAGACCAGTATGTAATACTAAAGGGACTGATCCAAGAAGCTGATATAATCCTAGTAAACATGTATGCACTCAATATAGGAGCACCTAAATATATAAACTTCTAAAAGACTTTAACAGAGAGATGGACAACAATACAGTCTCAGTAGGAGACTTTAATACCCTGCTGACTGCCATGGATAGATCTTCCAGACAAAAACTTAACAAGAAAACAGTGACTCTAAAGGACACGTTGGATTAGATGGATTTAATGGACATTTATAGAACATTTCACCCCAAAGTAGCAAAATATATATCCTTCTCAAGTATGTATATATCAGAATATATCATTCACCAAGATAGATCATATGTTAGGACTTAAAACAAGTCTCTACAAGTTCAAGAAGATTGAAATCATATCAAGCATCTTCTCAGACCACAGTGAAATGAAATTACAAACCAACTATAATGAAAACACTCAAAAACATTCAAACACATGGAGGCCAAATAGCATGTTATTAAACAATGAATAGGTTACCAAGGAGGTCAAGGAAGAAATAAAAAGCTTCCTGGCAATAAATGAAAATAAACACACAACAACCCTAAATCTCTGAGACACAGCAAAAGCAGTCCTGAGAGAAAAGTTGATAGCACTACAAGGCCTACTCAAAAAGCAAGAAAAAGCAGCAATAAACTAACACTCCAACTTAAAGTACTAGGAAAAGAACGACAATAAAAGCCCAGAATAAGTAGAAGAAAGGAAATAATAAAAATTAGAGCAGAAATAAATAACATAGAGACTAAAACACACACACACACACACACACACACACACACACACACACACAAATAAATAAATAAATGAAACTAAGAGTTGGTTCTTTGAAAAAATAAACAAAATTGATAAATCATTAGCCAGATCATTAAGAAACAAAGAAAGAGGACCCAAATAAAATCAGAAATGGAGTAGAGAAGTAACCACTGACCCACAGAAGCACAAAGGATTGTAGGAAAATACTATGAACAACTATATACCAACAAGCTGGACAATGTGGATGAAATGGGTAAATTCCTAGAAAAATACAATCGCCCAAAATTGAATAATGAGGAATCAGAAAACCTGAATAGGCCAATAACAACTGATGACATAGAAGCAGTAATCAAAAAACTCCCAGCAAACAAAAACCCAGGTTTGATGGCTTCACATGGGAGTTTACCAAACATTCTAAGAAGAACTAACACCTATACTCCTCAAACCATTTAAAAGAATCCAAGAGGAAGAAAAAATTCCAAACTCTTTTTATGTGTTATTCTTTTCAGCATTATTGTAATTCCAAAACCAGATAAAGATACTACAAAGAAAGAAAATTACAGGCCAATATGCCTGATGATAATAGATGATAAAATCCTCAACAAAATATTAGCAAATAACACCCAGCAATATATTAACAAGATTATACACCATGACCAAATGGGATTTATTCCAGGTATGCAGGGCTGGCACAATATTTTCAAATCAATAAACATAATACATCACATAAACAAATTGAAAGACAAAAATCACATGATTATATCAATAGATGCAGAAAAAGCATTTGACAAAATCCAGCCACCAATCTTGATAAAAACTCTCAGCAGAATGGGAATAGAGGGAGTATATCTCAGCATGATAAAGACCATATATGACAAACCTACTGTGAATATCATACTCAATGATCAAAAACTAAAAGCATTTTCCCTAAGAGCAGGATTAAGATAGGAATGTCTGCTTTCACCACTCTTACTCAACATAGTACTAGAAGTCCTAGCCACAGCAATCCGACAAGAAGAAGAAATAAAAGGCATCCAAAATGGAAAGGAGGAAGTAAAACTTTCATTATTTGCAGATGACATGATATTGTATATTGAAAACCCTAAAGATTCCACCATAAAATCATACTAGATTTAATTAATGAACTTAGCAATGTAGCAGAATACAAAATCAATACCCAAAATTCAATGGCTCTTTTA
Organism: Lasiurus cinereus; assembly: GCA_011751065.1. Lineage (NCBI taxonomy): Eukaryota > Metazoa > Chordata > Mammalia > Chiroptera > Vespertilionidae > Lasiurus > Lasiurus cinereus. The sequence goes on along the minus strand of JAAGEH010000011.1, from coordinate 9,139,321 downwards.
TTAATTCAATAATGAATTCTCAGAAAGAGAAAGTAAACAAAAATCTCATTTACCACTTAAAAAAAATTAAGATGCTTAGGAATAAACTTAACCAAGGAGGCGAAAGACCTGTACTCAGAAAACTACAGGACATTGAAAAAAGAGATAGAAGAAGATATAAACAAATGGAAGAATATACCATGTTCATGGGCTGGTAGAATCAACATAATTAAAATGGCTATACTAACCAAGGCAATCTACAGATTCAATGCAATCACTATTAAAATATCAAGGCATATTTCAACAGCTAGAACAAATACTCCAAAAATTTATTTGGAATAAAAAAAGATCCCAAACAACTGCAGCAATTTCAAGAAAGAAAAACAAAGTTGGAGGAATCACAATACCAGATATCAAGTTATACTACAAAGCCACCATAATCAAAACAGACGGTTACTGGCACAAGAACAGACATATAGACTAATGCAACAGGACAGAGAACCCAGAAATTGACCTAAGCCATTATGCTCAATTAATATTTGACAAAGGAGTTCTCTTCAATAAATGGTGTTGGCAAAATTGGATAGATACATCAAAAAAAATGAAACTAGACCATTAACTTATACCATACTCAAAATGGATAAAAGACTTAAATGTAAGTCATGAAATCATACAAATCCTAGGAGAAACCATAGGAGCAAAATCTCAGACATCTCTCATAGCAATATGTTTACAAATACACTTTCTAAGGCAAAGGAAACTAAGGAGAAAATAAACAAATGGGACTGCATTAAACTAAAAAGCTTCTGCACAGCAAAAGAAACCATCAACAAAACAAAAAGAGCTCTCACTGTATGGGAGAACATATTTGGCAATGATACTTCTGATAAAGGGTTAATATCCAAAATATATGAGGAACTTACACAACTTAACAAAAGGAAGGCAATTTAATAAAAAAAAATGCAGAGGACATAAGTAGATACTTCTCCAAAGAGGACAAATAAATGGCCAAGAGACATATGAAAAAATGCTTAAATCACTAATCATCCAAGAGTTGCAAATCAAAACAACAATATGATACCATCTCACACCTGTTAGATTGGCTACCATCAACAAATCAACAAATGACAAGTGCTGGTGAGCATGTAGAAAAAAAGGAACCCTACTACACTGCTGATGGGAATGCAGACTGGTGCAGCCACTGTGGAAAATAGTATGGAGTTTCCTCAAAAAATTAAAAATGGAACTCCCATTTGACTCAGTGATTCCACTTCTAGGAATATATCTTAAGAAATCCAAAGCACTAATCAGAAAGAATGTATGTACTCCTATGTTCATAGCAGCACATTTTACAATAGCTAGGATCTGGAAACAGCCCAAGTGCCCATCAGTAGATGAGCAGATAAAAAAGCTGTAGTACATTTATACCATGGAACACTATGCAGCAGTATAAAAGGAAAGTCTATTACCCTTTGAGACATCATGAAGGAACCTGGAAAGTATCATGCCAAGTAAATTAAGTCAGTCAGAGAAAGACAAATATCACATGACCTCACTCATATGTGGAATCCAAGTAATAAAACAAACTAATGAATGGAGTGAATCCAGAGTCATGGAAGCATAGAACAGAGTATGGAATCTCAGAGGGAAAGCAGGGGAGGGTAGGTAGATGGAAGCTAATCAACTAAAGACCTTGTATACATATATGCATAATCCATAGACACAGACACTAAGGTGCTGAAGGCCTGGGGCAGGGAAAAGGGGGGAGGGGGCTAACTGCAGGTGGTCAATAGAGGGGAAGGGAGATATATGTAATACTTTCAACAATAAATAATTATTTAAAAAATAATAAAAGCCACTTCTCTGCAAAAAGAAGAAGAAGAAGAAGAAGAAGAAGAAGAAGAAGAAGAAGAAGAAGAAGAAGAAGAAGAAGAAGAAGACTCATGATATAGTCTGAAGATGTCTGTCTGCTGTCTTTACATTTGAATGATATATTGACAGGGTATAATAATCTTAGGTTGCACTTTCTTCCAGAACTTTGTAAATATCACTTCATTGTTTTAAAGGCTTTGATGGTTGTGAAGAATTTTGAGGTCAGTCTAGTATGTTTCTTTTGCAGTTGATTTGTGTTTTTCTGGACTATAGATTTCTTTGTTTTTGTAACTAAAGTTCAATAGCTTCTCCAGGTTCTGCCTGAAAACAGAACATTTAGGATCAAAAGCTCTAAGAACACAGAAAGTGCTTTCATCTGCACATTCAATTCTGTCTGGGAAAGTTTTTGTATCTATCTTTGAGTATATCATTTGCTCCACTTGTCAATCTTCTTCTTCAGGGACACCTGAAGATAATGTTAGTTATCTTCATGTCTATACCATATCTATTATCTTCTCTATTTGCTTTAACATTTGTGTTTATTCCATTTGAAGTCACAGAGATTACCTCAGGTCTTTCTTCCATGTCTGCACTTAGATTTTTAGTTATGTCTAGTTATTTTCAACTTTTAAAAATTATAGATAGAGAGGGGGATAGAAAGGGGCGGAGAGAAATATTGATTCATTGCCTCCTGAACATGCCCTGACTAAGGTTGAACCTGCAACTTGAGTATGGCCCTGACTAGGAATCAATGTATGGGATGGTGCTTCAATTAACCGAGCCGCTCAGGCCAGGGATAGCTAGTCTTTTGATTTTTTTAAATTTATACTGTAGTCCTCTAATTGTGATGTTCTGGAGTTTATGGAAATAGGCAGGGGAGTCAGAGAATGGAAAGAAATAGAAGGAAACTCAGGTGCAGCTATATGTGTCTCTGTTGGAGGAAATGCACTCTGCACTCTGCACTCTGTGGATGAGTCGTGAGTGTCTGGAGCCAGCATTCCCACTACCTAGTTGAGGGCACTTACATTTTCCTATGGGATTACCCTCAGGGGTCAGATTGTTCTTTCAACTCAGGGATAGTCCTAGAATCCTCATTTCTGCTAAAGAATCAGCTCTATTTTTCACCATCTCCCATTCTCTACCCCTGACTCCTTGTAAAGTGCTCTTTCTATTTCCTTTTCATGTTACTGGTCACAAAGAGGGAAAACCAGAAAAATCTATGGGCTCTTATTTTTTTTTGAATATTTATCTAATCACTTGCTTTTGATTACTACAAACTATCTTTGATGCATCCTTCTCATTCATTTGTTAGTCATTCATTGGGTGCCGAAGCTGTGTATTGGGGCACTAAGAGTCCAAGGACATGTAATCTAGTCTCTGCTCATAGGGTTTATGGTTTATGTCATTGCTCAGCTCCCAATTTCATATTAGTTATTGTCCCTTTCCTCCCTTCTCCTACTGTCCATGCCTTCATTGACATGAGTATAGTACAGCCACAGTCTTCTACATAGTCTTTTACTTAAGACTCCTGGAGACAGATTCAGCCTGAATATTGTTTTTAGATAAATCTTTTCAAATCACTTTCTTCATGGCTTTCCCTGGCCAAGTGCTTATTACTTCTGACCCCATAAATCCAAGCTCCCACATCCAGGTCTCCATCCTGCAGCCCCAGCTCTCCCTCTGAAGTGAATATGAAGGACTGGCCTGTTCAACATCTCTTCCACGCCCTTTCTAGAGCATTCATTCAGGTGTTGCATAAGTGAAAGCAAAACACCTCCTTCCTGACTCCCTTGCAACTGGAGTCCCAGCTGTAATTTAAGTGTCTCTCCTGGCTGCACCCAGGTTCAATTTTGATTCACCTCGAGGTTTATGGAAAGGGAAATTGGGCACAAACCATTCGTTTCGCTGGTCTGGAGTGTGGCAGGGTAGGGGTTCAGGTTTGAAACAATGACGGCCTGGTTGTAGGCAGCATCTTAATCTGACAGCTTTCTGATCACTACAGAGGCTTCAGCCCAGTTTTGCCAGGTGGTTAAGGGGCCAATTCTTGGAGGCTCAGCTTAGAGACTTTATTTTTTCAGCTTTCTGATCATCATGTACTGCTTAAGTCCTTTCTGCTTTAACTAATTAGCATGGCTCCTGGATTTGCAGTCATTAACTCTGGGCAATATGTTACTCAGCTTTAATTCTCACTTTCCCCCAAAACCTATCACACTGGTCTCCTTTCTGGTCCCAGAAGTGCAACCTATTCATCTCTGCCTTGTGTCTTACTCGCCCCTCACTATCCCCTGACATGTAACTATCCCCCGGGCCCTCTAATTCAGACCTCAGGCAAGCTATCTCTCCACCGGAGCTTCTCTGACCCCCAGGGTCTCTGCTAGTCCTCTGATCAGTTTAAACAGTGTAGCTTCTTTAAAGAAGGAAGAGGAATAGTTATATCAACTTGAATAAATGGTCACACCTTTGAGACCTTCAAAAGAACAAGGTTACTTTTTCCAGAACAACTTACTATACACCTATGCTGAAGCAGGTTTCTAATTTTTAGTGCTTAATTGCTGGCTTGTGGTGTCAGCTCTTCCACCCAACTGTGATTGTTGAAAAACTAGTCCTTGGTCTCCTTAGCAACAAAATGTAGAGGTTGGACCACCTGAGCACTACCTTCTCTTTCAATTCTAATGTTGTTGGAACTTTAAAAACAGCTACTTCCCAATTCAAAAGTGCCTAGCTGCTCTTAAGCACCTTTCACTTAAAACTCTGGGGCCTCTTTATCTTCTGACACCTTTTCCCCCTGGTTGACCAATCATGTGTGAATGGTTTACTGTCACTGGTGGAAAGCAGTTGGTGCAGCTGGCAGAGCCAGGCTCCGAGTGATGAGAAGCACCAGCCCTCTTCAACAAGACAGCTCCTTCTCCCAAAGTGGTCACCAGCTTGTGGGAAAAGTAAACAAATTGCACGTATTCAATTAGCCGGCCTGTCAACTGAGACCTCCCCACCAAGCCAAAGCCTGATGTGTGAGGGTCCAAAACAAGCTCTTGGCAGAAATCCCAAAGGAAGCCTGCATAGGCTCACAACACAGAGCGCTTACAGCATTGGACCTCATTGTGGGCTCTGGAGCTTGGGGGTGAGTGCCCTGGCAGATGAACTAGGCCAGTGTGACAGCTCTTCCGCTTCAGAAAAACTGGATGGTCTGATCCCCACACCACAGCGGCTATATCATCAGGTAGATCATGTTCCTGGAGGAGGAAACTTGGGCTCCGAGGCCATCCCAGAGCACACAAGTTCTGGGAGATGCTCATTGCTCCTGCCCCCCATCGATCCCTGTTCTTAGCCTGTTCTTCATCCAACAGCTACAGCCCATTACTTGAACCACCCACAGAAATGCCTTCCTAGAGGGGTCTCACCTTTAATCAAAGGATCATGTAAAGAGTGGCCAGCTGACAGATGCTTCTGTTTACGTACATGGCTTCAGACACACATCCTAGAAGCTGTGAGTGCTGCTTTAAAAAAATAAAGCATGTAATCAATTTACTTGAGTCAGGAATGACTCCAGACTTATCTGTTGCCATCTGCTTTGACCTCTTCAATCACTGGTCCCTTCCTACATACAAACACACACATATGCCTGGCCCATACCCTCGTGGCTTAGAGACCTCACATTGGCCTGTTCATTTAGACTCTGGCCTGGCATCTCCTTGGGGCCTTGCTTCTAGTAATTGTCATTCACATCCTCACACTGTTCACATTCCCAGATGCCTCCCAAAACTGAGCCCAGACCATTTTGACCCCCATTTTCCAAGAGAAATAAATTAGGCAGCTCCTGAATGTTGGCAGACTTTGGACATAATTATTGATCCCATAATTACAAAAGATCTTTGTAATGTTTTCAGAAAGTTTCAAATTTCCAGAAAATTTCTTTTTCTTGATGAATTGCTTTGACCTACTAATCAGATAAGGACCCAGCAATCTATTCCTTGGTTGCCTGGAAACTCTCAGCTCTGCTTTATACCCATTTGCAAGCAACCACCTTAGCCTACTTTTCTGTTTATTGTCTACACAGCTGACCAGGCTCTATATGACCCCTGTTGCTAAGGTGGAAAAGCACAAGCTCAAGGTCTGGTTCTGAGTCTCATACCTACCATAATCTAATCACATAAATGTGGGCACTCACGTGAACCTCTCCAAACATCAGCTTCTTCTACTTGAAAATACCTTATCTCCAGTGGGTTTTACATTAATGAAATTTGATGAGATGACATCTGCACAGAACCATACACAGGGAAAAATGTGAATTCTCTTTCCTTTTTCTTTTTAAGTGGACCCATCCTGGCTTCTTTTTTGTTTATTTTATTTTATTTTTTATTGATTTCATAGAGGAATGAGAATAAAGAGAAAGAGAGAAACATCAATGATGAGAGAGAATCATTATTGTTTCCTCCTGCATGCCCCCTACTGGGACTGAGCCCACATCCCAGGGATGTGCCTTGGACAGGAATCAAACCTGGAACCCTTCAGTCTGCAGGCTGACACTATTCACTGAGCCAAACCAGCTAAAGCCATCCTGGTTTCTTAATATTTGTGGGTACATGGGAGGCAGGCCATCCTGAACAAAGAAGTTAAAATTGGGGCTCTGTGGTACTTGACCCACAGCTGCTAACATGCCTGAATTTTAAGCAACAGAATGATCAGAACCTAATGCTTGACAGGGTGGGATCAGAGCCTGAGCCACAAATACAAATTTATTCTCTGGTCTCTATTTCTAAAACTTCATTGGAGATCCCCAAATCCAGTTCCCAAGTAAAAAATGTAGCTGTAATTAGTTGAGAACGGGCTTCAAGAGCATAAAAATCATTGAGAGCTAGAACGAATGTCACTGCACCACTTGTATCTGGCCTGGAGACTGGTGCTGAGCACTTAAAAATATGTCTGAAAATAAATTTGTGCTTTTAAATTTGAGGCACATAGTGTGAAGCTTGTTTCTTTTCTTCTGAAGTTTTATTTTGAGTTTGCATTCCTTTAAGCAAATAACTTCAGCAGCACTGAGAAAGAATGAATCCATCGGAGGTAGACTGAGGCACTCTGCACAGAGCAAGAAACAGGCCTTATTCCTGTCACTTATAAACCTATGCAGTCTTGTCAAGAAGAGACAGTGAAAGGGGAACAAGAAACTTATAAGAATCAAGTCCAGCAAGTGTTTATGGGTAGGGGAACCACGTGTCCCAGTGGTGCCTGTTGTCTGGGAACGTTTTCCCTCTATTTATTGGTACACCCTCCAACAGTTTCCTAGAGCTGCCATAGTAAAGGACCATAATCTGGGTTCCTTAAGCACAGAAACTTGTTGTCTTGCTGTTATGGAGGCTGGAAGTCCAAAGTCAAGGTGCCAGCAGGTTGATTCCATCTGAGGCTGTGAGAAAGAATCTGTACCTTGTCTCTGACTTAGCTTCTGGTGGTTGTTGGAAATCCTTGATGTCCTTTAGCTTCTACAAGCATCACCCCAATCTCTGCCTTCATATTCACATGGCATCCTCCCTATCTGCATGTCTGTGTCCAAATCTTCCCTTTTTATAAGAACACCAGTCATATTGGATTAGGGGCTCCAGTCTACCCCATTAGAACCTCATCTTCTAATTACATCTGTAATGACCCTATTTCCAAGGACACATTCAGAAGTCCTGGGATTGAGGATTTCAACATATGAATTTATAAGGAACACTAGTGGACCGATGCACGAAATTCATGCCCCCGGGGTGGGGGGTGTCCCTCAGCCCAACCTGAACCCTGTCCAATCTGAGATCCCTTGAAGGATGTTCTACTGCCTGTTTACAGGGATAGGGCCTACACCAGCAGTTGGACATCCCTTTCACAATTCGAGGCTGCTGGCTCCTAACCACTCACCTGCCTGCCTGCCTAATTGCCCCTAACCATTCTGCTTGCCAGTCTGCTTGCCCCTAACTGCACCCCCTGCTGGTCTGCTTACCCCTAATTACTGCCCCCCGTCTAGCCTGTTTGCCTTACCTTCTCTCCCCATTGGCCTGCTCTCCCCCAACTGCCCTCCTGCTGGTCTGCTCACCCCCAACTGCCTCCCCTGCTGACCTGATCACCCCCAATACCCCCCCCATACTGGCCTGATCACCCACAACTGCCCTTCCCTCTTGGCCTTTAACCATCTCTACGTCAGCCCCGCCACTATGGCTTTGTCCAAAAGAATGTCCAGAAGGTCTCCTGGAAGGTCTCCCAATCTAATTAGCACATTACCCTTTTATTTGTATAGATAGAGGCCTGGTGCATGGGTGGGGGCCAGCTGGTTTGTCCTGAAGTGTCCTGGATCAGGGTAGGGATCCCGTTGGGGTGTGAAACAGCTGGGCGAGAGGCCTGTAGTGGTTTGCAGGCCAGCCATGCCCCCATGAGGTGAGGTTCCCCACTGGGGTGCCTGGCTAACCTTGATGAGGGACTGTTTGCTGTTTGAGGGCTGGCCATGACCCCCAGTGAGAACCCTCACTCATAGGGACATGGCCAGCCTTGGTTAGGGGCTGAGGGCCATTTTCAGGCTGGCCACACCCCTGGAAACCCAGGTCCCCAGCCACTCCTTCAGCAGTGGCCAGGGCAGATGGGAAGCTTGACTTCCTCTATTGTCAGAGGCAACCCAAACCTCCTACTCCATGGCTGCCGCCATTTTTGTTGGGTTAATTTGCATACTCACTCCTGTTTGGCTGGTGGGTGTAGCAGAGGGATGGTCAATTTGCATGTTTCTCTTTTATTAGTGTAGATAATTTCACCCATAACATCCATGTGGCACACTTTTGGTAGATGCTGAGAGATAGAAAGATATGTTGATACACAGCCTGTGCTTGATTTACACATAATCCAGAGTGGACATGCCCAGTAGAGTATTCTGAAAACTGGGATACAGTTGGTGAGTGGTACAGAGGAACATGAATCAAGTTCCAAAGGAGGAACCTTGGAGAAATGACATTTGATTATTGGGTTGAGAGGGAATAATTGCATCCTAGTGAAGCTGAGAGAGATTTTAGAAAGATCTGGGGTTGTGTTTACCACTTTCAAAGTCTGGCATCTGTTTGACATTTTTAGTCATCTTCAGTGTATCTAGAATATACCGGTAAGCTGTACAGCTGATGTTAAATCCAATATACTGTGAAGCATAAGCAGTCTGACCTAGAATATTAAAGGTACCTGTTTTCTAAAATTGATTTTAGAGCCCGCCACTATGGCTAAGTAGTTGAACATTGACCTGTGAACCAAGAGGTCATGGTCAGAACATATGCTCAGGTTGTGTGCTCCATCTCCAGTAGGGTGCGTGCAGGAGGCAGCTAATTGATGATTGTCTCTCATCATTGATATATTGATATTTCTATCTCTTTCTTCCTCTCACTTTTTCTCTGAAATAAATAAAAATATATAGTAAAAAAGTTAGATTTTAGAGAGGAGAAAAGGGGGGAGAGAGAGAGAGAGAGAGAGAGAGAGAGAGAGAGAGAGAGAGAGAGACCGGTTGCCTCTAGTATATGCTGCCTTGGCCAGGAATTGAATCGTTCCCATGCAGAGGACAATTCTCCAACTAACTGAGCCACACCAGCCTGGGATGACCTAGAACTTTAAATGAAAATACTTGAAGTTTCAAATAATAAGTCATGGTAAGACTATAACTCTAGTTTAAATAATTTAGGAAATTTACTGAATTACTAGTAAGTCTATAATCAATGTTTGAACATTCATGAAAAATTGTTTCCTTAATGTGGTTTATTAATATTATGTTGTGTTTAATAAAGGAAGCATTAATTCTCATAACATAAATAGTAAAATTATATAAAAATACTGAATTTTTGTGTTCCCCGTAAATTTTACTATATGTTGAAGTCTGAACTTCCAGTACTCCAGAATGTGACTGTATTAGGAGATAGAGTCTTCAAAGAGGTAGTTAAAATTTCAACAGCCTTTAGGATGGGCCCTAATTCAATATGACCAGTGTCTTTTTAGGAGGAGATTAGACTGTAAAGAATCTAATGTGCACACACAGAGAAAAGACCCTGTGAGGACATAGGAAAAGGCACCATCTGTAAGCCAAGAAGAGAGGCCTGGGGAGAAACCAAACCTGCTGATTTCTGAATCTTGAATTTCCAGCCTACGGAACTGTGAGGCAATAAATCTCTGTTGGTTAAATTCCCACACTGTTATTCATGTAGAATCCCCAGGGTTCCTATTTGTTTGCTGTTTGCCTGTTTGTATTTGGTATTATTTATTTCTTAATGTTTAATTCAAAATAACCAATGACTACCTCCTCTTCCTACTCAAACCTCATTTCCTTTCCCATGTAGTCCTCGTTACAGTTTGGAGTGTGTGAATATACATGCCTGCCTGGAGGGTTCTTTTTTTTTCTTTCTTTTTTTCTTTTTTTTTTATAAATGTTATGATATTGTCCATGTTTTTCTGCAATATTTTATTTTACTTATCATCTGATTCTGAGGTATGCTATATTTCAACATGTTCCTATTGATATACTTTTAAATTGTTTACAGTTTAAATAATAGTGTCATTTCTTTAAAAAAGGAATAGGAATGGTTATATCAACTTGAATAAATTGTCACACCTCTGAGTATTGCCAAAATAAGCAGTCTTTAGTTTCTAAAGAATTCAGCAAAGCTTTACTCCTTAATTTCATGATTTCAATGAAAAAAATAAAATACTTCTAATAGAACAATGTTACTTTTTCCAAAACAACTTACTGTACGCCCAAGCTGAAGCTTAATTGCCCAGGACGTGGGTTAAATGTTGCTGATATGGTTGGTGGAACTGTGCTTCTTTAGTCCTTAGCTACAATCCTGTGAAGGTACAAAGTGATCATTTTAATTTTATTGTGCCTTGGTATGGGCCTGACTCTTTTCAGTTAAAATCAACCCCTAAGCCACAAAAGGATGATGTTATTTATTTTGGGCATTGAGTAATGCACCAGATATGAAAGCCTAATTCACTATTACCTTTGAGAGACTTAACTGTTTCACAATGCTTTTGGTGAATACTAATTTTTATTTTATTTGCAAGGAATTTTTACCTTAATTATAGTCATAAATGCTTTGTCAATTATTTGTACATTTTACCCACTCAATTTAGCAGTAAATAACTTTTATTTGGACTCTAAAGCAAAAGCAAAAAAAAATCTGAAAATATGTCTGCTGATTTTTCAAAATCTATAAATTTCATTTAAAAATTAATATGTTCATTGGTTATGATTATATGCATAGATACAAGTCCTTTGAATGAGGAGATATGTATAAAAATTAATAAAAAAAAAAGAAATGGAAAAAAAAAGAATATTGTCACCTTAGCATGCACTTAGCAACTGAAAGTAATTAAGCTTCTCTTTAGCTCTTTATCAGGATTTTTTTTATTACAGAATAATTCTACTATTTTGCCTATTTGCTTGCTTTGTTGTACATGAGAATTTATAGGAAATATTAAAGTTATGCCTGGTATAGAACATGTTTTAAAAAAAATTAATATGAAGCAAACAGTGTACCAAATGTCCTAATGCAAGTTGATATTAAGTACCTATTAGGTTGTGGGTACAATATACAACTTTAACTAAAATAGTGATATGTAAATATTTTTTAGATATTGCAAATCAATTAAAACATGAACTCAGTGATTCTGAACACAAAAAGCAATGAAAGCTTTTATTTTAAGTTGTCACCAACACCCCACACCTCCCTCCAAAGCTCCATCAGTTTCTCCATAGAGAGGAATTCGCCACAAAACTGCTCTTTAAGTCCATGGAGTAGGTATCAACCTAAATATTACTGGCAATATCAACAGTAACAGCAGGAGTACTTGTTATTCAACTTAATTAATGAGACATCTACAATTAAAATTTAAAGGATTGTTGCTGCTTTCAGGAATTTGAACTTGAGGTAAGCCGCCAGAAATGTTCTCATAGATGTTCTCCCTTCTCCTCCTACTGTATCAACTGTCCTCATAGGCAAGAAAACCCTTCTCCATTTATACATCTGACCTTAGAGATTTCCCTGCTTCACTTTCTCCCAACTCCTTAATCTACCTCTGATAGATTTCATGTACCTGGCTTATATTCTCTTCTTTGATTCTAAATGCACAAGAAAGTACAAAATACCATTCTCTAGCATTTCCTTCTTCCCTCCCTCCCTTTCTTCCTTTCTTCCTTCCTTTCTTCCTGAGAGAAAAGGGGAGAAAGGGAAGGGGAGAGAGAGAGAGAGAGAGAGAGAGAGAGAGAGAGAGAGAGAGAGAGAGAGAGAGAGAATATCGATCAGTTGCCTCTTGCACACGGCTCAACCTACCTGGGAATCTAACCTGTATTTGGGTATGTACCCTGCCTGGGAATGAAACCTGCCACCTTGTGGTGCATGGGACCACACTCCAACCATTTAAGCCACACTGGCCAGAGACAGAGCATTTTCTTGATCTGATGGGATACTGCTTCTGGGCATGTCCTCAACATTTTGGCTCAAATAAACTCATAATATTTTTCTATAGGTTTGAACATTCTTTCATCTACATAGTAATCAAACAATACAGCCAGTGAAACACCTCAGATAAAAGGAATGAGGCCATGGGAGTTTGTCACAGAGGCTGGCTGGGAATCGAGGAGCTTCTCAGAAGAAGGAGGCAGAGGGTACTGGGTGTAGAGTGGGAGAGGGAGCGTGGCTCTTTCCATGTGCACAGAGCAGGCTGGAGTGGCTGAAGTTCAAGTCTTCATGTGGACAGCTATCTGAAAGAAAGGTCAAAGCTAGAGCGTTTGGGGCCCTATTTAATATTTTATACTTTATCTAAAGATTAATAAGAAGCTGTTGGGTAGTTTTAAGTGTTAGAGGGGCAGTGACATTACCAGGCATGAAGATATTTCCAAGTATCTTCATGTATTGCTGTACTTTTCTGCTTAGAAACTCCTAAGTCAGCACATTTGTTTTTGGGAAGAATTCACACTGTGCCTTCTTAGATAGCAAAGACAGAGTCAAGGTTACACTTCAGAGATAATCATTTTGAAAGCCAAACTCTGATTTGAAAGAACAGAGCTTTTAGTGAATCAAAGCCAAAGTCCAGCAACTGATAGTTGTTGGCACCAATTCAATACCAACAGGAATCCCCAAATTGGGGTGCGGTGAAAAAGGAAACTTATTTAGGGCAAACAGTGATATAGTATGGCTGTGAAAACAACACTGCTGTAGAATAGCTCAATTGTGATGCAGCGAGACTATAACTACTGGTTGTGAGGCTGCACTGGATGGAACCAGGCAGCCCTGGGGCCTGGCCCATCTTTAGTTAGGCAGCTCTGCTCCGTCATGGTCCACTCCAAGATGGACTGGTCAGCTCTGCTCTGGTGAGACATCTTCCTAGCCAGGGCACTTCCCAAGCCAGAGGGGAGCTGATGTGTGAAATTCCTGCAAGGGGGTTGGCCCTTGCAGCTCTGGCTGCCACCTTGGCCCTCACAGCATCCCCGACTGCCTTGAGGCCTTGCCCCCCACACACTGGCTGTTTTGGAAGGTTGTCCCAGAAGGTCATTTCACTGTCCAGTAGAATTAGCATATTAGCTCTTCAATATATAGATATAAAATCACAGCAACCAGAACGGCAGAACAACCAGAATGACTGGAATGACCAGAACAATCAGAATGACGAGTGGCTATGTCATGCAATGCAGCAGCCAACCAGCCTGATCTGAGTCCCGAACAGCCCTGCTCCCAGGTGGCCCAGTCCCCAATCTGTCCCCAGTACCCCAATTAGAGGCAAGGATGGCCAGCCAACTGTCTGCAGCTCCTTCCCCCAGCTGGCTCACCCCAAATAAGTCCCCAATACCCTGATTGGGGGCGGGGTCAGCTGGAGTAGGCCAGCCAGACCCCACCCATGCACAAATTTGTGCACTGGGCCTCTAGTATTGACAGAAGTTCCCACTCCTGGTCCCTGATTAGTTCATCCTCATGCAAACGAGAATGCCAGATCCTCATTTGATTGGTAAAAGGCACTGTCATTATTGGTCAGAACAGAGCTGCTCTGATTGGTCAGAGCTACGTAGCTCTGATGGGATGGGGAAAGCCTCAGTTCTACTGGCTGAAATAGAATTCCAGGAAACCTTTATAAGGACTGGATCAGATGGTAAAACCAGTTCAGTGGCAGGGAGTTTAGTGCAGAGACAGACTTCTCTGTGAGTGCAGTTTTTATGAGAAGACCCTGTTCAGTAATAGCTGCTAGACTCTCTACTTCTTTAAAGTTATTATTTGAGCCCAGTTAGCTTCTAGGAGCCCTTCTTAGTCCTCAGGTTTACAGTCCTGAAGAGACTAGGAGAGGTAATAAACTGGGATATTTGGCAGGAGGAGAGAAGTGGATGAGGAACATGAGTATCCTAATTTCCATCCACTTACCCTTTCTTCTTTTTTAAAGAATATATTTTTATTGATTTCAGAGAGGAGGGGAGAGAAAGAGTGAGGTAGAAATGTGTCAGTGATGAGAGAGAATCATTGATTGGCTGCCTCTTGCATGCCCCAACTAGGGATGAAGCCTGCAACCTGGGCATGTGCCATGTCTGTGAATTGAACTGTGACCTCCTGGTTTATAGGTTGATGCTCAACCACTGAACCATGCTTGCCAGGCTACTCCTTCTTTAAAAAAATGTTCTTATTGATTTTAAAGAGAGAGGAAGGGAGAGAGAGAAAAAAAAATATTAATGGCAGAGAAACAACTATCTACTGCTCCCTGCACTAGGAATCGAACGAGGTGCATCTTGGTGCTAGAATGGTCACCTGACTAAATTTTAACCAATGAAATATAAGAAGTGTCATGTATGACTTCCATAAATTATCCTTAAAAGTAAAAGGTGTGTTCTTCCTCTCAACTTATTCCTTCCTGCTGGCAGAAATATATTTATGATGGGCTGGAACCCAAGAAGTCATCTTGGACCATGAAGTAAAAGTCAATCCTATGTTGAGAATGGCAGACCAACAATACAGGAGACTAGTTCAACTAGTTCCTTGAAAAAAAATACACTTAAAAAAAAGTGCTTTTATTGATTTTTTGAGAGAGGAGGAAGGAAAAGGGAGAGAGAACATTGATTAGTTGCCTCTTGCATGTCCCCGACTGGTGATCCAGGCTGCAATCTAGGCATGTGCTTTGACCAAGAATCGAATCAGTGATTTCTCAGTGCACCAGACAATGCTCAACCATCTGAGCCACACTGGCCAGGTCAAGAAATACACTTTTAGGGGAGGAGAAAATGGCGGCGGAGTAGACGGACGCGTCTGGAGGTATGTCGCTGGGCAGAGGGAGAGAGAGCGGCTGAGAGTTGCATTGGGAGTGTTTGTTGGCAAGCTAGGAGTCAGTTGTCCTCCAGGGGAAGGCGGAGAACTGCTGGAAGGGGCTCTCCTGGCCAGGCAGCCCCTTTGCCACGGGGTTTTTGTCGGCCGGAGCCACCAGCGCGAACGCGGAGCCCGAGCCATCTTGCAGTGGGAGGTGGATGTCTGCGGCGCTCTGAAAGCCTTCGGCTGGGCACCCATCGAGCAGCCAGGAACCCGGGGACCCAGAACTCCGCTCTCCAATTGGCGCAGACACTTGGCGGAATCAGAGATCCACAGAGCACACGGAAAGGTCAGATTGCGCCTGACTTAAGGGGGAGGTGGATGTCTGCTGAGGTCTGAAAGCTGCGGCTGACGGAGGCACCCACCGAGCAGCCAGGACCCAGAGCGCAGCTTCCCAGGCGGCACAGACGCGCTGGCGGAGGATTCAGAGATCCACAGGGCTTGCGCGGAAGGGTCAGATTTCGCCTGGGCCAGGGTGCGGTCTCCTACCCACGCAGGGCAGAGACGTGCACTGTGGGAGCCGGGCTGCGGGAGCACTGCCTCTGGAGAGGTCCGAGGAGGTGGTCAGGGCGTGATCCCTGAGTGTGAAGGCAAACCCTCTGAGCTGTTGACAGAGGAGAGCTCCGGAAAACGACTCTTTTTTTTTTTTCTTTTTCTCTGGGGCAGAAGGACAACCTGGGAGTTATTGCAGTGTCCAGGCTGCAAAACCCCCACAAACTGGTTTTGGGAACCACAGAGTAGCAGGATCTGAGCACAGCCTAGAGAGGTCCTGTGCTTTGTCTCAGAGATCAATTCCGAAACACTGCCACCCAATGGATGACACACAAATTGACTCTCGCATAACCACAAGAGAATAAAGAGATTAAAACACCAAGAGAGGAACACAGGGAACTGCAATACCTCCCCTACTGGGAAACAGGAGTGCCAAGCAGAATAATAGTGGAAGTGAAGGACCATTCTATTTTTCTTCTTCTTTTTTTTTTCCTTTTTTCTTTTTTCTTTTTCTTAATTTTTAATTCTTTATTTTTCATTTTCACATATTTTAATTAAAAGAATATTTTTTTTCATTCTGCCTCAATTGATTTTACCTTTATAATTACTACATTTTTGTTTTAAACTAGTATTATTAATTACTACTAGTACTTTACCGTTTTTGGAAAGAAAAAGTGTCATTTTGTTTTCTCTTTATTTTATTTCGGGATTAGAGTTCTATTCTATTTTCATCTTCCCTTTAGCATAATTTTACTCCAACTCAACTCCACCTTTATGCCAACACTTTACTCCTAACTTTACCCATTTTGCTGTCTTGTTTCTCTTTCCCTTTTCCAACTTTAGATTCTCCCTATTTTTCTCTTTACCTGGTTAAAATTTCACCCCATTTATATATCTAATTTCAAATCCCCTACTACAAGTCCACATAAAACTCTCCCCTCTTGTCTTCACTAGCCAAAAAGTTGTTTCTTCTCTATGTCCTTTTGTTGCTATTTGCTTGAAAATTGATTATATTGATTTTTTGAAAATTTTTTTGAGAGATTGTTTTAGTTTATTCTACTTGTTTTATTTTGCTTTTTGCTTGCTTTGTTTTCTACCTCTCTTTTCCCTCATCTCCCTCGATACCAGTTGCTATTTGCAATTTGCATCAATCTCTAGGTACTGGTTGCTGGCCTTTATTGGGATTAGTGACTGTTCTATTGAAGTTGTCTCCTGACATCTATATTTTGTTCCTCTTTTCTCTCTTATACACTTTCTTTTCTCTCTGACTTTTTTCTCTTCCTCTTTCATTCTCCTTTTTCTCCTTTTTATTTTCTTATTTTATTTTATTTTATTGTCCATTTATTTATCTTTTTTTTTTCTCACTCTCCCAATTTGATTTTGGCACTTCTTTCTTTTCTTTCTTCCTCATTTTCCTCTTCTTCTTTCTCTATTTACCCCTAATTTGTCCTTCATTGGTGGTCACCTTATTTGTGATTATTAACATCTTGAATACATTTCTACTCAGTGCCTTGTGTGCTGTACCTGATCGTGTTGTAGTTTGTGCCTTTCAGTCAACGTAGGAGAGAGTACTACATAATCAGACACCCAGAGAAGAAAGACCATGGGCAGAAAAAGAAACAGCCCACAAAAGACAGAAAGGCAGGTTTCACCAGAAAAGGAAGTAAACGAAATAGAACCACAAATAAGCCTACCAGAGAAAGAGTTCAGAGAATTTATCATAATGTGGTTGAAAAGAATGGAAGACAAATTTGACAATATGAGTAAGAGCCAAGAGGTAACGAATAAGAACCTAGAGGAGGTGAAGAAGCATGAAGAAGAAATGCAGAAGAAACTAGAGGAGGTGCAGAATAAACAAGAAGAAATGAATAATGACATCACTGCTATAAAGAACTCAATAGAAAGCATCAAAAGTAGACTAGAAGAAGCAGAGGACCGCATCAGTGAGCTAGAAGACACGGTAGGAAAAAATACCCAAGTCCAGCAGCTTCTAGAAAAAAAAGTTAAAAAGCAAGAGGAGAGTCTAAGGGAATTTTGGGATAACATGAAACAAAATAACATCCGCATAATTGGGGTTCCAGAAAGAGTGGAAACTGAACAAGGATTAGAGAACGTGTTTGAAGAAATAATGACAGAAAATTTCCCCAATATAGAAAAGAAAAAACCCACACAAATCCAAGAAGCTCACAGAGTCCCAAGCAAAAAGAACCCCAACAAACCGACACCGAGGCACATTATAATTAAATTGGCAAACACCGACGACAAAGTAAGAATCTTAAAAGCAGCCAGAGAGAAACAGAAAGTTACCTACAAAGGAACCCCCATAAGACTAGCTACTGACTTCTCAACAGAAACTCGTCAGGCCAGAAGAGAATGGAATGAAATATACAAAGTCATGCAAAGGAAGGGTCTGAATCCAAGAATACTGTACCCTGCAAGACTCTCAATCAAAATTGAAGGTGAAATCAAAAGCTTCACAGACAAAAAAGGACTAAGGGAATATATTACCACCAAACCAGCTATGCAAGAAATGTTAAAAGGTCTGCTGTAATAAAAAGAAAGAGGAAGCGAAGAAAGAACTCGGGGGTAAGGACTAAAAATGGCAACAGATAAGTACTTATCAATAATAACTTTAAATGTAAACGGATTAAATGCTCCAATCAAAAGACATAGGGTAACCGATTGGATAAGAAAACATGATCCATATATCTGCTGTCTGCAAGAAACCCACCTTAGGAAAAGAGATGCACACAGATTGAGGGTGAAGGGATGCAACATGGTATTTCAGGCAAATGGAAATGAAAAAAAAGCTGGGGTTGCAATACTTATATCTGACAAATTAGATCTCAAAGTGAAGGACATAACAAGAGATAAAGAAGGCCACTTCATAATACTAAAGGGAACAATCCAACAAGAAGAAATAACTCTGGTAAACATATATGCACCCAATATAGGAGCACCTAAATACATATAAAAACTCTTGGAGGATATTAAGGGAGAGATTGACAGCAATACAATCATAATAGGAGACTTTAATACCCCACTGTCACCATTGGACAAATCCTCTAAACAAAAAATCAGCAAAGAAACATCAATCCTAAATGACTCACTAGACCAGATGGAATTAATTGACATCTTCAGAACATTTCACCCCAAAGCCACAGAATATACATTCTTCTCCAGTGCACATGGGTCATTTTCAAAGATAGATCATATGTTGGGTCATAAGAAAAGTCTCTTCAAATTCAAGAAGATAGAAATCATATCAAGCATTTTCTCAGACCACAGTGGCATAAAACTGGAAATCAACTATAATAAAAACAATAGAAAGAAATCAAACACATGGAGACTAAACAGCATGCTTTTAAACAACGACTGGGTAACCAGAGAGATCAAGGAAGAAATAAAAAACATCATGGCAACAAATGACAATGACAACACAACAATACAAAATTTATGGGACACAGTGAAAGCAGTCTTGAGAGGGAAGTTCATAGCCCTACAAGCCTACTGCAAAAAACAGGAAATAATGGTAATAAATCACCTAAACCTACAACTCAAAGAACTAGAACGTGAGCAACAAGAAAAGCCCAGTGTACTCAGAAGGAAGGAAATAGTGAAGATCAGAGCGGAGATAAACAACTTGGAGATCAAAGAAACAATTCAAAAGATCAACAAAACAAAGAGCTGGTTCTTTGAAAGGATAAACAAGATTGATGGACCCCTAGCCAGGCTCACCAAGAAGCAAAGAGAGAAGACCCAAATAAACAAAATCAGAAATGAAAGAGGAGAAATAACAACAGACCCTGTGGAAATACAAAGGATTCTTAAAAAATACTATGAACAACTCTATTCCAACAAATTGGACAACCTGCAAGAAATGGACATTTTCCTAGAAAAATATAACCTCCCAAAACTCAATGAGGAGGAAGCCAAACATCTCAATAGTCCAATAACTATGGAAGAAAATGAAGCAGTAATCAAAAAGCTTCCAGCAAATAAAAGCCCGGGTCCAGATGGCTACACAGGAGAGTTTTACCAAACATTCAAGGAAGAATTAAAACCTATCCTCCTCAGACTATTCAAAAACATTCAAGAAGAAGGAATACTACCAAACACCTTCTATGAAGCCAGCATCACCCTAATACCAAAACCAGATAAAGACAACACAATGAAAGAGAATTATAGGCCAATATCTCTCATGAACATAGATGCCAAAATCCTCAACAAAATTCTAGCAAACCGGATCCAGCAGTACATCAGAAAGATCATACACCATGACCAAGCAGGATTCATCCCAGGAATGCAGGGATGGTTCAATATCCGCAAATCAATAAATGTGATACATCACATAAACAAATTGAGAGATAAAAATCACATAGTCATATCAATTGATGCAGAAAAAGCATTTGACAAAATCCAACATCCTTTCTTGATAAAAACTCTCAGCAAAGTGGGAATAGAAGGATCATACCTCAAGATCATAAAAGCCATATATGATAAACCCACAGCTAACATCATACTCAATGGGCAAAAACTAAAACCATTTCCCCTAAGAACAGGAACAAGACAGGGATGCCCACTCTCACCTCTCCTGTTCGACATAGTACTGGAAGTATTAGCCATTGCAATTAGACAACAAGAAGAACTAAAAGGCATCCAAATTGGAAAAGAAGAAGTAAAGCTGTCCTTATTTGCAGATGACATGATATTGTACATAAAAAAACCAAAGGATTCCATTCCAAAACTAATTGACTTAATTAATGAATTCAGCAATGTAGCAGGATACAAAATTAATGCTAAGAAGTCTGTGGCATTTCTATACACTAACAATGAAATTATAGAAAGAGAAACTAAAAAAGCAATCCCATTTACCATCGCACCAAAAAAATTAAGATACCTAGGAATAAACCTAACTAAAGAGGTAAAAGACCTTTATGCAGAAAACTACAAGACACTGAAAAAAGAGATAGAGGAAGATGTTAACAGATGGAAGAGCATACCATGCTCATGGATTGGGAGAATCAACATCATTAAAATGTCCATACTACCCAAAGCAATCTACAGATTCAACGCACTACCCATTAATATACCAATGACATATTTCACAGACCTACAAAGAATTCTTCATAGATTCATCTGGAACAAAAAAAGACCACGGATAGCTACAGCAATTCTTAGAAAAAAGAATAAAGTAGGTGGGATCTCAATACCAGACTTCAAGCTATACTACAAAGCAACTGTTCTCAAAACAGCCTGGTACTGGCACAAGAACAGACATATAGATCAATGGAATAGAATAGAGAACCCAGATATCCACCCAAACCACTATGCTCAATTAATATTTGACAAAGGAAGCATGAACATTCAATGGAACCAAGATAGCCTCTTCAATAAATGGTGTTGGGAAAATTGGACAGATACATGCAAAAAATTGAAACTGGACCACCAACTTACACCAAATACAAAAATAAACTCAAAATGGATACAGGACTTTAAACATTAGAAGGGAAACCATAAAAATACTAGAGGAATCCACAGGCAGCACAATCTCAGATATATGCCGAAAGAACTTCTTCACTGATACTGCTCCAAAGGCAATGGAAGCTAAAGAAAAAATAAACAAATGGGACTACATCAAAATAAAAAGCTTTTGCACAGCAAAAGAAACCATCAACAAAACAACAAGAAAGATCAATGCATGGGAGAACATATTTGCAAATGCTATCACTGATAAAGGTTTAATCTCTAAAATCTACAACCAACTTATACAACTTAATAAAAGGAAGATGAAGGATCCAATAAAAAAATGGGCAATGGACCTAAATAGAACCTTTTCAAAAGATGACAGAAGGAAGGCCAAGAGACACATGAAAACATGTTCAAAGTCATTAATCATCCGAGAGATGCAAATCAAAACAACAATGCGATACCATCTTACACCTGTCAGAATGGCAATCATCAACAAATCAACAAACGACAAGTGTTGGCAAGGATGCGGAGAAAAAGGAACCCTTGTGCACTGTTGGTGGGAATGCAGACTGGTGCAGCCACTGTGGAGAACAGTATGGAGTTTCCTCAAAAAACTAAAAATGGACCTTCCATTTGACCCTGTAATACCACTCTTAGGAATTTATCCTAAGAAATTACAAACACCAATCAGAAAGGATTTATGCACCCCTATGTTCATAGCAGCACAATTTACAATAGCCACAATTTGGAAACAGCCTAGGTGCCCGTCAGCAGATGAGTGGATCAGAAAACTGTGGTACATCTACACAATGGAAATCTATGCTGCCATTAAAAAGAAGGAATTCTTACCATTTGCAGCAACCTGGTTGGAACTGGAGAGCCTTATGCTTAGTGAAATAAGCCAGTCAATGAAGGAGAAGCATCACATGATCGCACTCATTGGGGGATAATAAAGAACATTATAAACTGATGAACAAAAGGATAGATACAGAGACAGTAAAGCTTCAAACAGACTGTGAAATTACAGCAGGAAGATTAGTTTAGGTGAGGTAGATAAGAGATCAATCAAAGGACTTGTATCTATGCATATAATCATAACCAATGAACATAGACACTGGGGGGTTGGGGTATGCCTGGGAGGGAGGGGGGCAATGGGAAGATATGTATAAAAAATTAATTAAAAAAAAATAAAATCTAAAAAAAAAAGAAATACACTTTTATAGCACTTAAGTTACTGATATATGGTTGTTGTTGTTGTTGTTGTTGTGTGTGTGTGTGTGTGTGTGTGTTTTCTCATATGTAGCCAAACCCAATCCTTACTATTATGAATGGGATCAGAAGTAGATGCACTATCTCAGGACCTTGAAGGTCATTTGTTACAAGAAAATGGGGTGAAAGGGATTATGTTCAACCAGAAAAACAGAACTGAGCATCTGAAATCTGCCATTCCTGAATTCACACACTTTCTTCCATCTTTTTTAGGGCAAAATAAGATCCAGTGAGAGAAGCATAGGACTCAGCAGAGCAGGGTAAGAAAAATTATGTTCCCTGGGGAAGTAGATCCCTGATTCCTTTTACCCACCTTGCTAGTGTATGGTTTTTGTTGTCCTGAGAGGAGACTCTGAACACAGAAAAGATGACTTCAGTGTTAAAAAATTATATTCAGTTTTTTTTAAGTAAAACATTCTAAAACCCAGGTTTTCTTAGCCTTTTAAGTGAAACTTAACAGATCTTATGATTTTACTTATAAATCTTTTAAAATTCATATAATTGTTTACAAGAAGACTTTGGAATTAGTTAAATTCCTTTGGATACTTCATAGTAAGTTTATAATGAGGATATATTTAATTTTCTTTTTAAGTACTTTGGTCATATAATAAAGCTTTTCCAGACACTTAAATAATGTTTGCAAAATTAATAAGTCAACATTTATACATGTGGTGGGAATTAAACAGGGGCCACTGGCTGCATCAGACAGCCCCAGCAGTTTAGGAGTGGCCTGGCATTACACACCTTCAGGAGAGAGTGGGGATAGATGAGAAGGCAGCTGTGTTCATAAAAAACAGAACAGGGCTGGATGACCAAGGGCAAAGACCAAACCTGCCCAAGTTGCCCACACAGTTGGCTCTGCCTCAGGCCACACCTTCCAATGGAAGATGGGCAGACCTTCATGTGCCTGATCCACACATCAAATTTAGGGAGTCCTCCTTTTCTGTCTCTCTTTTTTTTTCAGACTCTGCCTATCGTGCAAGGCAAATTCAAGACCTCTGTCCTTAACTACTCAGGTCCCCACTAATGGCCCCATCTTGGAACTTTGGTTTGTGCACTCTCTCTCCCTCCTCTCTAAATGTTTCATATATAATGTGTATATATATATATATATATATATATATATATATATATATATACATACATATATCTTATCAAGCAATTCACACATTTCTTAAAGACCAATAAATTTTACCTTTTAAAATTTTTTTTGTTTTTATTGATTTTTGGAAAGAGAGAAAGGGAGAAGAATAGAGAGATAGAAACATCAATGAGAGAGGAACATCATCAATCTGCTGCCTCCTGCATGCCCCCTACTGGGGCTCAAGCCCACAACCAGGCATGTGCCCTGACCAAGAAGAACCTCTTGGTTCTTGGGTCGACACTCAACCACTGAGCCCACTGGCCAGGTCTTACCTTTTTTTTTTTTTTTAAAAGGCTCATAGTACTTACCACAGAGCTAGTCACATGATAAAAAGAGTACTCAGTACACACTCATTTATGGACAGATGCCATAGTAACCCTGTGGGGGCAGTACCTATAATTCACATTAAAACAGTCCCACATAGGCCTGGCTGGTGTTTTGAGCATTAGCCTGTGCACCGAAGAGTCGCAGATTCGATTCCCAGTCACCTACTTGGGTTGCAAGTTTGTTCCCAGGCCCCTGTTAGGTGCATGTGGGAGGCAATCAATTGATGTAGCTTTATCACATAAATGTCTCTCTCTCTCTCTCTACTTACCCCCCTCCCTTCCACTATATCTAAAAGTGAAAAAATATCCTTGGGTGAGAATTAACAAAAAAAACCCCAAACACACACACACACACACACACACACACACACACACACACACACACCAAAAAAAGGCAGTCCTGCCAAAACCGGTTTGGCTCAGTGGATAAGAGCATCGGCCTTCGGACTGAAAGGTCCCAGGTTCGATTCCAGTCAAGGTCATGTACCTTGGTTGTGAGCACATCTCCAGTGTTGGATATGCAGGAGGCAGCTGATAGATGTCTCTCTCTCTCATCGATGTGTCTGACTCTCTATCCCTCTCCCTTCCTCTATGTAAAAAAATCAATAAAATATATATATATATATTTTTTAAAAAAGGTAGTCCTGCATAAACTATATGATATTGTGCAGTTGTGGTTAGTTTAAGCTTCAATGCTAGAGAAATCAATTATCCTTTTTGGAGGGATCTGGTGGACGAATGTTGGGAGGCCTCTCCAAGGTGCTGAGCTCATCTAGAAGTTCTTGTGACCAGCTTGTGAAGAATGTTGTTGGCAAAGAGCTGCACAAGATCTAGGTCAGACCTGCTGCTGCATGTGACACTGGGTGCTTTGGCTAACATCTAAGGTGTTTTCCCCACTCACAGGAAGTCACTGCCCTCTTTCCCCCATAAATGAATGCAAGGACTGTGTCAGGATCAGAAAAGTGTCTGTGGATTTCTCCTAAAGTTTTAAGGGTCTGAAAATCCTGCAGCTGGCTGGGAGCCAACTTTGATTACTTCAAATGCATAAAAGGATGTATTTAAGCATCTGGCCTAGAAATCAACCTAATCTGTCTATAGCATAATTGGTTTGGGAAGAGCTGGAAGACAAATTGAGGCTGGTGGGTATAAATGGAAGAAAAAGTGGCAGAAGGGGAGCCAGATGGATGAACTCAGACACAAAACACAAACAAAAGCTGCTTGGGAGGGCAGAGGATTCATTTGCATCTGGTCCCAGAACTGGACTGGCATGAGAGGCCGGCTTCCAGAGTCTGCCCCCAAATAGCAGGAACCAAAATCAAGATCCACACAATTGTGCAATCTCTGAGCATATTGTGACTGGTGGCCCCAAAATGCCCTTGTTGGTGAATTAAGAACACAAACAAATCATAAAAATCAGAGAATTTAGACTCAAGGCTGAGGCAGGGTTATGAGCAGAGCAAAGGTCAGGGCAGATAACTTCGTGGTCACTTTATATCTTTGTTCCCTTTTTATGTGGTTGCAAGGCAGAGCACTGTTCATGTGGCGGGCCATCAGAGCACACTGATGACAGAGGGCCTGTGTTGGGTGGTAAAGGCAGCTCCTTGTCTAATAGAGCCTCAGTGCAGCAAGGAGGGAACCAGGAGTTAAAAATGTTGATTGCTAAACCAAAGCTCATTTGTTAGGAGAAGTCAAACAGGTGTGACTTCTATCTTTACCCAACAGATACTTATAATGAAAAATAAAATTTGCATTGGCTTACAAATATTGAAAGCGTTTTGCAAGAGTATCAAGAAGAGCCAGGGTCAGACCATGGCCAGTGTTGCTACTAGTAAGTGGTCAGAGTGTTGGCCTGCACATTGTAGCATCCCTCTGATTTGATTCCTGGTCAAGTCATGTACCTGGGTTGCAGGTTGGATCTCCAGCATAGAGAGGCAACCGATCACATCAATTTCTCTCTCTCCCCAAAATCAATGGGAAAAAATCCTTTGGTGAGGATTAAGAACAAAAAAGAAGAGTCTGGGACAAGCCGTGGCAGTGAGAGAGGACACTGAGTCAGGTGCATTCAACAGCACAGCAGTAAATAATGATGCTGCCTCTTTCAGAGCCCTGAGCATGACCCACCCAATTAAGCCTCTGAATATCTCCTTCTGATGGCCTGTCCTTCATGACATCCCTTTCACATTTGTCGCGACAGCATTGTTTTCTATGTCTGCTTTCTTTTGCATTTGCACCCCATGCAGTCATTTCATACTTCCAAAATGAAAAATCAAACTGCCATTTCTCCTCTCTGTAGAGGAAATTAGTCTTACCTCCCCCATAATTCATGAGCAAGCTATATGGCTATAAACAGAGCATTAGCAATTCCAGAAGTAAATTAAGGAGTTATTGAAGGAGATTTGGCAATTGTGACTTTGGAAAAGGGTAATGGAAAGTGCTAAAGGGGTGTGAAATGCTGGTTATTTAACCATCTTCAGTGAAGGATGCCAACACCTTTGTCAGGTGTGCCAGAATGACCCAGTTCATGTCAATTGTCACAGGTAATCGTTAAGAGCACCCTCTCACTCTAAAGTGTCTCAGTTTGGTTGAGAAATAATATCACCACTCTAATGAAAGTGAAAATGAAATGAATAGCAAAAGCTTGTCTTGTGAAAGAAGCCGGACAAGAAAAGGTACATATCACATGATTTCATTATATGATTTCATTGTACACATAGAGATAGAAAGTAAATTCATGGTTGCCAGAGGCTGGAGGTTTTTGGAGAGATATGGGGAGTGACTATGAATGGGTAAGGGATTCCTTTTAAGGGTAAGAAAATTGTCCTAAAGTTGATTGTGGTGATGATAGCAAGATTGTGAATATACCAAAAACCATTGAATTGTATGCCATATAAATTATAGCTCAATAAAGTAGCTATATTAAAACAAAGGTTTAAAAGGAGTTAAACCACAGAAATAAAAATGGGAAAACAGAAAAGTTTGCAGTATCTTTCTGCCAGTGAGCACTCTATGCAAAGGGTCACCAGTCCCTCCAGAAAGAGGCTATTCATTTTGAGAGCTGTGGTAACTCTGCTTGCCCTCTGGAGGGCTCCTTGCACACAGCTTTTGCAAGTTCACAGCCTTGTTGGAGCAAGAAAAAGAGTGTGAGGTTCTCCAGTGTCATTGCTGAGAATCAAGGTATGCCGAATAGCTTTTCAATGGTCAAGGGTGTTGGTGTGTGATTAGAATTCTCAAGGTGGAGACAGGTAGGTACCTTAGGAACAACAATGATTAGTTGGAGGGAAGGTGGCAGAAAGTTCTGAGTGGGACTTTTCCCATCTCAGTCAAGGTCATGCCTTTTGTCAGTAGATCTCCATTTAGGTGGGGATGGGAGGTGGGAGGAGATTACAGGGTGAGGGTGGAGCTAAATATGGAATAAGAGTTTGTCCCCAGAGGAATTAAATCCATTATCTCACATGTAGCCCAGAGTGGGGACAGTCCTGCCCACTTAGGTCCAGAACTCTAGAAAAAGCAAAGGACAACCATAGAGTGTTCACCTGACAGGAATACCCCTCAGCCAGATCCTTTGAAAACATTATAAAACCTAGATAGCACCCCATTCCCAAACTGTCTACTAGCACTGGGATCTTTATTCAAGGGAAGGGAGTTGAACTTGAAATCTGTGAGAAGTCTGAAAATTTATTTTGTAGTTTTTATATCCTCAATCCCAGGAAGAGGGGCTAGCTCTCAGTAGAAGCTGTTTGGGTGAATGTATGGATGGGTGGGTGGGTGGACAATACACATAGGCTCAGATGAGCAGAAAAGGCTACCAAGCAATGTTCCAGCCCAAGGCCAGGGTCACCAACAGAGGGCGCTCTCTGCCTGAAAAAGCAAAGCTAGGTCCAGGGCCTGAGAAATATGTGATGGGGGAATGATAAGGGTCTGAGCTCATTGCAAACCCAGAGGCAGAGAGATGGGGTGTCCTAACCTAGGAGCTGGGTCCAATGTCCACACACTTAAGGCAGGGAGGAGACAGACCTGTTCTCCTGTGTGGGCCTTTTCTCAGCATTAGGAAAAGAAAACCTAGCCTTCAGGTGAGGGTAGCATCAATGTGACTTTTTTCATCACTCTATCCCCAAGTGTCCAGCACACTGACTGGCACAGGTAAGGCATATGGTGCTTCTCAAATGGAATGAATGAATTAGTCTAGGAAAACTAGATCTGAGCTGGGCCATACTGTTTTAGACTACAAATGCATGCATCCATTCCTAGGCTACATTTCTGGCCTCTATCTGGTCTGTGTCAGAAACAGGGTTACACATAAATTCCTGCAAACCACCCAGTGGTTTGTCCACCAGACACAGCTGAGTACTGACAATGGTGAGCCTAACTAGCCTCACAAGGAGGAAGGATTCTGGGAGATTAATCCCCACTCCCCAAATCATGTGCACAAACACAAGACAACACAAAGAAGGAACAGTATGGAAACTCAGAGCACAGCTCTCCATAGAAGCCAGCCTGCTAGGCCACAGTGAGAGTGTCCATCTGACTCTTGGAGAGTCAGATGGGTTGTTGGGCTAAGAGAGGAGTCCAGGAATGAGTGACATTGAACTGGAGAATCTGCTATTGAGCAGCTCAGGAAACCTGCCAAGAAAAGAGCATTGAGGACTTCATAGGAGGGCCAGCCAGAGGAGCTGCCCCCTTGGCCAGAGGCTCAGCACAAGCACACCTTCAGCCTCCCACTGCGGACAGCAGTCTTGACTCGTAGGAGGACAATCAAGAACAAATGTAAACAAAGTCAGTCTCTCATAGCAACCTATTCTGCCAAAGAGCTGGTAATTGCAGCCCGAGAATCAGTGAGGAAGAGAAGCCAAGCTGGCTGTGCACCCCAGTGGAGCGAGATGCTCCTAGATATCCCAAGGCTTCCCAGACAGGCTGCCCCTGGAGTTGGGCTAGGAGAAGGGGGTCCCTCTGTGCCTGAGCCAGTGATGTTTCTGAAGATGGGCCACTACCTGCATTACATGGTCTGTTCTATGCCCTGGGCCAGTGGTGTCCTCCCTTTCTTGGTTACACTTTTCCTTGTGAATAGGTAACCTCTTACTCTGGGAGTGGCAACAACTGGAATGTAACTAGTAAGAGAGAAACCCAGAGTTCCCCCGCTTGGTTTCCCAGGGAAGCCTTCACAAAGCACCATAAACTTGGTGGCTAAACAACAGGCATATATTCTCTCCCAGTTCTGGAAGCCACAAGTCCAAAACCAAGCTGTTGGCAGGGCCATGCTGCCTCTGAAGATTCTAGAGGAGGATCCTATTTTCCTCTTCCAGCTTCTGGTGGCTCCTGTGTTCCATGGCTTGTGGCCACATCACTCCAGTCTTTGTCTCCATCTCCACATGGCCTCTTCTCCTGTGAGTCTGGGTCTCAAACCTCCTTTTGCTTTTCTCATTAGGAACTTGTTGATGGATTTAGAACCAATCCTAAGTCCAAGATGATTTCGTTTCATAAACCTAAACTTAGTTATATCTGCAAAGACATTTTCCCAAATGACATTCACAGGTTCTGGAGTTAGGACTTGGGCATATCTTTTGGGGATCACAGTTGAACGTACCACACCGATGCACATCAGGGTCCCAGGCCTGCCATGCGGTGCCAGACTCTGGAAGGTACAAACTTTCTCAGGAATAGCCAACCCATGGGCCCTTCTGGGGAAAACTGATTTCACCAAGGAACCCCCTGGCTGTCCCAGTTTTCCTCTTATTTTAAATTGATTTTGCTGACCAGCTCAGTTCTGTGATTGCATCAGAAAAGCACCTGTGAGGGCCTAATTGCCCCCAACCTTCTCTCAACCTTGAGAACCACATCACCTAATAGACAAGTCCTACTTTAACAAACAGTGCTGGAACTTCTCCCTCTGTAGTTACCCCCTCAGTAACTACCTACACAGATGATTCTGGTGAAGGTTGGATGTGGAATCAAAAGGGGCCATGTTGAAGCCATTCATAATAGCCACAATTTCCTCACCTTTTTCCCCAAGGGAACCATAAAGAGGCTTTGGCCTGGTATTGCCAAACCTAGATTTACCTTCTGCTTTGGATGTCAGCCCTGACAGTGTAGGCTGTCACCTCAGGAAATAAGAAATACCATTCTGCTGATGTGTGGGAAGTGTTGCAGGGGTCAGCTGGAGTATAACTGTTTGGATCTCCCAGAAGGTCAGGTGAAATTTGGACTAAAATAAATGATAGTGGAATTAGGAAAGGGAGTCCTAAGCTGTCTTTAATTGTGTAGTGTGGGTGAAATGGAATGTTGCCCAGGTCGGTTGAGACTCTTGATGGGTTATTAGATCCTATTTCATGGATAAATAATAACTGCATAATTATTAGGGCTGAAATGACAAATAGGATAAAGTAAAAATCAAAGAATCTGGAGGGAGTGGCTTTATTAGCTGACAGTCCCCTCAGATTCAGTGGAGGAAGTTGGTACTGTTGCACTTCAGAAGGATGTTTGTCCCTATGGTAGAATATACCCTCTGAACACTATGACATCATTGTGAATAATAAAATGATTCCACTATTTCATGTTCTAGAAAGGTAAAAGAACCATAGGGTAGGTCTTGTCCTTCAAGAATAAACTAGCAGATACAAAATATAGATGCTCCATTAGTATGTAAATAGAAAATAATTTATCCATAATTTACATCTCAGATTACAATGAAAAGGCAACAATTGTGTCTGATGTATAGTGTATGTCTAGGATTAGTCCTGTTAGAATTTTAAAAATTAAGCAGATTCCTAAGAAAGAGCCAAAATTTCATCATGGTGGGAGATAGGGTAGGGTAAAGTAGTTTTACAGTTGTGAGTATGTAAAACAACTTATTCTTAAAATATTATGTATTAATTATTGTATTATTTTTCATATGAATAATTGTAAACTTACTGTACTTGATGGGGTTTATAAATCCATGAATTGTTGATAATTTGATTAGTGGGTGAGATTTTCAGATATTGGTCATTAATGGTCTCATAGTTGAAATGGAATGATGATATTTCATGTCATTGGTCATCGTTATGTTTCATGTGAAAATAACGACTTGTGTTTAACTATTGTTTCTGAGATAGTTTTGTAGGTTTTTCTTCAAAACTTTCATGTATTTATGGAGTTCTAGGGTTGATTATAAGTGGTGGAATTGGTTGTGCTATTGCAATGAATTTTGGTGGATCTTTTTAAGTTTAATAGTTTTTAAGTTTACTTGGGGGGATGGTTATACAATGCCCATGCTACTGAGTGATATCCTAAGGTCTTATTTTCTGCTATAACTGTCTTGAGGATGTTTCTTTTGGGATTGTTGGGGAAGGTTATAATAGTTTTATACATTTTGAAAATGATGAGGTAGAAAATGTGTTTAAGTTTAATGGATTAGGGGATTGAATAATTTATGGTTTGGAAATTCTGGTGTTTATTTTGTTTGATTTTTAGTGAGGAGGTTATTGACATCACTACATTAAATAACTACAGGACTTGCCTGTTTATTATTCTTTTAGGGTTATACCATGACTGACTGGAAATCAATTGTCCTTTTTAATATTAGAAGAATAAGGTCATCTTTAATAGGTAGAGACATATAGGAGTAGTCAAATTACATTGCAAAATATCAGTATTAGGTGTTAAAAATGGTTAGATGTAAAATGGTATTTTGGTTGATGGGAAAGCACACAATGAGAAAAGTGGAGCTGATTATTCTGTGCAGTCCATGGAAGTCTGTGGCTATGGAGAATGTTGAGGTATAGACTCCATCTGAAATTGTAAATTATATCTCATAATATTCTGAGGCTTGAGGTAATGTGAAATAAATTCCTGGAGAAAATGCAATAAATAGGGCTTGAAGTAGCTTCGATTTCCTTCCATTACTGTGGTGAGCTTCGGTGCTGGAGACTCTGGAAACTAACAGACTGCAGTATTAAAAAGGATACTGAGAGGGTGAATGCTTAATGTGAGTATTGAGGCTAGGCTTGAATGGTAAAGAGCTCAGAGTAAACTGTGGAAAAAGAAGACTTCTGAAATAATAAATAGGAGTATCCCATATCAGAGTCCTTGTTGGACATTGGTGCATTGTGCCTTTAACATATGTTTTCTCAAATATGTGTCATCATCATTGGTATATATTCAATCCATTGGTTAATAATAAGGGCTATAATTTAACTTAACAATAAGGATGTTGAGTTAAAATGGAATCATACTACACAGACAGGTCCAGCTTCTGGGGTGGTTGCCAGTCCCAGGGAACAGCCCTAAAGAATATGTGCTGGCTCTATGAATGCCTGGGAAGCCTAGAACAGACATGGGATGGGCATGGCCACTTAGAGGCAGGGCACAGAGATCCATACCTTAGACTCCAAAATCAGCATGGGATTGAATCCTGGCTCTACTATTGACCAACTGTGTGATCTTGGGCAAGTTTCTTAGCCTCTCTGAACTTCATCTAAAAAGGGGGTGATTGTGACAATTATAAAATTTCCAGGTAAACTACTTAACAGTTTACTCCTTAACTGGATCATAGCGTGTGTTCAATAAGTGCTGGTTTTGGTTATTATTCAGAGGAAGGAAATTCACTAATCATACTCCTTTAACTGACCCCTCAAAGCTTAGGACTGATGGACTGGAAACAGAATTGTGAAACAGTCACCCTAACTCCATGAATTCCTCCTTTTTCCAGCCTATTTGTCATTACTAATACTTTTTTTAGTTACTTAGAGAAACAAACTTTCTCTTGATGATCTAATTTCTGTAAAATGCATGGTTAAATTCTAAATATAAGGAGCCAGGTGAAAGAAGTTACTAGAAAATGCTATGCCTTGTCTCCTAAAAATAGTCTTGGTTATCTGGAAGAATTTCTAACTATTGCCTTCTCAATCTGCAGCTCTCTCATTGTGTCCTCTGCATAGGAACTAATTTCATTCCAACAAAACTAGTATGGCATGTGGAACATCTGATAACCTACCTCTGCTGACCTCCCACATGCTCCTGTGGCAATCGACCTGTCTTCTCCTAGGAGGGCAAGAAGTGATGTGTCCTGTGAAGCCATGTACCCTGGAAAGTTTCCTGGGTGCAGAGGATAAAGGGACTTGGGAGGAGGGAGGATGCAGGAGAAATTTTATGGGGGTGGTAGACATTGTTTGAAGAGCAGTTCAAAGGGAGGCACCAGCAGAAACAGCTCCAAGGCCAGAGTGACAGTGCAAATTTTTATAAAGCACAGCAGGCTTATACTATGGTTCAGCAAATGAAGCTTTATTGAACAATAACAATATAAAGTACAGCTGAGGATTTGGATGGGAAAGATGGACAGGAATGCACCTGGGAGGGTTTTGGTGGAGCCCAGGAAGTCAGTAAGAGGCTAGGGAGCAGAGGTGTGAAGACTCTAGGTTCCCTGCTTTGTGCTGGAGCCAGCCTGGGATCAGGAAATGAGTCACCAGAGACACCTGGGCTAGTGGGCAGGACATCTCTAAAGCTCTCGCTTTCACTGACAGGAATGCCTTATTCAATAACTGTTTGCTGAGTGAGCCCATTGGCAAGTCATCTGAAAGGGTGGGCAAGCCCAATTCAGGCAGGGCTCTGTCCACCAGGAGCCAAGATGTCTGCAACTCAGTCATGGGCTTTTCTGTGGCTTCTGTGAGATTAGGTTGAACTTCTCCCTCTCTCATCTGTCTCCTAAGGAAACCAAGAGGATTATCTGGTTCATCTTTCCAAAGCTATTGGTAGGCCCTCTACAGAACGCACTAGAGCTTACTGTACTAGTGATAGTGTATTTTAAATTTACATACCTATTTTCTCTTGAAAATGTTGGGCAGCCTTATCAATGGATGATGGAGTGGATTTTCTTAGAGTATAGTTTAACTTCTACTTATTTGTCTCCAAAGACATATAATGTGAATTTTGCACGCAGGATCTTAATCAGAACCACTTACTCAGTGTTGTTAGTTGTTTTATTATTGAGTTGCGGGAGTTCTTGATATGTTCTAAGTATAAGTCCTTTGCCATATACCCAATATATAGCTTACCTATTGCTTTTCCAATGGCATTTTTTGATGAGTAGCACGTTTTATAAAGTTCAATTAATCAATTGGCTAGTGTAATTTGTGTCTCATCTAAGTAATTTTTGCCTATTTTAAGGTTGAAAAGATGTTCTCCTATGCATAATTCTACAAGATTTATAGTCTTGGCTTTTTCATTTAGGTGTACAATTCATAATTAACTTGGGAATATGGTATGAAGTAGCATCAACATTTATTTTGTGTATGTGGACATCCAATTGTTCAGCACCATTGGTTGAAAAAGCTTTCCTTTCCCCATGAATTGCTTGGGCAGTTGTAGTGAATAAAAATTGAGCATGTAATTTGGAGTCTGTTTTTAGACTACATTTCATTCTATATCTGTATAAACATATCCTTTTGCCAATATCATGCTTTTTTTTCTTTTATTAGCACTTATTTTATATTGAATTTACTCCTAGACCATATGTTTTTGTTTCCTCAGTTTCTTCTGGAACACCTTTTTCTTCTGTGTAACCTCTTCTTCTGGTTTTGGAACCACCTGCTCTTTCTCAGGAAGAATCCTCTCATGTGGCAGGCAGAGCTCACGTGGGTTAATCCATCCAGGAGCTCTCTAAGTTCTGCACCGCAACTCGGGAGAACTTAGTTCACATGGATGCGCTCAGTGATCAGAGAATATACATCTAAACCCTTAAGTTCAGTATTCCTCTTTGCATTTTTAAGCATGTGCAGCGAAATTCTTTTTTGGGCTACTGATCTTGTGTCCAGCCCCTCTGTTGGTCTGGGCACAGCTACTAACTCCATCATTGTAATGGCAAAATGACACACATTGGTTCTGTAAAGTGACCTCCTTGGGGTATGTATACCCTTGATGGCCTGGGCAGTTTCACTGTATTCTTAGAGTGAACATGCAGATTTGAACCTCTTGATTTGCATGATTTTGTGGGATTTTCTGAGTCAAGTGAATAGCAAACCATTTTCAGAGGTTACCGCAGGCCATTTTTGGGAAGAGACCATGTTTTCTTAACTAATGTACCATTATAGTTATTCTTGAAATCTTGTTCAGAATTACAATTACTTTATAGTTTATAGCTAATTTACAGTAAATTTTTAGTCTTGTTCAAAATTGTTTGGCTATTCTAAGTCCTTTGTGCTTTTTTATAATTTTTAGAGTGAGCTTACAAATTTCTACAATGAAAGCCTTCTTGGATTTGCATGGGCTTGCATTGAATCTATAGATCAATGTGGGAAGAAATGAAGTCATAATAGTATTGCCTTTTAATCTATGGACATGATGTATGTTTCTATTTATTTGGATTTTCTTTCATTTTTCTCAGAAATATATGTATTTTTAAATGTAAAGGTCTTGAACATATTTGTTAAATTTCTCTCTACATATTTTACATTTTCTATTTATTGTTGAAATATAAAAATACATCTAATTTTTGTATATTAACTTTGTGTCTTACAATCTTAATAAATTTTTATTCCTAGCAACCTTTTTGGAGGGTGGGGGCAGAGATTCCTTGGGATTTTCTATGTATGCAATCATGTCAACTGTGAATAAAGAGGTTTTTACTGCTTTCTTTACACTCTTACACCTTCCCTTATTGTACTCTAGGCCTTTCAGTACTATATTGAAAAGTGGTGTGAGTGGAAATCCTTACCTGATCCCCTGTTTTAGGACAAAACATTCAATTTTGCATCATTAGTATGGTTTTAGTCATAAGTTTTTCAAAGATGTCTTTTATTAGATTCTCTTGGACTGGACAGCATTCTCCCACTTTCATTCACATGTTTTAGCCCTAACCCTTACAACCTCAGAATCTGACTGTATTTGGAAATTGGGTCTTTAAAGAGGTAATTCAGCTAAAATGACGTTTTAAGAGTGGACCCTAATTTAATATGACTGGTGTTTTTACAAGAAGAGTAAATTAGGTCACAGGCATAGAGTGAAGATCATGTGAGGACACACAGAGACTATGGCCTCTGAAGGCTAAGGAGAGAGGCTTTAGAAGAAACCAAATCTGCTGACACCTTCATCTTTGACTTCCCGCCTCAAGCACTGTGAGATAAAAGCTGTCACTTAAGCTGCCCATTTATGGTGCTTTGTTATGGTGAGCCTTGAAAGTTAATGGATAGATTGAGGACTGACTCATTTCTAGTTTGTTCAGAGTATGTGTGTTTTTTAACTTATAAATAAGTGCTGATTTTTGTCAATTTTTTTGGCTTCTACTGAAATGACATTTCTCTGTATTTTGTTAATGAGGTGAATTGCATTAATTGATTATTAAAATAATAACCCAACCTTGCATTCCTAGAATAAACCCCAATTGGTCATGATGTGTTGTCCTTTTACATATTGCTGAGTTTGATTTGCTAATATTTTATCAAGGATTTTTGTGTTTCTGTTTAGGAGGAATATTGGTCTTCATTTATTTATAGTGATATTATTATATGGTTTTGATATCAGGGTGTATCATTCAATGTTGAATCAGAGAAACAAAAATAAGAGCTATATTAAGAAATTTAGTGCCAGGGATATGCAACTGTGGAGTCAGATGAGGCAAGTGTGAAATCCATAAGGCTGCAGGAAGGGAGGCTGGAACTTTGGGCATGAGCTAAGACTGCTTCCACTGGTGCGATTTCTGCTTCAAGGAAGCAAAAACTCTGCTCTTCAGGCCTTTCAACTTATTGAACCCACTCACCCAGAGTATCTAGCATTATCTCTCTTGCTTTAAGTGAACTGGTTCTGGACTTTGACCACATTTACAAAATGACTGACCAGCAAACTTTGTGTAGCCAGACAAGTCATTACAGTGTCACTGCTTCATTAAGTGAACTGGAAAGAATTTTCTCTTTCTATATCTTTTTTAAAAATATAACTCATAGCCCAGCTGTTATGGCTCAGTGGTTGAACATCAACCTATGAACCAGGAGGTCATGGTTTGAGTCCCAGTCAGGGCACATGCCAGGGTTGCAGGCTCAGTCCCCATTGAGAGGCATGCAGGAGGCAAATAATCAATGAGTTTCAACATTGATATTTCTATTTCCCCCTCTCTCTCTATTCTTCTCTGATATCAATAAATAATATTTTTTAAAAATAACTCATATACTATAAAATATATCGTTTTTAAATTTATAATTTTGTGGTTTACTAAAGATTTACACACAATTGTATAACAACACCACTACCTAATTCCAGAACATTTTCTCCACCCCAAAAAGAAAGTGTGCCTCCTCCATTCTTCCTTCCCCATTGTGGGAGTGTTTCCTGCAGTAAAGAGATGATAGAAAACTTCTACGGTTGAGTAGTAGTATTGGCTACACAACAATTGGAATGGAGTTAATGCCACTGGATTATATTCTTAAAGTGGTAAGTTTTAGGGTATGTATATTTTACTACAATAAGAAAATAATAAATACAATCAAAGGTGCTTCATTCCTTATTTTATAGATGAAGGACACAAAGTACAGATATTAAGGAACTTGTTCAGAGTTGCTCTAGGAAGAGGCAAAACTAGAATCTGCACACAGAGTGAGCTCAATTTGATATATTGTCTTTTTCCAAGCATTTACTGGGGCAATATTTTAATTGCTTTAAATTGTGGGAACAACTTAAGTGCTTGGTGTGGTTCAGTTGTAGATAACCCAGTCAGTATGATGTGAAGCCATTAAGTTACATTTCTCAAGACTTTTTTAAAGCATGGTTAAATTATTTTCAATTTGTTTATACATCACGTGGAAATTGGCATATACAAAAATAAGTTTACATTAAGACCATTA
Organism: Lasiurus cinereus; assembly: GCA_011751065.1. Taxonomy (NCBI): domain Eukaryota; kingdom Metazoa; phylum Chordata; class Mammalia; order Chiroptera; family Vespertilionidae; genus Lasiurus; species Lasiurus cinereus. The sequence goes on along the minus strand of JAAGEH010000011.1, from coordinate 9,101,640 downwards.
AGTTTATGTTTTAAAATTTCACACATGTATATTTTAAGTATATTTAAGCATAAATATAATGGATTATATCTAAATTATAATCAGGCTATTTGGGGATTATAAAACTTAAAGTGATTTTTTTAAAGCTTTTGCTAGTTTCTGTATTAGTTACCTTATTACTGAATAACAAATTATCCCCAATCTTAATAACTTAAAAATTACACAATATTTATTCTCTCTCACAGTTTCTGGGAGAATCTTGGAGCAGCTTGACTGGATAGTTGTGGCTTGTGATTTCTTATTATGATGAGTCAGGTTGAAGGTTTAACTAGGTTTGCAGGATCTACTTGCAATGTGTCCCATTCACATGGTTGGCAAGTGGGTTCCTCTCCACAATAATCCTTGAGTGTCTTTACAACATGGTAGCTGACTTCCCCTAGAGCACTTGCTACCCCCTGAGACCAAGGGGGAGGCTACGATGCCTTGACCTAGCCTCAGATGTCACATATAGTCAATACTTTGTTAGACACACAAATGAATCCTGATTCATGAGATCAGACCACACAAGGAATGGATTCCTTGGAGGTTGGTTACTAGAGTTTCAAACTTTGTAAATTTTGAACTCTGAGGGAAAATGGAGTATTGTGATTAGAAGGATAGATTCTAGGGCCAGACTGCCTAGTTTAAATCCTAGTTCATCCACATATAATGGTTTCATCAAATATCAAAATGTATATAATCCTGAGTTGATACTTAACCAATATGTGTTACACCCTATTCATTTATTATTGAGAATGAAAATAGTAACCAGCTCATAGAAATATTGTGAGCATTCAATGATCTGATATATGCAAACATACCATCTGGTCCATAATAAGTGCTATAAAAGCCTTAGCTATTTTTTATTTTATTTTAAAGTCATAAAACTGACTAAATGGAATAATTATTTAACAGTTAGTGATATAGAGAGGAGAAACCAAGATGACAGCATAGATGAACACCTAAACTGCTGCCTCACACAACAATTTCAAGACTACAGCTAAAAGACAAAATGGACATCATCCAGAACCACAGGAAAGCTGGTTGTGTGGAAATTCTACAACTAGAAGGAAAGAGAGGGGCTCATGAAGACTCAGAGGAGCTGCAAAAAGCTGAAATATGAAGACATGTGCAGGGAGAGGATGGTGGCAGAGTGTCTGGCTTCCGCTAGCTGGCTTCCTCTAGCAGGAGGGAGACGGAAACTCTCGACTGCACTGAACTCCATTTCCGGGCAAGACTTATATGGGAGGAGTCTGAACTGTCTTGAAAAGCAAGGAGTGCATGGAAACTTAGGGGAGCCGCACAGAGAGGACTAACTGCTGATTGTGCCCCTGGCTTTCTCTAGCTTTGCCAACTGCGCTGAAATCCAGTTCTAATTGTACTGATCCCTAATTTTGGGTGAAACCCTGGGGACCCAGACTCATATGGGTCCCTGGGTCTGGAGCGCATGGCAACTCAGGGAAACCGGAAAGGCAGAGGTCTGGAGGCACCTGAGTGCAAGTGCATGCAGAGAGGGCTGCAGCGATTACCAAGGGACATTTGAGACCCCAGTGACCACTTGGGCAAGGTTGTTAGACAGCCAAGGTTGTCTGCTCAGCCTTGAGACTCCATCCCATCCAAGCTGAACACAGAGGCTTTTGTAATTTTGCAAGTCTTGTATAATAAGACTGACTCCAGTACAGAAGTTCTCCCTGCCTAGACACAGCTGATCCTCACAACCAATTAGCTTGGAGGTCATTCCCCACCATTGATACCAACAACAATCAAGACTTAACTACAACAAGACTGTACACACAGTCCACAAAGGAGTACAAGAGAGTCCACCTCAGGTAACTGGGGAGGCAGAGCTACTGGGCCATATAGGACATCTAGCACATAAAGCTACTCTACCAATTCAGGAAAGCAGCGAAAATGCAGAGACAAAGAAACAGATCACAAATGAAAGAAATGGAGGAAAACAAATGAGTGGATATAGAGCTCTAAACCATGGTTATAAGGTTTTTCAATAATTTCCTAAAGAAGATAAATAAATTTAGTGAGATCCAAGAGGAGATGAAAAAGGACCAACTAGAAATTAAACATACACTGACTGAAATAAAAAATATTGTACAGAGACCTAACTGCAGACTAGAGAAAATCAAGAATCAAGTCAAAGATTTGAAATACAAAGAAGCAGAAAACACTCACTGGGGAAAAGCAAAAAGAAAAATGAATCCAAAAATTGAAAGATAGTGTAAGAAGCCTCTGGGACAACCTCAAGCTTACCAACATCAGAATTATGGGCATTCCAGAAGAAGAGAGAGAGCAAGATACTGAAAACCTTTTTGAAGAAATAATAACTGAAAATTTTCCCCACCTGGTGAAAGAAATAGACTTACAAGTCCAGAAAGTGCATAGAACCCCAAACAAAAGGAATTCAAAGAGGACCAAACCAAGACACATCATAATTAAAATGTCAAGAGCAAAAGACAAAGAGAGAATATTAAAAGCAGCAAGAGAAAAACAGTTAATTGCCTACAAGGGAGCACCCATACAACTGTCAGCTGATTTCTCAATAGAAACTATGCAGCCCAGATGGGAGTGGCAAGAAATATTCAAAGTGATGAATAGCAAGAACCTACAACCAAGATTACTCTACCCAGCAAAACTATCACTCAGAATTGAAGGTCAGATAAAGAGCTTCACAAATAAGAAAAAACTAAAGGAGTTCATCAACAACAAACCAGTATTATATGAAATGCTGAAAGGTACTGAAGAAGAAGAAGAAGAAGAAGAAGAAGAAGAAGAAGAAGAAGAAGAAGAAGGAGAAGGAGAAGGAGAAGGAGAAGGAGAAGGAGAAGGAGAAG
>JAAGEH010000011.1:9084111-9098616 GCA_011751065.1 Lasiurus cinereus | reverse complement strand
AGAAGAAGAAGAAGAAGAAGAAGAAGAAGAAGAAGAAGAAGAAGAAGAAGAAGAAGAAAAAGGTAAAGATAAAAGTTATAAACAACAAATATATCTTTCAACAAGTGAATCTAAATATCAAGTGAATTAAAAATCTGATGAACATAATAAACTGGTGAATATAATAGAATTAGGGGCATAGAAAGGGAGTGGACTGACAATTCTCAGGCCGAAAGGAATAAGGGTGGGGGGTGCAAGGAAAGACTGGACAAAAATCGTACACCTATGGATGAGGACAATGCAAGGGAGGTAAGGGCAGAGGGAGGGGTGGGAGCCTGGTGGAGGGAAGCTATGGGAGGGAAAAAAGAGGAACAATTGTAATAATCTGAACAATAAAGATTTATGAAATTAAAAGAAACAGTGACATAGTATGATTCCAATCATACAAAAATCTATATATGTATTTAAAAAGTTCATTATACATATATTTTTTTCTTATGAAGATGGCACCAAAAGCTAAGAAGGAAGCCCTTACCACCCCACCCCCCAAAGCTGAAGCCAAAGCAAAGGCTTTGAAGGCAAATAAATCAGCGCTGAAAGGCATCCACAGCCACACAAAAAAAGGAAGATCCGAAGGCCACCCTAAGGCTTCGGAGGCACCCTAAATATCCTCAGAAGAGCTCTCCGAGGAGAAACAAGCTTGACCACTATGCCATCATCTAATTCCCCCTGACTACCGAATCAGCCATGAAGATAGAAGACAATAATACATTGGTGTTCATTGTGGATGTCAAGGCCAACAAGCACCAGATCAAACAGGCTGTGAAGAAACTCTATGACATTGATGTGACCAAGGTCAACACCCTGATCAGGCTTGATGGTGAGAAGAAGGCATATGTTCGACTGGCTCCTTGACTATGATGCTTTAGATGTTGCCAACAAAATTGGAATCATCTAAACTGAGTCCAGCTGCCTAATTATAAATATAAAAATTTTACTCTGTAAAAATAAAGAATAAAAATAAAAAGTTCATTATTTTGTTAATGTCATTGGTCTGTGGGTTATGTTATTATAGGGTGTGACTTTTAATTTTTCTTTTTCTTTCTACTTTTATGGTATTCATGTTTTTGGTTGAGGCTCGCCTGGTTTTATAATCAGAAAAAAGTAAATTACTTCATAAACACTCACTGAGTAACAGCAAATACTCAACTGTTGCATTTGTTTACATGAACAAATATGGAGACTAGCTACGATGAAAGTGATCTAGTCAAAATGTAAATACTAGTTCCCTTCATCTCAAACTTAAAAGGAAAACCTCAAAGCCAATATCAGGAAAAAAAAGGCAAGCTTTATCTACTTTGGTTACATTTTTTTTTCCATTAAGGTGAATGTGGGCAACCCTGAACATTTGCTGAACTTGGTTATAGTGCCTCAAAGTTCAGCAAACATTCAGGATACACAACAGTGTTTAGAGTACTGTGGTAGGCACTGGAAGGGAATGAGTCTTGATGTTTATTGTGGTACTTATTAGAAGAAAGAGATTTGAAGCTGTGATGCTTGTGATTCTCTGTGCCCTTATTTTGTTGAATCAACCCAGAAGAAATTGTTTCACTTCCCCCAAACTGCTTTCACACTGTAGCTAGCCACCCACCCATTCAGCAAAGCCACACATATGAACCAAATTTAAAGAATTTCCTCACTGCAAACTTAGTAGGAACTATGTGGCCCAAATGATCTGGATCAGATACCACCCAGCTCTTCAAACAAATGCTGATTCCAGCAAATATAGATTCCAGATTGGGGGGGGGGGAGGTTATTCTCACATATATGATAGCTCTTTTAATTTTTTTTATTGATTTTGAGATAATGCTCCAACCAACTGAGCCACCTCATCAGGCCAGGCCCTTTTATTTTTGACTTTATAATTATCAGAAATAATTGTCTTTATTTCTAAAACAAATCCAGTCAGTCAAATATTTATCTTTACTTTTTCTCTTAGAATTATGATTATTTTACAGAAAAACTCAAAATATGATACAGAGTTCCACTGTGTCCTGCAGGCAGTTTTTATTAATGCTAGCATCTTTAATTGCCACAGTAGAGTTGTCAAAACTAAGAAATTAACATTAGTCCAATTACTATCAACCGAACTCAAGGCTTATTTGTGTAGTAGACAGATAGACATAAGCAAAGTAGGAACTATACATAGGTCAGGTGCAGAGGGTCACTGGGGTGAAGAGCCCCAGGTGCCTAGCAATAGGCAAAGCTACAGGCCCTTGCATGACCACACATTAAGTATTAATCCCTAAAGATGATCTCTAGTCTTCAGCTGTATTTTCATTATGGGCCCAGAAAACCAGCAAAAACAGATGGAGCAACACCATGGCTAACATCAGGACCAACTTCAATGACTAATGATTTCCTGCCTTGGCGCTGACCAATCAGTGGAGACCCCAAACTAGAGATATACCTAAAAAGCTAATGAATATTCTATTGAGGTCCTCCCTTGAGACCTCCAGATAAAAGCCCTTAGGACAGAGGATGCAGTGAGGCTCTCTCTAAGGAGCACACCCATGCTTTTTTCCACCCCTTTCCTCACCCCTTGTCTCTCTCTTCTTCCATGCTCCAAATGCTCTTTTTTTTTTTTTGCCTCTGTAACTAATTTCCTAAGCCCATTCCTTCTACAGTTCACTTCTACTCTGTGACTTTCTAAATAAACTTTATCTTATAGTTTGAGTCTTAGCTCTGAATTCTTTCCTAGCCAGATCTCAAGTATCAAGGTTGCTGAATAGAGGTCTGGTCTGATTCTACCAGCCTAACACTTGGTGCCATTTCACCACCAACAACTGCATTTCACTAATGTACTTTTTCCTGTTCCAGGATCTTATTCAGGATCCCACATTGTACTTAGTCATCATGTCTCCTTAGTTTTCTCCAATCTTTGATAGTTTCTCAATCTTTCTTTGTTTATCATGAACTTGACAGCTTTGAAGAATGCTGGCCAGATATTTTGTCAAATGGTGCTTAATTTGGGTTTGTCTGATGTTTTCTTTGGTCAAACTGTGGTATGGATTTGAAGAAGACCCAGAGGTAAAGTGCCTGAAAAAAAATTTACTTTTTAAAGACTTCTCAATGTCTTTAAGCTAATATAAGAATTCTCAAGAGGAAAAGCTATTTCTTACAGAACAAATTTCAAGGAAAATATATCAAAAGTTAATTTTCTTATGTATCCTCTGTTTCTCCTATATATTTCCACCCCATTATATTTGCTATCAGATATCTGAGTTTGTTCTCAACACTTTAAATCTGCGCAGCAATAAATGGTCTTAGCTTTTTTTTTCTTTTTTCAATATATATTTTATTGATTACTGAGAGAAAGAGAGAAGGAGAGAGATAGAAACATCAATGATGAGAGAGAATCATTGATTGGCTGCATCCTGCATACCTCCTACTGGGGATTGAGCCAGAAACCCAGGCATGTGCTCTCAATTGGAATGGAATCAAGAACCTTTCAGTTTGCCTGCTGATGCTTTATCCACTGAACCAAAGCAGGTAGGGCTTGGCTTTTTCTTTCAATGGTCTGGTCACACCCCACACTGGGCTAGTTGCAGTGGGAGAGCTGAAGTTACAAAGTTGTTAACATAGGTCCCTACTTTAAAACTCACTTTTAGTTTGAGAAACAAGGTGTTGCAAAATGATCTAAAACCAATTTAATTTCATGTCATCAGGTCCTTCTTGGTGGATGGCAATGGCTTCCAGTGATTAGATATGTATAGAGGCATACAGATGCCTCCTGCCCAACCACCTCTCTACCAGGTGGTATGTAATAATGATTGCAGGTCTTAGGCCACATTCTGAAATGTGAACTGACTTTTGTTTGCAAGCAAGTATAAACACAATGCTCTTTGTTCTTTCAGAGATTCCAATAAACACCATGCATGAAAGTTTGACCAGAGGCAAATGTGACTGTGTTCTGACAATAGATCAACTCAATCACACCAAATGGTAGAAGACTCCAGTAAGTGAAAAACCCAGAAATGAGTGGGATTTAGACCTCAGGTTCTTTCTATTTTGCCCAAGAGAGAATATGCAAGGCTAAGTCTTTCTGGTCCATTGTGCAAGCTTGATCATTGCTCATTCTTTAAATGGAAGCTGGCCTACATTCCCTACCCAAGGAACAAGTCCTCTGATAGAGAATTAAGTAAGGATATTTGAAGTAATGCAGCCCCCTCTAGACTCCTGAGACTTGCCAGGATTTTTAAAATGTTCACTAATTACTCTTAATGTATGAGTTCCTCATTAAGATATTTCAAATACTAATTAAAAGCTTCAGGTTGTGGATTAAAATTAATTTACACACATACTATACTGTTAGAGACAAAAATTGAAGTAATTATAGTATAGTGTGATAAGAACAGATAAAGGTATGTATGAGGCACTCTGAGAGCCCACATATGTAACTGGGCTGGGTAAGGGTGGGGTTGATAGTAAGGGGGTTAGACAAGCTTCCAGAGAAGACAATCTTAACCAGAGCTCCAAAAAATGATTGGACATTCATCAGGGAGGCCAAGGTGAGAAAGGGATTCCAGGGGGAGGGAGATGACAGGAAAGAGCCCAGAGGGAGGAAGAGGCTTGGAATAGGCAAGGCATGGGAATCACAGAGGAGAGGGTGGCAGTAATGGAGATGGGAAAGGTAAGGTAGTGCAAGTCTTAAAGTTCACCCCAAACTGAAAAATATGGATTTGATCCTATGGGTAACAGGAAACCACTAGAGATTTTTATTATTTTTTTTAATGCTCATCCTCCCACCCTCTCCCCTTTGGCAACTATTAGTTTGTTCTCTGTATCTATGGGTCTGTTTATGTTTGTTTTGTTTGTTCACTTGTATGCTTTTTTAAAATTCCACTGATGAGTAAAGTCATGTGGCATTTGTCTTTCTGTCTGATTTATTTCACTTGACATAATACTCTCAATGTCTATTCATGTTGTCACAAATGGTAGGATTTCTTTATTTTTTATGCCTGTACAATATACCATTATGTATATGTATCACATCTCTATCCAATCAGGTATTGATGGACATCTAGGTAGTTTCCATATTTTGGCTATTGTAGATAATGCTGCAATGAACATAGGAGTGCATATATCTTTTCAAATTAGTGTTTCTGCATTAGAAAATTTTAAGTACGATGTAAACTACATGATCAGATTTCTATTTTCCAGGGATATCTGTAGCAGCACACAGAGGGAAGGTGGGAGGAAGAAAGAACTGGAATCAGAGTGGCTAGTTAGAACTTAGGGTAATGATTCTGGCAAGAGACATGGACAACAGTGTTTGTGAGGGAGCTACTAATATAATAAAATTACTTTATTGAACACTTATTCTGAGCCAGGTTCTATGCTAAGTAAATTCCATATATTAATTCACTTCATCCTCATAACCTTACAAGGTTGGTATTGTTATCATCTCCATTTTAGAAATAAAGAGAGGCCCAGATAAGTTTGTCAAATACCAGACACCCAATTATATTTGCATTTCATATAAACAAGGAGTGTTTTTAGTATAAATATCTTATACTTTGCACATACTTTTTTATATTTAGTATAAATATGAAATCCTTTTTGGAATTTGGCACCCTAGGCCCCGAAAGCTGAAATGAGTTGCTCAAGGTGTGTTAGTTGCCAAATTGCAGCGCCAGCATTGGAATTGGGGCAGGCTGTTGACTGAGAGCTGAACTGGGTTCCATGGTACCTCCACTAAGCCACTTGCACAGGTAAATGTGAACAAAATAATAGTTGTCAAAGGGAAGAGGGTGGGAGGATGATCTCCACCCACCCATGGGAACCTTGCCCAAGCAGTTGGAGTTAATCACCAGGGAGCCTTTCCTTTGCCCTTTAATCTTCCTGTTCTTTGATGGCCTATTTCTTAGAAGAGGGTGCAAAACTCTCCTAAGCCTTAAGTCTTAATGCTTAGAACAAAAACAGATGCCCTGTGACTAAGTAACTACCTCTCCTAACTTTCACTGCCTGGAGGAATCTGAAGGCATGTAAGGATTTCCATTTCCCTCAGCAAATGAGCACTATAATTAGGAGCTTACTCAACTTGATCTTCACACAATGTGCACTCACTGCTCTGCTTTCCTGTTGCTACCAGCCTGGGATATAAAACATAATTAAACAGAAATGTTTAACAGATTTAATAAGGTTTCACCTGAGGCACAAAAGACAATTGTATTTTTAACATTGGAATGCTTTACATAGTCAGTAAATGAATCCCAGGTGTGGGCAGTACAATGTGGTCCAGGGTGGGATTATTACCCTTAAGAGTTTTGTGAAGAAGGCAGATATGAAAAACAGACCCAGAACAACTGGGATGTGGAGGGGCTGTGGGAGTTCAGAGCAGGGAGCTCATGTGCCCTGAGGTGGGATCATGAGGGCCTGGCTCCTCAGACCTGCCCATGGGCATCACTTAAGAGTGTGTTAGCAATGCAATACATGCTCCCCTGCGCCAGACCTACAGCATCAACTTGCATTTTAACAAAATCTACGGATGACTCCTATGCACATTAACATTTGAGAAGTATTACCTTGAAGAACCAGAGAGACACATAAAATGAATTAGGAAGGATGAATAGTTTTCCAGGTGGGATCTAAAGGGATGGTATTGGAGGGAAGAATAGCATAAGCAAAGGCATAAAGTTGTGAAGAAAAATTATAGTAGTCCTCCTCCCCTTTATCCAAGACCCCAGGTGATGCTTGAAAACCTATATATACTGTTTTTTTATCCTATGCATATACATCTTTTCACTTAAAGAGAGTACTTTGTGGTTTCTCTTGGGCAATTCTGAATTGCTAGCATCACTATTTTTATACTTTGGGGTCATTATTAAGTAAAATAAGAGTTCCTTAAACACAAGCACTGTAAAACCACACCAAGATAGAGTAGGATAGTGTGAGAATTCATCACTCTATTCAGAACGGAGCACAATTTAAAACTTAAGAATTGTTTATTTCTGGAATTTTCCATTTAATGTTTTTGGATCAGGGTCAAAGCGCAGAAAGCAAAACCACAGAAGGAAGGGACTCCTGTATTTAGGAAACCACACAAAGCTTTGGTATGATAGTACATTGGGGAGTGATTGATGGGTAGGGGATTGGAAAGGCTGGCAAAGACAGCCTTAGCGGGGCAAGATCAAGGATAGCTGGAGGGGAGAAGCAGAGTTTGCCACCTCAAAATATGACTTTGGAAGGATATTGATTGTTTTAATTTGTTATTTTAAGAAACAAGAGTCAAGAAGAATCTTTGCCCTCCATAACCACCTAAAAGAATTTAGAGGACCTGCTCCAGTAAGGGAGCCATCTTCATAGATAACTATATTTTTATATAAACTAGGTGTGATAAAAGGGAGGGACCTAGCAAGGCCCTTTTGATCAAAGTCCTCACTTTGTCCCACTGTTAAAGTTGGCTCAGAAAACATTTGCTTAGCAAACATTTGCTTTCCATCTCCATGTGAATTGCCTTTTTGCCCTTTGTCCCAAACCACAACAGTGCCCCCTCACCTCTCACATTCCCTTTTCCTTAGCTCAAAATGGCAAATAAACCTTAACTGCTCCATTTGTCCTCTGGCTCCCTATCTTCTTATTGAACCCCTGTATATACATATGCAGCAAATTTGGTTATTTCTCCTGTAACCTATCTCATGATTAATTTGATTGCTATTCCAGCCAGAAGTTAGGAGGGTAGAAGGAATTACCTTTTTCTTCTTTACACTTTCTTGCTTCATCAGAAGGGTTTGATTTTTTTTTTTCAAGTAAAAATTTTCAGCATTTTGTGAGCCAAATACAGTCCCTGCTCTCTAGTATATACTTGGATCTCATCACCTTAAAGATGCCCGAGAAAGTGGTGAACCGTGGAGAGAAGGACTTTTGCATTCCAGGCAGAAATTGCTGAAGTCAGATGACTTTAAGACCTCTTGGCAGTCAAGCACTTCTCTCTAGAACAGTGGTTCTCAACCTTCCTAAGACCGCGACCCTTGCATACAGTTCCTCATGTGGTGGTGACCCCCAACCATGAAATTTTGCTATTGTTATACATCGTGATGTAAATATCTGCATTTTCAGATGATCTTAGGCGACCCCTGTGAAAGGGTCATTCGACCCCCCAAAGGGGTCGCGACCCACAGGTTGAGAACTGCTACTCTAGAAGGTCAGTTGGAATTTGGGAGATTGCTATTCATCTCCCATTGGGCTCCCTTTGACTTCTTCAAGAAGAACAACATAAACTCTATGTCACATATATATATGCCAAGCGACCACAATATCAGAATGACCAGAACAACCAGTTGCTTTGATGCACACTGTGGCCCCAATCGGGGTTGGGGCTGGCTGGCCAACTTCCCACATCCCACATCCCCTCCTCCTGGCTGGCCCTGCCCCAATTGGCCCCAATCAGGATGGCCAGACCCCACCTGTGCATGAATTCATGCACCAGGCCTCTACTGTGTTCATAATAAACAGCTGTGATGAGTTGATACTAGAGTACCTGAACTTCTTCTGTGGTGTGGTTGACTCTAAGAAACTGCCTCTGAACATCTCCCAAGAAATGCTCTAGCAAAGTAAAATCTTGAAGGTCATTTGTAAAAATATTAAGAAGTGTTAAGAAGTGCCTTGAGCTCTGCTCTGAGCTGGCAGAAGGTAAGAATTATAAAAAATTCTATGAAATATTCTCTAATAACCTAAAGCTTGGACTCTATGAGGACTCGACTAGTCGGTGATGCCTTTCTGAACTTTTGCATTATCACAAATGGAGGTGAAATAACTTTTTTTTTCAGAATATGTCTTTCACATGAAGAAGACATACAAGTCCATCTATTATAACACTGAGGAGAGCAAGTTGCCAACTCTGCTTTTGTGGAGCGACTTGGAAATGGGGCTTTGAAGTAGTATACATGAAGGAGACTATCGATGTGTACTGTGTGCAGCAGCTCAAGATGTTTGAATGATAAATATTGGTCTCAATTACCAAGGAGGGCCTGACACTGCCTCAGGATGAAGAGCAGAAAGAGAAAATAGAAGAGAGCAAGTCCAAGTTTGAGAACCTCTGCAAACTCATGAAAGGAATCTTGGATATGAAGGTTGAGAAACTGACAGTCTCCAATAGGCTTTTGTCTTCACCCTGCTGCATTGTGACTAGCACCTGGACAGCTAATATGCAGTGTATCATGAAAGCCCAGACACTTTGGGATAACTTTATAATGGCTACATGATGGCCAAAACGCACCTGGAGATCAACCCTGACCAACCCATTGTGGAGACTCTGCACCAGAAGGTGGAGGCAGACAAGGATGACAAGGCTGGCAAGGACCTTTTGGTGTTACTGTTTGAAACTGTTCTGCTCTCTTCTGACTTTTCACTTGAGAATCATCAGACCTACTCCAACTGCATCTACTACATGATCAAGTTAGGCTGAGGCATTGATGATGATGAAGTGACAGCAGAAGAACCCAGTGCTGCTGTTCCTGATGAGCTAACCCCTGAGGGTGATGAGAATGTCTCTTGCATGGAAGAAGTAGATTAAGTTTCTACTTGCAGATCTTGTATCCTCTATGTAGTGTCTTCATGGCTCCCCCAGCAGCCCTGCATGACCCTAGTCCACCAGTTTCCTCTAACTGATGTTTAGTAGTAGTTTTTCTCTCCTGTCTTTACCTAAGGCAGGTTACAATAGCCTCGTCTTCTCTTCTCATATTTGACATTAGGTTTGGATGTTGTGTATTGTTGGTTTTTTAAATTTTGTTCTGAAATTAAAGTATGCAAAATAAAGAAGATGCAGTTTTTAATTTTTTAAGCATACAAAAATATAAATAAAAAGTATAAAAAAATGAAGATAAAGTACAAATTAAACATTACAGATGTAGCCTTCTGTGTATTCCCATTCACCTTCATTCCATTCACCTCCTTTCTTCCTGGACCTAACTATTATTTTGAGTTTGGTGTTTCTCATGCATGCTTTTAGTTTTTATACAATATTTAGATACAGAAATAATATTATTTTGCATGCTAGGTAACGATATGTATTTTATGACAACTTTTCTTACTCAACATTATGTTTAAAATCTACCTATGGTAATACACAAGGCTTTAGTTAGTTCATTTTTAACTATCATATAGTTCAGAAGAATATATCACTATTTATCTGTCCTAATGATGGATATTTTGTTTCTGCTACAAACAATATTTAAATGAGGGTGTTATGGATCTCCTTGTGCACATATTTGAGTTTTTCTGAGGAACATTTCTAGGAATGGAGTTGCTGGAGCATAGAATGTACACCCCTTCAGTTTCACTAGACATATTGTTTTCTAAAATGCTTGTTCCTACTTACACTCCTACCAGGAAAGTATGAAAGTTCCTGTTTCTCCACATCCTAACACTTCAAATATTTTGCCAATTTGATGACAGTGGAATGGCATCTCATCTTTAGTTCCTCAGTTACTAAGTAGAGCATGTTATCAGGTGCCTCTTTTGTAAATTTCCAGTTAATATCAATTGTCTGCTTACCTACTGGGTTGGTTGACTCAAATTGATATGTAGAGTTATTAATATTTTCTGCACACAATTCATTTATTAGTTTTCTGTATTTACAATTGTTCTCTCAGACTTTGGTTGGCTTTTTCATGTTGTTTATTGTACCTTTTCTTGTATGCAAGTTTTCCAATTTCAGTGTAATTGAATAAATCTATGTTTTCCTTTTTATTTTGTGTGCATATTTTAGACTTTATTTCCTATGCAGATGTCCTATATTTTTCCCTCTAAGAATTTTAAAGTTTTGTTTTCCATTGTGTCCCATGGCCACCTATTGACTAGTCTATCCTTGCCCTCTGAGTTGTAGTATTACTACTGTCAGAGACCAACATTACCTGGGTGCATGTTCCATTGCTGTCCTGTCCCACCAGCCTGTGTGTCTCTTCCTGCTCCTATGGCAAACAGTCCTATTGACAGAGCTTAATGATAAGTAATGACATCTGAGAAGGTGACATTTCCAATAGTTCTGGTGATTTTGACCCTGTGTTCTTGCACACACACTTCAGAGTTGTCCTGTAAAGTTACACATAGCAGTCACTGAACTTACATAATAATTTGAGAGAGACTTGGCATTTTTAAGATGGTCATCCCATCCACAAACAAGGTATAGCTTTTTATTTATTAGATCTTATATCTTTTTATAAAATGTTATAATTTTCTAGTAAAGGTCATAGAATTTTTATATTGTTGTCTTCAGTACCTTACCTTATATTTTCTATTGCTATTATAAATTATTAATTTTAAATTATACTCTAGGATGTGGTTTTTTTTTTGGATTTGTTTTGCAGATGGTTTGTGCTTTCAGAACAAGTAACTTATGAGTTGACCACTATTTTTTAAAAATATATTTTTATTTATTTCAGAGAGGAAGGGAGAGGGAGAGAGAGATAGAAGCATTGGTAATGAGAGAGAATCATTGACAGGGTGTTCAAGCCTGCAACTCAGGCATGTGCCCTGACCAGGAATTGAACAGTGATTTCTTGGGTCATAGATTGATGCTCAACAACTGAGCCTCATTGGGTGGGCTTGACAATCTATACTAATAAAAGGACAATATGCAAATTAACCATCACTCTGTGACAAAAGATGGGGGCACCCATAGCCACAAAGATGGTGACACTCACAGCCACAAAGATGGCAACGCCAGCCGGAGTGATGGAGCTGGCTGAGTGGGATGCTTGGCTTCCTTCATCACCCTGGCAAACCAAGCCTCCCACATGCCCCAGCTGGCCACCGAGGGAGTGTCAGGTCCTGTCAGCCCCACCAGAGTACCCAAGTCCTTTGAGCCCCACTGCCTGCTTCCTTTCCATTTCTGCAATCCCTGGACCGGAAGTGGAAGCCAAGAGCACGGGGAGCACCAGGAATGCTGGGAATCATGGTTCTGGTGGCAGTGCATTGCAAGATCTACTAGATCAGTGGTCAGCAAACCGCAGCTCACAAGCCATATGCAGCTCTTTGGCCCCTTGAGTGTGGCTCTTCCACAAAATACCATGGCCTGGGAGAGTCTATTTTGAAGAAGTGGCATTAGGAGAAGTTTAAGTTTAAAAATTTGGCTCTCAAAAGAAATTTCAATCATTGTACTGTTGATATTTGGCTCTGTTGACTAATGAGTTTGCTGACCACTGTCCTAGATACTCCAGCAAAGTGAGCCTGGAGCAAGTTACTGTTGTGGGTAGGGGACGAGGGGAAAGCAAAGGTGAGAGACGTAAGTCAGAATGTTAAGGAAAATTAAAAGGAAGATAGCCTGCAACTTCTAGGAAATCTCTACCAATGGAGCAAAGAAAACAAAAACAAAAACAGAGCTCTATTATTCTGTGAGCACCAAACCAGACTGGGCTGGGTCTCACACAATTCACTCATATGATTGCAAAGATAGATAGAAACTTCACTCTTTCATGTACCCAGACAGATACAATATACAACATACACATTTTCATGGAAGAGGACTGAACAGCACCATTTGCTATACACTCATTGATAAATCACCTTTTTGTGGCCATCTGTGTTAGTTAATTGCCATAATCAAGAGTAAAAATTAAAACTTTTCTATTTCTATGACAAATAGGTCCTTACAACTTGGAGCAAGGCAACTATCTATAATAATAATAGTGTAGAAGATGGCGGCATAGGTAAACACCTATACTGCTGCCTCGCACAATTTCAAAACTACAACTAAAAGACAGAACGGACATCATCCAGAACCACAGGAAAGCTGGCGGAGTGGAAGTTCTACAACTAGAGGGAAAGAGAGGGGCTCGCGGAGACCCAGAGGAGCTGCAAAAAGCTGAGGTACGGAGACACGCGCAAGGAGAGAGCGGGTGCCGGAGTACCTGGCTGGCTTTCTCTGGCGGGAGGGAGACGGAGACTCCCAACGGCATTGAACCCCTTATCTTACGACACTAAACCCCAGATCCAGCCGAGACTCATACCGGGGGAGTTTGGACTGTGAAAAGGGAGAAGTGCACGGAAATTTAGGGGAGTTGCAAAGGATCGGAGGTCTGGTCGCGCACGGCACCACGCCCAGGACGGATTGCTGATTGTGCCGCTGGCTTTCTCGAGTGGGCGGGAGACAGACCCTCCCAACTGCGCCACTTCTGAGTCCACTGAGCCCCTGTTTTGGGCGAAACCCTGGGGACCTAGACTCGTGTGGTCCTGGTTTGAAGGGGAGCCGGAAAGGCAGCGGTTAGAGGCGCTGCGGGTGCGCGCCGCACAGGGACCGCTCCAGCCATTACCCAGTCACGTGAGACTCAGGGGCCATGGAGGGCGGGGCCGACTGGAAGGCAAGGCGGTCCCTTAAGCCCTGAGACTCCACCCCTCCCAAGCTCAGCAGAGGCTTCTTCGGCTGAATCCAGCACAGAAGTTTCCCCGGCACAGTGAAAATGCCGAGACAAGGGAAGGGATTACAAGCAAAAGAAATGGAGGAAAAAAAACGACTGGATATAGAGTTCAAAACCACGCTTATAAGGTTTTGCAAGAATATGCTAGAAAAGATGGATAAATTTAGTGAGACCCAAGAGAAGATGATAAAGACACTGACTGAAATGAAAACTATTATGCAGAGTACTAACAGCAGACTAGAGAAAGGCAAGGATCAAGTCAAAAATTTGAAATATAAAGAAGCAGAAAACATTCAACTGGAAAAGCAAGAAGAGAAAAGAATCCAAAAATGTGAAGATAATGTAAGGAGCCTCTGGGACAGCTTCAAGCGTACCAACATCAGAATTGTGGGGGTGCCAGAAGAAGAGAGAGAGCAAGATACTGAAAACCTGTTTAAAGAAATAATGACTGAAAACTTCCCACATCTGGTAAAAGAAATAGACTTACAAGTCGAGGAAGCACACAGAACCCCAAAGAAAAGGAACCCAAAGAGGACTACACCAAGACACATCATAATTAAAATGCCAAGAGCAAAAGAGAAAGAGAGAATATTAAAAGCAGCAAGAGAAAAACAGTTTATTACCTACAAGGGAGCACCCATACGACTGTCAGCTGATTTCTCAACAGAAACGATGCAGGCCAGACGGGAGTGGCAAGAAATATTCAACGTGATGAACAACAAGAACCTACAACCAAGAATAATCTATCCAGCAAAGCTATCATTCAGAATTGAAGGGCAGATAAAGACCTTCACAGAGAAGAAAAAGCTAAAGGAGTTCATCAACTCCAAACCAGTATTATATGAAATGCTGAAAGGTACCCTTTTAGAAGAGGAAGAAGAAAAAGGTAAAAGACAAAAAAATTATGAACAACAAATACACATCTGTCAACAAGTGAATCTAAAAATTAAGTGAATTAAAAATCTGATCAACAGAATAAACTGGTGAATATAATAGAATCAGGAGCACAGAAAGGGAGTAGACTGATAATTCTCAGGAGGACAAAAATCATAAAGCATCAAACAGACTGTGAAATTATAGCAGAAAGATTAAAGTTAGGTGAGGTAAA
>JAAGEH010000011.1:9068612-9083711 GCA_011751065.1 Lasiurus cinereus | reverse complement strand
AAACAGTAAGACATAAGCCCAGGTTTAACTCCTCAAAAAAAAGTCACTAATTTGCCCGGCTAGCATGGCTCAGTGGTTGAGTGTTGACCTATGAACCAGGAAGTCAGGGTTCGATTCCCAGTTAGAGCACATGCCTGGGTTGCAGGCTCGATTCCCAGTAGGGAGCATGCAGAAGGAAACTAATCAATGATTCTCATTCATCAATGATGTTTCTATCACTCCCTTACTCTCTGAAATCAATAAAAATATGTTAAAAAAATTTTAAGGTCACTATTCCATTTTACTGCAAAATGTCCATTTCAAATAAAGTATCTATATTCTATATATATAAAAAAAATAATAATAATAGTGTAATATAAGGGGTAATCAGGAAGGCAGGCAGAGGGGTTAGGGGCAATGAGGCATGCCAGCAGAGGCAGTTAGGGGTGATCAGGTAAGCGAGTAGTTAAGGGCGATCAGGCAGGCAGGCAGGCAGAGGTAGTTAGGGGCAACGAGGCAGGCAGGTGAGCAGTTGGGGCAATCAGGCAGGCAGGCAAAGGTCGTTGGAGGCAGGCAGGCAGACAAGCAGTTAAGGGCAATGAGCAGGCAAGCAGAGTGGCTAGGGGCAATCCAGAAGGCCAGCAGGCAAGTGGTTAGGAGCCAGCATTCCCTGATTGTTAGAGGGTGCAAGGAGGGCTGAAGGACTGCTGCCCCCCTTGCATGAATTTCGTGCACTGGGCCCTAGTTATTTTAGAAATATGAGTTGACCATTACAGGTCCTGTTGCTGGTTTGCCTGTCCAGTGCTCAACTAATGCAAGAGCCTGGTACTAACTCATTTTCTCAGGCCCATTTTACAAATCACTCATCTCCTAGTTCTGTTGTGAGGCTGATAACCCCTTATGCTCTGGAGCAGTTTCTTCTTTCATCATAGAAAAATCTATATTGTTTACTCTGCTGTGTAAGTTATAGATACACCAGAGAGTCATCTGAGAAAGCTATGCTAGTTCAGTGAACTGGCTCAAAAAGCGAGGACTAAGTAAAGATGGCTCCTTCCATCTTCTAGATCAGCTCACAGGCTTATAGCACATTAACTTTCCCAAATTCATATAGTCATGTCACTTAAATAAATAGAAAGAGACCCTCTTTCCCACTCAGTCTTTGATATTTATTTTAACTTTCCTGAGAATAGAAAACACTAGAGTGAAGAAAATTGTGATTTATCTTGGGGCTGCAGCCCTATTCTAGGAAGTAATCTGGACTCACATCTCTCAAAAGAAATAATGTCACTCCAATCAATTTAATGAATACAATTCCTTTTTTAAAAAGGGAAGGTCCAGAGAGAATCCAAGATGGCGGCATAGGTAAACACCTACAATGCTGCCTCGCACAACAATTTCAAAACTACAACTAAAAGACAGAACAGACATCATCCAGAACCACAGGAAAGCTGGCCGAGTGTAAGTTCTACAGCTAGAAGGAAAGAGAGGGGCTCACAGAAACCCAGAGGAGCTGCAAAAAGCTGAGGTACGGAGACGGAGACACGCGCGCTGAGAGAGTGGGTGCTGGAGTACCTGGCTGGCTTTCTCTGGCGGGAGGGAAACGGACACTCCCAACGGCATTGAACCCCTTATCCTATGACACTAAACCCCAGATCCAGCCGAAACTCATACAGGGGGAGTTTGGACTGTGAAAAGGGAGAGGTGCACGGAAATTTAGGGGAGTCGCAGAAGATCAGGTCCGGTCTCGCACGCGCACGGTGCTGTGCGGAGGACAGATTGCTGATTGTGCCACTGGCTTTGGCGAGTGGGCGGGAGACAGACCCTCCCAACTGTGCCACTTCTGAGTCCACTGGGCCCCTGTTTCAGGCGAAACCCTGGGGACCTAGACTCGTGTGGTCCTGGTGCGCAGGGGACCTGGAAAGGCAGCGGTTAGAGGCACCGCGGGTGCTCACAAGGACAGCTCCAGCCGTGACCCAGTCACGTGAGACTCAGAGGCCGTGGAGGGCGGGGCCGGCTGGAAGGCAAGGCGGTCCCTTAAGCCCTGAGACTCCACCCCTCCCAAGCTCAACAGAGGCTTCTGCGGCTTTGCGTCTGGTATCATAAGGCTGAATTCAACACAAGTTTCCCCGGCATAGTGAAAATGCCCAGACAAGGGAAGGGATCACAAACAAAAGAAATGGAGGAAAAAAAACGACTGGATATAGAGTTCAAAACCACGCTTGTAAGGTTTTTCAAGAATATGCTAGAAAAGATGGATAAATTTAGTGAGACCCAAGAGGAGATGAAAAAGGACATACTAGAGATGATAAAGGACCAAATAGAAATTAAACATACACTGACTGAAATAAGAAATATTATACAGAGTCCTAACAGCAGACTAGAGAAAGACAAGAATCAAGTAAAAAATTTGAAATATAAAGAAGCAGACAACATTCAACTGGAAAAGCAAGAAGAGAAAAGAATCCAAAAATGTGAACATAATGTAAGTAGACTCTGGGACAACTTTAAGCGTACCAACATCAGAATTGTGGGGGTGCCAGAAGAAGAGAGAGAGCAAGATACTGAAAACTTATTTAAAGAAATAATGACTGAAAACTTCCCACATCTGGTAAAAGAACTAGACTTACAAGTCCAGGAAGCACACAGAACCCCATATAAAAGGAATCCAAAGAGGACCACACCAAGACACATCATAATTAAAATACCAAGAGCAAAAGAGAAAGAGAGAATATTAAAAGCAGAAAGAGAAAAACAGTTCATTACCTACAAGGGAGCACCCATACGACTGTCAGCTGATTTCTCAACAGAAACGATGCAGGCCAGACGGGAGTGGCAAGAAATATTCAACGTGATGAATAGCAAGAACCTACAACCAAGAATAATCTATCCAGCAAAGCTAACATTCAGAATTGAAGGGCAGATAAAGAGCTTCACAGATAAGAAAAAGCTAAAGGAGTTCATCAACTCCAAACCAGTATTATATGAAATGCTGAAAGGTACTCTTTTAGAAGAGGAAGAAGAAAAAGGTAAAAGCCAAAAAATTATGAACAACAAATACATATCTATCAACAAGTGAATCTAAAAATTAAGTGAATTAAAAATTTGATCAACAGAATAATATGGTGAATATAATAGAATTAGGAGCACAGAAAGGGAGTGGACTGATAATTCTAAGGGGGAAGGGGTGAGGGGTGTTCAGGGAGAGACTGGACAAAAATCATACACCTATGGATGAGATCAATGGGAGGGAACTAAGGGCTGAGGGAGGGGTGGGAGCTGGGTGGGGGGGTGCTATGGAGGGAAAAAAAGAGAAACATGTAATAATATAAATAATAAAGATTTAATTTTTTAAAAAAAAGGGAAGGTCCCACAAGAATATCAAATCCGCTATTTTCCCACCCTCCCCACACTGATACTGCCTGCATTTTCTCTTCATCTCCTTCATGTATTAGTTTCTTATTGTTGCTGTAATGAGTCACTAACAACTCTACAGTCTGAACAGCATACATTCATTTTGTGATAGTTCTGGAGTCAGAAGCCCTATGGATCTCACAGGCTAAAGTCAACGTGTCAACAAGACTGCATGTTCTTTAGGAGCCTACAGGGGAGAATTAGTTTCCTTATCTTTCCAGCTAGAGCAGTGGTCGGCAAACTGCGACTCGTGAGCCACATGCGGCTCTTGGGCCCCTTGAGTATTGCTCTTCCACAAAATACCATGGCCTGGGAGAGTCTATTTTGAAGAAGTGGCGTTAGAAAAAGTTTAAGTTTAAAAAATTTGGCTCTCAAAATACATTTCAATTGTTGTACTATTGATATTTGGCTCTGTTGACTAATGAGTTTCCTGACCACTGACTTAGAGGAATGCATTTCTTGGCTCATGTATACTTCATCCATCTCCAAAGCCAAGGATGACCAGGTGCACTGCTCTAACTCTGCTTCCCTCGTTGCATCTTTCTCCTTCCTGATTACCTTGGGCCATCGGGATATTCCAAGATAATTTCCCATCTCAAAATCTTTAATGTTTTCAAATCTGCTAAATGCCATTTGCCATGTGAGGTCATATATTCCCAGGTTTCAGAGGTTAGGCTGTTGGCATCTTTGAGGAGTACTATTCTGCCTACCACACTCTTAGACCAACGTTTTTTAAATTAAAAGTTGTGACTCATTAGTGACTCACAGAGTCAATTTAGTAGGTTGAAATCAACATTAAAAAAAATCGGAGTAGTTTGCCTCTAGGTTAAGTATTGTTTTATTAAGATTTCATACCATTTCACTCATATATGGAATATAAAACTGAAACTTATAAACACAAACAGCAGTGTGGTGGTTGCCAGAGGCAAGGGGGAAGAAGGAGAAAAGGGTCCTAATATGAGGTGATAGAAGATTTGACTGACTTTAAGTGGTGGGCACATGATACTATATACAGATTTTGTAATTTAATAATCCACACATGAAACCTATATGTTCATGTTGACTAATATCACCCCAATAAAATTTAAATTATAAAAAAGAAGTGCCCCTAACTGGAGCTTTAGTCTCCACCTAAGTTATCAGAGAAAAATATTCAATGCATTATTATAAATGCAAATTTTAACAGGCCTCTCCATTCAGTTTGTCATTTACAATTCAGAGTAATCATAGTGTCACAATTTGAACAAGGAAGACATATAATAAGTGCATATATTTTTAGAAAGCTGCTTCAGTTTCATGGGGAAAAAACAGATAGTTAAGAAATATAATCAGAAAAAAGGTAAAATTCATAGTTTAGGCCAGAAAATTCTGATATGAATAAGAGTACAATGCCAGGGCTGAAGATTTCTAGCACACCTTTTTTTTTATAAATATATTTTATTGATTTTCACAGAGAGGAAGGGATAGGGATAGAGAGTTAGAAACATTAATGAGAAAGGAACATTGATCAGCTGTCTCCTACACACCACCTACTGGGGATGTGCCCTCAACCAAAGCACATGCCCTTGACTGAAATTGAACGTGGGACCCTTCAGTCGGCAGGCTGATGTTCTATCCACTGAGCCAAACCAGTTAGGGCTTCTAGTGTATCTTGAGTGATTCATACACTGACTCATTTCCGTGTATTGCTGGTTCCATTAGGGATGAATTCTGAAGAGCTACCATGTATGGTCAGAATGAATAAAATTCACATAACAGATTCTATTATGAGGATTCCAGCCTCTGTGGAGCTGTGTGTGTAACCATGAGGGAGACACTGGGGCAATGAGCAGAAGAGGCAGCTTGTTTAGAATAAAACCTCATATGTCTGAAGTGGAATATAATGGCCTCTAAAAATAGGTACTAAAAACCCATTCTGTCAGGAAATAATATATCACAAAGTTAAGCTTTCCACTTATGAAATTCAAAAAAGTCTTTCTTTTTCTCTGCTATGATCTAAAGTGGGGAAAAGCCCTTCAGCATGTGGAAATGTGAGAACTCAGAATTTAGACATGGGGATTCTGTGCCTTCTTTGTCTAGGTCATTTTTTAAAATGACATTGAACTAGCAAGAGCAATGAGATTCTTTAGCTCAGTGTAGAATCTCATATTCTTGGACCAGGATTCTGGGGACTGAGTTCCCAGAAAACCAGTACCTTCAGCAAAATACTCCTCATCTTCACCCCCACCTTCAACCAGTGCTTTCATCCAAGAAGTGCTGTAAAATTATTCTTTGGAGTGGAAGATGGTTCAAACATAGATTACTGCTGATGGTGACTGAGAGGGAAGGAGCATAGATGAAGGGTAGAGTAAGAAGTGTTCCAGACTGAACTGTGTCCCCCAAATTCCCATGTTGAGGCTCCAATCCTGCAATGTGACTGTATTTGGAGATATAGCCTTTAAAGAACTAATTAAGGTTAAATGAGGTCATAAGGGTGGGTCTTAATTCAATAGGACTGATGTCCTTATAAAAAAAGGAAGACACTAGGACACTCAGAGAATAGGATGTGTGAGGTCACAGCAAGAGGGCAGACTTGTACTGGCCAAGGAGAGAGCTCTCAGGAGAACTCAATCTTGGATTTCCATCATCCAGAACTGTGAGAAAATTAATCTCTGCTGTGTAAACCTTCAGTCTGTGGTGTTTTGCTTTGACAACCTCAGGAGACTAATATTGGAAGTGACATTTATTAATCATCACTAGGTCAGTGATCGGCAAATCTCAGCTCGTGAGCCACACGAGGCTCTTTGGCTCCTTGAGTGTGGCTCTTCCACAAAATACCACTGACTGGGTGAGTCTATTTTGAAGAAGTGGCGTGAGAAGAAGTTTAAGTTTAAAAAATTTGGCTCTCAAAAGAAATTTCTATCGTACTATTGATATTTGGCTGTGTTGACAAATGAGTTTGCTGACCACTGCACTAGGTGACAAACTTAAAACATACCATTAGATTTGTAAATATTTCTCTCTTTTCCCTGTCAACCACGGTTAGAGAGCAGGTCCAGTTCCTAAATTGGGGTTGCTGGGGCTTGGGAAATAATGAGAGAAAGAGACAAGACACAGAGATTGAAGCAAAACGCTAGGACCAGGTGGGACTGCTGCCCTCTTTTGCAGCATGTTTATTTTAAACCCCAAGGTATAAAAGTTTTCCTGTATATTCCTTGTGTTTGACTTTATTTACATAATAAAACCCACACCCTGGCACCTGGGCTGAAATGAAGGTCAAGCTGATAATTCTTCTGCCTTTTGGCAGAATGTGTTTCCAGGGCGTGGCTTTGCTGGCCTGCCTGGATTCCGCTGACAATTTAAATAAATGCCCATGTGCTTTCCCAGGTGCTCTCTACAAAGTTCATGATCACAACAGCCCTGAAATGTAGGGAAAAGCAGAGAAACCCAGGGTATAGAGAGAGCAACTCTCTGGTCACAGAATGGGGGCCTCTAAAGCTGAACTTATGTCTATTTAATTTAAAACACAAACTGTTTTCACTGTGTTAGAGGTTCTCAAATATTGGTGTGCTTCACAGCTATTTATAGAGTTTGCTAAAATTTTTGAGGCCTCTATTCCACACCAGATCTTTGGAATGAACTCAAGGCATGAGGCCCTTGCCTCTACGTTTTTCATAAGCTCCCAGGGGGTGCTGACTGGCCTGCCTGCCCTAGCTCCGAAGGCTGGAGGAAAGTTTCCTGTTTGTTGGTTTTTCAACA
This sequence comes from Lasiurus cinereus, assembly GCA_011751065.1. NCBI lineage: Eukaryota > Metazoa > Chordata > Mammalia > Chiroptera > Vespertilionidae > Lasiurus > Lasiurus cinereus. Next base: position 9,076,583 of record JAAGEH010000011.1, on the reverse strand, counting down.
TTGCATGGTAAGACTAGTAAAGCTAATATAGTATCTTTCCTAACCTCTTACCTTCGCTAGAACTCCAGAGCTTTAATTTTCATTAGTCTGTTCCGGGGCAAGTTTCCTACAACATCAATTTAAAATACAAACCTCAACTCTGATTTGGCATGTGATCTTCAATGATCACAGAATCCTGATAGCTCTCAGTTTCTTGCTATGCATTCTGACGTAATTGTATATGAGTTTCAGAATTTTACTATGGAAATCTCTGTAGTCTATGAACCATTTATTGTCAGCCACACCCAATACACAAATCTCAGTAGGAAGAAATGCCAAATTATTTTTGGAAAGCTAATAACTACTCCTTAATTCTTAAGATTTTGTGAATCTAAGATTCTTTTTATTATATTCTCATAAAATTATGTGCACCCAGAGTTATTTCTGGCCAAGGGATTATCATTTTGTGACGGGAGCAAGACAAATCTAGATATTCCTTCCCTGACTATTTTCCTGAGCTGTCTAATTAGTCTTAGGGAGAAAGATACTCACATTTCTCTGTATATCATATCCCCAAGGAGTGGATCTGCTGGGCTGCTTCACAATCAGATGGAAACATAATTTGCTTCTCCATGCTATTTTTGAGGCCCAGTCTTGATTTTTTCTTCACTCTTTGAGGAATGCAATAAATTCAGAAACTCAGTTTGGCTTCAAGAATTGTTGCTTGGAGGAGAATCCAAGATGGCGGCATAGGTAATAAACACCTACACTGCTGCCTTGCACAACAATTTCAAAACTACAACTAAAAGACAGAACAGACATCATCCAGAACCACAGGAAAGCTGGCTGAGTGGAAATTCTACAACTAGAGGGAAAGAGAGGGGCTTGCGGAGAACCAGAGGAGCTGCAAAAAGCTGAGGTACGGAGACGCGCACGCTGAGAGAGCCGGAGTACCTGGTTAGTTTTCTCTGGCAGGAGGGAAACGGAGACTCTCAATGGCATTGAACCCCTTAACTTACGACACTAAACCCCAGATCCAGCTGAAACTCATATGGGGGGAGTTTGGACTGTGAAGAAGGAGAGATGCACGGAAATTTAGGAGAGTCGCAAAAGATCAGAGGTCTGCTGGTGCACACAGCACTACGGGCAGAGGACAGATTGCTGATTGTGCAGCTGGCTTTTGCGAGTGGGCGGGAGACAGACCCTTCCAACCGTGCCACTTCTGACTCCACTAAGCCCCAGTTTCGGGTGAAACCCTGAGGACCTAAACTTGTGTGGTCCTGGGGCACAGGGGAGCCGGAAAGGCAGCTGTCTGGAGGCACTGAGGGCACGGCACAAGGACCGCTCCAGCGATTACCCAGTCACGTGAGACTCAGGGGCTGTGGAGGGCGGGGCTGACTGAAAGGCAAGGCGGTCCCTTAAGCCCTGAGACTCCACCCCTCCCAAGCTCAAAAGAGAGGCTTCTGGGGTTTTGAAAGTCTGGTATCATAAGGCTGAATCCAACAGAATTTCTCCCGGCATTAGTGAAAATGCCGAGACACGGGAAAGGATCACAAACAAAAGAAATAGAGGAAAACAAACCATTGGATATAGAGTTCAAAACTACACTTATAAGGTTTTTCAAGAATATGCTAGAGGGAGGAGAAAATGGCGGCGGAGTAGACGGATGCGTCTGGAGCTTTGTCACTGGGCAGAGGGAGAGAGAGCGGCTGAGAGTTGCATTGGGAGTGTTTGTTGGCAAGCTAGGAGTCAGTTGTCCTCCAGGGGAAGGCAGGGAACTGCTGGAACGGGCTCTCCTGGCCAGGCAGCCCCATTGCCACGGGGTTTTTGTCCGCCGGAGCCACCAGGGCGAACGCGGAGCCCGAGCCATCTTGCAGTGGGAGGTGGATGTCTGCTGCGGTCTGAAGACTTCGGCTGGGCACCCACCGAGCAGCCAGGAACCCGGGGACCCAGAACTCCACCCTCGAATCGGCGCAGACACTTGGCGGAATCAGAGATCCACAGAGCACATGGACAGGTCAGATTGCGCCTGACTTAAGGGGGAGGTGGATGTCTGCCGAGGTCTGAAAGCTGCGGCTGACGGAGGCACCCACAGAGCAGCCAGGACCCAGAGCTCGGCTTCCCAGGTAGCACAGACTGAGGATTCAGAGATCCACACTGCGCACGCGCGCGCGGAAGGGTCAGATTTCCCTAGGCCAGGGTGCAGCCTCCTACCCCCGCAGGGCAGAGACGAGCACACTGTGGGAGCCGGGCTGCGGGAAAGCTGCCTCTGGAGAGGTCCGCAGAGGTGGTCAGGGCGTGATCCCTGAGTGTGAAGGCAAACCCTCTGAGCTGTTGACAGAGGAGAGCTCCGGAAAACGACTCTTTTTTTTTTTTCTTTTTTTTTTCTTTTTCTCTGGGGCAGAGGAACAACCTGGGAGTTATTGCAGTGTCCAGGCTGCAAAACCCCCACAAACTGGTTTTGGGAACCACAGAGTAGCAGGATCTGAGCACAGCCTAGAGAGGTCCTGTGCTTTGTCTCAGAGATCAATTCCAAAACACTGCCACCCAATGGATGACACGCAAATTGACTCTCGCATAACCACAAGAGAATAAAGAGATTAAAAGACCAAGAGGGGAACACAGGGAACTGCAATACCTCCCCTACTGGGAAACAGGAGTGAAAGGAGAATAATAGTGGAAGTGAAGGACCATTCTATTTTTTTTTCTTCTTTTCCTTTTTTCTTTTTCTTAATTTTTAATTCTTTATTTTTCATTTTCACATATTTTAATTAAAAGAATATTTTTTTTCTGTCTGCCTCAATTGATTTTACCTTTATAATTATTACATTTTTGTTTTAAACTAGTATTATTAATTACTACTAGTACTTTACCGTTTTTGGGAAAAAAAAGTGTCATTTAGTTTTCTCTTTATTTTATTTCAGGATTAGAGTTCTACATTCTATTTTCATCTTCCCTTTAGCATAATTTTACTCCAACTCAACTCCACGTTTATGCCAACACTTTACTCCTAACTTTACCCATTTTGCTGTCTTGTTTCTCTTTCCCTTTTCCAACTTTATATTCTCCCTATTTTTCTCTTTACCTGGTTAAAATTTCACCCCATTTATATATCTAATTTCAAATCCCCTACTACAAGTCCACACAAACCTCTCCCCTCTTGTCTTCACTAGCCAAAAAGTTGTTTTTTCTCTATGTCCTTTTGTTTCTATTTGCCTGAAAAGTGATCACATCGATTTTTTGAAAAAAAAAATTTTTTTTGAGAGACTGTTTTAGTTTATTCTACTTGTTTTATTTTGCGTTTTGCTTACTTTGTTTTCTACCTCTCTTTTCCCTCATCTCCCTCGATACCAGTTGCTATTTGCAATTTGCATCAATCTCTAGGTACTGGTTGCTGGCCTTTATTGGGATTAATGACTGTTCTATTGAAGTTGTCTCCTGACATCTATATTTTGTTCCTCTTTTCTCTCTTATACACTTTCTTTTCTCTCTGACTTTTTTCTCTTCCTCTTTCATTCTCCTTTTTATTTTCTTATTTTATTTTATTTTATTGTTCATTTATTAATCTTTTTTTTTCTTCTTTATCACTCTCCCAATTTGATTATGGCACTTCTTTCTTTTCTTTCTTCCTCATTTTCCTCTTCTTCTTTCTCTATTTACCCCTAATTTGTCCTTCATTGGTGGTCACCTTATTTGTGATTATTAACATCTTGAATACATTTCTACTCAGTGCCTTGTGTGCTGTACCTGATCGTGTTGTAGTTTGTGCCTTTCAGTCAACGTAGGAGAGAGCACTACATAACCAGACACCCAGAGAAGAAAGACCATGGGCAGAAAAAGAAACAGCCCACAAAAGACAGAAAGGCAGGTTTCACCAGAAAAAGAAGTAAACAAAATAGAACCACAAATAAGTCTACCAGAGAAAGAGTTCAGAGAATTTATCATAATGTGGTTGAAAAGAATGGAAGACAAATTTGACAATATGAGTAAGAGCCAAGAGGTAACGAATAAGAACCTAGAGGAGGTGAAGAAGCATGAAGAAGAAATGCAGAAGAAACTAGAGGAGGTGCAGAATAAACAAGAAGAAATGAATAATGACATCACTGCTATAAAGAACTCAATAGAAAGCATCAAAAGTAGACTAGAAGAAGCAGAGGACCGCATCAGTGAGCTAGAAGACACGGTAGGAAAAAATACCCAAGTCCAGCAGCTTCTAGAAAAAAAAGTTAAAAAGCAAGAGGAGAGTCTAAGGGAATTTTGGGATAACATGAAACAAAATAACATCCGCATAATTGGGGTTCCAGAAAGAGTGGAAACTGAACAAGGATTAGAGAACATGTTTGAAGAAATAATGACAGAAAATTTCCCCAATATAGAAAAGAAAAAACCCACACAAATCCAAGAAGCTCACAGAGTCCCAAGCAAAAAGAATCCCAACAAACCGACACCGAGGCACATTGTAATTAAATTGGCAAACACCGATGACAAAGTAAGAATCTTAAAAGCAGCCAGAGAGAAACAGAAAGTTACCTACAAAGGAACCCCCATAAGACTAGCTACTGACTTCTCAACAGAAACTCGTCAGGCCAGAAGAGAATGGAATGAAATATACAAAGTCATGCAAAGGAAGGGTCTGAATCCAAGAATACTGTACCCTGCAAGACTCTCAATCAAAATTGAAGGTGAAATCAAAAGCTTCACAGACAAAAAAGGACTAAGAGAATATATTACCACCAAACCAGCAATGCAAGAAATGTTAAAAGGTCTGCTGTAATAAAAAGAAAGAGGAAGCGAAGAAGGAACTCGGGGGTAAGGACAAAAATGGCAACAGATAAGTACTTATCAATAATAACTTTAAATGTAAACGGATTAAATGCTCCAATCAAAAGACATAGGGTAACCGATTGGATAAGAAAACATGATCCATATATCTGCTGTCTTCAAGAAACCCACCTTAGGAAAAGAGATGCACACAGATTGAGGGTGAAGGGATGCAACATGGTACTTCAGGCAAATGGAAATGAAAAAAAGCTGGGGTTGCAATACTTATATCTGGCAAATTAGATCTCAAAGTGAAGGACATAACAAGAGATAAAGAAGGCCACTTCATAATACTAAAGGGAACAATCCAACAAGAAGAAATAACTCTGCTAAACATATATGCACCCAATATAGGAGCACCTAAATACATATAAAAACTCTTGGAGGATATTAAGGGAGAGATTGACAGCAATACAATCATAGTAGGAGACTTTAATACCCCACTGTCACCATTGGACAAATCCTCTAAACAAAAAATCAGCAAAGAAACATCAATCCTAAATGACTCACTAGACCAGATGGAATTAATTGACATCTTCAGAACATTTCACCCCAAAGCCACAGAATATACATTCTTCTCCAGTGCACATGGGTCATTTTCAAAGATAGATCATATGTTGGGTCATAAGAAAAGTCTCTTCAAATTCAAGAAGATAGAAATCATATCAAGCATTTTCTCAGACCACAGTGGCATTAAACTGGAAATCAACTATAATAAAAACAATAGAAAGAAATCAAACACATGGAGACTAAACAGCATGCTTTTAAACAACGACTGGGTAACCAGAGAGATCAAGGAAGAAATAAAAAACATCATGGCAACAAATGACAAAGACAACACAACAATACAAAATTTATGGGACACAGTGAAAGCAGTCTTGAGAGGGAAGTTCATAGCCCTACAAGCCTACTGCAAAAAACAGGAAATAATAGTAATAAATCACCTAAACCTACAACTCAAAGAACTAGAACGTGAGCAACAAGAAAAGCCCAGTGTACTCAGAAGGAAGGAAATAGTGAAGATCAGAGCGGAGATAAACAACTTGGAGACCAAAGAAACAATTCAAAAGATCAACAAAACAAAGAGCTGGTTCTTTGAAAGGATAAACAAGATTGATGGACCCATAGCCAGGCTCACCAAGAAGCAAAGAGAGAAGACCCAAATAAACAAAATCAGAAATGAAAGAGGAGAAATAACAACAGACCCTGTGGAAATACAAAGGATTCTTAAAAAATACTATGAACAACTCTATTCCAACAAATTGGACAACCTGCAAGAAATGGACATTTTCCTAGAAAAATATAACCTCCCAAAACTCAATGAGGAGGAAGCCAAACATCTCAATAGTCCAATAACTATGGAAGAAAATGAAGCAGTAATCAAAAAGCTTCCAGCAAATAAAAGCCCGGGTCCAGATGGCTACACAGGAGAGTTTTACCAAACATTCAAGGAAGAATTAAAACCTATCCTCCTCAGACTATTCAAAAACATTCAAGAAGAAGGAATACTACCAAACACCTTCTATGAAGCCAGCATCACCCTAATACCAAAACCAGATAAAGACAACACAATGAAAGAGAATTATAGGCCAATATCTCTCATGAACTTAGATGCCAAAATCCTCAACAACATTCTAGCAAACCGGATCCAGCAGTACATCAGAAAGATCATACACCATGACCAAGCAGGATTCATCCCAGGAATGCAGGGATGGTTCAATATCCGCAAATCAATAAATGTGATACATCACATAAACAAATTGAGAGATAAAAATCACATAGTCATATCAATTGATGCAGAAAAAGCATTTGACAAAATCCAACATCCTTTCTTGATAAAAACTCTCAGCAAAGTGGGAATAGAAGGATCATACCTCAACATCATAAAAGCCATATATGATAAACCCACAGCTAACATCATACTCAATGGGCAAAAACTAAAACCATTTCCCCTAAGAACAGGAACAAGACAGGGATGCCCACTCTCACCTCTCCTGTTCGACATAGTACTGGAAGTATTAGCCATTGCAATTAGACAAGAAGAAGAAATAAAAGACATCCAAATTAGAAAAGAAGAAGTAAAGCTGTCCTTATTTGCAGATGACATGATATTGTACATAAAAAACCCAAAGGATTCCATTCCAAAACTAATTGACTTAATTAATGAATTCGGCAATGTAGCAGGATTCAAAATTAATGCTAAGAAGTCTGTGGCATTTCTATCCACTAACAGTGAAATTATAGAAAGAGAAACTAAAAAAGCCATCCCATTTACCATCGCACCAAAAAAATTAAGATACCTAGGAATAAACCTAACTAAAGAGGTAAAAGACCTTTATACAGAAAACTACAGGACACTGAAAAAAGAGATAGAGGAAGACGTTAACAGATGGAAGAGCATACCATGCTCATGGATTGGGAGAATCAACATCATTAAAATGTCCATACTATCCAAAGCAATCTACAGATTCAATGCACTACCCATTAAAATACCTACGACATATTTCAGAGACCTACAAAGAACTCTTCATAGATTCATCTGGAACAAAAAAAGACCACGGATAGCTACAGCAATTCTGAGAAAAAAGAATAAAGTAGGTGGGATCTCAATACCAGACTTCAAGCTATACAACAAAGCAACTGTTCTCAAAACAGCCTGGTACTGGCACAAGAACAGACATATAGATCAATGGAATAGAATAGAGAACCCAGATATCCACCCAAACCACTATGCTCAATTAATATTTGACAAAGGAGGCATGCACATTCAATGGAACCAAGATAGCCTCTTCAATAAATGGTGTTGGGAAAATTGGACAGATACATGCAAAAAATTGAAACTGGACCACCAACTTACACCAAATACAAAAATAAACTCAAAATGGATACAGGACTTAAAAATTAGAAGGGAAACCATAAAAATACTAGAGGAATCCACAGGCAGCACAATCTCAGATATATGCCGAAAGAACTTCTTCACTGATCCTGCTCCAAAGGCAATGGAAGCTAAAGAAAAAATAAACAAATGGGACTACATCAAAATAAAAAGCTTTTGCACAGCAAAAGAAACCATCAACAAAACAACAAGAAAGATCAATGCATGGGAGAACATATTTGCAAATGCTATCACTGATAAAGGTTTAATCTCCAAAATCTACAGCCAACTTATAC
>JAAGEH010000011.1:9053543-9063612 GCA_011751065.1 Lasiurus cinereus | reverse complement strand
AGGGAGCACCCATACGACTGTCAGCTGATTTCTCAACAGAAACGATGCAGGCCAGACGGGAGTGGCAAGAAATATTCAACGTGATGAATAGCAAGAACCTACAACCAAGAATAATCTACCCAGCAAAGCTATCATTCAGAATTGAAGGGCAGATAAAGAGCTTCACAGAGAAGAAAAAGCTAAAGGAGTTCATCAACTCCAAACCAGTATTATATGAAATGCTGAAAGGTACTCTTTTATAAGAGGAAGATGAAAAAGGTAAAAGACAAAAACTTATGAACAAGAAATACATATCTATCAATAAGTGAATCTAAAAATTAAGTGAATTAAAAATTTGATGAACAGAATAAACTGGTGAATATAATAGAATCAGGAGCACAGAAAGGGAGTGGACTGATAATTCTCAGGGGGAAAGGGGTGAGGGGTGTACAGGGAGAGACTGGACAAAAATCATACACCTATGGATGAGGTCAATGGGAGGGAGGTAAGGGTAGAGGGAAGGATGGGAGCTGGGTGGAGGGGTGCTATGGAGGGAAAAAAAGAGAAACAAATGTAATAATCTGAATAATAAATATTTAATTCAAAAAAAAAGAATTGTTACTTATTCCCCCAACTGTTCCTCTAGGACCTTGGTCAGCAAACTGCGGCTCGCAAGCCACATGTGGCTCTTTGGCCTCTTGAGTGTGGCTCTTCCATAAAATACCATGACCTGGGCAAGTCTATTTTGAAGAAATGGCGTTAGAAGAAGTTTAAGTTTAAAAAACTTGGCTCTCAAATACATTTCAGTCGTTGTACTGTTGATATTTGGCTTTGTTGACTAATGAGTTTGCTGACCACTGCTCTAGGGAATAAGAAGAAGCAAGAAGGCAAAAGTCAATGGAGACTGCCTAACTGGGCTCTATTCCTCCATCAGGTATGAATCCGAGCAAGGGCACTCTCAGCAGGTGGAGACCATGTGCCCTTGGTGGCCAGTTGACTGGCCATAGGCATGGGGCTGCTGCCAGCTCAGACAGAGGCAGCTGCAGGGCACAGCAGACCTGCTCTTTGAGCTCAGAGGAAATCAAGTACAGGAAGAATGCAGCTCTCCAAGAAAGCCCCTGCAGAGAAGAGTGGCAGCACTGGGTCTGCAGAAGGCGTGTGCAGGCTCTGCTCTGACATGGAGGAGGAGGGGAAAAGTGAGGAAACACATACTCAAGGAAAGACCTGGAAGCAGCAAAAGGTAGAAGATGGCAATTGTCTGAACACAGGACACTTGGTTCCAAGTTCAGTTTGCATAGTTTGTGATCACAGATCTGCCTTACGTTAGGCAATTCTTATAAATATTTCTCTCTTTTCTGATCCAGTGCTGCTAGGGAGTGGTCCGATTTCTGAGTAGGGGTGGCTGGGGATTGAGAAAATGAAAGAAAGAGACAGCACAGAGATAGAAGGAAAAAGCTGGGGCCAGGTGGGACAGCTGTCCTCTGATGGAGAGACAGTGACCCAGAGCCAATACAGCATTTATTTTATAAAGCAAAATACCAGGAAGTTTTACTAAAGCCCAAGGGAATTATGTGCATTCCCGTGGCTTCTTTGTAATAGTTACTTCTAGATGGGCCCAGAAAATCATGTTTGTTCTTGGTGCCTGGCTGGATTTAGATAATGAAATCCACTCTCTGGCACCTGAGCTAAAGGTCAGACTGACAACACACTTGCCTCTGGAAAGTTATGTTTCCAGGGCATGGCTCTGTCAGGCACCACTGGATTCATTTGACAATCAGCTCAGGGCCTTTCCCATGTGCTCTCAACAGATGCCTACTCCCAAGAGCAGAAGGAAGAGGAGCTTTTGTCCCAAAGCAGCCACAAAGTGGCAGGGCCCCAAAGAATCCACACATAACTTCCACTACTACCATGGGATTAAGGGGACCCTCTTTATGTTGGACCACAGGGAAAGTTTAACAAGCCATGATTTTCTTCAAACATTTTCCACTAAGATCATAGCTGTTCTTTCAAACACTCCTATCCCATCTAGCCCAAGATTTCAATTCTTTCCTCTTATTGACTTTAAGCAATCTATGCCCAGAAAAGAAGCACAGGTCAAAATTGACCCCATATTTAGAAATACAGCATGTGAGAATGTGTACTTATTGATGTGGAAATGGTCTGAAAGGGTATTACTGAGCCAGAAAGAGTGGGTACCTTTGTGAAAGGGAGTGAAGCTAGAGCATGGGCCCAAGAGAGACTGATGCTTCACCACTGCTATTTGTTTCTATGTATATCTTTATAGTTTTAAAAGTGCCAAGAAATGTTTGATGAGTTGAGAACTTTTAATTGAATAAAATAATTCTTGCCTGGAGGAAAAAAAATGGTATGCAGACAATAGCTTAAGAGGATTAAATTAATTCTCAATACCCTCATATTTGAGTCCACTTTTCTTAAATATAATATACTACGCAATAATTAAGATCCATAATGGGATGGCTCTGAATGGGTGTCTCAGTTGGTTGGAGCACCATCCTATATAGCAAAAAATGGTGTGGATTCAATTCTCGGTCAGGGCACATACTTAAATTGTAGATTCAATCCGAGGTTGGGATGTATACAGAAGGCAGCTGATTGATGTTACTCTCTTACATCAATATTTCTCTCTTTCTCTCTCTTCCTTCCTCTCTCTCTAAAAAAACCTAATCAATAAAAACATATCCTCAGGTGAGAATTAAAAGGGGAAAAAGGAATAATACAATGGTGCTCATGTCCTTATCACCTAGCTTTGGAAATCAAACACTGCCACTACAGAGAAGGTGCCCCTCACACACACCTGTCACTTGTAGGTGAACATTCTATGAAAAGTAAGAATTGATGTAGGAGTTGTCCTATGTTTTACAGATGGGAGTTCCAGAAAATGCCTCTCAGAAAGCAAAGAGAAAGTGTTCGAGGAAAGCCTTGGGTTGATTTTGTACTGTTTTGTGTCACCTGCAATAATGCTTTCTTCCTTTGGCAAGGAGGTATTAGTCAGAGGATGTCTGAGACAAAGGCAGCAGCGTGCTGTGGGCAGCTACCCCTCAGAGTTGTGCAACAATTGGCCTACTTCCTGGGAGCATGTACCCTGTCCTGACTGCTGTGCCTGTGGCAGTCATCCACTCATAATGTGTTAGTCAGCCAGGCCACCTAATCAGCATCAGCTTTGTGACCTTGACGTTACATGACACTTGCTTCCTGCAAACTAATAAAAGGGAATAGAAAGTGTTGGTGAATAAACTATTTTGTATCTTTTTTTATTAGCACTTGAAATTGAGTTTTTTTTCTAATATGTTTTTGCATTCTGCAAGCTCAAATACAATGGATGTGTCTGCAGAAATTAATGATGTAATTAAAGAATTTGTTCCCCCTGAATCATTTGCTGGTGGTTACAGATGTTCTTCACTCCTTTTACTCAGCAGAGTTGATGAAGCCAAGGTTAATTTTATGTAAATAAAATGCTCACAAAGATAAAATATAAATAAGAACCACAAACTAAATTTTTTCCCAATGGTAAAGACTCTGTTTCTGATTATTCTAACCACCCTCCCTATTTTTTTGGAGGGGGAGGAGGGAATAATTATACTTTTGAGGCTCTGTTGTTTGTTTTTCTGAAAGAAATGACATATAAATAATTTTGACTATATTAACTTACCTATATGTTAGTGCCAAGTGACCAGGCTTGCAATGCTCCTCAGGTTTATAATTATACATAAGATGTAACAATTTGTACCTTCTCTAAGAAAGTTCTCATGGCTCTGTCAATAGGCAACAATAGCTTTACATGTATGTCAGTTTGAGTAGATGTTAAGGGACAGCAAACCCACAACAGAATAGTCCTTCTCATGTTCTCATAATTAGGGAGAGGATACAGTGGGTCTGCCTCATCCATTCATCATGGAGCAAGGATAGTAATGTAAATGTCTTACTGATCAAAATAGCAGAATTTGATCTATCTGGTTCAGAACCCTCTCCTCAACACATCCAGAGAGTTCCTCTAATTGGGAAAATTAAAAAGACAGAAGGAAACCAAATGAAAACTAAAAGATGTTATCTATCTGTCATTTACCTAAAATCACAATATATGATATATAGTCACATATCTATCCTATCTAATAAAAGAATAATATGAAAATTAACCAACACTCTGCTACACCCACAAGCCACACCCACAAGCCAATCTGGAGCAAGTATGCAAATTAACCCAACCAGGATGGTTGCAGCCATGGAGTGAGCAGGAGGCTTGGGTTTCCTTGGCAATGGAGGAAGCCAAGCTTTCCACACACCCTGGCCGGCCAGGCCTCCACTCAAGGCTACAAAGTTTCAATTATATAAGATAAATAAATCCTCACAAAAATACCAGCAGCCACGGAGCTGGAGAAAGCAGGAGGCTTGAGTTGCCCCTGGCAATGGAGAAGCCAAATTTCCACAGCCCTGGACTACCTTGGCCTCTGCTTAAGGCTACAAAATTTCAATTATAGAAGATTAATAAATCCCAACAGAAATGGCTGTAGCCATGGAACAAGCATGCCTATGGCTCTATTCAAGGCTACAGAGTTTTAATAATAGAAGATAAATAAACCCAGATACCAGGACCTCCCCTTGGTCACTAGGGGGCATGGCCAGCCTGCAAACCACCACAGACCCCTCGCCCAGGCCACCCCATACCCCAAGGGAACCCCCACTCTGATCCAGGACACCCTTCAGGGCAAACCAGCTGGTCCCCACCCATGCACCAGGCCTCTATCCTATTTAATAAAAGAGTAATATGCAAGTTGACTGTTGCTCCAACACATAAGATGGCTGCCCCCATGGTCAAAGATGACTGATCCCATGTGGACACAAGATGACCACCACAAGATGGTCAGCAGGGGAGGGCAGTTGGGAAGAACCAGGCCTGCAAGGGAGGGCAGTTGGGAGCCATCAAGCCTGCAGGGGAGGGCAGTTAGGGGTGACCAGTCTGGCAGAGGAGGGGAGTTGGGAGTGACTGGGCCTTCAGGGAAGGGGGGGACCCAGGCCTGCAGGGGAAAGCAGTTCAGGATGACCAGGCCTGCAGGGGAGGGCAATTAGGGGTGACCAGGCCTGCAGGGGAAGGCAGTTAGGGACAAAAAGGCTGGCAGGGGAGCAGTTAGGCATCAATCAGGCTGGCAGGGGAGTGGTTAGGGGGTGATCAGGCTGGCAGGCAGAAGTGGTTAGGGGCAATCAGGATGGCAGGGAGGTGAGCAGTTGCAAACCAGCAGTCCTGAATTGTGAGAGGGATGTCCGACTGCCCGTTTAGGCCTGATCCTATTTGGACATCCCTTGAGGGATCCCAGATTGGAGAGGGTGAAGGCTGGGCTGAGGGACACAACACTTCACCCTGTGCACAAATTTTGTGCACCACACCTCTAGTATAATATAAAAGCCCAATGACCATTACAATGAAATGACCAGAATTACTAGTCACTATGATGCACACTGATCACCAGGGAGCAGATGCTCAAAGCAGGAGCTTCCTCCTGGTGGTTAGTGTGCTCCCACAGCAGGAGTGCCACTCAGCCATTAGTGCAGTGGCGATGGTGGGAGCCTCTTCCACCTCTGCAGCAGCACTAAGGAGCAACGAGCCAAGTGGTAAGGAGCGAGCAGGCAGGCAGTTAGGAACGAAGTATTCTGGATTGTGAGAGGGTGCAGGCCAGGCTGAGTGTACCCCCCTGCACAAATTTTGTGCATTGGGCATCTAGTATATAATAATATCTAATATAATTTACTGAAGGTTAACTAAAATATAACCAACTTTACAATGATTTCAAATAACAGCTACATTTTCAAAATGGCTCTGCTGCCAGCCTCTTCTCCCTGACCCACACCTGTGGCTCTCAGCCAGGTGCAGGAGGGGATGCCCTTCTGGTCTTGTCACTCTTCTTTCATCAACCTGATTAAGTGTGTCTGCTGCATCTCTCAGTCTCTATCTCATCCAGATTTTGTGCCAATATGGTCATGCCATTTGTTCTACAAATCAGATAACAAGTGAGCCATAATTATTTTACCCTCATTTAATAGGAAAAAACAATGAGACCAGAAATGCTCCAACTTGCCCAAGATCCTGCCTGTTAGTCAGTGCTGAAGTAAGAGCTAGAATTCCAAATTCCAAGCCCCCAGTACCTTTCTTCATACCATATGCTTTTATCTTATAAGAACAATTGAAAGATGCTAATTAAAAAATGCTAATTAAGCAGTACACCTTGGGAAACCAAAAGCACATACAGGAACATCAAAAGTAAATGTACATTTGCATAGACATGATGTATCTTCTTAGAGATTGTAAAACCATATTCTCAGGATGTTTTTACTAAGATTCGAAGAATGACACTTGCTTAAGATGGCTGTTACAAGGGATCCTAGGAACCCTGAAGTCCTGTGGGTTGTACTGCCTTTGGGTTTGCCATCTGTTTCCCAGCAGATGTGTTAGCATTTCAAGGCAGCAGGAGAAAAGGCAGAAAATTAGCTAGAAGAATATAATGCCCTTATTTAATAGCTCCTTTCATGAAATTAACATCAGGTTCTTTTTTGGCCAGCAATGACTAATTCTTGTAATGATTCGGTTTTCTTTTGCCACAGCTTGTTGAATACAGTTTTCTTACATAATCTTTTGTCAAAGCTTTTCTGTTAAACACACACACACACAGACAAACTAAGACAACTAACAAATATAAAAGAAAATTTTAGCCATTTCCACAGAATGAGGTTAAACTCAGAACCTGGTTTCACCTTCACCTTGATCTAGACTACTAACCAACAAGGCACAACTCTAACAGCAAAGCAGAGAAGTATTATTTTATCAGAATGAAGCTAACTGTCCTTTCTCAATTGAAAGAAAGCACTCTGGAGGCAGCTGAGTTTGCCCTGGCTCCAAGATTCATGGGTTGATTAATCCCATTAACAGAGATTCACAGCTCACACTCTGCTAAATTCCCTTAAAGCTGAACTTTGAAAGTAAGTTCTGAGATGGAGACATTGTCTGCTTGAACATGGTGAGATTTTCAGGGGAGAGAGTGGGTATACCTATGTGGTTTGTTTCTCCTACATCTAACTTTAGTCCAAATAGTATTTACACTCCAGGGAGGGGTCAGGGCTGAGCCTGCTGCCTTCTGCAGGCTTCCAGGGCTCTGGATGATTCCTGAGCTGCCTACCCTGCACTGCATGGCCTCTTACCTGAAATGCAATGTAGTGAATGGTGTTGGCATTTTCCTTGGCATGGAAGCCATATATACCTATATTCAGAAGAGGACTGAAGCCTGCTGGAGGAAAAGAGGCCTCGAGTTTACAAATTCCTGTTCCCACTTGGAGTCCATAGTTCTTACGCAAAGAGGAGGTTTAAATAAACATCTTACATGAAATAGACAGGTCACATTATCCTCGGGGATCAAAATAAATCCACACATTTTCCACTCTCAAGATGTAGTTCTTACTCCTGTTTTATGTGAATTAATGTTTGATTGTAGCTCTGCTGCACATGCCCTCTTTTTGGGACCACAGCTGCCATTTGCATCCTCTGCTCAGGGCACTGTTGGCTACCACACCTGATGGGAGAGAGGACTGAGGAAACAACAGCAGTGGCTCTTATAACTGGAATCAGCTCTCCACACTTCCCTCATGTTTCATTAACCAAAGCAAGTCAGATGGCCACACTGGTTATCTGTTGGGTTAAGTATAAGCCTCCTCCATACAAAGCACAAATATGCATATTTGTGAACAATAAAACAATCAGTGATGTTAGTTAAATGTTAGATCCATAATTTACAACACTTTCAGTTCACAAGAGTTTTGCTACGCTACTATTGCTCATTCTCAGCTGTCGCCAAACCCACTATTTACTTGGGACTGGTGTCCTTTGAACTACATCTATCTTGATTAATTTTTTCCTTTAATAACATAAATAATAAATAAATATATCATTCTTGTGAAATACACAGACAATAAAAATAGAACAAGAAAAGTCTAATAGTTCCTTAAATAATTAAAAATTGAACAATCATATGACCCAGCCATCTCACTTCTGGGTATATCTCCAAGAGAAAGGAAAGTAGAGCCAGGAAGAGATATTTTCACACCCATATTTGTAGTAGCATATTCATGATAGCCAAAAGGTAGAAACAACCCAAGTGTTCACCTACAGAAAAATTGATAAATAGAATGTGGTATTTACATACTGATACAATGAAATACTATTCAGCTTTAAAAAGGAAGGATTGAGAAACCAAGATGGAGGCATAGATGAATACCTAGACTGCTGCCTCTCACAACAATTTCAAAACTACAACTAAAAGACGGAATGGACATCATCCAGAACCACAGAAAAGCTGGCTGACTGGAAATTCTACAACTAGAAGGAAAAGAGGGGCTCACAGAGACTCAGAGGAGCTGCAAAAAGCTGAGGTAAGGAGACATGTGCGTGGAGAGGACAGGCAGCAGAGTGCCTGGCTGGCTTCCTCTGGTGGGAAACTCCTGACTGCACTGAACCCCAGTTCTGGGCAAGACTCATACAGGGGGAGTCTGGACTGTCGGGAAAAGGGAGAAGTGCACTGAAACTTAGAGGATCCATGAAAGGTAGAGGTCTGGAGGCATGTGCATAAGTGCTCACAGAGAGGACTGATTACTGATTGTGCCACTGGCTTTCTCTAGCAGGAGGAAGACAGAACCTGTCAACTGTGCTGAAATCCAACTGCACTGAACCCCAGTTTCGGGCAAGATGCTGGGGACCCAGACTCATACAGGTCCCTGGAGTGCATAGAAACTCAGGAAAGCCACAAAAGGCAGAGGTCTGGGGTGTGCATGCAAGTGTATGCAGAGAGGGCTGCAGCAATTACCAAGGGACACTGAGATCCAGGAGCCTCATAGAGCAAGGCTGAAGGGAAGCCAAGGTTGTCGGCTCAGCCCTGAGACTCCGCCCCTATCCAAACTGAGCACAAAAGCTTTTGCAAATCTTGTCTGATAAGGCTGACTCAACACAAAAGTTATCCTGGCATAGGCACAGCTGATCCTCACAGCCAATTGGCCTGGAGGTCAATTCCTCCCAGTGATATCAGAAACTATTAAGACTCAACTACAACAAGGCTGTACACACAGTTCACAAAGGGGTACACCAAAAGTGTCCACCTCAGGTAACCAGGGAGGCAGAGCTACTGAGCCATATAGGACACCTAGTACACAAAGCTACTCTACCAGCTCAGGGAAGCAGTGAAAATGTGGAGACAAAGAAACAGATCATAAATGAGTGGATGTAGAGTTCAAAACCACAGTTATAAGGTATTTCAATAATTTCCTAGAAAATGTAAATAAATTTAATGAGACTCTCAAGGATATAAAAAAGGACCAACTAGAAATTAAACATACACTGACTGAAATAAAAAATATTGTACAGAGACCTAACAGCAGACAGAGGAACTCAAGAATCAAGTCAGAGATCTGAAATACAAAGAAGCGGAAAACACTCAACTGGAAAAGAAAAAAGAATTCAAAAATTGGAAGATAGTGTAAGGAGCCTCTGGGACAACCTCAAGTGTACCAACATCAGAATTATGGAGTGCCAGGAGAGAGAGAGCAAGATACTGAAAACCTATTTGAAGAAATAATAACTGAAAACTTTTCCCACCTGGTGAAAGAAATAGTCTTACAAGTCCAGGCAGTGCACAGAACCCCAAACAAAAGGAATCCAAAAAGGACCACAACAAAACACATCATAATTAAAATGCCAAGGGCAAAAGACAAAGAGATAATATTAAAAACAGCAAGAGAAAAACAGTTAATCACCTACAAGGGAGAACCCATATGATTGTCAGATGATTTCTCAACAGAAACTATGCAAGCCAGATGGGAGTGGCAAGAAATATTCAAAGTGATGAATAGCAAGAACCTACAACCAAGATTACTCTACCAGTAAAACTATCATTCAGAATTGAAGGTCAGATAAAATGATTCACAGATAAGAAAAAACTAAAGGAGTTCATCAACACCAAACCAGTATTATATGAAATGCTGAAAGGTATTCTGAAGAAGAAGAAGAAGAAGAAGAAGAAGAAGAAGAAGAAGAAGAAGA